>JARFJB010001996.1:747500-1496994 GCA_036346205.1 Vesta saturnalis
CCCGGACATTTCGTCCCCGTATATTTCGTCCCCGGACATCATCCCGGATATTTCGTCCCCGGATATTCGGTCCTCGAGACAATTTTAGTCTGGCAATGATTCCGACTCCGTAGATAAAATACATTGGGATAATCTACCTATCTGGTTCCTTGAATTGAATACATTGGTAGGTGATTTTATGTTAATTGTAGCAACTCTTATTATATTTATTTTAAATTTTTGAACACTAAAGAACGTTAGTACGTACGTTCACTAGGATGACGACGTTTCGGCACAAGACGCACGCAAAGAAGACATTTTTGGATACTGAATATTCTGTGCATGCCTTGCATACCCTAAAACTATAAGGTAAACCATGAGAGATACACATAAATATGGAAACCTAGCATATATTATATATATATATATATATATAAATATATATATATATATATATTGTGGCTATAATATATAATATATATACACACACACACACACTTTACTTTTATTTGGCATTAGACAGGCCATTATATTCCTTTTCTGTAGTATTCTCATTTGTCAAAACGCCAAGAAGTCAGTTAGACGCCGTCCTATGAAAAATAATCGTGCTGTATTGCCTACTTAAGTAACACGTACGATTGGATCGGATTGAATTAATAATAATTTGTTGAGAAATGCCAAAAGTCATCACAAAGAGTAGTAGAAAGTTGCAAATTTTAAAGTGCTGTTATCACCTCAAAAATAGTGCAACGGGGAAAAATAATGGAGAGCTTATCGTAATGATGTCAGATATATTTCAAGTACTGCTTGACAAGAATAGCTCCGGGGGTGAGAATTTAATCCTCCTGCGCACACAAAGGCAGAACGCATTCGGAAGAAAAAAACAAGTACTACGCGCGCACGATTCAAGGTGCATACTGAAAAACAAAATTTTGATGTTGAGGAGTATAATCAACATACTTTAAATAACCCCATAGGAAAAGTCTAATAGTGTCAAATCAGGCGATCTAGCTGGCTACAGTATAGGTTCCCTTCGACCTATCTATTTATCTGGAAATGTACTGTCTAACCATTGCAGGACCGGAAGAACATAGCGAGGAGGAACTCCATCTTGTTGAAAATGTATTTCGCTCTCATCAATTAGAGAATTTCCATTCCTACCAACAGCTTCTGTAATTAGCAGAGACATAGCATTTTCCAGCATATCCAGATAAACCTCGCCATTTAAATTTTCATCCAACAATGGTCCAATCAGGGCCTCTCTAGTTTAGAGCGCAGAGGTTTTGGGGCGCAAGAAAGAGATCAGATTTTAAGGCCCGGCAAATGGAAAAATGCAAGCGGTCAGCTGTACCTCAACTATAATTTTATAATATGCAAAACGTGTCATTATAAACTTTAATTACAACAAAGCTTGTACATGGTTGTGTTTTATAAGATGAAGACACACGTCACTCTTTGACCAATAATATTCATAGTTGTGTGAGCGCTTCATTCTATTAGTCCATTCCATTGAATTCGATATACGAAATGGAATGCGCGATCTACGTTTGTTTATGAGAGACGATTTGAATTCACCGTCTTAGAAAGAGGCACATAGCATTGTTTGTATTTCATCGCTTGTCTTACACAAGTACGCTTATGAAGGTTAGGGAAGTCATTTAATTTTTTTCGCTTTTTAAGTAATTTTAAATTTTGTTTTAAGTGAATAATTAGGCTTAAGTCAACCAAAATGTCCATGTACTGTTCTGTACGTCTATTTCTCCATCGAACGGTACCGAAAAAATACATTTTCACAGGTTATATCGCCTCTTAATGTTTTTTTATAGTGTCATTTTTCTTGATAAGTTTATTCACAATCAAATTGACTGTCCTAACCTATTATCACTAATTTACTTCAAAATTCCTATATATCTGTATATACCAGGTGGTAAATGGTCGGTGCACCATAGGAAATCCAATCATAAACTCTCGAATTCCTGCTTCCCTAATTATTTTAGGTAAAAACTCTACAGGAACTTTTCGTTAAAGAATTAAATTGTTTTTCTATGAAGCTATTAAAAATATTTTACAGTGTATGCGCGCCTCAAAAATGTCTTTAATTTTTGCTTGGATGGTGCCGGTGGAAGAGGTGCGAGGGGAAGGAGGCACGAATGTCTCTCGGGCGCATACCTCGTCACATGCTAAACGTGGGCCTGGGCCCAATCACTTGGTCTCCTAAAATGCCTGCCTATACATTAATTTTTTCGGGATACTGGGTATTTCCTTCTGTAACCACATGTGGATTTTCATTATTTCAATATATGCAGTTGTGGTTTATTTACAAATTCATTTACATAAAATGTGCATTCATCACTAAGGCAGATATTCTTTACATAGTCGTTATTATTAATTCGAGTTGTCACCCCTATCAAAATCGTCTTCGGTTAGCTCTTGTCATATTTTCATTTTATATGGATGAAATTTATGAGTTTTTGTAATTTTGTGTACTGAATCTAAGGAAATTGCAGATGCAGTAGCAATATTGCGTAAGTAAGTATTAAGATTTATACCGAAATAGCCAACGAATTTAAATCGGGCGGCTTTATCTAAAACTCTTGGCTTTTTATATTTGCAACAGATCCAGTCTGAGTAAATTTTGTCTAGGGCATACCTGTGAGATGCCAACTTATCCGGATGTCTTGCGTTAAACATAGCGGCAGTTCGTCGAGCACATTGATTTTCGGTACCGTAAATTAAAACAATTGCAACTCTTTCGCCTAGAGTGTAAACCATTTTAGTTAATCTAGTTAAAAACTTGTGACTATCACAATACTTTAACCACTTTATTGCCACTATAGCAACTCAAAGGGAATTGAATCCTTTCATTTTCTTACGAACAATGAATATCTTCCTACGTACAGTTCGAATTTTGTTTTATGAATATGAATTCAACAGCAAAGAAAATATTTCTTCAAAAAACCATAACACTTCAAGTACGCCAAAAAGCAATTTTGATTTATTAGATAAGGTGTATTAATATCCATTATAAATAGTAAAATACATTTGAATGTCGTTATTTGGTCATTTAGGTCTAAATTAATGTTTTGGTACTTACGTCAAGGAAATAATTGCTATGAGATCTATTGTTGGAGCAGATATTAGAGTAATGAAAATCCACATGTGTGTATAGAAGGACATAACCAGTATCCCGAACAAATTACTGTATGGGCAGGTATTTTCGGAAACCACGTTATTTGGCAATTGTTTATTAATGAAAATTTAAACGGCGAATTTTGTCTGTATATGCCGGAAAATGTGACCAATCCGCTAATTACTGCAGCTGTTGAAAATCAACTCGATTGGAATGGAAATTCTCTACTTGATGAGAGCGAAATACATTTTTAACGAGATGGAGCTCCTGCTCACTATGTTCTTCCTATCCGATAATGATTAGACAATGAATTTCCAGATAAATGGATTGGTGGAAGAGAACCTATACAGCTAGATCACCTGATTTGACGCCATTACACTTTTTCTTATGGGGTTATTTAAAGTTTATACTCCTCAACATCAAAATTTAAAAGAGATTCCTCAAAGAATTACTGAAATGTGCCGTGCTATTTAAAGAGATGTTTTGAAAATGTGCGAGGCGAGTTTGAGCAACGATTATACCATTGGTTGGCCAATAAGGGGCAACATTTTGAACACTTATTAAATTGATACTTCTCTTTCAAAAAAATAACAATTTAATCAGTTCTTTTTTAGGGATAAGAAGGTATTAAATAAACATTTGACATTTCATTTTGTCTATGACAGTTTTTCCTTTAGATAATAATAGGAAAGTAACCTGTGACAGCCCTGTGCCTATGATGGCCCTATGGCTGTATCCAGTAAACGCATGGTGGGGTGGCTGCTATCGTCACTAATATGTGCTGCGCATGTAAGATTTAGTACGTATATGAATTTACAAGAGTTAGTGTCGTTTTGTTTCTTTGCCGTCGAATAAAAATGAATTTGGTGAGTACTGATGTAATAATAATGTAATTTTAAATGCATATTGCACGACAATCGAATCAGATATAGAAGTAACATTCATACGTGTGGTGTGTTCGAGAGTGTTTCTGCCGTACACGTGCAATATCAGTTTTGAGGTTAGAGTGTCCTACGAAAAAATATCTTCATAGCAGTGGGAGGTGCGCGTTTGCCTGTGATGGCCTTCTAAAGGTATCCCTGTTCATGGATATTCATTGCTTGTTTTTGTTTTAGAGTAAAAAGCGAGAAAGGTAGCAGTGGAAGGAGGAGGATATGGCTTCCGCAATAGAAGCTGTACAAAATGCAACAATGGGTTATACCAAGGCTGGGAAAACGTTTAATGTCCCTAGAAGTACACTACGTAGAAGACTCCGTCAAAATCAGGGTAGTAAGAAGGGGTACCTAGGTGGTTATAAGCCTACATTTAATCCTAACACTGAAGCCGAAATTGCGAAGCATATTGTTAATTTAGAAACAAGATTCTTTGGATTCACCAGTGAAGAAGTGAGAACACTTGTTTTCCAGATAGCAGAAAAACACCAAATACTCCATGAAAATGGTTAAGGGTTTCCTTGCAAGAAATCCAACAATAACGATTAGAACTCCTGAACACACATCTCTGGCAAGAGCTCAAGCATTTAATAAAGTAAATATACAATCATTTTTCCAATCTCTGCAAGAAGTTATGGATAAATATAATTTTGCTCCCGAGAACATTTTCAATGTCTTTGAGACTGGTATGAGCACAGTCCCTACCAAGGCTCCAAAACTTCTCGCAACAAAGGGACGCAAACAAATTGGAATCGCCAGTAGTGCTGAACGTGGAATACATTACACTGCCGTATGTTGTGTGAATGCGATAGGAACATTTGTTCCTCCTGCGTTCATCTTTCCACGCAAACGTTTTAAGGCCGAGTTGATGGATAACGCACCGATAAGTAGTGTTGCATTTTGCCAAGCAAATGGGTGGATGAATACTCAAACTTTTCTGAAATGGTTGAATCACTTTACCCAACATGTTAAACCTTCGAATTAAAAAATAAAGTTCTTTTAATTCTAGACGGCCATAGTAGCCACAAGGGGTTGGAAGTATTGGAGTACACTAAAAATAACGGAATTATCTTATTTTGTCTCCTGCACACTGTTCCCACCGAGTACAACCACTCGACGTGGGCTTTTTTCACCACTCCAAATTTACTACAATCAGGAACTTCAAAATGGCTCAAACAAAACCCAGCCCGAACAGTCACCCACTTTCAAGTGACACAACTTTTCAAAATGCTTACTTGAAGGCTGCTACACCCTCCAATGCAATAAACTCTTTTAAGAAAACCAGAATCTCGCCTCTTGATCCAGATGTCTTTGAAGATTGGGAGTTTGCTCCTGCATCAACAACTGACCAGGAACAACCTGAACCTGCAATTGGTAATGTGATTGAAGAACATGATGAAAATGAAAGAGACGTGCCAAACGAAATGAATCCAGAAACACCTCATGAAATTGAAGTCGATCAGAACGCAGTAAATATTACATTAGGACCAAATATAAGCACGGAGCAAATTGAAATATTATCTCCTCTTCCTAAAGCACCAAAACGAGATACCCAAAGAAAAGAAAGCGTGGTAAAACAGGTGTTATCAACTCCACTCCAGATTTAGAAGACCTTAAAGCAAAGAAGCAAGAAGCATTGCTGAAAGAACGAAGAAAAACAACAAAAGCAGCTAAACGCAAAATTAAAGAACTAGTAATGGAAGATAACAGCGACAATGAGAGTATTGAACAAGATTTTAGTGACGAATCAGATAGTGCCTGTTTGTACTGCAATGAACTTTATTCTCAATCTCGTCCTAAAGCAATATGGATAAGGTGTCAGGCATGCTCAAATTGGTGTCACACCGAATGTGCTGGTTTCCAAGATTCACTAAAATGTTTGTTTGCGACGTTTGCAAGTAGTGCCCTCATTAAAATTATGTTTTTAAACTTCTTTTTATATATGTATTTTATAAGAAAATAAGTTTATTTGAAGTTGTAGTTGGTGTTGATAAGAAAATGTTTCTTTCATAATAAATGTTTATTCTTTTATTTTATATGGTCTTGGTGTGCATTTATTAAGAAACTAAATAGTTTTTTTGAGAAATATTAATTTCCTGCCCCTTTTTTCTAGGAGGGCCATCATAGGAGACTGTGTGCATATGACGGCCCCAGGTCGTTTTTTCTTTAAAATTCATTTACTGGAAAAATTAAAACATTTGAGAATTTTAATCATTGGTTATTAAAGAGGCTCATGGCTGCCTGCTTTTAAGCCAAAGCATGTTCTAAAATCTTAACTGGTTTCAGAACTACAGCTATTTGGAGTTAGGGGGGCCGTCACAGGTCACCTTCCCTACATTAAGAATTTGGACGACTGCCATTGAGCAAAAAAGTTTTTGTTACTTTTCTGGCAAACCAATGAACCAATGAAACGCCAAAATAAAGGAATCAAACGGACATTTCAAATAAGCTACCACTCGATTCCTTATACCATTTTGGATTTTGAACGGTTACTCCTGTTGGGGGGGGGGGGGGGATAAAGGGAACGAAGCAATTTTTCGTTAAACATTTGACCCCCTCGATAATCCTTTTTACATATTTTAGCGATTTTTAAAGAATATTCACATTTCGGGAAACCCGAGGTGGGAAGTTTTGTCAATAAGCATCTTGTATGTAGCGGTCTTTTAAAAAATTGTTCAAAATTTTATTATGTTATTAAAATTTGAATAAAAGCGTATTAAATTTATTAATCGCAATCATTTATTTTGAAAATAGTATGATCAACATATTCCACAAGCAATTTTTTGAAGGAAAGATTTTACTTCAAGAAGTTTGGGAAAATATCCCATTAAGAATTTTTTTATTCTTGTCTGTCATTAGAACAACTGCAGAATAAAACCTAACCTAAAATGAATTTGAACATAAATGGATCACTTCAATGAAAATAGAAATCTAAAAGAAGAAGAACATCATAAACAACTTCAGTTATGTGAAACTAGACCTGCATATAGACAAGGAAGAAAATTATTAGCTGTAAAAGTAAGTAGGTATGTAAAATTAAAAAAAAAACTTTTTAATTTTTATTAGGTCTATACAGTCAGTTCAGAATCAAATCACTTATTTATATATGGTGTACCAAAACTGAATTTAAGAACTGAATTGAAAAATGCTTGTTTGAAGTATGGAAAAATTAAATCTTTTTATGATGTTGCGGAATATAAAACGGAAATGTTTACAGAATGTTATCATGTCCACTTTGAAAGGATACAATCCGCACACATTGCGAAAAGGCTCTTAGATAATAAATCCTTTTATGGAGGGATATTACATGTTTGTTATGCACCAGAGTATGAAAGTATTAATGATACTAGATGTAAATTACAACAACGAATTAAAGAAGTTTCAAATAAGCTTAATCAGCAAGATCAAGCTTGGATCAAGTCTAGTGGTACGAATATTAAACTTAATGAATACATTGATAATACTAAATCACAATTAAAAAAGAAAAGAAAATATGGAGATGCTTTTAAAAAAGATTAATATTATTTTATAGTTTCTAGAGTTACCTATCTATGTTTAATTGATAAGTATAATTACATTCTCTTGTTATGTCGTAATAAATTAGCATTAAATTATTTAAGCATTAGTGAGTTTTTTATGTTGGTTATCATTTTATTTCAAGAAAAATGTAATACAAGTGTTTTTAATGTTTGTTAATAAGTATTTAACATGTTACTGTTACACATATCTCCAGAGCCCAGTAACACATTTTTTGTAATCGTTACTTTTAATATATAAACAAAAAAATGGTATATAACTAAATATATAAACTTTTTCGTTTATGTATTTAATTTGACATTTGTCATCAAATATTTCAAAATTTAATTTTTTTCTAATTTTAAGTAAACGATTACAACAAATTTTGTTCGCAACAGGTGTGCTGTCACATTTTTCGTGCTCGGCTTTATATTTTTATAAACAGCGCACTAGTTACGAAAATAACTATTTTAATCATGTATTTTTAATTTTATGAAGACACTATATGTACAGAGAGTGTTGTAAAGTAATGCAATACAAGTCTCCGGCAGTGTGTAATGTAATGCACAAGTTAAAGCAGTTATAGGTCCTCAATGGCATACATCACAGTTGTACATCAATTAAATGCCACAGTTAAGGTGACAATTTTAAATTATACAACTGTAGGTTCGAGAAATTTACCTAATTTGAATTTTATTATTGTTACATATACTTTGGGACATTCAGATTATACTAAGAGTTCATATTTAACAACACTCATGCTTTTCTACATTCAATTGTTATAATGTAAACACGCTACTCCAGTTCTTTTAAGAGAAAATTCTTAAACTTTACAATTTAAGGAAAATTTTAAAATGCACTACATTGTTACTGACAAAGAGTTTTTAACGGCTGGGAAATTGAAATATTTGGAAAAACGTAGAACATAAGTTTTGAAATAGAACAAAAAGTTACATAAAAACCAATTGCTAAAATAATGGACAATTTTGAGATAGTGTATTTGCCCCTAACTTTCTGATGATATTAAAACAGCAAATGATTTTCATATTATAAACTCACATACTGGGTATCACCAGTGGAGTTTATGAATTAGTAATGCGTAATGCTACTGAATTTTTTTTCAAGGAAAAACCACAAAATTGAAACTAACAGTTACCTACAATGATAGAAATGAAATTCTTTACTAAGGCAAAAGATATTTTATACTGACTCTCACCTACCTTGCCTGATAAAACCTAATTAAAGATTTGGTCATTAACAGCGGTTATTGAAATTTGTCTGAGGGTCTGAAAAAATATTATACTTACATATTTAGTTTAATTTGTACTAATTTCTTCTAAAATATTTGCATATAATTCTGGGACACCCTATATATCATTGAAATATAAATTAAATAATAAATGTTTTCTGTAATAGAATTTGATCGTGGCTCCACCTAGTAGTATATTTTAAAAGTAGGTTTAACTATTTATTTTTGAAATGAATGTTGGTTTATGCAAGCAGTAACCTAACTCAAGCCAGTATTTTTGAAATAAAAGTTGGTATTTCCAATCTGTAACTTTACTCAAATCGGTATTTTCGAAATGAAAGTTGGTTTTTGCAAGCTGTAACTTATACCAAACCAGTATTTTTGAAATGAGAGTTGGTTTTTGCAAACTGTCACAAATCAAACCAATATTTTTGAAATGAAAGTTGGTTTTTGTAAGTTGTAGCTTAAAAAAAACTGGTATTTTTTGAAATGAAAGTTGTTTTTTTCAAGCTGTAATTTAAATAAAGCCGGCATTTTTGAAATGAAAGTTAAAATCAAGGTAGTATTTTTGAAATGAAAGTTCGTTTTCCAAGCTGTAACTTAAATCAAACCTTTATTTTTGAAATGAAAGTTGGTTTTTACAAACTGTAACTTAGGTCAAGCCAGTATTTTTGAAAAGAAAGTTGGTTCTTCCAAGCTGTAACTTAAATCAAGTTGGCATTTTTGAAATGAAAGTTGAATTAAAACGGTAATTTTTGAGTCGAAAATTACTTTTTACAAACTCTAACTTAAATCAAACCAGTATTTTTTAAGTGAAAGTTGATTTTTCCACACTGTAGCTTAAACCAAAGCAGTATTTTTGAGATGAAAGTTGGTTTTCAAACTGTTCCTTAAATCAAACCAGTATTTTTGAAATGAAAGTTGGTTTTTCCAAGCTGTAACTTAAATCAAACCAGTATTTTTGAAATGAAAGTTGGTTTTTCCAAGCTGTAACTTAACTAAAATCGGTATTTTTGAAATGAAATTTGGTTTTTGCAAGTTGTAACTTAAACCAAATCAGTATTTTTGAGATGAAAGTTGGTTTTTGTAAGCTGTAACTTAAATCAAGCCATTATTTTTGAAATTAAAGTTAGGTTCTCCAAGCTAAACACTCAAATCGGTATTTTTGAAGTGAAAAGTTGGTTTTTGCAAGCTGTAACTTACATCAAGCCAGTATATTTCAAATGAAAGTTGTTTTTTTCAAGCTGTAACTTAAATCAAGTCAGTGTTATTGAAATGAAAGTTGATTTTTGTAAGCTGTAACTTAAATAATGCCAGTATTTGTGAAATAAAAGTTGGTTTCTGCAAGTTATAACTTAAATAAAAAAAAGCATTTTCTAATTGAACGTTGGCTTTTGTAAGCTGTAACAAATCAAAGAAACATTTAAGTGTTTGTAAAAGGAACGTAAACATCATAATTGTATTTTCAAGGTCCGTTTGCCTTTTATGTAATTAGCTAGTTAGTGGGTTTTTCCAAGCGTGTCAGAGGTAAAAGCGAAGATTGAAACTATTTTATGCAGTTGAACACCACCAGAGATATTTAAACTAACTTACATTAAAGGCATTTTCTGATAATATGGTGCAAATGTAGAGATGATCGTGGTGATCGAACTCTTGGGAAAAAATTGCAGTATGGCTCTAACAGTAGTTGACAATCAGACAAAAAACTTTTAGAGCAATTAAACGTTTTTAACTCTTATGTACGAGTTGGGAGGACGTAAGGGCTCAGATAAAAAAAAACAATTTTTTTCGTACGATCCAGAAAGATGGACACGATTTTCCAGGATTTCCCACGGTTTCACATTGGCGACCAAGGCGTACATTAAAAATGCCATCCAGGGTATTTCTGAACTTCTAAGGCACGTGATTTCGTAGTAAATGCAGAATAATCATTCGTTTATCCGATGCAAAATTCTAAGTTCATATTTACGGCAAACTTGTACACTGGGGAGTCCGACTTATGCCTGATACTTCACTCCCATTTCGTGCATTACATATCATGAAAACTGCAATAAAAATAAAACAAAAATATGTATGCAATTTAATAAAATTTATACCACGTCCTAGCTTGAGACGAAAAATTTAAAGCAGTATTTGAGCTACTAGCTTTAAAAAATTATTCGTTTGAAAATGTATGTGGCGACTTATACATTCAAAGTAATCCAAATTAGCATACCTTAATTTGAGTAGCTTGTTCTGATATTTGCTCTTTTATTTAAATTCAACTGCTGCCTTGACAAGCAAAAATACTTGATCTACAAGCTTAAATAAAGGAACTAAGCTGAAGTGATGTATCTGCTACATGTTTAATAAGCAAAAAATGTTGTAGAAGCTTGCAAGGGAAGGATGTAGTAGCTGCAGGATAGATGCTTTTTATTGTGTTGGCAGGTTCACATTGTGTATTGGTAATTAATAGTATAGCTATGTCGGTTCTGGCCCACTCTGAAATGTTGCCATGTTTCAAGGCATTACCTAGTTTATTTACCTGTGTAAGTCAAAGTTTATTGACCGCTAGGGGTATCATATTAAAACTCTTATAAACGAAAGAGGGGAAATCCTAAAGCTCATAGGTCTCCACAAACCCAAAGTTTATTGGCCTCTTGGACCCGGAAGTTAGTGAATTTTATTCCGGAATCGACGTCTCGGTTCCACTTGGTTATCGTTTAGATAAAACTTAAAGAAATAACCTGTATTTAGAAGTAGACACCGACATAATTAGTATAACAATTAATTTAACTACTCAGAAGGGTAAACTAATAGATGTAGACATAAAAAAGACATCATCTCTACAGTCGGTCATTAATTAGCAATCAGTCATTACTAAGGCCAATACACCGAGAGAAATATTTTTTAACGTCAATTGGTCTAAAGGTGCTCAGCGGGAAATGCGGCGCAGAAAATCTTTCAAAGCACACATTTTGATGATACCGCAATTAAATCGGATATTCACATTTACCTCCCGTGTGGATCTTCAAAGTATGGACTTTCCGAAAAAATACGAATATTAATTCAATATCAAGATATGATTACAGCTACCTATACATGCTATACATAGAAGGAAGGCTAAGAAAAATCCTGCGATTTAACCAATCACTTTATGTTTCCTTTTCGAAAACAATCTGTATGAGTTGGGTGGTCAAAGAGTGGCTGTATGCCGAAATCTTGGTGTAACATCAGTACTTAAAGGATACATTTCTTATACAACAAACAAGAGCAAAGCGTTAAAGCATTTAGGATATAGTCACCAAAACATGAACCGCTGCAGGTGGAATTTGATGAAAAAGTTGGAGAAAAATCATTTACCGTCTGCATACCATGTAAACCAAATTTTTAGAATAATGGAGGATTATTGTCAAGTAATTACCAACATGCGTCAAGGGTAAGATTTTAATTCGATCTAGAAGTGATAGACTGCTACTGTGATGAAGCTGGAGGAACAATAATGTTAAATAAAATTCACTGGAAGTTGTTACATATAACACTGAGCGATACTGAAAAAATTGATATGTTTGAGAGAATCAATAAGAATGCCATTATCACTGTTTCGTTTCGTTAATGAAAGATATACGAATTACCTACTTTAAGACAAGCAACTTGGAACATATGGCCAATAAAAATATCCACACAGCTAGAAAAACCACGATAGGTAATCGTTGCATACTAGCAGGGTAAAAAGTATACAAGGTCAGATGTCAGATAGAGTCGAAAGTTATGATCACATTAGCATCAGGAACAACGGACGTCTTAATTCGGAATATTACCCATACGAAGCAAAGCATTGAAATTTTAGTGCTAATTAATATACATATAACTGCCTCTAATTATAATTATAATTTTTTAATTGCGATGTGATTATTATGGAGAAGCTGATGGGGATGCATTATTTAACTTCACATCAGTATTTGTAACAGATGCAACACTAGGCTCAGATCAATGAACGTTTGTTTTATTTTTAGATTTCATGCCTCTTACTCTTGACTTACTTTTCAACGTCAATGAACTTTGAGGTTTCCAAAAACTGGTATTATTTTTAGATTTCTAAGAGTCGTAATATGACACCTCTAGAGGTCAATGACTTTTGGAATTGAAAAGGTCACTGTACTATCGCGCTCAAAAAATTCTGGTACAGCTTGTTACTGTAGACACTTCCAAAATCTAAATTTTGATGTAGACATATTTTTTGTATGAAAATCGGACATCTCACTATTTTCAAGTGGGGGTTAAGCATTGGTCAAACTGGCAAATTTGAAACTGTCACTTTGATATTTCATGGTCATAGCCTGCTAAAGCAATTGATTATGTGCCGTCAAACCAAATGCACACAGCCAAAATATTGCTGTACCAGTATTTTTTGAGCGCGGTAGTACTTTGGGGTTTCTAGAAAGTGGCTCTATTTTTAGATTTCTAAGAATTGTATGACACTCCTAGACATCAACGAACTTTGACCTTGAAGAGGTTGATTAACTTTGGACTATCCCTATTCCGTCTTCAAAAACTGATTCTGTTTTTAGATTTCTAAGAATTGTAATATGATACCCCTAGAGATTAATAAATTGTGACCTTGACCATTTAACTTTGGTTCTAGTTTTAGGTTTACAAGAATCGTAATGTGAGGCCCCTAAAGGTCAGCACTTCGTTGTTAGATTGAAAATAAAAAGATTTCTTTAAGATTTGATCTCATTTATATATATATATATATATATATATATATATATATATATATATATATATTATAGTTTTAATCTCCTGCAAAAAATCTCAAACAAAAGTTTGAGATACAGCACTCAATACTGAAACAGTGCAAATTTGTATGTTTACCGATTGAAATAAAAGGTTTTCCTATTTAGACGGCTGGTAAAACATATACAGTGGATACTTTTATAACACTATAACCACATTTTCATAAAATGTAGGACTTTCCACATCACAGCAATATAACCACTTTTTTTTCAACGAAATCGGTTTGTAAATAAATATTTTTTGTCATTCCGAGATTAAATATATCGGACTGAAGTAACAATTTTAATTTATAGGGATTAAAAGTAACTTTTAATCCCTCGAGACATCACATTTCTGACAAAATTTGTGACTTGTTGTGAAGTAAAACCTCGGCAACAAATTAACCCAAAAACCGGTCGCCCAACGGAAATAGTTAA
The DNA here is from genome assembly GCA_036346205.1 of Vesta saturnalis. NCBI lineage: Eukaryota > Metazoa > Arthropoda > Insecta > Coleoptera > Lampyridae > Vesta > Vesta saturnalis. The sequence goes on from JARFJB010001996.1 coordinate 761,502, forward strand.
GCTCCTCTCACTAAATTTTGCCCAGTGTAAGCAATGACCAGTTTTACACCAACAAAATTATAAAAACCGGGTAATTTAAAAACCACAAATTGAAATGTCACTTTGTCAAGACTAAATTACAAAGCGTCATGTTTTTAGCATTAGCACTTTAACGCAGCAGAAGTTTCAAATGATTTATTACTTGTAAAAATACGACGTAAGAACATATTGAAGAAGGTACAAGAGACTGCAAATCATTACAGTAAAGCAAAGTTTGGAAATTACAGGTGGACTTGGGTATAAACAAAGATTCCTCGTATACTGTTTTTTTTCAAATTGCTTTTAGTTATATAAAATAAAGTAACACACACAGTTTAAAAATATTTGGAGTTTTGGATTAGGTCAAAATAGGGCGTCCTTTTATAATGACGATAGGGCTGTATACTACGTTTAGAATAAGATACGGTTGCAAAACTTTATTCTGAAAAACAAAGAACATGAAACAGTTAAACTGTATGTTATTGAATCAAACAGAATTAGAGACGCCTGTTCAATTAGGTACGCCAACTACAACAGTTGAAATCAAGTAATTGCTTTATTATAAGTTTTTGTTATGAACGAATAAGTTCAAAGGTAAATATGTAATTAAAAATTATTATTAATTTTATCAAATACATAATAAAAGTTACGAGTAGATTTGAATACGACCTGTACTTTGTAGAGTACGTTAACCAACTGCGCCATCGGGTTCAAGCACCAATCGATTTAAATTTTGTCTTTATGTATGTAGAACTAATGTAAATTCTAAATATAATGAGATTACAATCAAATTACTTATATTAATGGAATGTGAGCCTGCAATGGCGCAGTTGGTTAGCGCGGTACTCTAGCAAAGTACAGGTCGTAGGTTCAAATCCTACTCGAGGTAAACTTTTAATTTATGTATTTAATAAAATTAATAATAATTTTTAATTACATATTTACCTTTGAACTTATTCGTTCATAACAAAAACTTATAATAATTTAATATTAGTCAAGTTGCTTTGGTATGTGTGAATCCTTGCGGTATTGCAGGCTCACATTCCATTAATAAAAGTAATTTGATTGTAATCTCATTATATTTAGAATTTACATCAGTTCTACATACATAAAGACAAAATTTACATCGATTGGGGCTTGAACCTTGATGGCGCAGTTGGTTAGCGCGCTACTCTAGCAAAGTACAGGTCATAGGTTCAAATCCTACTCGAGGTAAACTTTTTATTTATGAATTTATTAAAATTAATAATAATTTTTAATTACGAATAATTGCTTGTGTTTCGGGTTTTAAAAATGCGACCAGTAACAAAGTTGCATTTAAATATTGTGGAAATTTTTGGGGAGGAACTTAACTATGTCTGTTCGGTAAACGGAGTATAGATATCTAACTATATTCCTAACGAGTCTCTTGATGAATCGCGCGCTATTTCGCATCTAGGGTGAATTTTGATATGTTTCATCTCAAAATGACAAAAATAGCATATATTCTGCTGTATTAGAATAGAATTTTTTAACCCATCGAGTGATTGTAACATTCACTCGTGGGATTAAAAGTAGTTCCTCAGTCTTTCAATATATAGCATACACATGGCAGATTCACAGATTTTTCAGAATAAACTACATTGTGACCTATGTTTACATTTTTAGAACGGTTTTTAAAGAAATCTGTTTATTTTCAGTAGTAATATCACAAGAGAGTGAGAATAAATTGAAAATAATTTGACAGACTTACGAAAATCTGTTGCCAGGCAATAGACGCGAGAGCCCGTAGGGCTCGAGTGGCATTGCCACATGGCAACAGGGTAGAGAAAATATGGAGAATGATTTTCTAATTTATCGAACTCTCGTGTGGTATTCGTTGGATTATTTTTGACGTTACAATAAGCAGCACGTTTTCAATATTATATTTTTATTTTAACAAATTAAGGTTTCTGAACTTTCAAATTGATGACAGAAGTCAAATTAAAAAATACGCTATAATTCAATAAAAACAAAATACTTACAATTATTCTCGAGGATAATATAACTAGTGTTATGATTATCATCGATGATAGCTCGAGTTAAAACCGATGATTTTCTAAACGTTTTAACAAGTGGTATCATCGATTATTAATCTTAACACGCGTTACATTTGGTAAAAGAATATAATGAACGTTAATAGAAATTTTAAAGCATACAATTTTAAGCTATCTGTCACTTTGACAGTAAACTATATTATCTATTAAAATCAAGTTGAAGTCCAATTTTTGCTTTTTTGGTAACAACATGGCATGTATCATAATTTGAAATAAAATGAATAGGTGAGCAAACTGACGGACGTATAGGCACAGAATACAGATAAATACAGAACGTGCAGTCGCTGTATTTGATGTTCGTTGTGAATAATATACCTTGCGCTGCTTCGGCGCGCAAGTATGGCCGACTTCAAATAAGAGCGGTAATTTGAAAACAACCAAACTCAGGTTTTTAAGTTTACATTAACCCAGTCACGGTTTTTCTATTTTTAGGGATAATATAAAAATGATTTAATCTTGTATAGTAATTTTTCAACATTGACTGCGTTTACGCCGGATCAACGTAGTGGATAGGTTCTATACAGTTTTTGCAGATCCGATTCAAATATGCAGCATAAATATTGCAGGGATGAAATCCGATCGGATACAATACTTCAACTCAATCTAATAAATTTAGATTGAATTCAATGCATCTACTTGGAATAGTGCGTCAGATGGCATAAATGGAATTGAAGTCACTAAAATTGACTGTATAAGTTTTCCAAACTATTATATTAATGCAGGCTTATGCCAATGTTTTAATTTTTCAGATTTCACTAAATTATTTTCAACATCTTTAATACTACTATTGACGAAGATAACTGTCAATGTTATCGAAACGTTTTGATAGATTGTATAACTTTAATACAAAAATACACCATTAAAAACCAAAAAGATTTATTGTACAATTCAATTCTAAAGTATCATAACTAAATGACCTAATTATAAATGATGAAGGGTTACAACTTTTTTATTTTTTTTTGCCTGTTTTTTGCAAAATGAAATTCCTATTACAATATTTTAGTGTATAAAATATTCTAAATCTTACAAACAAATTCAATAAGTAGTTTTTGGGAAAACTGGTACAGGGATGGGAATATGGAATTTCTTGCAAAATATTTTTAATTTTCTACGGATAATTGGGAAAATACATTACAAAATTCATAATCCAATTGAAGTACGTACATATAAAACGATTTGGAAGGCATTTTTAAATTGCCATATAAATCTCTATTTTTATTAATGTAAGCCCACAAGTTACACAAAATTGTTTCATTACATAGTATTTCATTTTGTTCCTATGAATATACTTCGCATATGTTGCACATATGAGAGGCAATACATTTTTTAATTAAATATCCAGCAACATATTATAGTGCGTTTTTCTCAGGCATTTCTAAGTTGTTATACTCCTTTGGATTTATTGATAAGATGTCACCAAAAATATCATTCGATCTCTTTGGTAGTTCGTCAAAACTTATAGTGTGTACATCTTCAGCTATAATTTGGTTAAACTGAACTAAAACTTCATTCAAGTCATCAGCACAGTTTGCTCCCCTTTGTGTTCTAAGTAGTTCAAACAAAATATTTTTTTGAATATATTCCGAAATTGATTAGGCGTGGGATTGGTTGCATTACCACCTTAAAATCTCAAATTCCCAAAGAAATTTTCCAATGCATCCTGATTTAGGAAGCGAGTACATATAAATTGTGTGTTTAAGAATTTCAGATCATCCCACAACATTAACAGTCCCGAAATTGTAATGCACCAACCGTTTAAAAACTTTATAGATGATGTTACATCCTTTGGACCTTTTAAGACTTTTAACATTCTAAATAAGTCCCTCATTTTTATTAGATGTTCAGTGTGCTCACTACTCCCTATAAAAGGTCGATTCAAACATTTGCTAGCCCGAAAGGTCACAGAATTTAATATATGGAACAATTTATCCATGTCAGTTATAAATCTTGAGGTATAGATTGCTTCGCAGGCAGAAAACTAAAACTTATAAGTAATTCCAAAGCAGTGGCAGTGCTGTTGCTGAAAATTTGTGCAGCTAAATTCACTTTCATTTTTTTGGAAATTGTTTCGATTTAAATGAATTTCTGACAACTTTGGTGCAGTTTATTTGTTCGGCCCTTATCAAATTGAAACACACTGTCTAAATACTGTTTGTTAGTAATGTTGCCATTGATTTGAAAAGTGTATTTAAAAAAATTGTTCCTAGTCGATTTGAGAAGATGGGGAGTGTCAAATAAAAAATCAATTTTGTGATCTCCGACGTTGGAAAAGGGTTGTTCTTCAGTTACACTAACGTCTTTAGCAAATTTATAAAAATTTGATCCCTGGTCTGACACAAGTGCTAATACGTTGCGACCAACTTCTTTTAATTTGGCAATCATTGTAGACACAATTTGTTTTAAATATTCCACTTCACACAAATTATTCACAAAAAAGTATCCCACTGGTTGTTTCCAATTATATTGGATTCCTCTAGCCATTATTGCCAGAGCTGAATTAGCTGGTTCACAGTGTTTCTTCCCATCGTTCTGGTGAAATCCTAATATGTAGTCTCTTGATGAATTATAAAATAAATGACTTTTTAGAGACATTTCATTAATACACATAACACACTGCTTTGCAATGTCATTTAACTGTTTGGCTTTCAGCGCAATTATTTGAAATACAAAGTCATTGATGCCCTCCGAAATATCCCACTCATTAGTCATACGTGTCAAAGTTGTTCTATGTGGTAAATGCATTATCGTTGATAAAAACCTATATACACGGGGTCCCAAAAGATAAACAATCAATGCAAATTGTTTCAATGCGTTGGAGTACCTATAACCTCTTGGATTTTTAGATAACAGGTGCAATTGTGTGATAATAAACGTAGATAATGTATCATTGAAAGTACTTTTGCAAAAGTGTATAAAAGCTTCTTTACTGATTGTTTCTGGTTCAGAACTACTCCCTGCTTCAAAAGTTGTTGATAAACGATCACACTTTCGTTTCAGTGATCATATTTCCAATTGGAGCTTGCGGGGAGTGGATGCTGATAATTTCGGTGAAGTCTGGATATACTTGTCGTCACCTACAAAAAATTGAATTCAGAGTACGAAGTTGGAACTTAACTAAATATCCAGAATACAAAAACTTTTTTTCTTATAATTGCATTCAGAATTTTTTCCCTTTTACATTTTACTTACAACCAGATGTATTAGTCATATGTTCTGGAGAATGCTCATGTAGAGTATTGCTAGAACATTCGGTTAAAGGGAATTCTGCACTTCTGGACTGTGTTGAAGATACTGTTGTTGAAGTGCATACAGGTACTCCTTAAAACATATTAAATATAAATCCAAAATTAGGAACATAAATTTCAATTACCTTTTAAACCAACTCCTTCTTCAAATATGTCAGGCTCAGCATCTTTTTTTAGTCTAGTGACAGACAAACCTGCAAGCATTTTTGAAGAAAAATGCTCACTGCATACTCTTTTTCTAGCAATAAATTCTGGATCCTTTAGAACCCATTCTGGATATTCAATTAATTGTAGCCAAATAAGTTGTCTAAAAAATTGATTGTTTTTGTTCAAATGGTAACAACATATCGAGTGAATATGAACTGTATTTTATTATGAATCTGCTATAATATACTTCATATTATACAGGGAAATGAATTTTTATTGCACAAGGTACATTTATTAGTGTACATTTATTATTATCATTGCATTGACTCTGCCATGAAATTTCACAATTGCATAATGGGGATTTTTATGTTTCAATACTGTATATCAACACAAGTTTCTAAATAAGACATAATTATAAGTGAAATTGAATATTAACTTTACACTTATAAACACTGCAGTAGTTTACCATGATGATTAATTGAATTAACTTCTAGTCTCAAATCTAATATATTTTGGCAAGTTATAACTATGCTACACACACGAAATGTTTAACCTAAAGCATTGCCTAAAACACAGTATAAAACCTACTGTGCCTAAAGCTAGTAAACTTGCACTTGCTACAGCTGTTCAACGAATAATAAAATTAACACTGCCATATATGCGCGCCGAAGCAACGCGGCAGCGGTTTTTAAGCAGAAATTTTTGAGAGTGCACGTTCGTTATTTATCTGTATTCTGTGGAATAGGTTGGTATCATGTGTTGTTTAATGAAAGATGGATTTTATGTTTACGCGGTTTATTGGTTAATAGCGTAATAGATTTTGCGTTATTTAATTAGATTAAATAAGTACACTTCTTTGAATTTTAAAGTCATTAACCGAAACTGGCGGTATAACCCATAAATTGGTGTACAACCAAAAATATATTATAAAATGTAAACACCACTGATGGTTGTTCCCAAAGAGTAAATAAATTTCTATTTCACGCGTCTTGCATTGTATTGTAAAAACTGTTCAGAATGCAGCGACGTGGAGGAAAACGTATTCGTATGGATGAACCACCTCCTGAATATGAGAATCCAATGACTCCAGCTTTAGAATCGGAAGCATTTGCTTCTCAATACGGGCAGATGATTGGTATATATGGAGAATCATACAGTGATCAAGCAGGTACTTCCTCTGCAGAAAGTTTTTTTGAGTCCCCTCCTACTCCTGGATTACGTAGAGTGACAAGATCAAAAGCTAGAGGTACTGGAGTCTCACAAACCATTCTGGCTCCTATACCGATACTTTCTCCTACTGCACCTACGCATACCGGTCGTGGACGTCCTAGAGGAAGACCACCTGGTCGAAAGCAGCACCACCATCATCATGTAGAAGGAAGCTCTGATGATGATGCTGCACTTTACAATGTTATACGTAATAGCAAAGCTTCTTTAACTAATATTGTAGATGACTGGATTGAAAGTTATAAGGTAATTTTTTAATTTTTAACTAAACTTGTAACTAGCACCACAAATTGTAGGTTAACCGTGAAGCAGCCCTTATTATTCTTATGCAATTTTTCATTAATGCATCTGGATGTAAAGGAAGAATTACACAACAAATGCAAGCCAACATGGAACATGCAGCAATTATTAGAAAAATGACTGAGGAATTTGATGAAGAATCTGGAGAATATCCGCTTATAATGGCAGGCCAAAGTTGGAAAAAATTTAGGCAGAATTATTGTGACTTTGTTCAAACTTTAGTAAAACAATGCCAATACTCCATTATATATGATCAATTTCTTATGGATAATATAATTTCTCTGTTAACTGGCCTCTCTGATTCACAGGTTGGTATTGCTAGTTTCAAATCTTATATTTTTTTCTGTGAAATTTTAGGTTAGAGCATTTCGGCACACTGCAACATTAGGGGCTATGAAACTAATGACAGCTTTAGTGGATGTAGCATTAACTGTTTCGGTTAATCTTGATAATACTCAGCGACAATACGAAGCCGAAAGACAGAAAACACGTGAAAAACGTGCAAGTGATCGTTTAGAATCCTTACTCGGAAAACGACAGGAGCTAGAAGAAAATATGGACGAAATAAAAAATATGTTAACATATATGTTCAAATCAGTTTTTGTCCATCGTTATAGAGATACATTACCTGAAATACGAGCTATCGCAATGACAGAAATTGGAATTTGGATGCATAAGTTTCATGCTAACTTTTTAGATGACTCATATCTGAAATACATTGGGTGGACATTACATGATAAGGTATTTAAAAAGAATTTATACTGCATTTTGGCAGTTAACTCTGAGCACTTGGTGTTCATTCTTCTAACTCTAAATAGTTTGAGCTACCAACGTAGCACAAAAAGTCCTGCCACTTTTGTGTTTGGACAGTAAATTAAGAGTTAATAGGTGTTAACTCCATTAGACCAATGTTTGGCACGGTGAGTTGAGAGTGAGCATTTAAAATTTAAAACAGCTGTTATGAATAAGTCTATAATAAAAGTAGATATCATAAATACTGAAATTGAAGGTTTCAATCCAGTTTTGGACAATAGAAGGTTATGTTACCCATACTACGAGTCTTACTGCATGATAACGACATGCTAACTTACTAATGTTCAATCTTTGACCTACCACAAATTGTTCAAGGTATAATTTTAATTTTAAAATCTGTATGTAGTTTAGGCACCACTGCATAGAAAGTAGGCAATATATCAAATTCCCATAAGCAATGTTAAAAATGTGATTTCTATAAAATAATGCCTGATCTCAGAGTACGAAAAATGGATTAATTGTGTAGTTTCTATTAACTCTGCATGTGAGCAACCAGTGGTGTTAAAAATGGGAAATTTCTTGAATATCAATTTTACGTCATATAGGTTATTGCAAATTTTTTCTTGTAAGGTGTATATGATACACAATCCTACGTTTCAAGATTATTGCAAAGAATAGGTGTATGTTATTAGCATGTAATAATAATAATAATGTGGTTACTCAACGAAGGATGCAGTAACTATTTAAATTTAAATTACTTTTCACAATAACATCATAAATATTTGTACCTTATGTTGATTCCCAAGGGGAAGCTCAAGTAGAATGGTTCAAGATCACCAACTCTTCCACTTAACCTTGATGCAAATTTTAGTTGTCCGTTCTTGCCATCATCACTATTTAATTGAATAGACACACCTGTGCATGACGTTTTACAGAAACGATCTATGAAAGAACGATGATGTCTGACATGATATTATTATTAAACCCTGATGTCTTAAATTTAAGTGGTGTACATCCGTCCTAAACTGTATCAGGTTATAAAGATACAACGGAAATCTCATTGTAATTACTTTGTGGTAAAAGCAAGCTGCATGTGGTTGATGCCTACCATTCATGTTTAGCCAACCTGTTTCTCTTAGTTTATGAGAAATGCGCTCTTTCCTCCTTACACCATAATTTAGATGCAAACATGAATTTTGTACTTTCTGAGTACATTTAGTATTGACACTATTAATGTAGGGTCCATACAAAGTATCTCAGTATGTAAAATAGGATAATGCTAAACAGTTAGTAAGCAACATTTGTGTTGTTTGTGTACAACTTTATATTACAAAATTAACTCTTGACAATATATTAACACTTCATAAAATATAACTAACAAACAAAATAAAAATTATAAACAAATCTCCTTATCTTTAAATTTGTTTTAATAACCGTAATAACTATAAAATAACATTTCAAAAATATAAAAAGAAAAATACTCTATATAAGAAAAATTATATTAATTGTACTAATTTTAATTATTAATTTTACTTGACAAAAAAAGTTATCAATAACCAAATGTCATATTTATACAGTGTGATTCCTTTTAAAGGTAACACTAAATAATTCTGTCTAGTGATATTGGATTAAGGTGGGGTGTTTTTAAATACTTAGGTTCTATTGAAATACACATTTTTTTACAATTTTAAAATTTTTAACCCTTTTATTGTGCGCATGCGCAACACAACTTGCATTTTTTTAAATAGCAACACCTACTTTCAACAACAAATTTGGATAGACCGAAATTTTTTAAGCCTTTTTACGATACCTCTAAAACCAAAATTGACTAAATGACAAGTTAAAGTTTCCATTAAAATTTTATGAATTATGCAATTTCGCGTATTTTTTTGTATTTGTAGGTTTGCAGATATTAAATCATTTAAATTTAATTTTGAGGAATTAATTAACTTCAATTAGATGTAAATCTTAGTTAATTTACAAAGAAAAAATTAAACAAACATATTATTTATTTCTCATAACTTCTATTATTAAAGTTTCAATTTAAATTATTATTTCTATCATTTATTTTAATTTTTCGTGATACAAGTGGGTAATTACTTGTAATCTCTAAGATTATTTTATTTGTAACCTTTACTGAAATAAACAAAATTTTATTTATCATGTGCTTAGAATAATGTTATCTTAAATCCCATAGAAATCTAACTATAATAACTTATAAGTTATAGCATTTGTTTAAATGTGGTAATTGAAAGTCATTACAAGTTTTAAACTCGTATGTAACGCACATATTTAAAAATGCCAAGTAACAGTGAAAAGTTGATATGCTTTTAGTTTATGGTGAATGTCAGCGTAATTCACGAAATGTCGCTAGACTTTATGCAGAACAATATCACCCTCCTCACAATTACAATGTCCGAATTGAATTGTCTTTGAGTAATAGTGGTGAGCTACTTGCAAGACGAGGTAATAATCGACGAAATCAAAGACAGTTGATTGAAGAGGCAAAGGAACAGTACGAATTGCTGGTATTAGCATATGTTCAATGAAACCCTCGATCTTCAGTTAGGCATTTAAGTAAGGAAATTGGAATTTCTTATAAAAAAATTCATAAAATTTTGAAAAAAAAATAAATTACACCCGTATAAGCCTGATTTAGTACAAAAGTTGGTACCAGGTGATTCTGATCATAGACGTATAATTATTGCATGGTTTATGGTGCAATTACATGACAACCCGATTTTTTACGTTTTATGTGTTGGACCGACGAATCAAAATTTACCAACAACGGTATAATTAATGAACAAAATAACCGGTATTGGGCTGATCACAATCCATATTGGACCACTTATACAAATCACCAAACAGTTTGGGGAATGAACGTTTGGTGTGGGTTATTCGATGGGAAACTTCTCGGTCCATATTTTTACGATGGTACGCTTACTGGGAGAAGATACTTGGAGTTTGTAACTGATGTTTTACCTACATACATGGATGATATACCATTAGAGACTAGGACTAATATATTTTTTCAACAAGATGGAGCACCCGCACACAATGCAATTGTTGTAAGAGAGTATTTACAAAATATGGATGGGTACATATGGAGCAGTAGCTTGGCCACCAAGATCTCCAGATCTCACGCCATTAGATTTTTTTCTGTGGGGACATTTAAAGAATGTAGTGTGTTCAACTCCACCTTTAAGTAGTGAAGACCTCAAAAATAAAATAAGAAATACTTGTGCAAAACTTCAAAAGGAGCAGATATTAGCAGCCACTCAAAGAGAAGTAATGCGTCAATTTCAATCATGCATGGAGAATGATGGGCTAAATTTTGAACATTTTGTTAGATAGTTATTAGAAATTATTTTACCCAAATAAATAATAGAAATTATTAATAAAAATTGTGTTAATTTGTTTAATTCTTTCTTAGTAAATTAACTAAAATTTACGTCAAAGGCGTAATTTAAGTTAATTAATTCCTCAAAATTAAATTTAAATGATTTAGGTCGTACACTCGATATGCATGTGTGATTTCCTGTTAATCAGTGGATATAATTTGCCAAGTCTAGCGTAGCACTCGCATAGCATTTTATTTACATGAAATCCCCATCTGGGGCTTGAATCAAGGTAGACGCCCAGGTATTTGATAGCCGAGTTCTTGTCATTCCCCTCAATAATATTTTGATTTAGTCTTATGACAGGTGTGGTAGTAATGCGCTTAGTGTGAAAATTTTTGCCTGCGTTTTTGTTGTATTTACTGCCAGTTTCCAGTTGATAAACCATCTGCTTATCTCATCTAAGGCAGATTGGAGGTGAGTTACTGCTGTGTTAAGGGAGGTATTTCTGGTGAAGACGGCGGTACCGTCGGCAAACATAGCCAGGGTAGTGTTGACAGTGGTCTGCAAGTGATGTACATACATGTTTAAAAGTTTTGGCCCCAATATGCTGCCATGGGGTACTACCGCTAATATTGGTCTGCGAGTAGACCCTCATTGAGAATATTCTGTCGGTTAGGAAGCATGAGAGTATGTTGAAAAATCTGGAACACTGGAACTGTGGCAGGATCTGTAACAAACAAAATACACCCACTACATAATTTTTATCAAACATGTAGGGCGACGGCAGACTTGTCCCAATGTTTGTATTTTATATGAGCTAAATGTTCTTTAAAGCACATTTTGATAGGCCCCACATATATTTGTTCACAATTTTTACAATTAATCTTATAAATTCCCGACCTATTCTGCTTATCCACTTTATCTTTTGGATTGCCTAAAAGAGTTTGCAAACTATTATCTGAAGTAGTGACTGTTTTCAAATTAATTGTGGAAAAGATTTTAGGTAGACCTTTTGTATAAGCGTTACCTAATATAGTTACGTTCTTAACCCTCATCCTATGTGTTTGTGTCCTAACTATATTCATAACCACTTCATCTGAAAACTCATTGTGTGCAGCAATTCCTTATTCCATTTCTTTATTATAATTTTGAACTAACAAAACTAATAAGGAATTGCGCACTATTAAAGGAATTGCTGCATACAATGGGTTTTCAGATGAAGTGGTTATGAATATAGTTAGGAAACACACACATAGGATGAGGGTTAGGAACGTAACTACATTAGGTAACGCTAGAGAACAAATAGAAGCAAAGTATGTAAAGTTACCAAACTATCCTGCTTATACAAAAGGTCTACCTAAAATCTTTTCCAAAATTAATTTGAAAACAGTCACTACTTCAGATAATAGTTTGCAAACTCTTTTAGGCAATCCAAAAGATAAAGTGGATAAGCGGATAGGTCGAGAATTTATAAGATTAATTGTAAAAATTGTGAACAAATATATGTGGGGCAAACTAAACGACCTATCAAAATTCGCTTTAAAGAACATTTAGTTCATATAAAATACAAACGTTGGGAAAAGTCTGCCGTAGCCCTACATATGTTTGATAACAATCATGTAGTAGATGAGGTATCATCAATCAAACATGTTAGTAATAAGCACGAACTTGATTGTTATGAAAGTCTAGAGATCTTCAAAAACAAACAAATTCTAATGAATAATGATGATGAAGGACCTTTAGGCTACTCAGAACTCATTAAACTTTCATGACATTCACTTTCACCAGATTCGCAACGAAGCGTTACTCGCGGTGGTATATATGTTAGAAATTTTCTTTAGCCCGCCCTAGTCGGCCGCTGATGATGATAGCGTAGCTATCGAAACGCGTTCGGTGTTTTTTAATTTTGTGTGGTACGTGGGTGTATTTTGTTTGTTATGAGAGTATGTTGATAAGATAAGCAGGAAATTGTAGTTTTATTAGTTTGTATCTTAGTCCCAAACGTCAGACTTTGTCAAAGGCACTTTTTAATCAATGCAGACTATTACGGTGAATTCCTTATGTTCAAAGCCCGTCTCTATTGTTTCGATGATTCTTAGTAGCTGATCCGTTGTGGAATGCTTTTTTTGAAACCCATTTGGTGATGAGGTATGATATCATGCTCGTTTCGGAAACTTTGAATTCGCATGACTCTCTCGAGTAGTTTAGAAAGTGATGATAAGAGACTTATTGGTTGATAAGTTTCAGGTTTATGTTTATCTTTACCAGATTTGTGAAATGGGAGTACGTGTGTGTTTCCATGAGCTTGGAAAGGGACTTTTTAGTTAGTTGCTTTAGAATTCCATTGGTTATGAGATCGGGACCAAGTGATTTTTTGTTGGTAGGTTAGTTATGAATTCATGAATTTCGGCCGGTGAAGTTGGCTCAATCTCAGTCAGGAGCTGGGCATTTAGGTTGTTGTTGGTTTTGACTATTTCTTGCAAGAGGCTAGGTGAGATATTGGTGTTGTTAGGTGGAAGATTTCCTCGAAGTGTGTTGACAGTGCATTGGCTTTGTCTTCATCAGTTACGTGGAGGTTCCATTTTCAAGAATCGGGTGAATGATATTTGGTTCTCTTAAGAGTTTCTTATCGTCTGGTCTCGTGGTTGAAGTTCTTCACTGTAGATGTTGTATAGGTTAAACCTGTATTGATCCAGTTAGTGTTTTCAAGTGTTGTCGTCTAATTCGTTGCCATTCGCGTCTTGTCCTGTTTTAGTTTGATTAGATTTATAATTTCGATGGGTGTGTGTTGACAGGTGCGTTTTCTATGAGTCCATGGTGTTAATGCTGGTTTTAATTGCTTCTGTGATTTAATTGACTGCCTCATCTATATCGCTGAATGAGTGGATAGGTCCAGGACTTTTGATGGTTTTGTCTAGTAAAATGTTCCAGTTCATATTACCTTTTATTAATCGAGGTAGAGCGGGAGTTTGCTGCGGTTCGTGATGGAAGGAAATAATGACCGGTATATGATCTGAGTCTCGTTTGTTTAGGATCGTTTGATAAATAGGTTCTTGAAAATTTTTGAGTAAGACTATGTCTAGTATGTACGTATATTCGCTAGGGGCTGAGACTTGTATGTTTTGATTCGTCAGTAATGAATTTAGCCTGGATTCATTCGGGTTGTCCGTTCTGCACCCCCAACATTTTTCTTTACAGTTTAGGTCTTAATGGCGTGAAAAATTTTAATCATATCTTCTTCGGATATCCGCTTATTTGGTTGCGTATAAGCTTCATGGGCTGAGATTTCTGTGTTGTTATCTAGGGTCATATTTATAGCTACAGTTTCTAGGTTCACTAGGTCTAAGTTAGCTAACGAATGATTGGCTGAAAGTTAGTAGGGAATAAAGTACTTCAATAATATTTTATAATGTCCCGCGTCTGATTTTGGTGAATTTTTCAACTGTTGATAAAATATTCCTTAATTGTGTTAACGTTTTGTAAGTGTGGAGGTAAATCAGTTGATGTAGTTCCTGATGCAATGATAGATGATATGGATGAAATTTATGAGTTTTCAATATTCTAAGAACACGGCTCTGAGAAATTCCACAACCAGATGCTACATCTCGGGTGCTGATATGTGGATCGTGTGCAACGGCGGCTAATGCTGCAGTTTGATTAATTTCATTGGTTGCAGTGCTTCGACGCACTCTTTTTCTCACGTTTATACTTCCACGTTGCTTGAAATTCAAAACTACACGGCGAAATGCACTTCGCGACGGATGATTCCTGTTGGGGAACCTATTAACGTACAATGTCATTGCTCGTATCACATTTTGTCCGATTCGTCATAAATAAGAATCATATCAATTTTCTGGGCTAAAGTATATGCCATGATTGACGAACGATTTACAACTAATCTTTATTTGTATTGCATGCGATAGAATGCAGAATTTCAAAGAAACGACGGGTAAAACTGGTATTATTCCTGCCTGTAGATATGAACAGATTGTGTACGTTCAACGTTGAATTTCTTTGTTACGTTTTATCTAATCGTTTTACCTGTGGAACATTTCACGTGAAGCGGACAACGAAAAAAAAGTGAGGTTCTGAAATTTGTTCATATTGGGCATATTAGTATTTCTAGGGGATATGAACGTGTTCACATTATATTTTTTTAATTTAATTTTTAATTAGTCAATCATCAGTTAAAACTCCATTAAACTCCCAAGATTTACCGTACGTTCCCGTAGATAAGTATAAACATAATAAAATACTTATCTTTTTTGGGGTTTTTAAATGGTGTACTTTAAATTATACAATCTAAACGTTTCGATAACACTTACAGTTATCTTCGTCAGTAGTAATGTTTGTTAAAAATTGTTAAAGATGTAGTAAACAATTTTGTCAAATTTGAAAAATTAAAACATAAACATAAGCCTGCTATTAATATAACAGTTTGAGAAATGTGTAAAGCCAACTATAAAATTTTTAGTAAAGAATAACTAGGTCATAAAAATTAAATATTGTTAAACTGCCTCAAATACCTTAATATTATTTCTGAAATAATGTTTATACAAATGAAGAAATTCTTAATTTATTTTTTATACGCGGATATTTAAGGAAAATTATTCACATTTACTTCAAATGACAAAAATTGGATGTAAAAAACTAGAAACAAATTATAATAAATGTTCGAAATGGGGCCATTCGCAGTTAAGCATGATGTTAAGTGTGAAGAAACACCCTCCAGTACTACTGTTCGTACTTCTTGAGGGGAGAGCTTGTCAAATACTGCTCGCACGCGTGTTCACTGGTGTCTGGTAGACCTCTTGATATGTCCCTAAAGGTGTCAAATCTGGAGATCTTCCAGGCTTGTTCCATGGTCCTAACCGCCTTATTCACCTATCTTCGAACATTAAGGTGAGTTCTTGGAATACGTCCTGGGCGCAATGGGCCGGTGCTCCATCCAATTGATACCAATAGCCTCTTCTCAAGTTCAATGGCAGGTTGTCAAGAAAATCTACTACTATAGTCCGTAATAAATTGAGGTAACGCGCCGCCGTTAACACGCCTTCATAAATGACGTAAGAGGAGAACCTGTCATCCATCATAAGGCAAAAGACATTGAAACTAAACCTGACCTGTTAAAAATCCCTTCACGCGAAAACTTAGATTCGTCCGTCCAAATAATTTTTCTCTTCCTATTGACTTAGTTCTCAAAAGTTTCTCTTCCTATTGACTTAGAAGATATGGCAGATCACACAAGTTAACACTGTCATTGGGGTCTTGAGGATGAAGGTCTTGTACTAACGAGAATTTGTAGTCATGGAAGTGATGCTTCTTCAAAAACCTTTGTGTTCAACACCTACTGATTCCCAGATTTTCTTCTGCAGCACGAACTGAGGCGTTGGAATTGGCCTCTAAATAAACCAAGGTATTCAACTTTCCCTCTTCATCATCACCTACAGTTTTTGCTCAATTTAACACTTGACCAATGCGTCCAAAGCGCACAAAATTTACTTCTATTCTTCTAAATTTACCTTCAGTCATCAGAGGTAAATAAGGATACTTTTCCTTAAATATTGTGCAAATTCTACTAACAATTTTGTCACATTTTCCATGTATAAAAAATAAATTAAGAATTTCTCGATTATTTTCGTTATTGTTATTCATTTTCACTCTTTTTAGCAGTAAGCTTAGGGCACTTAAGGGATAACTCCTAAATCACAAACATTAAAACTTGACATTTGAAAAATTATTTCTTCATTCATATTATTGTCGAAATACTGGCTAAGGAATTAAAATTAATTAAAAAAAAAGTTTGATTTAGGTATAACTTGCCATATCACTTTGTAGCAAATCTTATCGCCAATTCGATTATGTAACAAAAAATAGGGTATTCTATTAAAAAAAATAAATTTTTTTACATTTTAAAATCGGGCTGAAAAGTATAAATTTAGGCATTATTCTCCGGCAAAGGTTTTTATTTTAAAAAATGCATACGATAAAGGCATGTTTAAACTACCAACTTAATTGGATTTTCAGTTTTTATCTAAATCCAAATAGGATTTCGGAAAATAATTTTTATCTCAAAAACCATAGTAGACGGGCATGGCATAGTTTCAATACAAAAGATTCAAAATTATGGTACCCATCCAAAAAATGCAAAGGAAATGCCAAATTCTTCAAAAAAATTTTGCAATACCTTGTAATAGCTGTCAACTCACGTGAACAATTTACATGCTTCAGATACGCTTTCTCGGAAAGGGTTTCTTCTAGCGACTTCAATAAAGTATACCTTTCTTAACTGGAAAAGATAGGGAAAAGATGTGCCAAGCTCAAAACGACATACACTGTGGCAGAACAAAGTTATAGTGATGTTAAAGTCTCCTAATCGTCGCTTGTGACGCCCTCTACGAGATACAACAAAATCATTTACAAATTTGAGTTTATCATCCCAAGAAACCCCTGTATACCAAATTTCGTGAAATTAGCTACAATTAGCCGAAACATATTAAAGAAAATGTGATTTATTTGTTCAACTTTGACACCCTGTAGCTTGGTTATCAACTTTTGGACCAAGGTAAGTTTAGTTAAATCGACGTATTTTGAGGTGTACTGTATGTGAGCGTTATAAAGACCTTTCCGGGACACCTTGTATATCCTATATATTTAGTTCACGCAGATTGCGAGACAACCGCTTGACGGATTTTGATGTTTTTTTTTGAACTGCAGGTCAATTCTTCTGTAGCAATACTGTGGTTGAAATTTTGATGTAGAGCTAAATTTGAAAATATACGGGATGCATAAATGTGAAGATGTTTTTTACCCGAAATTTGAAATGCCCTGTAGGATGCATCAACTACAATAGAGGCTTAAACCGGTGTCAAAATGTAGCCCCTTACTTTACGAACATTTTGGATTTTTATTCATGTTATTATTTCTGTTATTAAAGATTCATTGTTTTTAAGCCAATGGTATAAAAAGAACTAAAAGTAATATCGAAACGTAGGTTTAATCTCGTAAATATGATAAAAACATTTAAATTTTAGAAAAAAATAAAATGTAATGCGCTAAATCGGGTGTGACCTCCTCTTGTCTAAATGACCTCATTCAATCTA
The DNA here is from genome assembly GCA_036346205.1 of Vesta saturnalis. Lineage (NCBI taxonomy): Eukaryota > Metazoa > Arthropoda > Insecta > Coleoptera > Lampyridae > Vesta > Vesta saturnalis. The sequence continues at coordinate 779,711 of JARFJB010001996.1, forward strand.
CGTGGCATCGAATTAATAAGGTTAGTAATGAAAGGCTGACGAATTGCATGGAATTCTTCGTGTAGTGCTACTCGAAGATCTTGGAGGCTGTCAGGCAAAGCGGGTCGGCGACGAATGCGTCTCTGTAGTTGGTCCCAGAGATGTTCAATAGGATTGAGATTAGAGCTGCAAGCTGACCAAACCATTCGTTCAATACCCACTTCGTCCCAACGTATTAGCCACATAACATTGATTTCGGCCATCCTCAATTAACGCTACAATACGTGCAACATCAGTTGAATTTAAGGGCATTTTTTCAACTAACAATATTTGACAACTGTTACTGTGACATCTGACATTCAAAACAAACTTGATTGTTACATGAGAATTTTTGTATGCGGTCACTGCGTTTGAAGGGTTTTCTTTAAAAGCGTGTAACTTCTTTAATGACAGAAATAATAACGTGAAAAAAAACCAAAATGTTCATAAAGCGTGGGGCTACATTTTGACACTGGTTGACACCCCCTGTTGTAGTTGCTGCAGCCTACAGAATGTTTCAAATTTCGGGTAAAAAACATCATTTATTTATTTATGCACCCCGTATAATTTCAAATTTAACTCTGCATCAAAATTTCAACCACAGCATTGCTACAGAAGAATTGACATGCAGTTCACAAAAAAATCATCAAAATCAAATGAGTAGTTCAAGAGATAACCACTTTTGAAAATGTGTCAAAATTTTGCGGGAGAAAAGCTAGTGTGTTAATTAAACTTGTCTCTTTCAACTAACTCCCTTTTTTGAATTTTTGGGGTTGTTTTAAAAAATTGATGGCTCCTACTATTAAAATGGCTTACTCTTACCAATATGTATACTAGTCCAGCGCTAATAATAAATATCCTGACCACGCATCCAAAGTGCTCTAACTACTTTGCTAGCTGCTAGGTTATATATACTTTCTAGATTATGCTGGGTTAAAGCCTTCCAGTCACAATCGTTTTGCGGTATTGTAAAGGAATCATAGACCTTCACAGAGATTGGCACACGTTACAAATATTAATTCCGCATGCATCTTCAGTATATTAACAATAACCAATGTTTAGTTTAAGCAAGTTAATTAGTTGATACATACATATAAAAGGTACAAATACACTTGGTTATCCCGCTAACTTTCGAAATAATCGCGTTTATAATAACAAACAAATACTCTTGCTTAAATTTATATTCTTCAATGTTAGTGCTATTTATTACTCATACTTAATCTACAAAATACACTTATGCAAAATTTACCTCATTTTTGAAAGTAATTAAGAAAGGCATTCAAATATTTGAAACGAAAATGAGCGAAATGGCAGCTGACAACTTTGACAAATGTTTCTCTAATACGTTTTTAAAGTGAAATAGACTGACACACAGTAATTTTGTTATAATTTTTTAATTCGGAGAGACATGTTGAACCGTCTGTTTGATCTATACCAGCCAATTTTACTTCCCATGTGATGTTAAAAATCCTACTCCCGAAATTTGACTTATTTTTTCAAATCCTTGTATACTTTATCAGACCATGATAGTAACGTATTTTTAAACTCAGATTTTCAAACTTTCAAATCGTTCTTGGATTTTCAACCCTACACGTTTCCACCCATACGCTTACACACACATCAGGGCACACTGTGATTGCATAAGGAGATTGTGATGTCACCTAATAAGTAAAATGTATAAACAACATGTTTATTATAGATTTTTAATTTCTACCACATTAATTATGGTTATCTATTTTAAGGTTGGAGAAGTAAGGCTACGATGTTTACAAGCACTATTACCATTATATGCCAATGAGGAACTAAAAGGAAAATTGGAATTATTCACAAATAAATTTAAAGATCGGATTGTGGCAATGACATTGGATAAAGAATATGATGTCGCTGTTCAAGCAGTTAGACTTGTCATTTCAATTTTAAAACACCACCATGAAATTTTAACAGATAAGGATTGTGAACATGTTTATGAATTGGTAATACACGTTATTAATTTTAGTATATTTAGTTTATTCTTTGAATTTATAGGTTTATTCTTCTCATCGAGCTGTTGCTCAAGCAGCTGGCGAATTTCTTAATGAAAGATTATTTCAACCATCTGAAAGTGATCCTGGTAAAACTAAGAGAGGCAAGAGACGTTTACCAAATACACCTTTTATTCGTGATCTTGTACAGTTCTTTATTGAATCAGAATTGCATGAACATGCAGCATATCTAGTAGATTCACTAATTGATTCAAATCCTATGATGAAAGATTGGGAATGTATGACTGATTTATTGTTAGAGGAACCTGGCCTACATGAAGAACCACTTGATAATCGACAAGAAACCAGTCTTATTGAAATCATGGTTTGCTGTATAAGGCAAGCGGCTACGGGCGATGCACCAGTTGGAAGGGGACCGACTCGAAAAATGGCATCTTTAAGAGAAATAAAGCAGGTAATAATTTGCCATTATTCTGAAATAATCATACTTGGAATATTGATTTTAGGCAGGAGAGGACAAACAAAAATTAACTGAACATTTCATTGCCACTTTACCACCCTTATTAGATAAATATTCAGCCGATCCAGAAAAATTGTCCAATTTGTTGACAATACCACAATATTTTGAAATTGATCTTTATACTAGTGGCAGACAAGAGGGTTCTCTTAATATGTTATTGACAAAACTGAAACATATAGCAGAAATACATCATGAACAAGAGGTAAGTTAATGAAAATTCGAATTTGTGCTGTAATGATATTAACTGGGTACCAAATAATAATTTATAATATTTATTTTATTTTAAAACATATGAATAATACATTAACACAACATTAAGATAAATAAGATTATTAACGTTACAACATTTATGGAGAAGCAATCATCTAGTCTTCAATGCTATAAAAACAGTTTTCTAATACATACCTTTTCGCAGCCTTTTTAAATGTTAAAAGTGGTAAAAATTTTATGCTCCTTAGCAATTTGTTATAAAACTTTAAATTTATAGAATTTGTTTGCTAATTTCTAATCTGTATTTAGGTATGTAGGAAAATGTGTGTATCGCATGTGGATGTACTATCTCCTCGCCAGGAAAGTTTACTGCTGCGGCATCATATGCAATCATGTGGTGTAATATGAAAAACATGAGTCAAAATTATTTTCTTTATAATAAATTCTGATTAGAAAATATACCCTAAGATGGCAGCATTTGCAGAATTTTAAAATACAATTAACCTATTTATTGTGATAATAATAACAATTGAAAAACTATATCCTTGAAATCCAATAGATTATTGGTACGTTATTTTTGCCAGAGTATGTAAGTTATAACACATTGCTGCTCTATTACAAACAATGCACTTTTCAACAAAATTAAACATTTAATAATTGCAGCGGAATTATAAAGACAGGAGAATGGTTGTGCTGTAAGTTGTTGATAACAATCATACAATTGATTAGGGAATTCAATTTATAGGTTAAACAATTTGCATGGAACAACTGTTTATCTGCACCATTTACACCTCGCAAGGCTACTTACTACGTTTCATAATCATGATTTCTTATTGTTGATACCAATTCAGTAGCAATGATGCCCCACAATAAGATCATAGAATAAATATACCTATACCTACGGATGCAGAAGCGCCAGATGCGGCGGTTTCTTTGATGCTTGCAAGCGCTCATTTTAGTTTGGCGGCCATCTTGAAAGAATTTGAGCGGTAAAATAACGTCCGCACGGCCAAAGAATGCCTGCACGTTGGATGCGCATTCGTCCAACTTCAAGTCTCTTAAGCGCGGCATGTCAGTGGCGTCGCCACCAAAAGCGCGTTCCGTTTATTATCATGTATTATACTAATTAATTATTTATTTCTGTTATTAATTTACATACGTACTTGTTAATTTAACTTTATTACAATTATTGCAACAAAACGACAGTGAACCTTTTTGTGTCCTATGTGAATTTTAAAGCTCATAATACTCAAATTTATTAGACAAATATGTTGAACAAATTAATGGATGAGCACTCTGGTATTAAATATTAGAAGATATTGTTAAATATGATTTATTCAGAACGTTAGCTTGGAAGGGACGCTGAGTTCAACTTGTGTCAGCACATATTCTTATGTATATATATCATACCTTTTTGGGTTGCATTCAACACCCCCTCAATTTTCAGTAGGAACTAACAAAAATTGTGAAAGTAAACACAAAACAGCTTAACAAGTACAAAATATAAGGTTTACAATTCTATGTTTTTCGAAAGACAAGGCTTTAGTAAAAATGTCAGCAACATTTTCGTTTGTTGGAGTATACAATATTTTTAGAACTGCATCTTTTACCAAATCCTTCATAAAATGATATTTTATGTCAAAATGCTTTGATCTACGACCATTCTCGTCAGATTTTATAATACATATTGTTCCTTGATTATCTATATATAACAAACAAACAGGTTTAGATTTCATTAATTCATAACATAAATTTGCAAAAGACAATAATTCTGTAGCCGCAACAGTAGCTGCTATATATTCAGCTTCAGTAGAGCTCAAAGCAACAGTTGTTTGTTTCCTCGCAATCCAGGCAATTGGATTATCAAGAAAATATACAATTACTCCAGAAACACTTTTTCGATCAACAACATTAGCTGCCCAATCAGCATCTGAATATGCATACAAGATATTATTTGTAATACATTTTTTGTAAGTCAAAGTTAATGATTTGGTTTCCTTCAAATATCTGATTATTCTTTTAGCAGATTTCCATAATCTTATACTAGGCTTAAGAATGAAACAGCATACATTATATCTGGTCTAGTTCCTAATCCTAAATACATTAAACCACCTATAATCTCTCTGTAAGGTATATTAGTTACAATCTTATCTTTCTCCAAATCTACTTGGAAATTAACCTCCATTGGAGTTTTGGTGCCTTTACAATCAATCATATTGAATTTTGATAGAATTTTATCAATTAGAGCTATCTGTGATATTTCAATTGTGTTTTCTAATCTATTTACCCTAATACCTAAAAAATTGCTTATTTCTCCTAACAGTTTCACATCAAACTCTTGTATCAAACTTGTCTCGATTGTTATCATTTCTTGCACATCACCAGTAAGCACAATATCATCAACGTACACTAATAAAATCAAACACTGTCTAAAGTAAATGCACAAATCACATCTTGATCGTTGAAAACCTAATTTCAATAAAAAAGTATTAATTCTTTCATTCCAACATTTAGGTGATTGCTTGAGTCCATATAATGGTCTTTTTAACTTTAATGTACAAGATTTACCATAACCTTGAGGACTATTTATGTATGTCATTTATTAAGTAGCCATGTAAAAACGCAGTTGGAACGTCTAACTGTCTTATCTGCCAATCATTATTCAAAGCCATCGAAAGTATCATCCTCAAACTTGACAATCTTGCAACAGGTGCATATAAAGAAGTAGTGATTTCTTGGTAACCTTTTGCAACCAATCGTGCTTTCTTTAATCCATTATCCTTAGTTTTAAAGATCCATTTAGTCTCTATGGATTGTTTATCAGCTGTTATTTCTGTTTCTTCCCACGTGTTCATTTTCTTATGTGACTTCAATTCATCTGAAATTGCACTCTTCCACTCCTTATCCATTATTGCCTCTTCGTATGACTGTGGATCAGTTTCACTTATTAAACAAACTGCTGAATAAACTTCATATTCTGACATATGATCAGGGCTTCTAACTATTCTTCCAGATTTTGTTGTAATTACACTATCTTTTATTTTATCTTTAATGTTATCTGTTGTTTCTAAATCATCCTTTGTTGGTTCATCATTATTCACCACTTCATTCGTTGAATTATCATTATCGCTTTCATATATTAGCTCATTCTGTGAAGTTTCCATATAATTGCTGTTCACTTTCATCTCTGAATAGCAGTAATCCAATTCATTAAAACGTACATCACGATTCACTATCACTTTGTTAGTTATAGGATTCCAAAGTCAATACCCCGATCTTGCATAACCAACCATAATCATTTCTTCGGCTCTTGGTTCAAGTTTGTTATCTCTGGGAATTTTGCATACAAACGCTTTACAGCCAAATACCTTAAGTTCTTTAAAATCCACTTTTCCATAATATATTTCTGCTGGCATTTTTAAATTTAACACTCGTGGTGGACACCTATTGAGCATGTATACAGCACACTGTACCGCTTCACCGTATAAATGTTTAGGAAGATTAGTGTCCACAAACATAGATCGTACCTTATCAAGAATTGTTTGATTAAAGCGTTCTGCAACACCACATTGTTGAGGTGTGTATTTACATGAATATTCATGTTTTATACTGAAATCTGTCAGAAAATTTTCAAAACTTCTTGATATAAATTCACCGCCATTATCTCTCCTCAATCTTGATACGTTAATACCTTCTGCTTTTAGTTGCTTAATATGCTGCATTAATTTTACTTCTGCATCAGATTTTTTTGTCAATAGATATACTACAGCAAAATGTGAATAGTCGTCAATAATTGAAACATAATATTTCTCACCATCTGATGTGGCATTGACGGGACCCCAAACGTCACTATGAAGCAGTGCACCAATTCTGTTGGATTGACGGAGACTATTCCCTGGAATGGTGGTTTAGTGGCTTTACCTTTCATACACGATTCACATACTTCATCGTTACTTGGCAAATTTAGTAATTGGAGTCCTCTTCTATTGAGATGACCCAGTCTTAAATGCCATAAATTCTTTTTATTAATTTTACTTGCTGTTAACACATTTTTTATATCGGTAATCACTTTAAATTTTACCATAAATAAGTTATTACTCATATTACACACTATATTTGTTCCTTTTACTATAATATTAGCACAACCGTTTGTAAATATTACTTTATAACCGGCACTATTAATTTGTTTGAACTGAAAGTAAATTGTACGATAACTCTTCTACTATCAGCACTTCAATATTTATGATTAAACCGTTCCATTGCACTTTTAACATTCCTTGTTCAGTTGCTTTTATTATTGATCCATTAGCAATCTTAATATTAGTAGATTGTATTTGTTTGATAGATGTCATATACGGTCTCACTGGAGCACATACCAAATTATTTGTAGCACCAGAGTCTAAAATAAAATTTAAGTCATTGTTTTCTGCAGAGCAAACTACTTCACTAGATGTAGCAACGAACGATATCTCTTGCAGTTTTTCTTCACTCACATTTACCATTGCTCCATTGTGTCTATTTCGCCAAAATCTTGATCTACCACGACGAAAATTTCCTCGAAAACCTCTTCTAGAACTCCCTCTTGTATTAGAGTAGTTATTTCTAAAATTATTCGAGGTACCACATCCATTATTTGATACTGAAAATGAGCATTCACTATTATTACTTTGATTAGAATTTTTTAATTTTAGTTCGGCATCCAAAAGTTTAGATTTGACAAATTCTAATGTTAGATTAGAAGTCGTCGTTTCCAACACCGCAATTACTCTAGCATATGTATCGGGCATCGTAAGTAGCAGGTGACACACTTTGTCATCTTCATCTAGTTTAAATCCACTAGCTTCTAGGTCTCTTATCAACTTATCAAATACCAAAAAATGTTCTTGTAATTCTTTAGTTTGGTCACCTTTCAATTGCAGGAGACTTCGTCGACAATATAATTTTGTTAAAACTGTTTTCCGTTGCAGTACATTTTCTAAATTCTTCAACATTTCAAACGCCGTCTTTGCTTCTTTAATATATTCAATATGTTTGTCACTGATATACTTAACAATGATTGATTTAGCCTTAGCGTCATTTAATAAAAAACTTTCTTTTGCTTCACTTTCTAATTTATCGATGTTGGTTTCTTTTAATATAACATCCTTAACTCCTTTTTCATCCAAAATTGTAGATACTCGGAACTTCCAATTAGAAAAATTGTTGGCAGTTAAAATATACAAATTTTCTTTGTTCAAAGCATGGAATTCACTCTTGGGATCCATCTTACACAATAAACCATAAAATATTTAGTTATTTAATTTAGTAAACGTGACTGGGCCCATAACCTGTTGAACAAATTAATGGATGAGCACTCTGTTATTAAATATTAAAAGATAATTGTTAAATATGATTTATTCAGAACGTTAGCTTGGAAGGGACGCTTAGTTTAACTTGTGTAAGCACATATTCTTATGTATATATATCATACCTTTTTGGGTTGCATTCAACAAAATATGTATAAACAACAAATACTTTCACAATACATAGTAAAATAAATAAGTAGTTTTGCGGCGCATGTAATGCTAATGGCATTTGCTTAAATTCTCATTAACGAAATCCTAATAGTTGACATTCCTTAGTACCATTAACAGATTAGCAAATTTTCAAAAATGTTTTTATTAGTTAGTTCGTTTTCAACTGTGATTTAAAAGCGAGTGTAGAAATATGAGTTCTACATTGGGAAAAAGTGGCCAAGTAATAAGTGGTCAAACGCGTGAGGTGATATATAATGTGTACAGTTATTTGAAAAACTTACACCCCCACATATACCTTGAAACAATTAAAAGAAACCGTGTCTGAAGCAACGAAAGTGTCTGTTAGATCAGTGGCAAATATTATTAAAGAGGGCGAAGGTCCAACAGAAGAGGGAAAACCAAGCTTTTCAACTCCATGCAAGAAACGCCCACGTCCGTCTCCTGCGACCGACTTGGAAGATTTCGAAAAGAGCCTTTTTCACAATATAGTATATAATTTTAACAAGACCGAGGGTGCATGGGTGACAATTCTTGCTCTACGCGAGAAACTCCACAATGACTTAGGTTGGCACGGTGGTGCTACATCTTTACGTGTTATACTAAAAGACCTGGGATTTCAATGGCATCGAACTGAAAATAATAGAAAACTTTTAATAGAGAAGAACGATATAAGGGCTCTAAGAATTACTTACTTACAAAAAATTCAATTCTACCGAGAATTAAATCGTCCAATTATCTACATGGACGAAACATATATTCATAGTGGACACACACAATCAACGTCGTGGAGTGATGGCACAACTAACGGACTGCTGTCTGCAATTTCCAAAGGACCAAGAATGATAGTGGTACATGCAAAAGGTGAAATGGGTTTTTTACCAGGTTGTAGTCTGATATTTAAATCAGGAACTAGCAGCGGAGACTATCACGACGAGATGAATGGTAGCAACTACGAAAAATGGTTACGTGAGAAACTTGCCTCCACAATCGGTTTTGGTTATTGATAATGCGCCGTACCATAATGTTCAGGTGGATCTTGCTCCGACAAGTAATTCGAAAAAGTCAGATATGGTGAATTGGTTAAAGATACCGTTCACTCCTTTGATGTACAGATCACAACTTTATGAAATAATTAAGCTACACAAAAAGGAACATATAACGTACAAGTTTGATTGTATATTAAGTAATGAAGGACATACGGTGCTGCGACTACCTCCCTATCACCCAGACTTAAACCCGATTGAGTTGATTTGGCTCATGTGAAAAATAATGTTGCAAAGAGAAATACCACCTTTAACTTCAACCACGTTAGAAGATTGTTGGAAGAAGAATTAGCGACTGTTACTCAAGAAAACTGGCAAAAGTGCTGTAAGAAGGTAATCGACCAGGAAAAAAAATATTTAGAGAATGAAATACTGATTGACGTACAAGTCGAAAAACTGGTGATAAATTTGGAGGACGATTCAGGAACTGAAAGTGGCTGGTCTAGTGATGAATGATTGTGTGACTTATTTGTTAGTAGTATTTAATATTATTATAGTAGGTAATTATCGCCGTTTGAGTAACTTTTCCCCAAAGTGTATGTAAATATAAAAATTGATTACCTAAGAAATATCATATTTTTTTTAAATCTTGAATAATACTCTTAAAATACAGCCTATTCTGTTTCTATAATTAAAAATCGAACTTATACTTTTTTGATTTTCATAGATTAAACTGTTGTGTTCATTTGTAATTCAAATATAAAATTTATGGTTATTTTTTTATTTTATAAATGTTTAAACTATTACTGTTCATATGTAATTCAAATAAATAAAATATTTTAAAATTTCTTGTGGTTTGGTGACGAATAATTGAAAACGCGACACCGACACCACTGGTAATGCTTTCAGTCGCTATTGCGTTAACGAGTGCGGCCGAATGCACGAACATCCATGCGCGACACGAGGCATTCTTTGGCCGCGCGGACTGTACTGTTTATTCAAATCTAATCTAAATATGTAAAAGTAAAATGTACTAGTTTTTTTATAAATGTCTTATATTTATTAACTTTTGATGTTTTCCTTTCATTTTAAAATCTCTCTTTAAATACTTTAGGCAGTAGTAAATACGTAATCGTACATATAATTTGAATAAAAAGACTTTAGGAAAAAAACTTTTGCATGGGTGTATAAACGGTACTGACTGAATTCCAATTAAGAAAATTAGTAACACTTTCTATGAATAATGTTTCTAATTTGTGGATGTATCCGTAAAAATTAAAATTTGGTGACTGCAAGTTGCCAAACATATCGGAATTTTGATTTTGATAGGCTTTGTACATATTAAAACAAACATTGTAATTGTATACAAATTGTATACAAATGTTGCATGAACGCTGATTTAAACATTTTTTAATAAGATACCCGCACACATATTTTAAAGCATTGACTGCAGGCAAACTATCCCTGTAATCAGTGCATAAGACAGGAAGAGTTATGTAAGATGACATATCTACATCATTTTTAGAATTTAAAGTTTCCTTTAATATTATGTCATCATTTAGTTTAGAAAGTAACACATCTAAATCTTCTGTACAGTTGGCATCTTCTAAATGTTCAAAAAAATTCAATTGTTGCCTAATAGAACAAAATGAATTTTCTAAGCAATCTTGATTTAGCCTGCGAGTATATACATATGATAATGACATCTCTAAATGCTTCCATAATCCTAAAAATCTATTAATTGTTATTTTGAAACCTACAATACATTTTACAGTTTTTGTGACATCTATTTGAACAGGATTATTGCTTTTTATAATGACTGAATCTAACAACTGCTACGATTTATTTATAAAGTTCACCTGTACGGATGAACCCATCCAAGCTCTGCCATAAAATTTCTTAGATTTCATTGAATTGAAATTTAATAGATCGAAGAGTTGATCAAACATTTCTAGAAATTCAGCAGTCCCAACAGCGCGTTCCATAATTCTAAACCTCCTAAACTTACATATGTATATAACACACTTGCTACAGTATGGCTCAATATTTGCACAGCGTACCTCACTTTCATTTTTTGCAATCTGTTGGGATATTTGTGCATATCTGTTTATTTGGAAGCGAGTCTTATATTTTAACACTTGTCTTTTTGATAAAATTCATCAATGAAATTCATATTTCATTAAATTATTCCTGAGAGATTTGAAAAGATGAGGAGTGTTAAACAATTAAACTTTTTTTTCGTGAATGGAAAAATAAGGATTTTCTACTGTGACACCAACACTTTTGAAAAATTGTAAAAAATTAGATCCCATATCTGTTATAAATGCACATATATTCAAACCAAGGGATTCCAGTTTCTCTGTAAAATGTAAAATCAATTTTTTCAGTTCATCACCACTAAAACTATTAGCCGTAAAACATTAGCCAACAGGTTGCTTTCAATTACAGTATATGCTCCTAATCATAAACACTAAGACACTACTTGCAAGTTTTAATTGAACACCATATCCAGTCTCATGTAAGCCCATCACAATATCGTCTTTAATGGAATAGAAAAGAAATTTTTTTAACGGCATTTCATCCGCACATAATACACAACACTTTCCCATGTCACTTAGTTTGTTTACTTTGTATGTTAATGAAGAAAATAATTGATCATTGACACCAGGTTCATATCGCCACTTTTCTGTAAGTCTTTGGAGTGAACGTTTAGAAGGAAGGCAGAACGAGTTAGATAAAAAACCGGTAGGCTTTTGGACTCAAAACAAATATAGTGAGTGCCACTTTTTTAAATTCAATCGAATACATTCGTCCTTTGGGAACATGCCTACATAAGTCAATTTGTATTTTAATAAAACGGGCTAAATATTCTGATAAAAATTTTGAACATAGTGATTTAAATTGTTCTACGTCAATGTTTTCTAACGTACATTTATTTACATTTCTTAATTTCTCAATTTTCTTTGTTAACATTCTATTTTTAGCTTGCAGTTTCCTGATGCGAGATCTTAACTGTTCTTTACAGTGAGAATGTGCTGATAAAATTAACTCAGTTTGTTAAGTTTCTGATTGTGTTGAAATTGTTGCTATTTCTCTAGCAGCAAACATTGAACGTACTGAAAGGAATGTTGTATGTAATATTTCAATTGGTGGTAATTCCTGCACAAAATTAATAATTTGATATAGAAAAATACATTCTAAAATGAGTGGGTGTGTGATGTAAGCAACTTACTGGAATTGCTACTTTTTGCATCTTTAATTTGACATCAGGTCTAGTTGAGGTGCCTTTTGTTTAATGGTTTTTGGGGTTGGGTGGAATATTTATATCGAATAAGGTAGGAACAGCCTCTTATTTAAGTCGATTTTTTAAAAAATTTAAAAACATATTTTCAAAATGTACAGAACAGATTTTACAATTATCATACAAATATTTACACCTCCTTTTCAACAAATCTTCTCTTCTACTAGCGATCACCCATTCTTTGGCCCTATGAATATGTATAAATTATAACTCAAAACATCAAATTTAATTAGTAATTAATCTCACCTAACGTCATCTTTCGGGAACCTAAAAAAACTCAATTCCTTGTTTACTTATGCGTTATTGGAACACCAACGAGCACCTTTATTTGTACTCATACTGTAAGTTTTTTAAAGGTTTTTTTCAATTTAACTGAATAAATTTGTTTAAATATCAGGAGAAACCGTGAGCACTGTATGGTATAAATAGTCGGTTTACTTTCTTTCAAGATGGCCGAAATTGCATATGCGCGTTGCAAATTGGTATCTGCCGAGACGCGTAGTGTCGCTTGTGCATCCGTAGGTATTTATTCTGTGATAAAATGGTAACATTATTACACAAAATGGATGTTATGTTACGTGCCTAAATAAAATGGAACTATTATTTGTACAAAGATGACATTTAATGTGGAACATAAATTCTATGAGTGATTATCATCTTGAAAAGCATTTTACATATATATTGCACTTACATAATGGAAATACATTACTAATAGAAATTTATTGTATTAAATATGAATTAACACACTTGTATTTTGTAGTTGTAGAAACATGGTTGTCAAAGTGTTAACCTTCTAATCGGGGTCACAATCTAAATCCAAGCTTTCAGAATAGTTTCCGATGTTAATAACCCGTTTGTCAACTGTGATATTCAACATTTCTTCCTGTTTATACCATTGCTTTATTGTTTCTTCAGTATGTCACACACAATTAGCCCATAATGATTTTAATTAAAAGAGTTTACTTGCCGACGATTAGGTGAATTGATCTCTTTTACGTATTGTTTAAGAAATTTAATTTGCATTTCTACGATACCACTTTTTCAATAAAGCTCTACTGTTGGAGTCCGTTTTGAATTTGAATCCTAGTGACTGGGTTGCTCGATGAAGACTTCTGTCACTTATTAATATCCGACTGTACGAATTTCTGCATTTAAACTTGCAACTATGACATGTTTTTCTGTAAATAAGTATGTGTAAAAGATTGTGATGTATTATTACTCACTTTGTGCATACATACTTGTGTAACGTATTCCTTACGCTCATTTTGGATGTTTCAGGTAGATTGTCAGATTGTTTTTTCTTGCGTGATAGATCGTGATAGATTTTTACCCGGACTTGTAAAACAGGGTTAGATACAGCCCGAGACTTGATATTTCTCCCTGTCTTCTCAGATATACCCAAAGCGCTTGCCACCTGCTGTAATTTCATGATTGTAAATGAATTAAGATAAAAACATTTAATACCATACTTGCTTCTTGGACAGCAGATACTGATATCAGGGGACCCCCATTTTCTTTAAAGTGTGGTAAATAATGATTAAAAGAAGTAAACGAGGGAACAGTCAAAGGATAAACAAACACATGGAGGTTATGTAGTATTAGTCAAATGAGAATTAAATTCATGTGCATATAAAACAAATTGATTTCGTGTTTATAGGTTTACTCTTTCTACTACATTTGCTTATTCAATACTGTATGTCGATTTCGTCAAATTCACTACAAATGTTCACCATCCTTATTTAATCACTGTTTTATATGAGAAGACAGTATAAGCAAAGTGGATAGCTAAATTCATAAATTAATGACGTAGTAGTAAACTGCCCTGGCGAGGATAGTACAAAACTGTGTGATGTATGTGCAGGGTGATTCAAATTCGAGCTGAAGCATGGGATTTTGATTATTATAAGAAATAGAACACAGGTTTAAATTGGCCACTTTTGCTAAATTTTATGCCGATTAATAGTCTGAAAAGAAACTTGAACTACCTTCTTTTGTTTTTGACTTATGGCCAAAAATAGAAAAAAGAAAAATCGCGATATACGTTTTTCGCGTCTTCCGACTTTATCATAAAGAATTTTAAAAATGTAATAAAACATTCTTAAGGCAGCTAATAACCTATGTTTTCGGTTTCGCGGAACCATCATCAAATTCACTATATTTGATATTTACATCATTTCATTGGATATTAAGCCATTTTTAATGATATAACATGTTCCATAAGTAACTTGATTTACAAGAAAAATATTAATAAAAATATGTAATAAGTATAAAAAACCAAGTGGTCGAAAAACAAATAATTGAGTCAAGGTTGGCACTTGTTAATAACAACATAAAATTGACACAGCATTATATGCTTAATATTTGTTCTTATAAAATGGCACTGGAAATTTATAACAAATGTGATATCTTGCAAATGTATTATAAAAGTCATAAAATGCCGCAGAAGCATGAAAGATGTATTTGCAGCAATTCCCAGAACGACACCAACCACAGATGAACTACTTTTTACAATTAGACAGGAATCTGGCAAACTATGGTTCCTTCTTTAAACGTCGAAATAAATATGGATCCAGAATGAATGAAGATGAAAAATAAAATATTTTAAATATGGTAAACTTTAACAAAACTTTTTTAATCTGTGGTTATTAATATCCACATCCACTCGTGAAGTTTCGCATAATTTAGGTTTGCCACAAACAAAAGTTTGGAAAACTTTAAAGAATGAAAAATCCAAGCGTTATTAAATACACGTAAGCCAACAGTTGTGTGAAAGAGACAACTTGAGGAGAGTAGAGTTTTGTAACTGGCTTCAACAAAAAGTGAGCAAAGACCCTAACTTTTTAAATAAAGTGATTTGGATGAACAAGTGCAGATTTTCAAGTAATGGCATGTTCAATAGAAATAATGAACATTACTAGGCTATAAAAAAACCCACCTATTCTAAAAAAACGCAAAAGCTAAGGAAGATTTTCTGATAATGTTATATCATTAAAAGTGGCCTAAAATATCCTATGAAATGATGTAGACATCAAATATGGCGCGCACAGAAAAAAATGAACTTGATGATGATTCCGTGAAACTGAAACGTCGGATGGTATTTTTGAAAACACATGGTTATTAGCTATGAAAGACTGCCTTAAGAATGTTTTCTTACATGTTTAAAATTTTTAATAATAAAGTCGGTAAACGCGAATAATATATCCTGATTTTCCCATTTCTTGACCATAAGTCAAAAAGAAAAGTAGGTAGCTCAAGTTTCTTTTCAGAATACTAATCAGCATGAAATTTAGCAAGTGCCAAAAGATGCTTAAGATCGAATTTGAATTACCCCGTACATTGAATTAACTAGCATAATTTGGAATTTTTTTAAATAATGAAAATGTTTGCTGCTATACGTACCGCTGATTTTCCTATATTAAACAATACAATCTGTTGTCCAATCCAGAAGGAAAACGGATTAGGAGGAAACTTTTATTTGAACGGGATAATCATACTCATACTGTGTTAAGGATTTTTTAAAAACAAATTGTTGCAAAAATCCAACATTCACTTTCTATTACAATATAACCTACAATGAATGAAGGTTTGGTAAAAAAAAATGTGGAACTGTAATTTTTCATTTCGGCATTCCGTACTCAACGATTTTGATGTTCTACTTACCCGCATCCAATGTGGATTTTGCTCGGACCAATAATGCATATTGTGCAAATTCACACCCCTGTGCTACTGAAAATGGCTTCGTCCGTCCATAATTTGCGTAACAGGAAATTTGGATTTTTCCAAATCATATTTAGCAGCTAGCGATAAAGGATTGAGTCTATGATCATAATCAGTATGTTTTAATACCCAATGTAAAATAATGTGGTAGGGGTGCATATTATTGTTTTGAAGAATCTCGTGGACAATTGTTTTTAGAACTCCCAAGCCGTGGGAAATTTTTCTCGTGCTTAAGGTTAAATCGTATTGCAGTAGGCCAAAACGTTATTAGTATTTTCCTTGGTGCGTGTTCTACGAACTCTTACAAGTACTCGAATCGACTGCACGTTACCAGTTTCCTGTAATCGATTGCGGGTATTCAAATGTTTAACATTTTCTCGTATGAATCGAACGGGCGAAGGGGTTTTCATTAAAATTTAGGTAATTTTCAGCGGCGTAACGGTCTGTCAAATATAGATCTTAAAATAAATAGTACCGTTTTATTTAGTTTTTACCAAAAAAGCGCAAAAATGTGTGTTTGCACCTTAATGTGCGAATTTCTTATAGCTGTTTGCGTTATTTTTTGAAATAAGGATCATGTCAGTTATTAACGAATTTATTAACACTACTGGTAATGAACAACATGCCTTTAAGAATCGAAACGAAACTTAAAACTAACCGCTTGTACAATTCTATCCACCTAACGGTGTTTTAAACCTTTACCTGCTACTTGGGGTAAACGGCATATTTTTACATTTTAAGTATTCTTAGAATATACACCAGTGGCGTAGTTATTTCCCTACAACTAATTACATTTAATGGCTTGAACATCCTGCCGGCCTTGAAAGTAGTTGCTTTCAATATAATTTACGTTTAAATTTAACGCAATAAGACATACTAATCTAAACAACATAATTAAACTACAATATTCACTCAATAGGCAGAGCACACACTTTGTTCACGGCACGCTTTATGACACCAGTTGGCACTTTGATGGTAACCACCCGTGTGATGCTGTCGGTGCCCGGATGCAACTGAAGTATTCTTCCCAATGTCCAATTTAGTGTTGTGGCACTGTCATCCTTAACTACAACTAGACTTCCAATTTTAAGGGATTTTGCTCCATCTTGTTTCCATTTAGTTCTTGTTTGTAGTTCGGAAATAACTTCCTTGTGCCAACGTTTCCAAAAATGTTGACGCATAGCCTGAATTTGTTCATACTTACTCAACCGATTGCTTGAAATATTCATTATATTTGGTTCAGCTAGTGCTGTAAGAGTTTTCCAACCAAAAATGAGCGGGGTGAGGGCAGACAGATCATGAGGATCAGATGATAGGGAAAGTGGTCTTGAATTGAGGATGGCTTCAATTTGAGTCAGGACCGTGTACATTTCCTCAAAAGTTAATTTTGTTTCTCCTACTACTCTTTTTAAATGAAATTTGGTTGCCTTTATACCAGCCTCCCAGATTCCACCGAAATTAGGTGAATGAGATGGTATAAAATGCCAGTTTATGTTATCGCTAGATAGGGAATTGGATATTTTTTCTGATTCAGATTTTAAAAAGTTTCTAATTTCAATTAATTTATTGTTGGCTCCTACAAAATTGGTACCATTATCAGAGTATACATTGCTGGGTTTTCCTCGTCTAGCGATAAATGCCTCACTTGTCAAATCTGACACTAATTCTAAGTGTACTGCCTTCGTACACATGCAAACAAATAAACATAGATACGATTTTACTAATTTTGCACCTCTCAGTTTTCTGTCTTTCACTAGAAATGGGCCTCCATAATCGACTCCTACATTGTCAAATGGAGTAAATTTATTTACACGAATCGCTGGAAAGTTACCCATAAGATAATTATGATTAGTTGGCTTGACTTTGTAACACACTACACATTTATGCGTTATGCTTCTTGCTATATTGCGACCCGAAATTGGCCAAAATCTTTCCCTGATTGAGTGTAACAAAGTTTGGGGTCCGCAATGGAATAGACGTTCATGCTCGTTTTTTAAAATTAATTCTGTTAATTTATGTTTATTATGCAATATTATTGGGTGTTTTTTGTTGTAAACTGTATTGGAATTTTGAATCCTACCGCCTACTCTTAATAAATTATTTTCATCCAAAAACGGATTAAGACATAAGATTTTACTTTTATTGCTTAGTGCACTTTTTGTATTTAACCGTCGAATATCATCGAAAAAACATTTCCTTTGACTTAATCTTACTAAACATTTTAAGGATGTTTCTAAATCTTTGGGCTTTAGAGACCCATATTGTCTTTCGGTGATACCTGCCTTTAAATTCTTATAGAATCTAAACATATATGCTACCGTTCGTTGCAAACGTATTAATGATGAACATTTTTTCAAAAATATTAAAATTATTAACAAACGTTGTAGTATAGGCTACTGTCCGTTGTTCTAGTAATTCAACTTTAACAGTATCTTGCGCATCCCACTCAGACTCATCCTTTGATAACCAAGAAGGTCCATGCCACCATATTTTTGAGTCTTTTAATGCCCTTGGTGTAACACCGCGTGATAATAAATCCGCAGGGTTATCTGCAGATTTTACGTGATACCATTCGTGGGCTTCAGTTATTGTCTGGATTTCGCTTACACGATTGCCCACAAATGTTTTCCATCTGCTGGGACAACCTCGAATCCACGCTAAAGTTATTTTGGAGTCAGTTCAAAAAATTCGTGGGCTTCAGTTATTGTCTGGATTTCGCTTACACGATTGCCCACAAATGTTTTCCATCTGCTGGGACAACCTCGAATCCACGCTAAAGTTATTTTGGAGTCAGTTCAAAAAATTCCGTTTGTGAAATTTTAAATTGCTCGTTGTTAAAACCTTTTTTGCTAAATGCGTTAATAAAAGCGCTGCACACAATTCTAAACGCGGTGATGTTATTAGTTTGACAGGAGCTACGCGTGATTTTGCACATAGCAATTGAGACCAACCCGCGTATGGAATACTGGATTATATCGTGATTGGAATTCCAATATATACCTAAAGTTTTATTTTTTTGACCTTCACGTAACTGAATAATACTGGATTCTAACCCTTTGTTGATGTGGAATTCTTTTGTAACATCAGCATTATTACTTAGCCATTTCCGTAATTCGAAGCCTGCGCCAGCTAATATAAGGGTGATAATTTTTTGAATTTCTATTATTTCTGTGACCGAATTTGCTCCAGTGAGGAGGTCATCCATATAAAAATCGTGCCTTATAACATTACTTGCAATTGGATGTATAGCCTTATTTTCTTCTGCCAATTGCTGCAAACACTTAATTGCCAAATAAGGTACTGACACTGTACCGTACGTTAACGTGTTGAGTTTATAACATTTTAATTTTATTGATGGTTCTGGCCGCCAAAATATTTTTTGAAAATTGCGATGGTCTTCTGCGATTAAAATTTGTCGATACATTTTCGAAATATCGGCCGAAATAACATATTTATAAGACCGAAATCGTAATAAAATAGAAAAAATATCATTTTGAATGGTCGGTTGCACATATTGTGCATCGTTTAGAGATATACCCGTATTCGTTTTTGCAGATCCGTCAAAAACGACACGCAGTTTTGTGGTTAAACTTGCTTCCTTTACTACTGCATGATGTGGTAAGAAATAATGGGTATTCGACCCTTGAATAACATTGTCATCTGTTTCTGTCATGTGACCTAGGTTTTCATAATCTGACATAAATTCGCTATACCCTTGTTTTAACGATAAATTATTTGTTAGTTTCCGTTCTAGAGACTTAAACCTGTCTAATGCCATTTTCCTGGAGTCCCCTAAGTTACTAACTAAGTTATTGAATGGGATCTTAATAATGAATCTACCGCTTCCATCTCTCTTTGTGGTATTTTTGAAATATGTTTCACAGTGCTGTTCAGTTGGCGACAGATAGTTTGAATTCATATTGACTGTCTCTAATTGCCAAAATTGTTGGACGGTTTCGTCCTTAATATCGTTCAAATTTGAATTAACGCTGAGATAATTCGTAGAAATAGTTTCCCCTTCATTATAACTTAAATTTCCCGCTATTATCCAACCTAATTGGGTTTTTTGCATTGTTAGCATATTCGTGTCTAATTTATATTGTTTATTAAAGTTATTATCAGCTAATGGTAAATGATTGGGGATCTTTAGAATGTTCTTATCAAATGGCTTTAGTGGTAATTTCTCAGTAATAACAGGTAAAACTAAACATTTGATATCTACACTAAAATTATTGACGGTAGAATGAACCGTAACTTGTACTTGCCGATTAATATTTGATAAAGCCGTCCCCACTCCCTTAACTGCATAATTCACTTGTGTAACCTTACTCTTTAATAATTTGCACATTTGTTCTGATATAAAATTGCTTTGAGAGCCACTGTCTAACAGTGTTCTACAAGTATACGCGTTATTTTTGTTGTCTCGTATTCTAACATTTGCCGTAGATAATAAAACCTGGGACGCTACTGAGCTAGTGATTATTGAATGATTTGCAAGGGTCGTTTGGTTACTTGCTGATGGTAACCGAGTTTCACTATTATTTGTCGAAGCTTGTTTATTTTGGTCATTGTTTACTGTATTTTCTAAATGCAGTAAAGAATTATGACGCCTTCCACATCTTGCACGTTTACTTGCTCGACATTGATGCGAAAAATGATTTTTACGCAAACAATTAAGACATAATTTTAACCTTTTAATTTCTGCTATTCTTTGTTCAACTGATAGACCCAAAAATGAAGGACAGTTGTAAATTGCATGTGGATTATTACATACGAAGCAAATAATTTAGTACTTGTAGTCAGAAATGAATTTGTTTGTCTTTTATAATCGGGGTTTTGCCTTGTCCTTTCCTGTCTTGTCATTGCAATTTTTTCCAATACACCGCATTTACCCTTAAGGAAATTATTCATATCAGTCGTATTAGGTAATTCACCCTTAAATTCATATGATTCCCACTCGCGACGCGTTACCGAGTCAAATTTGCTAGTTAGAATATAAATAATTAGTCTGTCCCATGCGTCGGTTTGTTCACCTAATACATTAAGTGCTCTTAAATGCTTTGTTATATTATCAAATAAACCACGTAAATCTGAATAGGATTCTTTGGTTACAGTTGGTAATTGGAATATTGCATGTATGTGGTTATGAATGATTAATTGTTTATTTTCATATCTATCTTTGAGTAACTGCCAAGCTACATTATAATTACTTGAGGACACTTCAATAGATTGAATGATTTGTGATGGTTCCCTTTCTAGTGAAGAACGTAAATAATAAAACTTTTGTATTTGTGATATTAAACTATTGTTTTCAACTAATGCATTGAATGAGTCCCTGAATTCTAGCCAATTTTCATATTTCCCATCAAACGTTTTTAGCTTTATAGCAGGTAATTTTATTTGCACTGAACTGAATTCAGAGTTATGGCTACCTGAGGAAACTCCAGCTTGATTAGCGTTATCAATTGACTGTTTGTATTTTGAACACATATTCTTAATTTTGGTAATTAATTGAAAATAATCCCTTTCAAAATCTTCTCTTTCTTTTTCGTCTGTTTCACACGGAAAATCCAATTCTAATTGAGATTGTACTAATTCAAAATCTGCCCAAGTGGGCTGTTCAAATTTTTCTAACCTACATGTTAATTCAATAATTATGTTATCATTTAAATACGTGTTTGCAAGTGAACTAATGTAATTATTTAGGCGTGTTAGTTTACCCTTAATTTGTCCTCGCCTACACCTTAATGCCTCTGCCATGACTCAAATTGAATATAAATAGGTTATTAATGAATAAATCACATACAGGAGTAAGAAGGAACTTAAAGAAATGGACCTCAATCTTTGTTACTGCTTCTTTACTGCCGTATCTTGCACTGAACCTTTGGATTACTAATTTCCCAACGGTTGGCCACTTTGCTTTAATTTGTTAATTTTATTTTTGATATTATCCATATATCCGGATTTTCGGAGGACCAAATGTTTGCACCTTAATGTGCGAATTTCTTATAGCTGTTTGCGTTATTTTTTTAAATAAGGATCATGTCAGTTATTAACGAATTTATTAACACTACTGGTAATGAACAACATGCCTTTAAGAAGCTCGAAACGAAACTTAAAACTAACCGCTTGTACAATTCTGTCCACCTAACGGTGTTTTAAACCTTTACCTGCTACTTGGGGTAAACGGCATATTTTTACATTTTAAGTATTCTTATAATATACACAGTGGCGTAGTTATTTCCCTACAACTAATTACATTTAATGGCTTGAACAATGTGTAATCGCTGCAGAGAACGCCCTCTAGTTTATTTGTTTAAAACTAAACGCTCCAACAAAAAACTCTCTTCAAAAGACTATAAATTGCAAAATAATGCGGTATTACCCAAGTTCTCAAATGATATTTTCAAAGTTATAGCTCATCACCCAATTTTCTGTGATAGCATGAATTTTATTTCTTTGTAGCAGTTACACCCCCTATCGGTCGAGTTACGAACTAGAAAATAATTTCCAGTCATTTCTCTTACTTGCTTTACTCCTAAGGATTTTTCACTTATCCGGACACCCGGTATACGTTTTATGCGTTTTGATAGCGATTGCAGCTATCATTGTCAGTAAAGAATAAAACTTGTAATATATCGTTATCACTTTATCGAACTGTTATGAAAGTAGTACACTTTTGTAGAATAGAAAATTAAGTAATAATAATTAAGTTTTAAATGTTAGCATTAACCTTTTTATTAACTTCAGGTTTTGGAAACTTGTGCCAAGACATTGGAGTTTTTATGCACAGAAGGTCATTCATTGTACACAAGATGTGATGTAGCTCGTTCTACAATAGTTGACATGATTGTTACCTCATATAAAGATGCCATCGATGACTGGAGAAATTTACTTCTTGGTGAAGAAACGCCTAATGCAGACGAAACGTTTAATGTTGTCAGTTCTCTTAAGAAAGTGTCTTTGTTTTATGCTTGCCATAACCTGAATCAATGGAATTTATGGAATACACTATTTCAAGATGTTAAGGTAGGGTTCAATGTTAATATGACGATACTTAACTGTAGAATTGCTACTAAATGTCTTTAATATTGTATTTTTTGTGCATTATTCTATTTAAGTACTTGTAAGAGCAATGTCTATTTAAAAGTTCAAAATTGGTAATGTTAATATAATCATGTTTGTTTGCAATCTGATAAATGGATAAATTAAAGGTCATATAAATGCAATTGTTTAGCAAGATACTGTAGCAATTCAACAGAATTTTGGTAGTGGTAACACAAACCATAAGATTCTCAAACTAATCAGTGTGTAGTTAGTCTTCAATTTTCTCGTGAACCCTTAATTCAATTTGATAATTTTTTTTAAATTGCAGCTTAATTCTTTAAAAACATGTTAGACCTATTGCTGATTTTAAACAATTGGTCGAAATGTCCAACATAGAGCTGAAAGAAAGTAATTTTTTTTTTATTAGTTTTTGAGACACTGTAGAGTGAACGAATGAAATTTGATATCATTTGATAAATTCAGATTAAAGATTGATCTTTTCAGAGCATTTTCATTTTTTTATTTACCCTGCTATCGTGGTTATTAAGGGTGCTACTGGGTTTTATTGAAATTAGTCCATTGGCACACTTTTTATGGGTCATTAGGGGGTCGAAGGATTTCCTTAATTTTTGATCACACGTGGTCCGGCAAAAAGACCTCCCGTATTTCAAAAGGAAATTGAAAACAAACAAAGGTACAGTTAAAATACTTGCATTTCTGAAGAGCAAATACTATTTTACCATTTTAGATTATTTGGTTTTGAATATTTAACATTATTTGGTTTTGAAAATCCGGTAAATGCCGCCCTCCATTGTTGAAACATTGACGAAGCGTTTCACGGAAGTTATCCATAGTTCATCGTGTCATTTCCGGTGTAATGTCAACCACTGCTTGGGTGATTGCGTCCTTAAGTGCTTGCAGTGCCTTAAGTGCCAGGGTGAATGTTCTGAACATTGTCCTCGCACGCAGCTCTGCGAGTTTCAATATCTCCCTTACTTAATTCTTGGGATACCATAATTTTGTAGGGGTGCACTTGAAGATCTCTATGCAGGAATATTCTGACACTCCTATCAGACAATCCGAGGGCAACTGCGTGTTTAAGTGTCGAACGCGTTGGAGATTGCTGGATGGACGCTCTGACACGCGCCACATTTTCTGGCACTGTTGCGGTGCGAGGTTGGCCACTAGATTTTCTTTTTAGTGCAGAATGTGTTGCTCTAAAGTTTGATACCCAAAGTTGAATAGTTTTTGTATCCGGAACAGAATCATGTCGACCAAGTTCGAACCGAATGCGAAATGCTCATTGAGTTGTAATCGCAGAACTTCCATTACGAATAAACTCCTCCACAATAAACGCACGATGCTCCCGCACCACGCCATTGCGACTACTTAAAATGGCACGTCTACCGCTATCGACCTCCGCCGTATCCCCACCACAACTCACACAGCGCCCTCTTCATATACGGGAGGTCTTTTTGCCGGACCCTGTATTACAGAGACCACTAAAACTAACATTTTTTATTATTGTATCAATTTTTATTTGTGCTATAGCACATATATTGGAGCGTGTGTTTAAAGGTCAACGTGCCAAAGGAAAACAATAACAATAAATTCACTAACGATAACGATTCAAGACACCAACAATAACAAATGTTTTAATAACGTGTGTGACCTTCACGTGCAGTTATGACAGCAGATAAAATTGGCGGGAGAGTGAATAACCATTTACTTGCAAGGGTCATAGTAGACTACTGTCACAGGTAAAGTGAATTTGTTTTCAAATTATAAATAGGCAAGTAAAAATTAATTTATTTAAACCGGACATTGCTAGCACAACAAAAGTAAAGTAATTTTTATAAAATAAAGTTTTATTCTATTTAACGACACGAAAAAGATAAAATATTTCAGCATAACGTTTTGGAGTAAGTCTCTGTATACTAATCGATCCATAATTCCCTTATATAGTGGAATGGACCTACTCCGTTCAACAAACAACAATCACATAAAAATGCAATACCATGTCCGTGCTTTATTGTTAATGTAACATACTTTGGATTGAACCACATATTAACTGGACGTCTTACACGGCTTATTCTGTTTGAATTAAAAACTTTATACCAAGTTTCACTGCTAAATAATACTTTTTCCCAGTCTTGAACTGTCCAATTCAGATACTGTCGAGCCTGGTACAATGATTCCCGGCGGTTTCTTAGCTGAACTTTTGCTGTAAAGTTTTGCAGCAACCAATCGTCTTTGAACAGTTTGAATAACCACGGAGCTCTTTGAGCAATCCTTTTAATTCGTCTATCCGTCTAAAATGTTTTTTTTTTGTCTTCCGGATTTTGGTATTTTTTTGTATCTTCTTTCATTGTGAAAGTATTTTGCACATACTGTATTTGGGCAAAAGCAACTGCCTGGATATCGGAATTACACACTTTTTTTAAGAAGGCATTTACCACCATTTCCTTTAATTTTGTACAAATTGGTTTGCCGTGTGGCATATTTATTTTTAGAAAAATAGTAGCCAATACGGAAACTTCCTTTCTGAAATTACTTTTAATGTAAATCACTTTTTTTTGGGCAAAATCGAAAAGTTGCTTTACTTTTGATGCGTTAATAACATACACAGTTTAAATAAATTAATTCATGTTATTATGTTATTCTATTTGTCATTTACAGAAAATGCAATGTTCCCGTTTGACGGTAGCCTACTATGTCGCTTTAAACTAAGGGGTTTTTTAACTTATGTGGCTAACAGTTTTACCTTAAATATATGAAAATTTGATTTAAGCATAAGAGTTGCTTTACTGTGTCCAATAGTATCTGTGTTTTATTGTATTGTGGGCCAAGATATAGCAGTCGCTGATTTTCAGGCATCTTTATTCTAACTGCTATGTTTGTTAGCCCTTCCCTTACCAGAATTTTGTCTTAATGAAGGGAGTTCTACCTCTAGCAAGGGATCTTTAAGGTGCCAAACATCACATTGACTCGGGACGTATGGTTTTACTTTCCATTCAAAAAGGTGTGTTTCAGTTTTTCTCCGCTCATAGGAAAACCGCTACCTTGAGTTTCCTACCCGCATTTCCTGGGTGAAAGGTATGCACACTTACCATTAGACCAACAAGACAGCGTGTATTTTATTATCATCAGTATATCCGAGTAGCATATTAGAACTACAGATGCATTTTGGATTAGGATTGGTATATTTAATAATTTAAAGTTGATAGTGCTTAGAGTATTGACCTGACTACTTCTTTAAATTCAATATTTAGAGTCGAAACGTTTAACCAGTCAATTGAAGTAATTTTGTTAGAGCCAGCATGCGGCGTACTAAGAAATTCTTCATTCTCTGTCTGAACCCATACTGGTGGTCGTTGAGGAGTTTATTAGACTCGAAGAACGAAAGTAATTGATGGTTGATGGCTTTTTCTATGATTTTCGATAGAATGGAAGTGATAGCTATTGGTCGATAGTTTGAGGGATCGGTTTTATCGCCCTGTTTAGGAATAGGTTGGACATTAACTTCCACGATGAGGGAAACTCCAGATGACATGGAGATCGAAAAGAGTTTGGACATACATGCACTAGCTCGGGGGAGCGTTGTTTGAGTCAAGTTTATTGATAATTGATGCTCGGAGTTTGTATCTAAAGTGGATTGGTTTCATAGCGTGTGGGGTAGATTTGGACGACGGCACAATTGTACCAGAATCATTGAGACAAGAATTTGGTGCAAAGTAATAGACAAAGGGGTTGGCTTTGTCAGCAGGATCAGCTACTACAGCTCCGTCACGAGATGTCATGGGGGAAAGGAAGATGTACTAAAGTTTTTACTGATAGCTTTAGCTAATGACCAAAATTTACGACTACCCAAAGGACATGAGACTAATTCTTTGCATTTACGTTCTTCAAACACCTTTTTGGAGATGGTGATGGTGCTTTTGCAACTAGTCCTTGCGGCAATATAGTCGGCGTAATTTTCCATTTGCTATAGAGTTTATGCTTTTGCGATAAGGCATAAATGCAAGCCCTATTAAACCATGGTAGGGAACGGGTATGACCTACGCGATTATGTTTTTTGGGAATGTATAACGCCATACCCATCAAGATAACTTCAAGAAAGAGCAATATTTGAAGAGGAGGGCCGTTTAAAGCAAAACTCACGCCAGGGGAAGGTTGCAAAAATATCCCGCACTTTTCTCCAGTTAGATGATTTAAAACACTACATAGTTCTCTCTGTTTTTCGAATAACAGTGGGATTTGGTACAGAGGAAGTTATTTTGATTAAGCAGTGGTCTGATTGACCAAGTGGGGAAAGGGTTGTCTGGGATTCGGGTGGGTTCGGAAATCATTTATGTGAGATCACAGGATACAGCAAATGCTTCTGCACTACGACCTTCGGGATTAGTGGTAGATTAAAATTGAAGCCAGTTGGAATTGTGGACAATAAAATTTCCCAGAATTGAGGTATAGAAAGATGGAAATTGTGATAAGAGGTAGTCTATTTTCAGACTAAGGTAATCAAAAAGAGCTTGGAAGTTATTATCATTGGGAGACCTATACAAACAGCAGTAAAATTTCACAAATTGGGTCCCAGAAGGTTTGAACCAAATCGCGTCAAATTTGTTGTTTTCCAAAGTGGACATCCTCTTCCAACTTATGTTGTCCTTAGTATACGCACATTCTCCACCTTTACGACGAAAGTTAGAGTGGAGGTTGTATCTGGGAAAGGGCAGGTCAGGCGAATCAGTGCTTCCAGGGGAAACTTGTGTTTCTGATAGAAACAATGTCCGGTTGCACTTGTTCAAAGTGTAGGTGAACAGCATTAAGGTTCAACCTATGTTTCAGTAATGTATCCGAATGTTGGTACTTTCGATGACCGAGGTCGCTTGAGTTCTGTCCTTCCGGGTATCCGAATGGGGCAGGATTTTATTCCCAGCAGACCTTACTTTTTTTAGTCTTCAGTTTGGCGTTGACGAATTCTTGCCCCCCCCCCCCCCCTAATCCTTGGGACAGATCACGAATCGATGTGAGACTGTGGTCGTTTCGCCCTCGCACCTGGGGTATAGCGTCTGTTTTAGAACTCGTCATTTTAAGGGTTTAGCCGCGGCGTGCTTAACGTGTTGGCGAGTACACAAGGAATAGAGGAGATAGTGACCGGTAGCCTTTATTGTACTCAGAAAATCGGGGCACCACTATTAACGGGTCCTGGTAAAGGTGATGGTATTGCAGCGGGCGGTATGGGGTATACACGCCTTCCACCTATAAAGCTATCTATCCTCAGTAAAAACGGTTAACTGTTAACAAATTTATTGAAGTAGTAATGTCAACAAAATATACAAATACATTTATGAGTTTATTTATTTGTTGACATTAATATTACAAATATTTGTTAACCCTATTCTCTTTTTACTGGGGAGGACAGCTGAAATCACTATAAAATTTTTAATTACGCACTGTGGTTTCTATGTTTCCTTATTTACCTTTTTTTATAGTATCAGTATAACAATCCTGTTCCATTCTTTCGAAATTATTTCCCTGCTTACTGTTTCATTTATGATTTCTGGCATTATCTCGTTTTTCCCGAGAGACTTGCCATACCTTAGCTTCAAAATCACTGTGCAGTTCATCTTCTATTAGTGTGCCTACTCTACGGTTTTCATAAGTGATTCTTCACATCTGTTTTCTTCTGACCATTCCATGGCGTCTTCAAAATGCTCTATTTATCTTTCCATGGTTTGAAGTTGCTCGGTCAGTATGTTATCTTTGATGTTTTTTGAGTTTTGTATCTTCTTATCAAGCCGCTTAATTTTTCATTAACACCTAGAGTAATATGATTATACATAGTATAAATAATAGTTATATATTTCAACAAACAGTGATACATGTATCAATACTGATTTTCTCTTTTATTATTAGTATGTATCTATAATTATATGTAATAATTATTCTTTTTTATTAGGATACAGAAAGCACTTTGCCACCAGAAGCACAGAGGTATAGCATCAACGCTTGTTTTTATTGCTTAATGTGGGGTCTACAAAGTCTTGAAGCTATTCACGATGGCGGAGGTCTCATAAGTTCTGGAGTACAAGAGCTACATGAACATTTAGATGAGTACTTTGTTGCAGCTCAATGTCTTATTCGATTAGCCCCACATGCATTGATTAGAGAAGAAGCCTATGTCTGTATTTGCGATCTTTTAATTGTTCTCAGTGAGCAATTAGCTCATACTGCACCCCATCTTGCAGAATTATCTTGTGAACCAGATCGCAATTTGCAACTACTTTTAAATGAATTTGTTCAAACTTATGTTTTTGTACCAGAACAAGATTCTGATCACGACGAACATCGTATTGAAGAGCTTCATAAAAGGCGCAATTTTCTAGCCGCATATTGCAAGCTAATTGTCTATAATATAATGCCTACCAAAGCAGCTGCTGATGTGTTCAAGCACTATGTCAAGTATTACAATGAATATGGTGACATAATTAAAGCGACTTTGAGCAAAGCAAGAGAAATAAACAAAGTAAATTGTGCGTTAACAATGTGTTTAAGTTTAAATATGGTGTTTCAATCTGTTCAGACTGCATGTGCAAATCGATCAATACGACAACATGATGATTTTTTTGCGTTAAAAGTAATATTATAATTCAGCTGTTTAAAATTGTATCTAATTTTAATTTTTTAGGAATTAGCAAAAAGGTTTGCTTTATCATTTGGACTTGATGCTGTGAAAAATCGAGAAGCAATAACTGCATTACATCGTGCTGGAATATTATTTGCTGTAAGTGGATCAGAAGTAATTGAAGACCCAACTTGTCCTCCTCCCAATTTACCTTTCTTAGAAATCGTTACAGAATTTACCAACAAATTATTGAAACAGGATAAACGTGTAGTACTTACATTTTTAGATCGACGAATCACAACTGGTATGGAGTTTTTGCTTATAGTTATTTATTCATTAATATTATTTAGGAATGCCAAGTAGCCGAGGAGAGGATTGGCAACCTTTGTTACTATATCGTAACTCTCTAGTTCATGGAGAAACAGATGCAGTTCCCACCACTAGTAAACGTGCTTATGGTCGTAAACGTAAGGATCCTGAAGATGATTTAGAAGCAGACGACCCAGTATCTGACAGTGAATTTCCCGGAAGTCTGTATAATTAAGTTATAACATGTTATTATTTTTAATATATTGGCCTTTTTTTTTAAATAAAGTTCTTAGAGGCGGATTTGAAGATTCTTTAGCCTTTTGTAAATATGCATGTTGAAAACTATCAACTTTGAAGTAATAAGTTTAAAGTCGGCACCGCAAAAGGTGTCATGATATATAAAACAATGAAATTATAATATACAGGGTTGCTCATTAGTGCGTCAAAGTACAATATCTTAGTAAATATGAGTTTTAGAAGGAAATGTTTTCTATCAAAGTTTGTGGTGTTTAAGAGGTGCGTATTTTAAAATTATTTTCCATTATATGGGGTGCGTCATAAAAGTTTGATAGTAACAAATTATGTTGTTTAAAATAGAACCCGCCAATTTCTTTGCCATATTCAGATTTATCGTCAAACTTTATGTTAATTTATGTAAGATGTTTTATCTTAAAAATTTACCGTTTTCGAATTATTTGGAAAAATATGAAAATTTTGAGAGCTGGAGGGTTCCACAAAAATCGGTGTTGTACCCTGACATCTGCGAATTTTGGAATCGGTATTCTGAGCTTTAAGAAAACCTAATAAGCTAGGTTTTGACATGTTTTAATTTAAAAAAAGTCCTCTACAACCCCCGAAATATTAATCCAAAGTGGCATGATTTCAAACCTCATTATTATTCGGCAAAATTAAAAAATTTAATTTTTATTTTGATCAAGTTAACTGGCTACATGTTGACATGGAAACAAAAAAAAACGTTTGTTTATTCCTATTGATGTCTGCGTTTTTTTCTGAAAATATAAATGTAATAGTTGTTTGTATGTGACACTTAGTATTACATTGTATGTTTGTTATTTCTTATTTTTTCTTCAATCCCAAGACATTTTTAAAGTTGTTCATTATTATCCACTTGGTGAGTAGTTATGCACTCCTTTTGCATGTTTCATTCTTATCTCATATTAATGTTTGTAGTTAACTAAATACAGATGAATTTTCAAAAGAATGGAACTGGTTGACATGATCTTCGTTATGGGATCTGCTGATCAAAATTGTTTGGTAACTCAAAAAAAGTATGTGCAGAAATATCCCGATAAAAGACAACCCTTGGTTAGAAGTTTAGAAAAGCTTAAAGAAAGGTTTATTAGAAAAGGCGATGTGAATTATAAAAATGTGAAAAGGCTAAGAAGACAAGCAACGAAAACCAATTGAATGTTTTGTTGTATCGAAGCCTTCTACCAGTTCGGCAACAATATCCAAGGAAACCGATATACCCCGATCAACCGTTAGTAAAATTTTAAACAGAAAAAAGTATCATAACTACAGTATATCCTTTCATCAAGAACTGTTGGGTCCTGATTTGGAGATTAGAAGAACGTTTTGCCAATGGGGGTTGAAAATGGAAAGAATAACACCTAACTTTTTCCAAAATGTATTATTCTCGGAGTCAACTTTCACTCAGAGTGGTAGCCCAAACCATCATAATCTTCACTATTATGAAACAGAAAACCTAAAAATAGTAAGATTAGTTAATTTGCAGCGACAGTGGCCTGTAAATGTTTG
Organism: Vesta saturnalis; assembly: GCA_036346205.1. Taxonomy (NCBI): domain Eukaryota; kingdom Metazoa; phylum Arthropoda; class Insecta; order Coleoptera; family Lampyridae; genus Vesta; species Vesta saturnalis. Next base: position 811,718 of record JARFJB010001996.1, read on the forward strand.
GGGTGGTATTATGGATGATTTTATAATTTTCTTTAACGGACATTTGAATGGTGTTGAATATTTGTATTTTCTGCAAAATGATTTGCCCTGACTTTTGCAAAACATTCCTATTGTTTTAAGGCAAAATATGTGGCTAGATCATGACGGTGCTCCTGCGCAGTTTGCTTTAAATGTCAGAGACTACTTAAATCGAGAACTTGAAGATAGATGGATAGGCTGTGGCGGTACCGTTTCTTGGCCGCCAGATACAAAATTAAATTGTTTTCTGCGGGGTCACATAAACAGCGTGCTTGTATAAAACTGCTTCTACTACTGCAGAAGATATGAGACAATAATTCATGCATTTAGAAATAGCATAAGCATTGAGGTGTTACGAGAAGTAAATAGGTCTTTTCTGGCAAGACCGCGATTGTATTATGATCGAAATGAGGAACAGTTTGAGAATCTGTTATGAATGTCTTATTTGTCTAATAGCAGGAGTCTTATAGCAGGAGCGGACCTTAATGCTAAACATACACACTGGGGGTCACGTTTAATAACAACCAGAGGAAGAGTACTATTTAAACTCATAACAGATAACAATTGCAAATCTCTATCAACTGGCACTGCAACCCACTGGCCGTCCGACCCAAACAATATCCCTGACATGTTAGATTTTTTTGTAACAAACGGACTTTCAACAAAATATATAGATGTTCTCTCCAATTACGACTTCATGTCCGACCACTCGCCGATAATTGCCACTATTAGCACCTCCATCATTTACAAAACACCTTATCCTACTCTCACAAACAGGAAAAGTGACTGGGGTAGCTTCAAGGGCTATATTGAACAACACTTGAGATAGAAACATCAGTTTAAATACTTTACAAGAAATAGACTATGCAACGTACTATTTTATAACTCCAATTCAGAAAGCAGACTGGCACTCAACACCACAGCTAACAAATAAATAGCCCCAATATACCATACGAGATTATGGAAAAAGTGAGAGAAAAAATACGGGCGAGAGCCTGATGACAACGAACACATAACATCGAAGACAAAAGAAGATTTAATCAATTAAACAATCAGCTCAGACACAAATTAAAATCCATTAAGAATGAAACTTTTAAAACCTATGTGGAGTCATTAAATGCTGAAGACAATACAATATGGAAAGCCATCAAGGGCTTAAAACAACCAAAAACTCCTATTCCACCTTTACGTGACCAAGGGAACTCATGGCTAAGAATAGACAAAGAAAAAGCAGAAGCTTTTGCTGATCACCTGGCTGAAGTTTTTCAACCAAATTTTAACGAGGTTAATCAGGATATAGAAGAAGAGTTGCAATCACCGATACAAATGTCTTCCCCGATTCGCAAGGTTACAGTAGACGAAATAGAGAACGAGATAAAGTGGATGAAAAACGGAAAATCTCCGGGTCAAGATCTAATAACAGCAAATATACTTAAACAACTACCTAAAATTTTTACAAATTCTGTTCAATGGAATTCTCAGACTAACCTATTGGCCATTGCTGCTCAAACTCGCACAAATAATCCTTATCCTCAAACCAGGAAAACCCGCCAACGAAATAAATTCCTACCGTTCTATTAGCTTACTCCCCATAATATCCAAGTTGCTTGAGAAACTTGTCCTTAGGCGCACTAATGAAAACTCAATGCAAAAAACGTGGCTGCCTAACCATCAATTTGGATTTAGGCATCAACACTACCATCCAGCAATGTCACCGCCTAACCAATATCATGCAAACAACACTACAACGCAAAACATTCTGCACCGCGGCCTTCCTAGACGTACGTCAGGCATTTAATCGAGTATGGCACAGAAGATTACAATACAAAATTAAGAAAGCGTTTCCTTCTGATTATTATCTCCTATTACGATCATACCTTACGCATAGAACCTTCCAAACAAGAATTGGTCGAGACGTCTCTCAAGAAATAAAAGCAGGAGTTCCGCAGGGGAGCGTTCTCTGACCTATGTTGTATCTATTATTTACCTATGACCTACCCACAACCGAATTAACCGAAATAGACACATTTGCTGACGACACAGCCGTGCTTGCGTGTAGCGAAAACCCTGTAGCGGCATCAGCTGCACTACAAAACCATTTAAACCAAATCGAACAATGGTTACATATGTGGAGAATCAGTCAACGAGACCAAATCAACCTACGTTACATTCACGACAAAACACCAAGAGTGCCTAGCTGTCGCCCTTAATGGCACTATTCTCCCTCACCCCACTGAAGTTAAATACCTGGGGATACATATTGACAAAAGACACATGGAAGACTCATATTAACAAGAAACGGAAGAAAATGGACCTAAAATTGAAGCAGATGTACTGGCTCATTGGGAAACATTTTAATCTATCACTTGAAAACAAGATACTGTTGTATAAGTCAATCATCAGACCAATCTGGATCTAGATCGAATGTCGAAGTAATACAAGGTTTCCAGTCCAAAGTCTTCCGCACTATAGCAGCCGCACCCTGGTACGTGTCAAATCGGACACTTCATGCAGACCTCAAGATCCCCTATGTAGAAGACATAATCAAACAATATGCCATCAAGCACCAAACAACACTGGATCATCGCCCCAATGAAACTCTAGCATCACTGCAGAAGATCCTCAACTCATACGCCTCCAAAGAAAGTGGCCAAAAGTCTTAACTGTTTAAAGAAGGGATGACTCCACAGGGAACCTGCCGCTCAAGACCCAACAATACAAAACATTAGCTCATAGAATGTATTAATATTCTGATTGTTAATAAAGTAATAAATAAAAAAAAAATGTCTAAAAATAATTTTCTGCAGTTAAATGCATTTTTGGATTGTCAACATGTAACCGGTTGACCTGATCAAAATAAAAATTAAATAATTCTTTAATTTTGCCGAATATTTCGGAAACGGTAAATTTTAAAGATAGGACACCTTACATAAACTGACCTTAGAAAAAAACGGTATAAAGATTAGGGTATTCCATTTGAAATAAGCAAGTTATTGAGGTTTGACATCATGCAACTTCGGATGAATATTTCGGGGGTTGTAGAGGACTTTTTTTAAATTAAAAAGTCAAAACGTAGGTTATTAGGTTTTCTTAGAGCCCCAGCATACCGATTCGGAAATTTGCAGAGGTCAGGGTACGCCACCGATTGTTATGGAACCCTGCGGCTGTCAAAATTTTTATATTTTTCTAAATAATTCGAATACTTATTTCTGTTCCTCATAAATAGTATACGTATGCAAAGGAGAGGGTGATTTTAACGAACGTCTGTCGTTTAAATATTGAAAGTGCTGAAAACGAATGATTTAAATGGAAATAAAAGTAAGTAACGACTCCTTATCAGTTCTTTGCAACTAATTTGACTCATTTTCAAATATATATATATATATATATATATATATATATATATATATATATATATATATATATATATATATTATATATAATTAAATAAAGATAATAGTAAAATACTTATCTTTTTTGGGGTTTTTTAATGGTGTACTTTAAATTATACAATCTAAACGTTTCAATAACACTTACAGTTATCTTCGTCAGTAGTAATGTTTGTTAAAAATTGTTAAAGATGTAGTAAACAATTTTGTCAAATTTGAAAAATTAAAACATAAACCTAAGCCTGCTATTAATATAACAGTTTGAGAAACGTGTAAAGCCAACTATAAAATTTTTAGTAAAGAATAACTAGGTCATAAAAATTAAATACTGTTGAACTGCCTCAAAGATGACAAACCAGAACACTCTCTACGACGAAAGCTAACAATGAAATTTGTCAGCCAAAAAATACATTTAACAAAATTTAATCGAGTTATGATGTAAGTGTAAAGTTGTGAAAAACTTCAATTTGAAAATGATAGAAGCATTCACAAATCCAAACATTACATCAAATAAAATAACCCAGTTAAATCTAACAAAGAGATATCTTTATCAATAATTGGAAGTGTTATTAACAATGAAAAGCACAATGCAGAACGTTCTTTGTAATTTTTAATTTTAATTTAATTTCAATTACTTATGTTAAATTATAGTGCTGTGGTAATTTTGTTAAATGTGTTTTTTGGCTGACAAATTTCATTGTTAGCTTTCGTCGTAGAGAGTGTTCTGGTTTGTCATCTTTAAGGCAGTTTTACAGTATTTAATTTTTATGACCTAGTTATTCTTTACTAAAAATTTTATAGTTGGCTTTACATGTTTCTCAAACTGTTATATTAATAGCAGGCTTATGTTTATGTTTTAATTTTTCAAATTTGACAAAATTGTTTACTACATCTTTAATCATTTTTAACAAACATTACTACTGACGAAGATAACTGTAAGTGTTATCGAAACGTTTAGATTGTATAATTTAAAGTACACCATTAAAAAACCCCAAAAAAGATAAGTATTTTATTATGAGTGTTAATGGTGAAAGATAATAGTAGGATAATATTTTTCACTAACGTCAAATTTGATTAATTTATTTTCACATCATTAATATGTTGTCTTTTTTTAAGTATTATTATACAGTGATCCGTGGTTACTATTCATTTCAATTAAATGTGGCAGCGGTTAAATTAATTTTGACATATAATCAGATTTGAGGTTAGTGCGAATCGTCTAATACCAGCATACTTTTGGTGGAAAATTATATATATATATATATATATATATCATATATGTGATATATATTATTTGTAATATGAGTCAAATTAGTTGCAAGGAACTGATAAGGAGTCGTTACTTACTTTTATTTCCATTTAAATCAATCGTTTTCAGCACTTTCAATATTTAACGACAGACGATCGTTAAAATCTCCCTCTCTTTTGCATACGTATACTATTTATGAGGAAGAGAAATAAGTATTCGAATTATTTGGAAAAATATAAAAATTTTGACAGCCGAAGGGTTCCACAACAATCGGTAGCGTACCCTGACCTCTGCGAATTTCCGAATCGGTATGCTGGGGCTCTAAGAAAACCTAATAACCTACATTTTGGCATTTTAATTTAAAAAAAAGTCCTCTACAACCCCCGAAATATTCATCCGAAGTTGCATGATGTCAAACCTCAATAAGTTGCGTATTTCAAATGGAATGCCCTAATCTTTACACCGTTTTTGCATTTATCGTTAAATTTTTAGGTCAGCTTATGTAAGGTGTCCTATCTTTAAAATCTACCGTTTCCGAATTATTCGGCAAAATTAAAAAAATATTTAATTTTTATTTTGATCAGGTCAACCGGCTACATGTTGACAATCCAAAAATGCATTAAACTGCAGAAAATTATTTTATATTATTATTATATTTTTTATTTATTACTTTATTAGCAATCAGAATATTAATACATTCTATGAGCTAATGTTTTGTATTGTTGGGTCTTGAGCGGTAGGTTCCCTGTGGAGTCATCCCTTCTTTAAACAGTTAAGACTTTTGGCCACTTTCTTTGGAGGCGTCTGAGTTGAGGATCTTCTGTCAGTGATGCTAGAGTTTCATTGGGGTGATGATTCAGTGTTGTTTGGTGCTTGATGGCATATTGTTTGATTATGTCTTCTGTATAGGGGATCTTGAGGTCTGCATGAATTGTCCGATTTGACACGTACCAGGGCGCGGCGGCTCTAATTCGGATGACTTTGGACTGGAAACGTTGTATTACTTCGACATTCGATCGACTTGCGCATCCCCATAGCTGACACTCATAGGTCCAGATTGGTCTGTTATATAACAGTATCTTGTTTTCAAGTGATAGATTAGAATGTTTTCCAATGAGCCAGTACATCTGCTTCAGTTTTAGGCCCATTTACTTCCGTTTCTTGTTAATATGAGTCTTCCATGTCAGTCTTTTGTCAATATGTATCCCCAGGTATTTAACTTCAGTGGAGTGAGGGAGAATAGTGCCATTAAGGGCGACAGCTGGGCATTCTTGGTGTTTTGTCGTGAATGTAACATAGGTTGATTTGGTCTCGTTGACTCTGATTCTCCACTTATGTAACCATTGTTCGATTTGGTTTAAATGGTTTTGTAGTGCAGCTGATGCTGCTACTGGGTTTTCGTTACACGCAAGCACCGCTATGTCGTCAGCAAATGTGCCTATTTCGGTTAATTCGGTTGTGGGTAAGTCATAGGTAAATAATAGATACAACATAGGTCCGAGAACGCTCCCCTGCGGAACTCTTGCTTTTATTTCTTGGGAGATGTCTCCATCAATTCTTGTTTGGAAGGTTCTATGCGTAAGGTATGATCGTAATAGGAGATAATAATTAGAAGGAAACGCTTTCTTAATTTTGTATTGTAATCTTCTGAGCCATACTCGATTAAATGCCTGACGTACGTCTAGGAAGGCCGCGGTGCAGAATGTTTTGCGTTGTAGTGTTGTTTGCATGATATTGGTTAGGCGGTGGCATTGCTGGATGGTAGAGTGTTGATGCCTAAATCCAAATTGATGGTTAGGCAGCCACGTTTTTTGCATTGAGTTTTCATTAGTGCGCCTAAGGACAAGTTTCTCAAGCAACTTGGATATTATAGGCAGTAAGCTAATAGAACGGTAGGAATTTATTTCGTTGGCGGGTTTTCCTGGTTTGAGGATAAGGATTATTTGTGCGAGTTTGAGCAGCAATGGCCAATAGGTTAGTCTGAGAATTCCATTGAACAGAATTTGTAGAAATTTTAATCCTTGTATAGGTAGTTGTTTAAGTATATTTACTGTTATTAGATCTTGACCTGGAGATTTTCCGTTTTTCATCCACTTTATCTCGTTCTCTATTTCGTCTACTGTAACCTTGCGAATCGGGGAAGACATTTGTATCGGTGATTGCAACTCTTCTTCTATATCCTGATTAACCTCGTTAAAATTTGGTTGAAAAACTTCAGCCAGGTGATCAGCAAAAGCTTCTGCTTTTTCTTTGTCTATTCTTAGCCATGAGTTCCCTTGGTCACGTAAAGGTGGAATAGGAGTTTTTGGTTGTTTTAAGCCCTTGATGGCTTTCCATATTGCATTGTCTTGAGCATTTAATGCGCATAGGTTTTAAAAGTTTCATTCTTAATGGATTTTAATTTGTGTCAGCTGATTGTTTAATTGATTAAATCTTCTTTTGTCTTCGATGTTATGTGTTCGTTGTCATCAGACTCTCGCCCGTATTTTTTCTCTCACTATTTCCATAATCTCGTATGGTATATAGGGGCTATTTATTTGTTAGCTGTGGTGTTGAGCGTCAGCCTGCATTCTGAAATGTAGTTATAAAATAGTTCGTTGCAGAGTCTATTTCTTGTGAAGTTTTTAAACTGATGTTTCTATTTAAGTGTTGTTCAATGTAGCCCTTGAAGCTACCCCAGTCACTTTTTCTGTTTGTGAGGGTAGGATAAGGTGTTTTGTAAATGATGGAGGTGCTAATAGTGGCAATTATCGGCGAGTGGTCGGACATGAGGTCGTAATTGGGGAGAACATCTATATATTTTGTTGAAAGTCCGTTTGTTACAAAAAATCTAACATGTCAGGGATATTGTTTGGGTCGGACGGCCAGTAGGTTGGAGTGCCAGTTGATAGGGATTTGCAATTGTTATCTGTTATCAGTTTAAATGGTACAATTTCTCTGGTTATTATCAAACGTGACCCCCAGTGTGTATATTTAGCATTAAGGTCCGCTCCGGCTATTAGACAAATAAGACATTCATAACAGATTCTCAAACTGTTCCTCATTTCGATCATAATACAATCGCGGTCTTGCCAGAAAAGACCTATTTACTTCTCGTAACACTTCAATGCTTATGCTATTTCTAAATGCATGAATTATTGTCTCATATCTTCTGCAGTAGTAGAAGCAGTTTTATACACGCACGCTTTTTATGTGACCCCGCAGAAAAAAATTTCATTTTGTATCTGCCGGCCAAGAAACGGTACCGCCACAGCCTATCCATCTATCTTCAAGTTCTCGATTTAAGTAATCTCTGACATTTAACGCAAAATGCGCAGGAGCATCGTCATGCTGTAGTCACATATTTTGCCTTAAAATAATAGGAATGTTTTGCAAAAGTTGGGGCAAATCATTTTGCAAAAAAATACAAATATTCAATACCATTCAAATGTCCGTTAAAGAAAACTATAAAATCATCCATAATAACACCCCAAACATATACAATCCACTGTCGCTGCGAATTAAGTAACCTTACTATTTTTGGGTTTTCTGTTTCATAATAGTGAAGATTATGATGGTTTGGGCTACCACTCTGAGTGAAAGTTGACTCGGAGAATAATACATTTTGGAAAAAGTTAGGTGTTATTCTTTTCATTTCCAACCCCCATTGGCAAAATGTTCTCCTAATCTCCAAATCAGGACCCAACAGTTCTTGATGAAAGTATATACTGTAGTTATGATACTTTTTTCTGTTTAAAACTTTAATAACGGTAGATCGGGGTATATTGGTTTCCTTGGATATTGTTGCCGAACTGGTAGAAGGCTTCGATACAACAAAACATTCAATTGGTCTTCGTTGCTTGTCCTCTTAGCCTTTTTACATTTTTATAATTCACATCGTCTTTTCTAATAAACCTTTCTTTAAGTTTTTCTAAACTTCTAACAAAGGGTTGTCTTTTATCGGGATATTTTTGTACGTACTTTTTTTGAGTTACCAAACGATTTTGATCAGCAGATCCCATAACGAATATCATGTCAACCAGTTCCATTCTTTTGAAAATTCATCTGTATTTAGTTAACTACAAATATTAATATGAGATAAGAATGAAATATGCAAAACGAGTGCATAACTATTCACCAAGTGGATAATAATGAACAACTTTAAAAATTTTAAATGGAAAACGTAGGTTATTAGGTTTTCTTAGAGCCCCAGCATACCGATTTTGGGACTGGCAAAATTTTTATATTTTTTCAAATAATTCGAATACTTATTTCTGTTCCTCATAAATAGTATACGTATGCAAAAGAGTGGGAGATTTTAACGAACGTCTGTCGTTTAAATATTGAAAGTGCTGAAAATGATTGATTTAAATGGAAATCAAAGTAAGTAACGACTCCTTATCAGTTCTTTGCAACTAATTTGACTCATACTTTTCGTGTAATGTATATATATATATATATATATATATATATATATATATATATATATATATGTATATTACACGAAAAGTATGCTGGTATTAGACAATTTTCATTATCCTCAAATCTGATTGTATGTCAAGATTAATTTAACCGTTGCCACATTTAATTGAAATGAATAGTAACCACGGATCACTGTATAATAATGCTTAAAAAAAGACAATATATCAATCATGTGAAAATAAATTAATCAAATTTGTCGTTAGTGAAAAATATACTACTATTATCTTTATTTGCTTATTTATACAATATTCCAAAGTTATTGTGTGTATTTACATTTGTGTATCTGCAGTTTCTCGTTACATAACCATTGTCTTCTTCCCTCTTGCCTCCTCTCCCCTTAACTGCCTTCTTTATCATATTTCTTCCATCCATTCCGCTCCTCTTCTACCGTCCTCTCCTCTTCCCTTAACTCCCTGCATTCTTGCAACATATGATTAATCGTCTTCTCTTTCCCGCACAACCTACATTTTCTATCTTCGTCCCTTCTCCAATATTTGTTTCCCCTTTCTTCGTTTCCAAATCTAAATCTCGCTATCATTTTCTTTCTTTCCTTTCTCCCTTCCCCATTCAGATATACCGGTATCCCTTCTCCCTTAACGTTCCTATAGTATATGGTATTATCCTTCTTTCAGCTTTGTCCGTCTTTCCTACTTTTACACATCCTTGTCCCTTCTAACTCCTTCCCTTCTTAGTCTCTCCACTTCTTCTTTCGCATATCCGTTTCTTTCATAATATTCTTTTCTGGCTTCTTGTCTATATTTTATTCTTCCTTCTTTTATTTCTTTCCAGCATTCTTGAAGAATTTTGCACTCCGATTTTCTCATTTCTTTTCGTATTTTATTGCTTTTTTCCCACCTCCACTCTTAATTTTTTCTTCTTGCGCCTCCTCTATGACAATGTATCCCGGTGTTTCTCTATCCACTCTAGTACCCACTTCCAGTTATGTTTCCCTTCAGCCCCTCTATCTCTTTATACTCTTTCCATCGCCATACTTCCGCCCCATACAACACCACACTTTTTATTAATTTTCAAATAATAGTTTCCTTTTCCTTAAGTCCATTCGAACAGTCTTTCTCCTACACTCCACACTTGTCCTATTAATTTATTTCCTTTTCTCACTCATTCCTTTACATGTTCTTCATCTTTGTTGTCTCATCGTGTATCCTAGTTAGGTGAATTCCTTTACCTGCTATATCTCATCTTCTCTCCATTTCCACTCCTTCTTTTTCCTCCCCCTTTTCTCACTACCATTACCTTTGTTCCCATTTACGTCCAGATCTTTTCTTTTCAAATATGTCCATCGTTTTTAACACCCCCTTCATTTCTTTTTCTTCCTGTACTATTAGCACTATGTCATCTGCGTATGCTAGCGACCACACCTTCCTGTTCCCCAACACCAGGCCTCCTTGTTGCCACCTTAATGTCTCCTTCAGGTCTCCAGTGGATACTGCGAACAGCCTTGGGCTCAGTGGACATCCTTCCCTCAGTCCCTTTTCTGTTACCAATCCTTCACTTAGCTCCCCATTCACCCACACCCTGTTCCTCGTTTCTTCGTATATTTCTTCAATCCTTTCTATTAGTCTTATCTTTTTTTCTCAAGTATTCCCACAGCTTTTGCCTGTTCATCCTATCAAATGCCGCTATTAAGTCTACGTACCCTTTTCTTTTCCAGTTCCTTGTTAGCTATGTGTTTCATAATGTATACATTGTTTATCCTTCTTCTTCCTCTCCTGTATCCTGCTTGTCCATCTGGTACCAGTTTCTTCTTTTCTACTTTCTTCTTTTAGCTTTCCGTCCAGGACGGCCGCGTATATTTTATAGACCGTGTTTAGTAATGTGATTTCTCTATAATTTGTTACTTGTTTTTTGTTTCCTTTTTTGTGCACTGGGCATATATGTCCTCTGCATCTCTCTGGGAATCCTTCTTCTCTCCATATTTTGTCCACTCCTCACCTTGTATCCCATCTTCTCTTACAGCTTTACCATTTTTCACCTTCAGCATTACCACTGTTACTTCCTCTTCTTTTATTCCTTCGTTTTCTTCATGTGTTTCGTATATTTTCTTACTTTGTCTTCCTTCTCCTTCCTGTATTTACTCCCCCTCCAGTAGTTTACTGAAGTATCTTTCCCATCTGTTTATTGGTATTCCCGTTTGTGTCCGTCTTTTATTTTTTTCTTTCTTTAAATATTTCCTTTTTATATCCTTAATCTGTTCTTCCTGTTTCTTTTTGTTTTCTTCCTTTTTACTATCGTATTTTTTCTTGTATATCCTTACTGCTTCTTTATATTCCTCTTTTCTTACTTTCCCTTTCTTCTACTGTCTTAGTGTTCTTCTTGCCTTTCTCTTGGCATCCTTGCATTCTCGGTCCCACCATCTCTTCCAACGCGTTTTCTTCCCCTTCCATCTTTTAAACCTTACTTTCTCCGTTGCTTCCTCCATTCTCTCTCTCTCATTTCTTCCACACTTTCTTGTACTCCTTTACCTTCCCATATTGTTTTTCCCATTTTCATTTTGTACCTCTTTATACTCTCTTTTGTCCATACCTTCTTGGTTATGAATTCCTCTTCTTTCTATCGCATCCATTATCAGTTCCAAGGGCTGATGTCCGACTCGACCCCCTCCCCTACCCTAAATGTCTTCACCTTTTCCTCAGCCGCTGCATTCGTTATTATATAGTCTATTATTGATTCTCCTCTTGCTCCTATGTACGCACACTCCCTCCTATCTCTTTCTTCTCTATTCTCATTCATTATTTCCCACCCCCTTTCTTTGCACACTTCTAACAGTTCTTTTTCTTCCATATTTAACACTATCCTTTGTCTGTCTTTTCCGTCCCTCTCTTTTCTTGTATTCCCGCCTCTTTCCCTATTCTCGCGTTAAAGTCTCTTCCTATTATTATCATACCTTCCCCCCCTCTTTTCTAATAACTCCTCTAAATTTTTCCTTGTCTCTTTCATCTTTCTACTATATACCGTCACTATCTTTATTTTTTCTTTTCCCACTGTATATTTCGTTCTACAATACCTCTTCTTTGTTGCACTTTCTCTTCTTCTTTTTTCAACCATTTTCTTTTTATTCCCACTATTACCCCCCCCCCCCCCTTTGCCCTTCCTTTTCTGTTGTTCCTTTCCGCGTACTGCACCACCCATGAGAATTCACTTGGCATTTCGCCTTCCCACTACTCCCATTCTTTTTCTTCTAGCCATGTCTTGTAATCCCACCAATTCCTGCTCCCTAACAAATTCCCAGAAATCTTGATCTTTATTCTTTAATCCCGTCACATGCCAGAACAGTATCTTTAGTTCGTTCATCCCTTGTATTATTTCCCTGCTTTGCGTTTGTTCCCTTTGTTGTCCTTTTCCATTTCCTTTACTCGTTTTCTGGTTACTCTGCCGATTCGTCATCCTCCTATCCCCGTTGTCCCCTTCTTTTAGTTTTTTGGCTTTTGTTTGTCCATTTTCTCCCCTTTCTCTGCTTAACTCCTTCGTCCTCCCATTCTATACGTATCTTTTCCATCTATCTCCATTTTTCTATATCCTACCCATACTTTTCTTCCTTCAGCTCTGTTCCCTATTTCTTTATATACACTCCTTTCTTCCCGTGTTAGGTCGTGGTCTATGTAAATTCCTGTACCCCTCAGTTTTCTCTTCTCTGCCATAATATTCTATTTCTCCCCAGCTCTACATTTCCGCACCACCATCTCATTTTCCCTCTACCTATTTATCACCCCACTTTTCTAACTTCTACTCTTACATTTAGTTTCTCTTCTATCATCGCTTGTAATCATTTATGTGGTCCCTTGCTTCTCCACCCCTTTATTACGATGTTATTCTTCCTTTTCCTTCTCTGCCCATCGTCTATTTTTTTTCTAATTCTTTCTTTTCTATTCTTTCTATCAATTCTTGTTTTTCCACCTTCCATTCCTTTCCCCTTTCTTCCATTTGTTCTTTCATTTCTTTGATGTCGTTCCTTATTCACTTCATACTTTCTTCCATCAGCTTCCTCATCTCATGAATTAATTCGTTTACTTCCTCCATGTCTTTCTCCTCCTTCCTCTTTTCACTTTCCACTATTGTGCTGTTTCCACCTACTTCCTCCCCTGCCTTTTTATGTCTGGTGATCTTGTTATCTTCCCTTTTCCGAATACTCTTTGCCTTTACGCCTCCTCTTCTTTCCTCTCCCTTTTATTCATTCTCTCTTTCCCTTTACTTTATACGCCTTTCCTTTCTACGTTCGTTTCGCCCCCCCCCCCATGTAGAAATTTAGTATTACTTCGTATTAATAAATTTTACCTTTGAATTTACGGTAAAAACTGTCATATGTGGGAAGCTGCCTTCAGCAGTGATCAACAGAATTTCTACTAAAAATAAACCAAAAAAAGTGTTTGTGCATTAATAATACCACCGAATTTTTAGTGAACTATATACCTGTAGCAATGGAGCTGTCTTATACAGTTTTTTTGTTGGAATTGTTAGCATTTGTTCATTCTTTATAAATATTGCATTACTGGGTCACTGATATTAATTTGATAAAATCGTTAGTTATTACTTTGTGTAAGTAAAATAATCTCAATTAGGTTGTTTATAACTGAAATTCCATACAAAACACCCAGTGCTGTTAGCGTTTAACGTCCATATCTGCACAGTAGCATTAACGAAATTATTGTGTTATACCGGTTGTATTCGTTGTTTAATTAATGTTATTACGTCATACTAGTGCGGAATATTGCTTTTTTAAGTTCTGTCTCATAGATGTAAGTGCTTTATATGTAAATTAAGTTTTGGTTATAGGGGTTATTACTTTGTAAAACACGGGCAAGTTGAATTGGTAGATTTCCTAAATTAAAATTGGCTCTGTATATGAATCTTCCTTTTCAGATGAAACTCTTTGAAATATCTTTCAACGAACCAGACAGGAGTATTATTTCATTTCAATAATTAATCTATCTTATTTTGTTGAAGATAAGATCGCGACTTGTCCTCGTCCATATAACTACTGATATATTTTTTTACATGAGAAAGGTTAGTTTCATTGGGGTTAACGATAACATACTAAACAAATTAATTTCTTATTGGGAATTTGTCTGATAAATTGCATGCTTTATATGTATGCAATCCGGCTAGTCATTGGGGACAATTTACATATTCAAACTATTTGTATAGTAAATGTAATTTTAACTAATATAATATGTCTAGTCTTTTGGGGGAAAGTAAATTAGCATAAGGTTATAAATATCTGACAGTGATAGTTGTGATCGAGATATCGTATATATTTTATGCCAACTTGATTGGTTTGTTTTGTGTTTGGGGAAACTTAAACAAAACGAAATTATTCTGGAAACTGATGTTTACTTTTTTTTTACTGTCTCTTCTCCCCGGTTGGAGCTTTATGGGACTCTCTCTCTCTCATAGAGTCATAATTTGCTCTGGTTAAAAGCTCGTGGCGCTCAAAACTTAGTTCACTATCCTACTACGTGTACTACTACGATTTTTTTTGTTGCCTTACTAACCTAAAAATATCTAATATTTATCTACGCTCCAAAACCACCCACGTTAACCAAGTTCTAAACTGTCGTTAGACTGAATTCTCAGCCGTGCTCGTCACTTCTTGTTTGCTTCCTTTTTTTATAACATTTTATTTTAACATGAAAACCAAAATTAAGCAAAATAATCGATATGACAAATTTATGATGCTGTTGAACAGCATGTAAAAATTAATATTGGTTTTCCAAACGGTTAGAGTAATGTTTAGTTTATCAAAATTGTAGCATGTCCAACCTATCACGTCACATAAAATATGAGGGAACTCGGTCAACCGGTAATTTAGCCGGAAAGCACTTTGTTGGCGAGTTTTGGAGGTGTAGATAAATGGTATACAGATGTTTAGGTTAGCGAGATAAGAGAATTTATGCTAATAAAGAATAAGACGAGCAATCAAGAATTGAGTGCCACTAGCTTTAATTTATATTATTATATTTAATGAGAGGCCCCGTAAAGCTTGAAACGGGGAGAAAGAAAAAGAAATAATAAGTAACCACCAGTTCCCGTAGTAATCTTGTTTTATTTAAATTCCCCAAGCAAAAAAAGGACTAAACAAATGTATAAATATATGAAACGTAACACTCACAATCAATTATCACATGCGGGTATTTATAATCTTATTTTACTTAAATTCTCCCAAAAGGACTAGACAAGGTTTGTATAAATATATGCAACGTAATGATCAGAATCAATTATCAGATGGGAGTAGTACTAATATGACGAGAGCAAACCGACGGAAGTAAATAATTATCCTGAAAAAAAAGATAAAATTATTAATTACTAATTCCACCTATCGGGTTTGTTGAAAGATCTTTCAACGTTATTAAACTGAAAAGGAAAATTCATATACCACAGAATAAATATCACTTAAGAATTCGGTAATTTGACTTGCGTTGTTTTACAAAGTTACCCATAATAAGCAGACAATCCTAAAAATATAACTGGAAAAGATTGTTCCGTTCACACTTGACATTCGCAATAATTTACATGTATATAACCTAGACAACTAAAACGTCGCATATAGGCTGAACACTCCCACCAAGAGTAGAAAACAATTCTTAAGTATAAAAGACAAATTTAAAAAAGGTACAATATCCCGATCGAAATTTTGAAGTAAAAACTTAAATTAGATTACGAAAATTTTTTAAGAAACACTTTTCACCCGAACAAAACACACGATTTTATCGGAAATTTAGTTATAGAATCTCATTGTTACCAAAATTTTAAGATATTTTTTTGTTTTCCAAAATTTTTTGTAATAAAGCAATTTTATTACCTGTACCTTCCTATAGCGATAATCAGTCAGACGAAATAGTTAACTTGAAGCAGACAGTTATGAAACCGGCAGAAGTACTGTAAAAGCCCCATAGGTGGCACTACTATGTCAATTTCAAACATCACATTGTAATTTCAATAAAGTAAGTCCAGCAAATGGTTGATTAAATAACATTGATTTTTGCACGTTACAAAATCCAGTTGAAAATAAGTGTTCAATATGCTGTATCCAAACGCCTCAAAATACCTAAATTGTTTTTGGCCACCAACACAAACTGGTCGCCTTTTCCGGTAAAAACTAAATGATAACAAAAATTTTCAATATGGCTAGTTTGAAATGCTGTCTAGTGTAATTACCATATATTATTTTTGACACCAAAACAATATGAAAAACTTTCTGTGTTAAAAATTGAGTATAAGAAACATTTTTAAAATTGCAGGTTTACAAAATTATCAGGAGCATCTTATTAACTAATATCGTTGTTAGGCTATAGTTTTAAGTGTTAGTGAGATTTCGTAGGGAAGTTTCGTCTTGGATAGTGTCTAACCTCTGTTATTGTAATTATAAATTGGTGGTTAACTTGAAAAGTTTTACACACGTTATCACATAACAAGAATTGCCATTAAGCCTATTAGAACAGTAAAATTTTGATTAACAAAATATGATTCCGTAGAACTGATTGTGTAAGTAGATAGAGTACATTAAGTAAAGTCACTACTGCTAAATTTATAGTTTAAAAACTCATTAATATTATAAAATGATTTATAAACTAAGAATTTTTTTAGTTTTATTTTAAGGTATTTACCGTCCAATTGCCTGATTGTCGTGAGTGAAACATTGAACAACTTAATTCCATAATAGTAAGAGAAATCTTTTGATTTTTCTATTCTATTAAATGAGGTAAGGATGTTGTCTTGTTGACGTGGGTGGTAACTGCGATGCATATTATTCAGACAGTACACATTTAGGTTACATTTGACATACAATATAGACTCTAGGATATATTGAAGGTAACGTTAAAATTTTTAGGTTGATGAAGGCATTCTTGCAATCATCATGATATTTTAAACCAGCTATTACACGAACAGCACGTCTTTGCAATTTAAAAATCTCGTTAAAGGAAGAGTCTCCCCAACACTATGTTCTAAGAAATAATACTATGAATTTTGCCATAGTAAGCACACATTAGTACACTTTTTGACACTATTTTCACTAGACTTCGTATAAGAAAAGTAGATTTAGCAAGTTTTTCCCTAAGGGGTATGGCATGCTAATGCCATGTCATCTTTTCGTCTATTTTGAGACCAAGGAGAGTAATGTCGGTATTGTTCAACGTACTCGTTATAGGTGTAAGTGAAAATGTTACTGTTTGTTTTGGAGTCATTTAGGTGAAGCTTATTAGCTAAACACCAATCATTCACCATCATTTGCGCATCCATCATTGACGTCTTTAGTTCCTTCTCGGTTTCATTACTACATGTTATTGTTGTATCATCTGCAAATAACGTCCAATGGGTTGTACTATCACAATTTGGTAAATCATTAATGTAAATCAGGAATAATATCGGGCCTAAAACTGATCCTTGAGGAACCCCGTATTTTATAGGTAGTGCATCAGTTTTAATAGAATTGAATATTACTGAATTTGCGTATGCAAATTCAGAAAATCTAATTGCTAACTAATATAGAATGCGAAACACAATCGAACGCTTTATCTACTTAGGTCGTAAAATATTGACCCTGTGTATTTACCTTTCTCAAACCCATCTAATACGTATTTTGTTAAATTGTGTATTGCACTGGTTGTGGAATGTCCACGTCTAAAACCAAATTGATTAGGATTGAATAGGTTATCTTCTTCTAAATAATTGACCATCTGGATTGAAAGTGCTTTTTCAAAAATTTTGCTGAAAATGGGTACCACTTATTTCGCGTTACCGGTTATAAATAAAATTGTGTGTGGCAAAGGCTTTATTTTTAGTTTACGTTATTGAGATTGTGAAGAAAATAGCGTCACCTAAGGGCAAGTTTATATTCTGATAGAATATCTTATAAATTTAGAATTCTATACTTAATTTGTTAAGAATACCTTAGAAATTCAGGACTTTAAGTCTTAAAATTAAGTTACGCCTTTAATCACGTGTAAATCAATAACTGTAATTCTGATCAATAAATAATATCTCCGTTTCGTAAATTTATCCCAGTTAAGTAAGTAAATTATCGGACGGACGTTTTATTGTGCAAGGTTTTGCAGCACCTTTCATCGTTAAGTGTAACGTCAACTTGTCCGTTGTTGGCATTTATGAATACAGTAAACGTCCTTTTGTTTATAATAAGCTTTTGTTATGAACGAATAAGTTCAAAGGTAAATATGTAATTAAATATTATTAATTTTATTAATACATAAATAAAGTTTACCTCGTAGATTGAATACGACCTGTACTTTGCTAAATACGTAACAACTGACCAAGTTAACAATCGATGTAAATTTTGTCTTTATGTATGTAGAACTGATGTAAATTCTAAATATAATGAGATTACAGTCAAATTACTTATGTTAATGGAATGTGAGCCTGCAATATCGCAAGAATTCACACATACCATATTATAATATTAGTCAAGTTGCTTTGGTATGTGTGAATCCTTGCGATATTGCAGGCTCACATTCCATTAACATAAGTAATTTGACTGTAATCTCATTATATTTAGAATTTACGTCGTTCTACGTACATAAAGACAAAATTTACATCGATTGACATTACTGTCAGTTTTACGCGGTACTCTAAGATACAGGTCTAGGTTCGAATTCTGAGGTAAACTTATTTATGTATTAAAATTAATAAATTTAATTAAGTCCTTTTGTTTGTTTGGTTTGACACAGGTATTTTCAGATATCCAAATCAATACGAGTTGGCACTGACCTATCGACCTTTTCAATGCGGAATTTGTAATGTACACCATAAGGCAATGGTGTATGTTACCTCCACCAGACGCCAAGGTTAAAACAGTGTAAGCAGACGACTCCAATGTGGGCAATTAAGTTTACAATCATGTTCACGTCAAGCTATAAATTATAGTTACAGTTACATTGTTATTGATTAAGTTAAAAGTCTAGATCTGGCAAGAATCAATTTACAAAAATAACTAAATGCTACAAAAACGCATTGTGCAGTGAACAACAAAACAAAAAAATACTATGTAATATTGAAGGTCATAAACAGTAACTAACTAAGCAACAGTGAATTTATGAAAATAATTAAAAACTATAGCTAGGGCATTTTGCATAAACGACAGAAGAAAATTGATGAGGCGATAAACAAAGGAACATAGGAGACATAGTAATGTGCTGCCAATGACATATTGCGCATGCTTTATCTACACAAATAGGTATTTTTATAAATGGCTTAAATATCACTTTTAATGTCAAACTGCTAGAGCGCTGGTGATGTAGTGGTAAGAGTCATCTTCTACGCTGTTGGTGCGGGTTCGATTCTCGGCTCGTGCACTTTTTTTTTCTTTTAGGTTACAGTAGATTTGTTTATTTAATCTACTTTTGTTAGGTTATTGTAGTTTTGTTTATCTAATCTAATTATGTTAGGTTACAGTAGTTTTGTTTTTCTTATCTAAATTAGATACTTGCTAGCGCGTCGACACATCCTATGTTCCTTTGTTTACCGTCTCCTGAAAATTGTAAGAATACTATATACTATTAATGGTGATAAATATCATCTTACTGAGCCACTTAAGCAAAAGTGAGTTTACAAAAATAATTATATAAGCAAAGGTAGTAGTAGTACCTACACGTTGTATGAATTTGTGAATTTCTTAACATATTAGTATACGGCACGGAACAGTGGAAAGTAATTGAGACACGCGCAGTATATGTGGGAATACGGATGTTTAATAAACTTGGTGTTAGAATAAAAAAGTTGTTCTTTAAATTGAAAGTGAGAGCAACTTTGGTAAAAGTTGAGTTTAATGGTAAGAAAGTTACTGTAAGTGTTGTACATAGATCTCCTGGGCACAATGTTGTAATAATTAGTGTAAATGGTATAAAAAATTTAATAATAAATAAATTTAATAATAATGAAATAAAGAAATAAGTTCTCCAAACACACAAATCGTCAAACTGACTGGAGATACAAACCATTCACCACAAATAGTGCCTTTGTCCCAGTCGGTAGTTTAATTAGGGTAGGTTCAATAATTTTGATTTGCTCAATTACCACTAAATCTGCTGTGTTATTTTCACTTAACATAAATAATAAAAAAATTGTAATATAATACTAATAAAATGATCTCGGGCGCCAAGTTATTTTTTATCTATTCTCTCGGAACAACTAAAGCGAGTTTGTTAACAATAAAAATTTATCAAAATGTAAAAAAAATAAAATATAAAATTATGTTTATTGACAGTTAATATGATGATTAAATAAAATTTATCTTAAAACTATCCTTAAAGTAGTAATAATCATTAAAAATAAATACCTGTACAATATATACAAAACCTTCTTGAGGATCCCTGGTATTATAAAAAAATGATGCTGAACTGCAAACTAAGATGACGCAATCCTTGTGTACTGTTGCGCAATTGATGCAATAACAATGCTTTAATGTTATCAGCCACACCCAAAACTGAAATTATCTCTTAAAAATTTCTTCCTTAAAATGAATAATTCGTTTAATGCATTTCTTGAAATTTTCCAATAAAATTGCAATCATAAAATGAAAGCGTACGCAACAGTAAAATTAAATGCGTACTTAAAATGTAATTGAATTGTAAATCGAAGTAAAATGCAATGTAGCAGTAAAAAAAAGAAAAGGAAAAGTGCCTGAAAAGAGCAAATGTTTTAATTTTTTGTATTACGAGTTAAAAGATATCTTACCATAAAATTAATGGCACTTTCACATAAAATTTAGGTAAAAAACCACCACAACGCTTCCTGCTGCAATGTGCATCAGGAAGTGAGCAAAGTGGATGCTTAGGAAGTAGATGGTGAGGTCGTGCGCCCAAGGATTTGCGCATAGGGTTAAGTTATGACGCGTTGCGCAATGATCAGAAAACAATTTATGGGAATATACCTTTAAGAAAATATGCACTATGAAGATATGCAAATTAAGTTGCCTACCTCATACCTATATTTCAATAATTAAAAACTTTTTCTTATATTTACAACTAAATGAATGAAAGACCTTAAATTAAGGTAAATTTTAATACAACTCAAAAAAGGGTTGTTACAATGTGTTCAATTTTTTATCTGAATTTGGGGAAGTATAGTGCATTTCACGAGTAATTAGACCTCTGCAATATGGCCGCTACTTAAATTTGTCACCAAATAAAGCGCGGGAGCACTCATTGGCGTAGTACCTTTTGTCATATAAAAAAAAGTGAAAAACTTATTTGAATAAATTTATTATTAATAAATTCGCCATCACCACGCTCACCTAGTATTATTATTATATACTATTTTAACTATTTTAATAAAAATTAAAAAAAAAATAGGAACAAGTATGTAGTAAATTATTTTTTTATTAATAATTATTGCGTAATTAAAAATCGCAACATGGCAAAATGGAAAATTGATTTGACATTTATAAGCAAAGCAAGTGGTCATTAATGATTTCTAATTCACATTATGCTAATGGAGTAATTTGCAAGTTTCAACATTAATTACGAATTAGTAATGGTAAATTTTCAGAAATTCTTAACAATAATGATATTTGTTTGGAACATTCTTTTATTTTAACCATGTTTATTTCTTACAATAATTAATTTAACTGAAAAATTTTCAATTTTACTAACCTAAGTTACCTCTACGCGTGATACGCTACTGAGTTGGCAAATAATATTTTAAGACGTTTGAAGGTCGTATTTGTTATTATATTTGTCTTTTGCTATTATAATGTTGTGAAAGGATGGAAAATGCATTCAGAGTAGCCAACTGAAATATCCCTTTCATTACAATGTTACACTTTTAGCATTTTAGTTATTTTATAGTTGGATGTTGTTCATAGTGGAATGGCAGCCATATTATAGAGGTCTAATTATTCGTGAAATGTCCAATGTTTACTGGTATCTACATGGGAGATTGTTATATTGATTTCTCTAAAAATCATACTCATCAAATGTATTATGTTTAACATTATTTTCTTTGATTCAGACAGTAAACTGTCCCACTCGTATAACTGCACTCTTCTAGTATGATTGATTTATTTTTCACTTATTTACTTAATGAAACGGTAAAATCAGTTAATTGGAACCACATCATATTGATGATATTCTTACCTTATTAGGTAAATTCTGCCAGCAGTATCTAATGTTTTGGAAAAATTATACAATTCCAAATACGACAGCGTTTTTTAACAAATGAACATTTTTGTTTTAATTTGGGTTTGTCTAGAACGAAATTATTGTAATGTCGATATTTGCTAATTAGGTACTCTTTTGAACCTGGCATACTGAAACATTTTTTCGCTTTAATTTTGAATGGGATGAACGTAACTCATTGTTTTGGCGTGCAACAACGATAATTGTTAATTACATCCTTTTGGACACGCCATATAGAAAAATTTTGTTTTAATTTGAATTTTTATGCAACATAGATTAGGTATATAATTTGGGTGTCCAAAAACAATATTTGTATACATTTCAGACCTGCCGTATTAAAAATGTTTGTTGTTATTTGTATTTCTATGACAAAAAATCCGCTTGTTACGGACGAAAATGGCAGGAGAATTAGCGTAACAGATAAGGTAGAATCACCGGTTCCAGAATTTGTGTGTAATAAAATGACATAAATTAGTAGTAAAAACCTGGTAGAGTGAAGGGCGCCACCTTGTTTGTATAGATAAATCGTAGTATAATAACCTCAACTCAAAAATAACGGAACTAATCTGCTTACCTTTCGATGTGTCTTTTACTGCAAGACAAATCGGCATTGAGTGGATATACTTGGGTGATCCTGGCTCACTTTCTCGTACACATTCGCTGCATCCAAGTACAAGGTTTTTCAAGGTCAAGGTCATTAATTTACGCACGCATGTTGCGTTAAGTGAAGGACACGTTCCTTATCGAAGTCAATAATTCGTCAAGTCACACATGTTTTGAGCATCAAAACCAATTTTCAAGGTCATTGAAGATGTGGGGGATTATACTTTTCCAGGTCATTAATTCAAGGTCGCTAAGCAATTATTGGAATTTGTCAAGGCCAGGTGTCGAAATGTCAGGTCACCTGCAGGTCATAATTAGCACTTCTAATCAAGGTCACGTGGATTTCAAGGTCAGCAAGCAGTTCTTAAAAGTTGTGGTTGAGTCAATGCCATGCGGCAGGAAATTGTCACTGTTCAAGCAAATCTGGCTGAGTTAAGGTGTTAGTTCAGTTATTCCTAGAAATCAATTGTCACCTGCAGGGGTATTATACAGATTGTTGTTTATGTTAACCATGTCGGAAGGTTATGCGACATTGCTATGTCTCAAGGTCATGCAACGTTGCCAGTTCATTGACCGTTCGAAAGTTCACGCCGCCCACCAATTCTTGGAATCAAAGGTCCTTTTTAAGATCATCTGGAAATTACAAGGTCACTTCCCCTAGCAATTCTTGGAATCAAAGTTTATTGACCTCCTCATGAAAGTAGGTCAAGTGGTTCCTGTATTGACTAAATGCTCTTCAAGGTCCAATAGCAAAATAAGTATGATTACTGGCATTGTGCGGGTGAATATCAAGGTTACCTACTCCCCCCAGAAGGTGTTCGTAACATAGCTAGCTACAACTTCTATCCGCTGATAGAGCTAGATTTGGAGAAGAAATACGTTATTGTATTGGTGGGATTTTACGGCTGCAACAGCATTAGAAACATTTATACGGGCAACGATAGATTTTGTTTTAGAACAACAAATCCATTTCATTCGCGAGTGATTAATATTCTACACGGTGTTAGATTACCTAAAATTGAAGTTAAAGTTAAATCCCCAAGGTCTAGTGTCAGTGAAATTGAAATTTATTAATCGCTTATGAAAATGTAAACTTTCACCATTAACACTCATAATAAAATACTTATCTTTTTTTGGGGTTTTTAATGGTGTATTTTAAATTATACAGTCTAAACGTTTCAATAACACTTACAGTTATCTTCGTCAGTAGTAATGTTTGTTAAAAATTGTTAAAGATGTAGTAAACAATTTTGTCAAATTTAAAAAATTAAAACATAAACATAAGCCTGCTATTAATATAACAGTTTGAGAAACGTGTAAAGCCAATGAAATTTTAAGGATTTCATCCCAACTTCCCAAAGCCCTCCAAAATGAGGGGCTCTAGGGGGGATGAAATGCCGAGTGATATTATCTTTACTTAATTTATCTTTAATATTGTTCAGAAAGTCATTGGACTGAATTAGATTTTTTATTTTACCAAGTTCGCGATTACCGCCAACAAATGTTTTCGCATTGTCTGAATATATATCATAAACCTTTCCTCTACGAGCCATGAGCCTTTCGAGGGAATTTAAGAATGCCTTAGATGTTAAATCAGAAACGAGCTCAATGTGAATAGCCTTTGTCAATAAGCAAATGAATAGTGTAATGTAGGTTTTAGTTACAGCTTTGCTACGCCTAAAACAGTTTTTAATTTGAATTGGACCGGTATAATCGATGCCACAGTTAACAAATGGTCTACCTGGGTGTATTCTGTGCATAGGTAAATCTCCCACTAACTGATCCCTAATAACTGGTCTACATTTTACACACGTAGTACATTTATGGATAACCATTCTGACTAGATTGCGACTATTAATGTGCCAATAACGCTGACGCACGGCGGCTAGCGTGGCTTGAGGCCCTGCGTGCATGTGTTTGATATGCTCATATAGTATGATTAGCCTTGCGACGTGATGGTCATGAAGCAGAATGATTGGATGCCTTTGAGAATATGCTATATTTGCGTGTTTCTACCTACCACCTACTCGTAATACTCGGTCAGTGTCTAAAATAGGGTTTAAGGTCTTAAGATGACCCTTGTAATTTGGTGAGTTTTTTGCTTACAATGAATTAAGTTTATTTTGAAAGGTGCTAGCTTGAATCATTTTAATAATCTGAATTTTGGCATTATGTAATTCGTGGGAACTTAAGCGTCCGCTTAATTTCGAATATTTTCGTGTGTTATGAATGAATCTTATACAGTAGACCATTACTCGTTCCAATTTTGAGAATGAAGAATATTTTAATAAAGGTTCAAAAGTGTTTGTTTGGGTCATGAAGGTAACATGAGTTTGAACCTTTCGCACTTTTGGGAGTTCAAGCTGCTCGGTTATTATGTTTTCTGCAGGCCAACAATTATTATTTTGTAAAAATCAGCAGGGCCCTGTGAACCACAAGTTTAAATTTTTCAGATGCAAAGCCGAGCATCCCCGGGAAATTAGGTCTGTTGGGTTATCGTGTGCCCGGACGTGTCGCCATTGCTTGGTTTCGCATGGGACCAGTATTTTCGCTATTCTATTAGCAACAAAAAATTTTCATTTCTGCGGGTGACGCTAGCCAGGCTAAAATAATTTTAGAATCGGTCCAGTAAAATATTTGATTTTGGTTAATGGACAGTTTAATTGCCTTTACTACCTTATTAACTAGTTCTACTAATAACAGTGCACCGCACAGTTTAAGTTTCGGAATCGTTACGGGTTTTAATGGGCTACGCGCGATTCTCCACAAAGCAAGTGGCAGTAGTGACTGCCGTCTGCATCCGTCGATCGAATATAAACGCATGCTCCATAAGCCAATTGAGATGCATCACGAAACCCATGAATTTGAATGGTGATTGAATTACTAACCGGAATCACCTTTCTATGGATACTACGAGTGTGTATATCACTTAAGCCTTTGAGGAGTTGAGTCCATCGGGAATGCAATTCCATAGAGACGGATTCATCCCAGTTGACCTTAGCTGCCCAAAGTTCCTGTAGGGTGAGCTTTACATTCGTTAAGATCGGCCTAATTAATCCTAGTGGATCATATATTTTAGCAATTTTAGACAAAATGGTCCGTTTTGTTACCCTTGACTCAGTATCGTTCGCATCAAATGAATACCTTAACCTATCGTGGTTGGAGTTCCATACTAAACCTAACGTTTTTGTCACCTTTAGGGCTTAGATTAATATTTGCATTAAAATTTCTAGTTAATGGGTCAAACATTAATTCACGATTATTTGAACTAAATTTTGCTAACTTAAATCCACCCTTTGATAATACTGTAACTACTTGTTCGCGTACAATCAATGCTTGTTTCAACGTCTCTGCTCCCGTTATCAGATCGTCTACATAAAACCACCCAGTATAGTCTCATGAGCTAAAGGGAAATTGGCTTGTTCTAATTCAGCTAACTCTCGCAAACACCTAACTGCCAAAAATGTCGCAGGGGCTATTAGTAACTGTACATAATCTATAGGTTTGCAGCGATTCACTGGGGTGATTTCGCCATAAAATTCTAAGGTAATCTTTATCGTTAGGGTGTATTCATATTTGTCTATACATTTTTACAATGTCGGCGACAAACGCCACTTGATGTTTCCTAAACCCAATCAATATTGAAACCGTTATGTCTACTAAACAACAGGCATTTGTACCTGCTCAAGGGTGAGACTGGCACTGCTTGTTACAAGCTAAATATTTTCAACAAATTTACTATGAATAAGAAACTGACTATAACCACTAATTATTACAACTCTTAACCTACTTAACACATATCATTGTCAAATATTGTACAACTATGAAAATTTGGTTTTGCTATGTAAGCCCGAGCACCCCATTTCATTACTAAACGTATGTATTTATGTTTACGTACATTTTCCATCAGCTTCCCAAAAACAGTATTAATCATTAATTTATAAAAAATCTGTCAAATTTATTTTGAGATTGCTGACGCATGGTGGTATTTAAATCGATATATTTTTTAACCACGGGGGCTGTTTAACACGTAATATATGGTGTACTTTTACCAACTTTAATCCATATTTTAAATATACTTTAAAACTTCTGTAATGAATTACGTTTTGGGTGCCAGCGGTAATTCAATGTGACTCTCATGTAATTCAACGGGATACTCTAAATCACACTCGACTATATAACCAATTTCCGAATCATCAGGATGGTTTATTAAATCTAAACTTTCAAAATTATCAACAAGGAAAAATCGCCAAATGGTAGAAATTCTGACATGGCGGCCCCATATATGTTATTTACGTCGTAGTACATTAAATACACACTTTCGGAGGTGGTATCAAATTTTTCTCCCATGTACTTATTGTTAGCATACCGATTTGAACATTGAGCTATACCGCCTCTAATTTCTATTTCAATAAACATTAGCATATCAATGTCTGTAAATAGTTCTAAATTTACTTGCGTAATTTTAAGCATAGCATCGAATGTTACTAAACCGGGGGCTGTATAATAGTGTAGAGGATCAAGTTTGTAAGTACTTAAACAAGTTTGCCGAAAGTTCTCGAAAATATCTGCTATAAGTAGAATGTCTGTTTTTAGACCCAAATCTGAGTATTCCCTTAGCGATTTAATACTAAATTTGTTGCAAACGTTAACCGCATGTGCAAAGCTCTCATCATTGATTCCCTCATTATTAATTAATTAATTTAATTTGTCCCAGGTATCAATATACCCATAAGGAAACACGCGTTTGCGAATTAGTAGGGAAAATTCATCATCATTGTTACAATTAGCGTGGGTAATCATTTTTTTACTATTTTCCAAATGGTCTGACGCCTTTCAATACTGCTGCTCACAAATCTGAAAGAGTCAATAAATCTAAACTTAATTTTAGTACCTTCTATTACTTTCGCCTTACTTTCTTTGTTTATGGGCAGCAGTGAAATTGAACCGGGAACACTAGCCAATGAAATGTGAATCATAACCTGATAAATTATGAAACACAACTGGTAGAATGTGACAGTCTGTGTAGTTTAGGTTACATGCCTGATGCGACGCCCCCCGAAATGCTCCTGTAAGATGATTATGGTCTCTAAGTTTTATATCATAATCAGTAAATGGCTTCCTGCATGTGTAACAAATCGTGGCGATTTCAAATTGCTCAACCTGTCTGGGACTTAAAGTATCCATAGGAACTATTTTATTGATTATTTCGGTGGTCCACTGTGCAATAATTTGAAGCTCTTTAACAAACCACTGAATGCAATTGTTTCCTCTATAAAGCCTAAATCGAGATAAGGAATCATTATATGAACACTTCAATGCTAAAAGGAATACGTTTGGAGTGAAATAGAGTATTGTTTTCGATGCCTGTTAAATTTGTACACTCTTCTAAAATACTTTCTAAATCGGCATAAATTACAAGCATTGATTAAGTTGATGACAGTGAGTGACATGTTTTTGTAGAAGGCAATCTGAAGAAAAATGGTTTAAGCATCGGTAACAGATAAATTTCTTGCACATCTTATTCGATAGTTGTTTATGAACAAGAGCTGAAATATTTTTAATCCACGTGAAATGATATATAATGTTATTTTTTGTATTCATAACATCCGCAAAAGCAGCGTGATCATTAGTAGAAAGTATTAAAAGATTTATAGGCTCCCTGTCACTATTTCTATTTTGACTTAATACACACGGTAATATACTTTTTCCCTGAATGCAATACAAATTAATGGCGAGGTTGTTTAGTTTTTCAAATTTTTTTACATCATCCAACTGAATGGAGAAGTGAATTGAGACAATTCAAAATATTTCTAAAATGAGGATAACTGCGAACTCTATCTGAATTATGCTGCAGAGGATAATCTGGAACAACAGCCCCACATGATTATTATTTTTAACATTCACTACCGCATGCTTTATTGCTATGAAGTAAGGAACTTTAACATAAGTTGAACGACTACCACTAAATGGAACATAGCTATTAATATTCACCTTTAAATGTAAAACTTCAAGTAATGCCCAACCTGGATCCCTTTCGGAAAACTCCTCTAATTTTTTGTAACTTATAATACACGTTTTCATTGTGCCACACACGTAAATTGGTTGCAATATTAATGACAATTTTTTATGGTAAAAAATCAATAATATGATTTTGAGGTTGCATGAAATTGCAGTCTAAAACAGCATTCACCTTGAGCATCGATTGCCTTAACATTAATTTAACCTTACGTGCAAAACTATTGTACGCATTTTGGAAAAAAATAAGAGGGTCCTTGATGTTTGCTGTATTGACTATAATTCCCGTAAGTAATGTACATTAAAACATGAATCTAGAGGGTACCAACCTTTGTGTACGTTTTTTCCACTACCTGTTTTTCTGAAGCGTTTTTAACCGTCTTACGAGATAGCACTTTAACAATGATAAGTTGCTTTCAAGCTTAAGCAGACTTTCATAGGTCTCATAATAAATTTTCTTTTGATTTATATCTTGAAATAGCTTAATATTGGTGTTAATTATACGGATGTGCTTTACAAATTCATTTTTGTTTTTTACAGTGGGATAACACGTCTTGTTAAATTAACGATATCACTTCTACTTGGCATAACCTTACTCTTCGTTACTTTCAACTGTATCCAACATGTAAAAATATGAAGCACGCACTTGTGATTACTTAATAATGAACTTTTAACAAATATCTAATTACTCTTCACAACACTTTAGGTGTACAATAAAACTTCTGGTCACGACTGCAATGTACGGACTCACTTTCAACACTATCCAACAATAAAAAAATGTATCACATGATACGAGAACTATCAAAAATTTAAACCCTTGCTAATTTATCTGTTTTTCCTTACAAAATTTAGTACATTTCTAACATTTGTTTTTGGACGCTATTTGGATTTTTACATTATCGAATAGTGGATTTTAACACCTCTTCTACAATGTATTACATGATAATGTAGAAATGTGTGGAGTGTAGAGGGGGACATATCGAGCATGTTTTATGATAGTTACTATTATCGGTTTTGTTTTTATTTTAGTTATTAGAAATTACAATAATTAGGAATCTAATTGTATAAATTTTTCATTTATTAATCCATGCCTTCTCAAGGCCTACTATTTCAATTTTATATTTTTAAATTTTGATAGTTGGAAGTAAATTCTCGTATCATGTGATACATCGCTGAAAAGGTGATAAAAAATACTATTCGATAATGTAAAAATCCAAGATGGCGTCCATATGAAAAACAATAGTTAGTGTATGTATTTCAAAAACAAATGACTGTAGATAAATTTTGGTACTTTTTTTAAAATTGTCTTTTAAAAGTGTCATAATAATGTACAAATCAAAATGTTGTCAGACTTCAAATAAAAGAGCTACAGGGGGTAGTAGAAAATGCACAATTTTTGTTTTCTTCAATTATTTCAAAAACAAAAAAAGTTACTTCAAATCTGACTTTACCATGATGATAGCCATAAAATTCTCTAAAACTTTCCCCATTTAACCGACATTCTATCTTCAATATTAACGAATATAGCAATACATGCATGGTGAATCTCGGACACATTGTATATATATATATATATATATATATATATATACGCTAGAAGTGAGCGTATCCTGTGTAAAAGTTTAGGTTCCGATGACTTCTACTGGTCATTGGGCGTCCGTAAGACGGACGCTTAATCATCTCTTCATTTTATTTCAAATTATGATAGTACATGCCACCTAGTAACCAAAAAAGTAAAAATTGCACGGACTTCTACTTGCCTGTTCATTGATATGTGTATAAGTTTCAGTGCACGGAATTGCGAATGGCAGCACAATCGCTCGGTGTATACTTTTATGTATACTTTTTTTTCATGCGTAGGATTAGTTGGCGTCCACTACAACTGGCAGCGTTGCACTTTGTTACATTGAAATTAAAAACATATCAAGTTTGACCACATATATTATATAAACATGCACTGGATGAATTGCAATAAAATATTATAAATAATTAATTTCTAATTATCTAAATTTAAAAAAGATCCTTTAATAAAAAAATAATTAATTTTGGGTTTGCTATTAAAACGTTACTTTATTGAAATAAGTACCTCTTACTATTCCAAAAACGTTGATCTGTGTCGTCAGCAGAAGGGTCATCCTCTCATTAGGTGCTTTTCCAGTTTACCACGAATCTATTTCAGAACTAGGTGTTCTCACCATTTGAAGTAAGTTGGAGTGTAACGTTAGCACCTCATAAGTAAACTATTGTTGAAAAATTAGGTGCTTATCAGGTCTTACAATTGGTGGTCCAGCTTCATAGGATACAAATTTATACAACTATCTGGTAGACGAATAACTTAAATCCGAATTTCCGGTTTCCTTTAATAGACGTTTAATAATTGGCCAAAGTATGGTACAATTTGTCAATTGATTGCTAAATTCGTCAGACTAAATACACTTTACGTTAAGATTTAAAAAAATATGGACGAAGTTTGGCAAAATTTATCTCCTCTGTTTTTTATTATTATTATCTATTATCAGACAATGCTAATGGATGGGTTTATTGCTAACCAAGAATCCAGAATTAAGGTTGCGCTGGTTGCTGAAAACCAAATCCGTTGAAAACTGGCCATCGATTTTTTCAGAAAAACAATACTTACATTCAGTCACACACAAGAAAGAAACATATAGTTTGCTATCTTACAAGCTTGTTAGTTGAATTTGGGCAAGAATGTAAGACAAAAACTTTAGCCAGTTTCGACATATTTCTTATATTTTTTGAAACTAGATTGAGAGTAAAAATATTGTAAAAAATACGCTTTTTTCTCAAAATCCCGCAACATCAAGTTGCTTCTAGCTACTTGTCCAAGGCCACAGGCTACGACAATAGTGCGACATCTGAATACCGTTTATAAAATCAATTGCAATCTGAACGGCGCGTCGTGTAGATGTTCGACTATTAAAAAATTACTTAGAATATTTACGTAAATAATTCGTTTGTTTCAAAACAATAAACTCCAGTACATGATGCCTGGTGAGTAGTAATACTACTGCACTTCTGATCCACTTTTGTCACTAGATTTGTCACCAGATCTAGAAAAAGTCACCAGAAAAGTCACTAGATTTCTAGGTTGGTAACATTGCCTATTTCAAGGGGTGCTAAGTCAAGGTCACGTTGTTGGTAACGGTCCCTGCTAAGGTCACGTGTTAGGTTGGTAACCCTGCTAAGTCAAGGTCAAAGGTAAAATAGAAGTTGCAAGGTAATCAAAATAGTATTCAAGGTCGAAGACTTACGGTGGTGTCATATTTTATAGTATGCCGATCCTGGACCAGTTCAAGGTCACCCATGTAAATCTTATGGGGATTTATTTCAAGGTCGAGTGAGTTTTCTTGTTATACCAGAACGCGCTCCACGTCTCAAGCATGTTTTTGGCGGGGGATTTAAATTTTTGGAGTCACTCGCCCTCTGGTGGTGAAATCGGAAGCTTTTGGAGCTCAAGGTCGAACTTTAAGGGAGATTTAAAATGTAGTTGGTCAAGGTCAAAGCTAAAAATAGAAGTTGCAAGGTAATCATAAATCAAAAATAGTTTTGAAGGTTATTGACTTACGGTGGTGTCATATTTCTTAGAAATATAAGGTCAAGGTGAAAAGCTAAAAATAGAAGTTGCAAGGTAATCATTCTTATAAATCTAAAAGTTTTTTTGAGTAAGTTAGCAGTTTTGAAAGGATGCATGTTTATAATAAAAAGGCTTCTCCGGGATTGCATTATTCAGTAAACTTTTTATTGCTAGAAATGGTGAAAGTAATAAGAATGATAAGAAGAGAAAAAGAATTATTAAGTATTGACGAGAGGAAGAAAAGACTCGAGGTGTTAATTAAGGAAATAAAAAAATTGAGGATAGATTTAGAGCTGTATGAGGTAAAAAAGAAAATGATGCAACTTCGAGTGAATGTGCCATGAAAAGTATGAAATAAAGGTGCTTTAGTAAATAAATAATTACAGTAGTGTATGTTATATTGCATAAGGAAAAGGCACTTCATTTGATAAAAGAAAGTGTGTGTAGGCATAGAAGAAAGAAAAAAAGTGAAATTTAAAATATTTCCGTATGGTTTTAATTGAATTATTAGATATATATATATATATATATATATATATATATATATATATATATATATATATATATATATATATATATATATATATATATATATATATATATTAAACGAGTTTCTTATCATGATTTATTAAATTATACAAATTATGTAGGAAGAAATGACACATAAAGCTTATATATTTATATTTATTTATAAATCACTAGTCCTTTACCCAAAAATTCCAATTTTTGACATGTAGACTAAATAAGTAAGAGCGCAATAGATAGCAATCCAAAAATTCTCAAAACTAAAGAATGTGAAAAAATTTTCAAGTATTAATGACAAAGTTTGTAGTTTAGTATGTACAGAAAAGTTGAAACTTGTACAAATGAATAAATCATAACACTTTAGTCCTTTACCCAAAATTTTAATTTTTGGTATGTAGATAAATGTAACAGCGCAAAAATAGAGTTTCAAATTCCAAAATGTGGAAAAACTTTGAACTTCCAACTAGCGCTTTAAAATAAGTTTCCATATGGTTTTAATTGAATTTATATAGATATATATATTAAACGAGTTTCTTATCATGATTTATTAAATTATCCAAATTATGTAGGAAGAAATGACCCATAAAACTTATATTACAAAGAAAGAAAGAAAAAGGTCAATAACATTATCCTGTTATATGAAATGTATGTCAGCATTTCTGTATGTGTCTATTTTAAAATAAATAAATACACTCTTTTTATAATATCAGATTAATTTTTAACTCAAAAATTTTGAATTTTTGTATATATGCTGAATAAATAACAGCGCAAAGGATAGCATTAAAATAAATTTAGAATATAAAAAATTTCAAAACAGTCTTGTGAAAATAGTACATAAAGGTTGAAACTTGCGTACATGTATATTTATATTTATTTATAAATCAGTAGTCCTTTACCCAAAAATTCCAATTTTCGGCATGTAGACTAAACAAGTAAGAGCGCAAAAGATAGCACTCCAAAAATTCTCAAAACTAAAAGAATGTGAAAAAAAAAATTTTTGATTATTAATGACAAAGTTTGTAGTTTTGATACGTAACTGAACGTTGTTAATTGCTTAATAAATCACAACTCGATAATTCTTTACCCAAAAATTCTGAAATTTCGTATACAGATCCAATAAATTAGAGCGCCAATGATAGCAGTTTCAAAAATTTTCCAAAACAAAAAAAATGTGATAAAAAAAAATTTGGTTTACGAATTAGAGTAATACGAAATTGAACGTTGTTAGTTGCTTAATAAATCACAACTCGATAATCCTTTACCCAAAAATTCTGAAATTTCGTATACAGGTCCAATAAATAAGAGCGCCAATAATAGCAGTTTCAAAAATGTCCCAAAACAAAAAAAAATGTGATAAAAAATATTTGTTTTACCAACTAAAGTAAAACGAAACTGAACGTTGTTAGTTGCTTAATAAATCACAACTCGATAATCCTTTACCCAAAAATTCTGAAATTTCGTATACAGATCCAATAAATTAGAGCGCCAATGATAGAACTAAAAAAATTTGGAAAAAACTTGAAGGTCCTCTTTACTATTGAATATTAAACATACATTTTTTCCCAAATAAAATGAGCACCAATAAGAAATATGATATAATAAAAGAATAGTGTAACTAATTTGTAAACTATTTGTAATACGATTTTTTTCTAAAATAGATTGTAACGATTTTTCATGAAATAAAGTAATAATAACGCTCACAATGAATCTTTAGACATCTTACATATATATACACAATTGCAATTCAAGTTAAATGGATTGTACTCGTAATGAGTAAAAAGCATGCAATTGCAAAAATGTATCCATATAGTATTATCAGTATGATTTGTAATATTATATTCAAGTACTGTACTAGAATGGAATGCATAATTGCAATTATTGTTGTGTAAACGATAGACGTGTGCTTGAACTATGAAAGTGATGTATGTTTGGAAGTGTGTGATGTAAGAAAAGATGTATGTACATATGTATGGAAAGAGATAGAAAACGAGTCGACGAGGACGTGCTCCGGTGCAGGGGTTCAGGCGGGGTTTGGGGAGGGAGAAACTAAAGTCCTAGAAAAAATGCGCTCTTAAAAATTTTTCGTCTAATTCTGAGCAAAAAAAAATTTTTTTTTCAGCGCAGTTGTGTTTTAGAAGTGGTAATCTATCATTTTACGTATAAATTTTTTCGAAATATGAAAAATTACACTTAAATTAGCCAATTCCATTTTGAAACAACAAAAGCACTTAAACACACCTTTTTGTACTTACGTAAGCTCAGAAGAAACATATGCATGCAATTTATCCATTTAATGTATCTAAATGCTCTTTAAATTACCCCAATTTTTGAAACAACACTTAAAACATGACTTGTAATTTTTGGTGCAGCGTTAATAATAGTTGTAGTATAATGAACGCAGTTATTTTGCTGTGAAAGCATTTAACAAGCATTCTATTTTTATATGTCATCAGTTTACATTACAACTTGAAACGGGATTTGAAAATGTATGTACATCATAGATACCATGCAATGTATTTTCATTATACTTCAGTGTTATTTAAGTGAAATTATGCTTTTTTTTTTCCTACCATTGAAAGTTTTTATTCAAAAAATCTGTATATATAATATATACCAATCATTTAAGAGCGCACATGGTAGCACTTTCAAATTTAAATTTAAGGAACACATAAGAGATTCTATGCAATTTTGAACTCACTTAAATTTTATGCTGTACTAAAATGATAAATCAACATTAAACTTACTCATTTAAATTTTCTCTGTTTTATAATAAAATAAATCACATTTTATTTGTAAATACAAATATGTAGTAATTTGCTCTATTTATAACATTAAATCATAGCTTCATTTAAAGGGTGAATCAATCTTGTATATATAAAAAACAAGTTATGTATGAATGTAATTTTTAATGTAACTATAAATAAAAAGAAATGTAGAATGATATGCAAAAGTGCAAGTTGTGTTGCATAAGTAATTGGCGTGCATCTTTTATTAAAAAAAAAGTTGAATGTCCGCACTATTTACACAAAAAATTCGAGATATATAAAATCATATGTATATTTTCAATGATATACTGCAATTGAATATCTTATTTTTTATGCATTAAATTTATATTTTTAGAGGTTGTTTCAAATGAAAATTTTAACACTTCATCTTCTGTTCACTTATAACATCGGCTTAACTTTCTTTATATATGTGTTAATGAAAATAATAAAGTATAAAAAAATTTTTATTGAAAAAAAAAAATCACAACACTACTTAGTACCTAATTATAAACTAACTTAAATGTCTAAACTATCCAATATTCTTAACGCATTTTGTGTATTTTTAATGTTCTGTCGTGCAACTTGTAAGTTGTTGTTCGCTGCAGCCAACTCATTATTTAATCGCTCCACTTTTGACACTTCCGATTTTTCAGAATTAATGTATGTTGATAAAATGTTCTGCAACCACCTAACACTTTTTATTTTAAATTGCTGCAAGTCTGTAGGATCCTGAGATATTGCTTGTGATGGCGGTGGTGAACACACTGGTCGTATTAATTCTAAATTATGGTGGTGGTGGTAGTGAAGCTTCAATTCCTCCATATTGGAGGAGTGTAGGTGGCTGCAGTGGTGGTGGTGAAGCTACAACTGTGGTTGCGGGCGTGATGCTAGAAAATAATTGGTTTGGTTAATAATATATTTATTAAGGAAATCACCACACAAAAACAATACATTAAGCAAGGAATACTTACTTTTCAAAAACCTTGCAAAATCGTCGTCCTACATCACTGTCGCGTATAGAGATGATTGGTATCTCATTTTCACTTACAAGTGTCTCAACAACTTGTTTTGACCCCCACACTAATACATCTTGCAGTATGTTGGCTTTCTTCTTCTTCTTTTGTAGTGACAGTTTTGAGCGTTTGCTGTTTGATGCCATTTTGTCTGTATAGTATGTATGTATGTATGTAACTACTGAATATTGAAATAAAATTATTATGATTATATACATGTAAATTTGTTAACGTGTACAAAAAAAGTGGAAGTGGTTACTATTGAGCTGTGCAAGCAAAGGTGATGAATGCATCATAATCTACACATGAAAAGGTATTTCATGCCATGTCAGCAATGTTAGGTTATTAGATATTACCAGTAAACGTCCACTAAAGATAATACTAAAGAAAGTGCAATATCTGCATCTTTCTGAACTGAAGCTCTTGGGAATACGCAATCTAAAGGCAATGAACTAAAGAGTGTGAAAGTATCAAATTTCATTTTCATATAAGTCGAGTTTTTGTATGCTGCATAAGGTCAAATACAAGTTATAACAAGTTTATGATATTTAACCTGGAATTGGGGGAAGCGTTTTTTAGTCATCTTAATAATGACGGAATCAATGATGTTAGTTTTGCACATGCGGTTAATGTTTGGAACAAATTTCATATTAGATCGTTAGGGGAGTACTCAGATTTGTATTTAAAAACGGAAGTTCTACTTTTAGCTGATATTTTCGAAAATTTTCGGCAAACTTGTTTAAGTACTTACAAACTTGATCCTCTGCACTATTGTACAGCCCCCGGTTTAGCATTCGATGCTATGCTTAAAATTACACAAGTAAAGTTAGAACTATTTACTGATATTGATATACTAATGTTTATTGAAAGAGGAATTAGGTGGTGTGGCTTAATGTTCTAATCGGTATGTTAAAGCTAACAATAAGTACATGGGTGAAAAATTTGATCCCACTTACAAAAGTGTGTATTTAATGTACTACGGCGTAAATAACTTATATGGGAAACCATGTCAGAATTTTTACCATTTGGTGATTTTTCTTTTGTTGATAATTTTGAAACTTTAGATTCAATAAACCATCCCGATGATTCGGAAATTGGCTATATACTCGAGTGTGATTTAGACTATCCCATAGAATTACATGAGAGTCACAGTGATCTACCATTGGCACCCGAACATATGGTTCCACCCATACCTGATTCAAATTCTAAAATAAAAAAATTATTACTTACATTGTATCCAAAACGTAATTACGTAATTCATTACAGAAATTTGAAAGTATATTTAAAATATGGATTAAAATTGGTAAAAGTGCATCGTATATTACGTTTTCAGCAATCACCATGGTTAAAAAAATATATCGATTTAAATACAACCATGCGTCAGCAATCTCAAAATGAATTTGACAAACATTTTTATAAATTAATGATTAATAGTGTTTTTGGGAAGCTGATGGAAAATGTATTTAAATATAAGGATATACGTTTAGTAACAAAATGGGATGGTCGCTATGGTACTCGTGCTTACATATCAAAACCAAATTTTCATAGTTGTATAATATTTAGCAATGATATACTCATCATTCAAATGAACAAGCTGGAAGTATATCAAATAAACCCATATATGCAGGCTTCAGTGTTTTAGACGTTTCAAAACTTTTTATACAATTTTCATTATGGTTACATCCTACCTAAGTTTCCAAATAATTCTAAGCTCTTGTACACAGATACAGATAGCCTTATATACACATTTTCGGTTCCTGATATCTATGAGTACATTAAAGAAGACATTGATAAATTCGATACATCTGACTATAGTCCTGAAAATATCTTCGAATTTGTAGGACTTCGTGCAAAATGTATGCTTACACTGTTGATAAAAAGTTGTAAAAAATCAAAGGGTTCTACCCAGCAAGCATCAAACAGATCACGATAAATGATTATAAACATATTTTGTTTGATGGTAACGTAATAAGGCGATATAAATATTTGATAAGGTCAAAGAGACATAATGTGTTTACAATAAAACAGAATAAAGTAATACTTAGTCCTTGCGATGATAAACGATTGGTAAATTTCAATTTCACTGATACTAAACCTTGGGGATTTAACTTTACTTTAACTTCTGTTTCAGAAAACAATAATTATGAGCAGTCTCGAAAATAAACTGCATGATGAACTATGGTAGGTAGTAATCAAATCTACAGAAAGTACCTGAAGCGTTCTTTGATGGGGAGTGTTCCTCTGAAAGCTTTGTATTGCAATATACTACAACATATTATTATTCCTGATGAGTGTTTTAACTGGTGTGCTATAAACTCAAAGTGTGCAAATGAAGTTATTATTAAGACATTATTTGATAAAAAATTAAATTGGACAATAGCATTAAAAGTTTTACAAAATTGTGCATTAATAAAGGTTACAATTCATTAACTTTTAATGAAGTTGATAAAATCTTAGATGGTATGAATTTACTTGGTAACGTACCGCTTAAAATGTATGTATACAATTTATTATGGGGTGGTGATGATGATTCAACAAATGTTAAATCTAGCTTAGAAATATTAATTCTGCTTATAAAGATACATTATTTATTATAACTGAATGTATTGAGAAAGCAGCATATTATGCTAATTACAAATGTCTCAATATTTTGATTGAAATATTATTAGAACAAAACATTAACTATAAGTTTCAACCATGGGAAAACGAGGAACATCACAAAATTTATTACTGGATACTAGACAACATCAATAAAGGTGAAACAAATTCAAATTCCTGCTTGGGATGGAGGTGTGGGCCAGATTCGGGTATATGGCCATCCAGTAATTTTAGTGATTATATAAGTACTTTAGGTTCACTTTATAAGATAATGAAATTTTAAAAATAAATGTAATATTTAAAAAATAAAATACTATTATTTTTGTGTGTGTTTTATTTCATCTAAGAGCTACATCCTTTTCTACAAACTATATATAACTAATATAAGTAATCTGTTTCACAAAGTACAGGTTAAATGTTATAAAACAATATCATCCTTATTGATCCATGATCTTTCATCCAATCCCCACCATTTTACGAATAACTTATTATTCTTGGAGCGAAGCACTTTTTCTACTAGATATACATCGGGATACTTTGTTTTTTGTAATTCATGTTCATAAAACCCTCCCAGTACAGGATTTCCCTTCATGTCTTCCAGCATGTACGTGGTGGGTTAGTAATGCGAACTTTCACAATCTTAAATAGTTCACTAGACCAATTGGGTGTGTATCCTTTAGCGAAAATATTTTTAAATTTACTGATTCGTACTATGTCACCCACAGAATATCGATTCCTATCGATATTTTTATGTTAGTGTAAGCCTCTAGCTTTGTATGATTACCAACATCTTTGGGCTTCATTCTAATAGTTCTATGCTTACGATTGTTATAATCCATAGTTATGGTATCAATTGTATCAATCCATTTGTATTTACCTTGCAGGCTGAATGACTTATATAGAGCACCTTTAATGGTTCTGATAACACGTTCAGCAATTGCAGCCTTCTTTGTGCTATAGGTAGAGTAATGATTGACTCCATAACGATGCATTAGTTTAGTAAAATGCTCATTGTAGAATTCTTTTCCAGCATCTGTCTGCAAATTGGTAGGTTTCCGACCTTTTCGAAGATTGTTTGCATGGCCTTGGTAACTTCTTGACCTGTTTTCGTTTTTAATCCTTTAGTCCATAAGTATTTCGAAAACAGTCGATGACCACTAATATATACTTATAACCCTTATTTTGTTTGGCATATGTGTTAAATTCAGCTAAATCTGCTTGCCAAAGATCATCAAAACCTCTAATTATTGTTCGCCTTCGTTTAAAATTTTTCGTGCAGGTTTGTGCAATTCGTTGACGAGTTGTAATTTGGACATGGTGCTAATTTATCCACAATTTCTTTAAGTTGATGTAGTTTTCCTCCAGCGCTAGATAAGCGTTGGCGTTTCCTTTGAAAGTGTTCCGAACTGCTTGTAAACAGAAATCAAGGTATCCTTTATTTATAGCATCACCATCTTCTTCAGGGTCAGCCAACTGTGTCAAACGATTTCCATCCAAATCAAACCTTGTTGATACATAATATTGCCTAGTGATGACATCTTGAGGATCTATGGGATTGGCCACATTGCTGAGTCTCTTATTCTCAATATCAAATTGATTAGCATCAATCTGTTTAAACTGAGGAGCTAGTTTCTTTAATTGATACTGGACATATGAACGTCCAAATTTGTCAAGGGGCATTTTAGTTGTGATATGTCGACATCAATGCATTCTCATTTATATTGTTAAAAAGCGGTTGTTCGGTTTTTCAATGTATCCATCTTCATATAGTTCTTCTACAATTGATATTATGTCATTTACAACACCTGTGTTTCCCGCTAATTTTTCTGCCCACAATACTTCCAGATCACGAATTAGTTCATGTATATCATTCCAATATTTATATTCAATGGGTCTGTTTGTTAATTCCTTAAAAAACATAGCTCCACCTCCTCCCTTGGTTGTGGTGGGTGATGATGACAGCAAGGGTTTGATTATTTGTGTATACTTTTGCTGCGGCTTCCTCGAATCTGTGCACTTACGTCATAATCTCGCCTTACTACATTCGTAGCCTCTAAAATAGTTCTATATTTTTTCTATCTGTTGACTTTACTAGACTTAAGTCGGGTTCATTCATAATAAGCAGATCATATAATCCAGGAGTCCCTTTATACGTGACACCTTTAATAATTATATCGTCTCCTTTAATTGCGATGGGTGTATTACCAATTGTCCATTTATCAGTTTTGGTATCATAGTGGACTCCATACGTATGATCAATATCACCTTCAGCATTCTTTAAAATACGTTCAACATATATACGTGGCAATTCATTGTACTGCTCGAGAAATTCTTCTGAGATGGGTTCATTATGGGAATCATCTGCGATACTAGACAGTTCTTCTTCTTCCTCCCCAGTATTAATCTCTCCCATGACGGATGTTTCTAAGAAAGATGGAAGACTTGGGGGAGGATTTCTTTGAAAAAACGGAAGCTGAGCTAGTGGACTAGTAGCACCCTTACTTGAATCACCTAATGGAGTGAGACCTGGGGTCCGTTGAACTTGAGCTAGCGGGCTAGTGGGGATAGTAGCATGCTTCCTTGGAAATATGAATACGGGTAGTTTTTTAGGTTTAACATCAATGACCTCCTCCTTTTATGTGTTTTTATCGATTTTATTTACTATTTCAGTTAGAGGTTCTATTAAAGGCTTATAAGTATTTTCGAATGTTCTTTCATTATCAATGCGAGCAGTCTTAATACTGTTATACTTCTGCCGTATTATTTTACGAGCCTGAATAATTTTTTTCTTTAATATCCTCTCCTTGTTGTCCATTGCGACAAACAGGTACCGGTTCACCTTGAACAGGTAGCTGTTTACACTAAACAGATAGCTGTTAATACCTAAACAGATCAGTTACTACTAAACTGCTGAATGCGGTTTAAGGTATTATATATATATATATATATATATATATATATATTCGCCATATATACCAAAACGGATTTAATGAACAGGTACCCGTTTACCATGAACAGGTAGCTGTTGTGACAAACGGGTACCGGTTCACCTTGAACAGGTAGCTGTTTACACTAAACAGATAGCTGTTAATACCTAAACAGATCAGTTACTGCTAAACTGCTGAATGCGGTTTAAGGTATTATATATATATATATATATATATATATATATATATATATATATATATTCGCCTTATATACCAAAACGGATTTAATGAACAGGTACCCGTTTACCATGAACAGGTAGCTGTTGCGACAAACAGGTACCGGTTCACCTTGAACAGGTAGCTGTTTACACTAAACAGATAGCTGTTAATACCTAAACAGATCAGTTACTACTGAAACCAGTTTAAGGTATTATATATTCATCAAATCCTTTCCTATAGCGACCATTATTAACTTCAGCATCCTTGTTTATGACCATGAAACCAAATGGATCTACCCAACACTTTGAACACATGTCCTGAAACAATTTCATGCTTATGGTGGGACTTATATGATCCTCATACGCATGTTTTAAGTTTAATTCATCTTGCTCAAATAATATAATTAGATTCGCATTATCACGAATTAATTGCTTTGGAATTTTACTGTAAGTTTGACTCAATAGAAACAGTCAATATCGTTATGCCTACCCATAGAAAAATATGCCCTTATATTATTTTGCTTTTCACAAGCGATATCATCGAAGATAAAATAGAGTTTGATTTTGCACAATTAGGCTCAATCACATCTTGATTGTCGCTGAAGGTAAAGTAACCTATGTCCTTCATTGGAAGTAAGATTTCCTGTAAAAGTTTGTACTTGTTTTGATTCAATGACTTAGAGTATACGTATACATGTTTAAATTTCAAACCATTTTTTTCAGTAAGCAGACTGATCATTGCGTTTGTTTTACCGCAATTGAGGGACCATATAATACCACGTATACTATTAGGAAGTAAATCACCATGTTTTGAAGTAATAGACTTTTCGTCGTCAACGTCATGATTTTGAATTGGGAGTTTTTGTTTCTGAGCAACTACTTTCATCTTTGATGGATGAAATAAAACTAAACGAATAATTACATCTTTATTTATATATTAGACTATATTACAATAATAATTATAATTTTTTCACTTCTCCGGTGAGTGGACTGTACTGTACAATAGCATCATGGAGAATAAGACCATATACAACGATTCCATTATCGAAAGGTGTTAGAGATTCCATTTCCAATTTGATGTCCACTGTTGAGTTTTTTAAGGATTCATTTTGTTTAGAGCAGTCCATTACAAATACTGGACATGATTTGAATTCGGAATAGTTGAATAATGCATCTTTATCATCTTCACCATAGTAATCACATCGAAATTTCAAAAATTGCGATAGGCAGGTATATATTGGTTAGCACTGAAGTTCAAATGCATTGCTTCATATGGATAATACTCAGAATTCAGATGTACTTTAAGATTTCTGATGTTAATGTGATCAAAATTTCCGGCCCTTGCTGACCTTGTATACCTTTTACCTTGTTGGAATGCAACAATTATCCAACGTGGTTTTTCCAGTTGCGTTGATGTTTTTATTGGCCATATGTCTGAGGTTGCTTGTTTTAAAGCAGGCAATTCATACAACTCCCATTGTCGAAATGGAACAGTAATAATAGAATTTTTATTGATTCCTTGAAACAAGTTAAGTTTCGCAGCATCACTAAGTGTTAAGTGCGGTACTTTCCATTGAATTTTATTTAAGGTTATTGCGGCATCAACTTCACCATAGTAACAGTTTGTATCGCTTCTAGATCGAATTAAAACCAACTCTTGGCGCATATTCACGATTACCTGACGATAATCCTCCATTATTCCAAATATGTGGTTCAATGGTATGCATACTGTAAAAGATTTTTCTCCATTTTGCTCATCGAATTCTACTTGTAATGGTTCTTCATTCTTTGGTGACCATCCTAAATGACTTAGTGCTTTGCTTTTGCTTGCCGTATAAGAAATATATCCTTAAGCGTAGATGTTATTCCTGGTTTCTACAAACATCCACTCTCTGACCACCTAACTCATAACGAATTTCTTCGAAAAGAAAGTTCGGGAAATTGTTGGTTAAGCTGCATGCTTTTCTTTCATCTTCTTTTTTGAGCTCAAGTTTACCTTCTATGTACAGAAAACTATCATAAGTAGCCGTAATTAGATCTTGACTTTGAATTAAGATTCGTATTTCTTCGGAAGGTCCATATTTAGAAGATCCATATGGAAGATAAGTGTGAATATCTGATTTAATTATAGTATCATCAAAATGTACGTTTTGAAAGACGTTTAACGATTCTGCCATTGTGGTTGAGAACTTTTAAACCAATTGACGTTAAAAAGTATTTCTCTGCAGATGTTAACCGCAATG
Source organism: Vesta saturnalis (assembly GCA_036346205.1). Taxonomy (NCBI): domain Eukaryota; kingdom Metazoa; phylum Arthropoda; class Insecta; order Coleoptera; family Lampyridae; genus Vesta; species Vesta saturnalis. The sequence continues at coordinate 856,485 of JARFJB010001996.1, forward strand.
AGAGTTGATGACTAATTAATGACTTACTGTAGGGATGATGTCTTTATATGAGTTTTTGAAAGATGGAATTGGTCCTGGATTAATTCTCAGACCCATGTTTTTTAGTTCTAAGCGTACAGTGAATGGTTCACTTTCACCAAAGTCTATTAATTCACCCTTTGATTAGTCAAATTAATTGTTATATTACTAATAATGTTAGTGTTTACTTCTAAATATTGAGTATTGCTTGGAGTTTTATCTAGACGATAACCTGGAGGAACTGAAACATCAATCTCATATAATACTTTAGCAGGTTTCCCGTTTCGATAAGATCCCTTTATAATGTTGCACTCTACGTGTAGATTAGTGTGTCTAAGTATTTGGATGTCTAACGCAGATGTATGTAAAATATTTGGTTCTAATATTTTAGACTCAAACCCTAGCATGCGCCCAATACAATTTTCTTTAGTAAAATCAATCTCAAATGAACTGTTTATCTCACATTTAAGTGTATTGTTGTTTGCTCTAATGCTAAACTTTTCTGTGGGTATTTTAGATTTTAGATAATCGTTAATTTCATCTAACTCATATGCACCGTGTGGAATATTAATCACTTGCAAATGAGATGGATTTGTTCTAAAATAAAATCTATCGTTGCCTGCATAAATGTTTCTAATGCTGTTGCAGCCGTAAAATCCAACCAATCCAATAACGTATTTCTTCCCAAATCTAGCTCTATCGGTGGATAGAAGTTGTAGCTAGCTGTGTTACCAACACCTTCTAAACTGAATGTTATTGACATAACTGAGAAAATTTGATGTTGTGCTGATTATTTATATAAAAATTGTAGGCATAGGTGTCCGCAAATAATTGTATTAAACTCTTGATCTTGGTTGTAATTATAATATATTTTACATCCCCGAAAGTAGTTAATCACTTCGTTTGGTGGTCGAATATTACCGAAACTATCGTAATACCATACCTTTTTACCACGCTTTTTGTAGCAAACCCAATGGGTACCTGGTCCTCTTTGGCTATCTAAGTTAATAATTCCAGATTCATTTTTCCGTGGCAATTTAGGTATGCTATCTCTCATAAAAATATCCCTAAAGTACGGTACGTTTTGGTGTATTTCTTTAAATCAGTATCCGTTAACGGTCTTTCGGGTAATCTATTCAGTTTTTTGGAAACGGTTTTAAGTATAATGCACCACCACCAGATTTGTTTGGTTTTAGATATAGTACACCGCCTTTCTTATTCATGGAGCCTATAGCGACCGATTCCATCATGCGATTATGGCGCGATGTCTCTTCCTGCAATTTTTTAGCATTTTTAGCATCATTGACTGCTTTAGCAATTCCTGATGCACCACCAGCTAAAGCACCGATTGCTGATAATCCTGCGAATAACGGAATAAGAAATGGTAAAACCCTCCTTGTTTAGGTAGGGGAATTACTCTAGGAACTTTAATGTTTTCTTTCCTCCTAAATTTTTCACCACACGTTTTGCCGTTGAAAGCGCTGACTTTATTGTGTCTGTGAAATTTCCGTTAGGTTTAATTTTTTAGCTATTGTCTTTCGTAAATGCAATAAATTTCCACCATTGCATTTCTTCTTCTTCATATTAGATCGACGTTTACACCCCATTCCCAATTTTCTTTTGCTTTCATGATGGTACTGACTGCTAAAGCTGCAGTTCGTTCACCTAGCGTTGCGTCTAATGATTTAAAGCGCTCCCAAGCTTTTTTGCAAAATTTTATCTGCTTTATGTCTACTTTCTAAATCTCGGTAATCTCTGTAACTGATATCATGAAGTTTGCACTGAGCATCTAATTGATTAATACCGAGGTCACCGCGTGCGAGTCGTTTTTCTAACTTTGTACCAGGACCGCAATACTGGTAACCAGGTAAATGCAATTCAAACGGAAGTTTATTGATTAGACCATTCACCAAACCACCACCACCTACACTCTTTCGCTTCTTAACTAGCATTGTTTACATGGATGGATAGAAGGGGGTATTTATACCTAAATTGAGAAAAACAAATCATAGTTATTTCTTTATTCAGTAAATGCTATACATTAGATAAGCAGGACGATAATACAAAATTTCCATTAAACATACAGTGTTATGTGAATTAATATTATACTTAGCATTTATAACATCATCAATATCTTTATAAATTTCACCACCACTGAATTCTCTCTCATTTTACATATGGTGGGGGTGCTACTATTAAAAAGAAAATGTTATGTTTGTTGTTTTGCCAACTGCACCCAAACTACTTATAAACACATCCTTCATGTTTAGGAGTGTTTTAAATTCTTCAATTCGTTTTTCTTCTTTTTTGAAATACACATAAAAGCGTTCCGGCAATACACATTTAAAATCACCCGTTTCTATCACTATACGTTCACCATACTTAGTATTAATTATATCCATATTCGTTACTTTATACTTTCTCGATATATCGAGCTCGCACGCATTTTTAAAGGGTTTGCAATAGGTGCTTTGATTTAACCCTGTTAATTCCATATTTAACAATTACCTGCTGCAGACTGATCTCAACATACAGCTCGCTGCAATTTATATAAGAAATGTGCGTCCTACAAATTACAACATGCTTAAACTTGTTAAATACCTACTTTTGACCTTGACTAGAAATATAATATGATGATGATCAGCTCCAAAAAGTTTGACCTTGAAAATTATATTCTTACATTTATGATTACCTTGCAATTTCTATTTTTAGCTTTTCACCTTTTATATTTCTAACAAATATGACACCACCGTAAGTCTTCGACCTTGAATACTATTTTGATTACCTTGCAACTTCTATGTTTACCTTGACCAAAATTTTAAATCCTTCAGATTTCACCAACAGGAGTGACCTTGACTTAGCAGGGTTACCAACCTAACACGTGGCCTTAGCAGGGTTACTACCCCTTCACAGGGTTACCAACAACGTGGCCTTGACTTAGCACCCCTTGAAATAGGCAATGTTACCAACCTAGAAATCTAGTGACTTTTCTGGTGACTTTTTCTAGATCTGGTGACAAATCTAGTGACAAAAGTGGATCAGAAGTGCAGTAGTATTACTACTCTGGTGTTCTACTCTGTATGCACTGTATTTTTCTGTGAAAAACAATAACAATAAGTTTTTAATTATTGTATAACTAGGAAGCATTTCGGCATGTAAAGCCCACTAACTTACAGTTAACAAGACCCATTAAACGGTGGGCCTTATTAAACGATGTTGTAAAACATTTTTTTAGTTTCCCCACAACAATGACACCAAAAGTGATAAAGCGAGCAAACTGGACTGCAGAACAACTTCAAGCTGCAATTAACGCAGTGGGAGATAATGAATTGTCGCAAATAGTAGCTGCTCAACGTTATAATATACATAGGAGAACTATTGTAAACCATCAAAAATCTGGCGCTCTAGATAAAAAAATTGCAGCATATTAACTCCCGATTAAATAAAACAATTTTCTGAAAAAATAGTTCGTCTGTGCGAAGTCGGCATGCCCCTAACACCATTGTTAGAACGTCGCTCTGCATACAAATTCTGTGTTGAAAATAACTTTTCATGGCGCAACTGATGAACCCAGCACGTGACCAAAATTACATAAATTTATAGTGGATAAGTACTTTAAGAAATTAGCGAAAATTTTTCAGGAAATAAGTCTGCATCAAAATTCACAGAACCTTTCAATATGGACGAAAAGGGATGTATCAACAGCAAGTTGTTGGCCAAACAGGTATCAAGCTTGCCCACTTAGTTGCTCCTGAGCACGCAGAAAACGTGACTATTGACTATTGCTAGTGCTGTAATGCACTACAGCAGTACAGTTAATTAACTGTAAAAACTTAAAATAAGTTGGTGAGATCTGAAAGGTCAGTGTTAAAGCCAATCATATCTTTATAACGTGCTGAACTACTTTAATCGGCTTGGACAATTTACAAAAAATCTTCCAACGAATCCATCATTTTCTTTTAAGATAATTTTAGCTACATAAAGCTGGAAAACTGCAGCCGTTTTTCCATAAACTGTAACTACGCAGAAGTCACCTTTATTAAAGCAGTTATCATCTATAGGCTCTTCATCTTCTGAAGACTTAAATTTCGAATCATTATCGCTTTCTTTTAGTGAAACATTTTTGATTATATCACTAGCGTCATCGGCAATAATTCTTTGTGGCTTTTTATTTTTTTTTTGAAGCGGCATCTTTTTTTCTTTGTATAGCTCCTTCTTTGTCCTTGTTTTCCTGTTCTCGTTTTTTTAGATATTCATTTGAAGTAATTATTTCGCAGTCAGTAACTAATCCTCGCCTCTTGGGTTGTGGTTGTGGCTTTGATTCTTTTTTTAAGACGTCTAATAGGATATCTTCAAATGTCTTGCGCGTTGTAATTTCCTGGGATGCGTTTTTAGATGTACTAGCCACTGCTGGGACCGACTGGACTTTTTCCGGACTGGCTATGGCGATTTCTTTTACAGGATCTGCTCCACTATTGTGATCAACATCCATACTTTGTAAGTCTATTGAAGAATTGGGATGTGGAAAATTGTTACTATAACGTCTTAGGTCTTCAGGTTTAAAAACACTCGACGAAATTGCATTTTTGTCCGGTCCTTTAAGATTTGGGTCATATATACCGGTGGTAGCAAAGCCATTAATAACATTTTGAGCCGGCATCTCTTATGTAGCTTTACTAAGGATTGTTACAAATTCTGCTTTGGGAATTTTTTTTCTAGGGTTCTGTCGTTGCCATTTACATAGTTCTGTATCCCATCTAGATTTAAGGATTTTGAAAACTGAGATATCAAGCGGTTGTAATAGATGTGTGGTATGAGGTGGCAATTTCATAATGGTTACCTCATTTTCTTGTGCTAGTTTAATTAACTTTGTTGATATGTGTGTAACGTGACCATCGTAAATTAAAAGGACCGGTCTTTCAGGACCAATGTGTTTTAAAAAAACCTTTTTTAACCAATTATAAAAAAGTGTGGTTTCCATCCAGCCCCGTTCGCTAGCAAATATTGCCGTTTGAGACACATCGTCATTGAACCAATTCTCCATCACGTATTTACATTTAAATACACATAAGATAGGTAATTTGTCTCCATCGGCTGAACAACACAGCAACACCACGGTATTTTCTCTGCCTGAAGAACTTGTTTTACGTTGACCCTTTACCCCAATTGCCCCAACATCTTTGTTTTAGAGGCATCGTGGCAAAACGATGTTTCATCACAATTAAATATTTGTGAAGGTTTTCCATTTACTTTTAGCCCATTCACATGTTCTGTTAGTTGTTTAAAATAATCATATATCACCCAGGGATTAACCTGAAAAGAAACATTAAAATAGATTTACCAGTCTTTAGCAATATTAAGTATGTAACAAACCTGATCACACCTGACGTGCTCTATACTTTGAGGTTTCTTGATGAACAGTGCATGACAACGTCTAAAAGACGTAAACCAATCAGGCCCGGGGCGACTGTTCTTAAATCTAGTTGATATATTGTTTTGTTTTATGTACAGTTCAACCATATCAATAACTTCCTCGCCACAGAGCCCGAACCCAATTTTTTCCAATACTTTCAATATTACCTTTACCCCGAGTCCCTAATACGTAATGTTTTAATGCGGATCGTGGTATATTATAAAAAGTAGCTGCTCCACGAGTGGTTTTGTTGCCATTCTTAACATCAGATAACGCTTTTTCTAAGTCTTCTCTGGTATATGTAGTACCAGCACCCTTCTGCGTCTTTCTTACATAGTTACGCACCATTGTCTGCAAAACATTACTTAATCACGTCCAATTTAGAATATACAAGATGTCTGATTAGTGGTCCAAATTAAGCTTATGGCCGAGATACCCCGTTTGCAAATTTTGGATGGAGTAACTGGACCATCTCCTTTCACGTTTTATCCTTCTAAATTATTAAGTATTTGGGAACGTAAGTTCTTAAAATAAAGTGTAAATATTACCCCAAAACTAAAATATATTTTTTATTGCTTACCTGTAGGTAGATGTGGTTAAAAATAACACTAGTTACAGCACGATGTTTGACGATATATTTATCAGCAAAACTTGTTGCCACCATGAAATTCCACATTTAAATGATTTTTAGGTATGCGTGTTGTTTTATGTTGTTAGTACTCTTCTTAATCACAGTCAACTGTGTAAAATAAAATAATTTAAACGATGTGGCGAGTAATATTTCATGGCCCAGTTACTCCATGGATCCAGAAACCCCGACAGACCTTAACAATTTGATAGTATTTTTATGTTTTGCAACAGTTTTTAAAGTTTAGATAACCACATTAGTGACCATTTACCTTTAGACAGTTAATTAAATGCTTTATATAACAATGTTACATTATTAATTAAAAGTATATCAATATACTGTTAAATGCTAAAAGAAGTTGATATCACTCAGAAACTAAAAGATGCTTTTATAATAAATAAGTTTTATTTCCAGGGCAATTATTTTAGGATAAATAAATTAATGTAGTCTATTAGAGTAACCACTTTGGGATGCTTCAGACTCTTATTAATTTCTATTATTATAATTACAAATTTATATTCACAAATTAGTGTTCAGTTATTAATGTAGATAATCAGAATGTACGATGTGTTTTTACCATTTCAATTCTGTGCTACTTGAAAAGTTACCTGAACTTGAGATGATTTTAGATCTCCAATTCGCATTGCTTAATTCAGATATGGTCTAAATAAACAAAAGCATAAATGAATGAGTGATAAATAGGTACTTGAGGAATGAGGTGCAATTTTTTCTAGATTGCACTCATTTGGTCTATTGACGTTTGACGAAACAACAAAAGGAAAATTATCAGGGTAAAATTGTCGAAACCCTTAGTCTCAAAACGATATTGAATACTTTTATTTTCATATGGTTCTTTAAGAAGTGTTCTTGGTATGTTAGATTACCTACGGTACCCTTTTGGTTTTGGTGTTATTTCTTATACAGAAAGTAATAGGGTTGTTTCGCTCTATATTTTTTACATAGAGTTCAATGTTTCCAGTTCAATTACAAAATATTATGTAATAAATCCGAATAAAATTTTAATAAGTGGAAGGATTAATAAAAAACTACTGGATTTTAAAGAGTTTTCCCTCCCAAATGAATGCTTATTTGTGGTTGTTACTTAGCCATTGTTTATATGTATTGATAAATAAAATTAATAAATTTAAAAGCAATGAATTATTTTATTAGGTTGGTATTAATATACCGGGCCACGTAAACACAGGTTATGTTGTTGTGACGTCCATAAAGTAAACGTCAGATGTTGGGGTGTTTAAAAATTAATTTTTAAATTAGGATTATTTATAACTATAATAATGGTGAGTTAAACATACCCGGAATTTTTAATATAAAACCTTTAATTTTTGTTTAAACAACAATTTTCCAAATACTTGTTTTTCAGCCTCTTCGGCTCGATATTAAACGTAAACTTACAGCACGTTCAGATAGAGTTAAATGTGTTGACTTACATCCTTCAGAACCATGGATGTTGTGTTCTCTATACAATGGAAACATTAACGTATGGAATTATGAAAATCAACAACTGGTTAAAACTTTTGAAGTTTGTGATCTTCCTGTCCGTGCAGCTAAATTTGTTCCACGTAAAAATTGGATAGTAGCTGGATCTGATGATTATCAAATAAGAGTATTTAATTATAATACCTTAGAAAGAGTTCATAATTTTGAAGCACATTCTGATTATTTACGATGTGTAGTTGTTCATCCAACCCAACCATATATTTTATCTTGTAGTGGTAAGTACCTAATACTTCAAATTGAAAATATTCATAAACCAGGCCACTACATATATTAATTTTATTTCATAAATGTGTACAATGTACTAAGGCCTAATATTACTTTTAATTAAAGCTAAAAAAGTATTGAAATTCATATGTAATACTTTTTCATATAATACAATCTACCATTGACCAATCACTAATTTGGTAAATCCTTTTAAACATACTGGTTTTAATGAGCTGCCCATATAATATATAAAAACATATTTGTTAGTCAATAGTAAATGTACATTAACCCAACTAATCTGAAATTATGTAAAATCACTTTTACACGCTATTAACTGACAATACACGCAAGGTAACAGGTTTTACTGGCTCCAGCAGGTAACTGGCGAGCCTTCAGTTATATCCTTCTGTCGTGAAGCCATGGCTGACGAGATATTTAAAAATGTCATAAATTTATATCATAAATTCACAATTTTAATATAATTAACGAATGAGTAACAAATAACGTTGTATGTATCAAGTATCAAGTCCATAATGCAAGGTTTTATTAAACGAGCCCGGTTTGTGGCCGAGCGAGCGTATATTTATAAAGAGGCGAGTTCAATAAAGCCTTATTATTATATTAACTAGCTTTTTTAAGTATTGCTTGGCTACGAATGACATTGGCAGTTGTACATATTAATTTGAAAATATATTTCACTAGTACAATAAAGAGGTACTTTATATCTGAAAACTATGTCATAAACAGTCCTTTATAATGTGGTCGGACATAGAATATTATACACAAGGTAACAGTTTTATTTTTTTTTTGTTTTCACGGTCTACTACTAAGCATTGATTAGACATTCCAAGACAAAGTGCAAGATGGTGGTATTTATTAATTGAAGTAGTGATTAATTGAGTGCATTTTATTAAAAAAAATATGTAAAATATAGTATTTTCTACCTGTCTAAAATCAATAAAGTTAGTTTAAGGAAGGTAAAAAGTTTAAGGTAAGGAATTAATAAGCAAAAATCGCAGCAACAGTTTTATACACCCGAACAAGATTGGAAGACTGTTTGGAATGTGACAGAAGGTGGTTTGAACATTTATCAAGGCATTAAATACCTAATATTTTTAGGTTTAAAATTGAATTTTTGATTTTATTTGAACCTTACAGGGTGAGCCACGTTAAAAATAAACTTTAATTTCCCCATAACTCTAAAATTAACAACAATATTGAAATAAATCTTTGTATCATTTTTATGGCAAATTTAATTTACTTTTTGATTTTGATATAATAAATACCTACATCATTGCAATTAAAATTTTATTTTTTATTTTAATTTTTAAACCTTGTTTGTGTATTCTTAACGCTCCCTAGCGACGGTGATAGACATTAAAAATCACTGTTGGTCCTTAATTCTATTAACAACAACTATCTCTTTAATATGAGACATTTATCCAATTCGGCTCAGCAAAACCAAAGTTCGTCAATTAAAATGTTAAAAAAATCTTCATTTCACTATAACTTTAAAACCAACAAAGATATTAACTTGCGGTTTTTACGTTTTCCTTACAAATTTAATCTATTTTATGAATACGCAGTCAAAAATATACCGTGTGGTTTAAATTTTGGAGTAAAATGAAAAATATTATATAACAAATTTCACCCTCTAGCAATTTTTTTAGGAACTATTGTGTATCAATGTGATCGGCAAATTAAAATATCCACATGTCTTCCAAACAAGCTTTATTTTACTAAAATTAAATAAGTGGTTTAGAATTTACATCAATTTTAATGGTTACACATTCAATAGCTTCCCCACTCTTATTATGGTCAGTACGCCAATGAACCTTAAACCAAAATTGTGTAGAATTGTCTAGACTTTCTAACGATATAAGCAAAGGTATATCTTTATATAGGACTTTTGGGAGAAATTTTGAATTTTATAATTTAATGTTTAATTGCGCCACCCAGCGATGAAATACGGAACTTCAAAATAATTTCCAGCATTTTCCCGTGGCCACATTCATAATAAAAGTGTTTTCCCCATTGTTTTAAGATTGACAGGTCCTGCAATACAGTCCCTTACCTAGTTTTTTTCCCAACTGGTACCTTCATATTTGAAAAAGTGAACATACTTACAGTTTTCGTTTTTATGCTTGTTTTTTGGTGGTCTACGATTGTACTTTACAAACATTATTACGGTTTTGGGTTTGACTCCCTATATTGTTAATTTGTTTTTCAGCTTTTTTGTCTTTATATGTGAAACTAGTTCTTTATAATATGTTAGTTCTCATGTTTTGATGCTTGGTTTTTATTGTTGATATTATATTTTCTTAATAAATAAACAAGCATGTATTTTTTACACTTTCTGCTCTAACTGGATGCTTTGTTAGTATTAACTTTAGTTGAATACAGAATATCATAAAGTTTCTCAAGGTGTGACATCAAAACAATGTACCTGCATAATAATATCTTCTCAAAATGTCATAGCAAATATTCTATTAAAAGATTAGATAGTATACGATTGTAGTCCGTGTGCCTAAACATGTTTGTAAAATTAACATACTTTTCGATATCGAACAGATCTTTTGATTGATGATACTTTTAAAGGTGATATGTATTCATACATAACTTTGATTTGGGAATCGACCTGTATTTATTGAATCTTTCAACATACCTCACCTTTTTGCAAATGCAAAACCACGTACCTTGAATGGACATTTTTTTCAATATACAGTCAAAACTTTCATATAACAAACTTTAATCACAATAATTCAATATAGTGAATTCTGTTTCTAAATAACAAAGTAAAATTTTTGAAGTCTAACTAAAATTAAAATTTTTACATTCAACAATTTTAGTGCAATAATAGTATATTATTTTATAAGGAGCTAAAGTGACACTTTTTGTGGCGAATCTGTAGGTTTTGACGGACGAATGTAGTGAGTCGTGCAAATACAGATGAGCAAAAAATACACTATTTTTTCTTCAGACGTTTTTTACACTTAAATGTGAAATAAGGAAAAATAATTAGGGTGTGAAAATGTGGAATAGTTAGATTTACTTAGCGTGCTCTGGCAACCAGCAGTAGACGTTGCTAGGTTTAGTTGAAAACAATGCATTAAACAAGTAGAAAATTGTGAAGATTCTCCGTGTTATTGTAAGTATTTTATTAAACTTTTTGTTCCTATTTGTGTAAATTAAAATATTACATTGTTAGGAGTATGATGGATTTGGAGAACTACACGCCGTCAGAAATTACTGAAGCGGCTAATACAGCAATAAATGATCTATTACCCACAAGATCGAGCAAAATCTATGAACAATTTATAAAATGGTGCGATGAAAAAAATATTAAAAGCTACTGTGAAACCGTAATGTTGGCTTATTTTGCCGAATTAGCAACAAAAATGAAAATGAAAAGCTCGACAATGTGGTCCCAATATTCGATGATAAAATCATTATTGAGCATTCGACATGGCGTAGATATAAGCAAATACTTGAAACTTCGTGCATATCTAAAGAAGCAGTATGAAGGATACACCCCAAAGCAGGCCAAAGTATTTACAAAAGACCAATTTAACAAATTTTTATCGGAAGAGTCGGATGAAAAATACTTGGCAATGAAGGTAAGTTTTAGAAATAGAATGAAAACAAGTCTTTATATTTTGTATTTTTTTTAGATAGTTTTGATTATTGGTCTCTTAGTGGCATGTCGTTGTGATGAATTGGTGTAGATGAAGGTAGACGACATTGAGAACCTGAAAACTCTGCTACATATTAAAATTCCAGATAGCAAAACAAAAAAAAATTAAATCATTTACAGTTGTAGGGGAATCTTCACTAAATTTATATAACAAATAAGTTGGTGGACGGCGGCGCAGATTTAATGTGCTTGAAGCGCCATGGTGGCTAGAAATCCAGCACTGTAGCTGAGCGTTATATTGAAGACTCTCTAGCAACAAAAAAAGAGGCAGCCTTGAAAATTTTTGCACTTAGTGCAAGCGCTACGAGTACAGAAGTTCATGTAGAAGAGGAAGAATTAAAGACTACTGTTACCTCTGGCGGATTTTATTTTGGAGAAAATGTTAGCTTTAATCATTGTACTTTTAACCTTTATAACTCTAAACAATAAATTTGTTTTCGTTGTTTTCCAAATTGGCTGTTTGAGTTATTAACTTACATTACTTTTGCATCTGCTGCGAGGGGATGCAAAAGAGTTTTGCAGCCGCCGGTGAAAATGTCAAACTTTAATGTTGTCAGGTGAAGTTTAAAATGTCATCTTTAATTGACGTCTGAAGAAAAAATATTTTTTATAGAATGAATGGTGCACAAAAAAGGATGTTTTAAGACTGTGCAAACTCTTTAAAAGAATGTTTTTGTTTTGTCTAAATGTCGGTTCTAAAAAGTGTAAAAACAAAAATCTATAGGTAAGCTGATTCATGTGAATTCATTTCAAATAGGCCAGTGTTGCAACTCTGTGTATTAGGAAGCAGTCGTTTTTTTAATTTTACTATACAAAAAAATTACACTCAATAGCATGTAAAGTTAATTAAGTCAATAAGGAATCAATAAATTAAAAGTGTTATTCTCACACATATATAATTTTAGACTACATACATAAGAATGTATTAAAAAAATTACAAAAAGATATTTCTATATAGTGAACATGTCTTTATAGGGAATTTTGTTTTGAGATTTACCAAATTGTAATATAGAAGTTTGCCAGTATTAATAAATGGTAATTAAATTCTACTTATCTTAAAAGTATGTAAAAGAACAATTCAGGTACTTAATAGAAAATCTGATCTTCCACAAACATCAAATATAAATGTGGCAACCATTTCCTACTCTCATTTGATATACAACAAATTAAAATTCGAGATTAATTTCTGTTTTTTACAGCAGTCACATTATAACTGACAATTTGAATTTACTAACCATGGTTGTTCCGTGAAATTCTTTGTGAAATGCACTTTTGACAACAATCCAATATGGGGGTGTTAATTTTACTTTCACATATTCTGAAAACATGAATACTACTCTAACCTTTTCTTAATTAAACCTGATGTTGTGGGCATTATGATTTATAACACCGTTAAATCACCCTTTTGTGTAAGACAAAGATTGAAAAAGTCGTACTTGCTTATTACATAATTACTTATTTGGTACAAATTTTTGACCTTCTGGACTCGGCTATCAAAAGATTCATACAACTTTTTGTTTTCAGTTTTGTTTGATTTATATTGTGTTATTGAACCTTTATCAGCTCTTATATTTGTTTGTGAATTTTGTTCATTTATTGTAATGGATAAATATGATTTTGATTGTAAATATATAGGGTGACTCACAACTATTCCTCAGTCTCTTGTGCCTAAACGGTACGAGATATCAGCTTAATTTTTTGGTGACATATGTAAATTGATAGTTAGGTTTTGTTAAATACAACACACTGTATTTATGTCATTTTTAGATTATATGTTAAAAATTAAGTCAACTTTATTCAGCATTCCCTGTACCTATCGGTTACCACTTTTGAGAAAATTGTGATTTTAAGAAAAATATTCAATTTAAACAAGAACTAAAAACACAGAAACCTCTTACTTTGAGTAACACAAATTTATATCGATTTATTTTTACCTTTAAGGTTTCCATTTGCACTGTGTAGGATTTCGATATTTAATACAGGGTGTTTAGGAGAAGGATTCTTATTTTATATTTTTCAAACATCAAAAACCCACTTAACTTAAATAACTTTTCATTTTCTATCAAAAACTATGAGTAATGCATACGTCTAAAATTAAAAAGTTATTAAGATTTTCTCTAAAATTTCTATGGAATTTTTTTTTGTTTACTACACCCTGTACTAAATATCGAAATTCTACACAGTGCAAATGGAAGCCTTAAAGGTCGGAATAAATCGATAGAGTACTGTAGGCATTCTAAATGGCTACAATTATTTTGTAATAACTTGCTAGAGAAAACTGACTCAAGTCCGTTTTGTTTTAATAAGTGTAGAATGACACTGCTAATAGGTTCAAATTAGAAAAGGCTTTTTTTAAAATGATAACTGTGATACGTTGGAAGTTTTGCGTGGTTAGAAAAAACGTAAAATTCTTAATTTCTAGGGTTATTCAAGATGCTCTTTTTTTTTTAATATTTTCAAGGTCATAACGCTTGAGGTTATCCTGGAAGTCGCTATTAAAATTTCATGATGAGCTCCATCAGGTTTCTATCTTTTCAACTCAGATATAAATAGATGTGACTTATTTTACACTGCTCCCATTCTTAAACGGGAGCACAAGAGTGATACTTTCGAAATTCACATTCACATCTATTTCCAACGGTTTTCTTGTTAATCTATATTTTTTATCAAAATCTGATGAAACTCCAAAAGTCCTACCTAGTAAACCTTGATTTTGACAGAATAGAAACAATGTTGATTTTATGTCAAAACGGTATTAGGTAAGAGATTCTTTAGCTATCTACTTACAGTTCTAGTGATTTTGTTAATTTTCTCACGTATAGTTTATAATGGAGAATATTCCAATAATGATTTGTTAAATTTGTTTTATACGCATGGTGAATGTGGACGAATTGTCAGACGAACATGCAGATTACTTATTTATACCAATAATGACTTCCGGAAAATTTACAAGAATCGAAGCTTGGTTTATGGGAGCTGGGAGTGTAAGCGCAACTCGAAATCACCTAAAACCCATACGAGATAATGAAGATAACAAGGTGAATGTATTAGCTTATTTTTAAGCTTATCTACGGAGTTCAACCCCAGCAGCAGTGCTGCATTTGGGTATTTCAAGAGCATCAATCTACAGAATATGAAGAAAACATAAAATGCATCCTTTTTCTGTGACAACTGTGCACTGATTACGTCTTGGTGATAAGGTAAGACGAGTCGACTTTTGCGATTTCATGTACATAAAAATGGCCGAAGATCCGAGATTTCTTTATAAGATTGTGTAACAATGAATCAAAATTCAACAGGCAACAATTATAAATCGCAGAAATAATCACTACTGGGCATATGATAATACAAATGTCAAAAGGGCCCAGCAAACACAAAGAAGTGTCTGTAATGTAACTGTTATGTGAACACTTACTTAAATTGTTTCAGGGATGTACTATGCACTGTAGATGTATGATGCGAGTTTTGCAAAACCCCCATTTCAGACACAATGTTTGTGAAACATCTTAGAGATATAGTGACATATTTCTAAAGCATTATTGAAACTTAGTTTGTATCTTCTCAGATACTTTGCCGAGATATTAACTATACATCACCAGAGACATGAATGATACTTCTCTAGATATATTGATGAGACATCACTAAAAATGTATCCTCTCAGGCACCTTGCTGAGATGTTTCACACATAAATGGAGACATCTCTATAGATAAACAGTGATATTTCCAAAAATAATAATGATACACCTTTGAAATTATATTGTTGCATCTCGGATATGTCTTTGGTTAATTATGATATATCTTTGAAATATTTCAAATAGGTAAATCTAATTGACGTCAATTGGTATTATTTCATACATTACAGCAGGGTCGTTCAAATTCGAGACTCACAGTACAATGGAAACTTGGTTACATAAAAAGAAACAGAATTGCATTATCTGCAATCAAAAAATCTTCAATTCGATCCATCCAGAATACTGCACTTATTTTTAAATATAAAAATAAATTCCAAAATATTTAGTTGTAACCGTGTAATTCTGACCCCAACTTTAAACTTCTCTTATAGTATACGTAATTTCAAACTTTTCGTTCAAAACTGACTCAAATTAAGATGTATCAGATGTAGTCATTTGATTTCACATGCCTTCAAAATAAAATCTTGAAAGTAAAATGGGCGCATATACCGGGTGATTCACGTCGATGGTACCTTAGACGTTTACGGAAAACGAGACATGGTATCTTTTTGAAAATTTGGTCACTTGCATGGCTGGCTCAGATCTATCGATCTAAAATATTTTGAACGTTGCGACGATTGTACAGGGTCGTTCGAAATTCGTTACGTTTCCGCAAGGTACAAAAATGCAGAAAAGTTCATTATATCAAATAGGACACCCTGTATATTATCGAATATTCTGATAGACAATTGAAGTCTCTTTAAAATGCTATATCATGTTCCTATACTTAAACAGTAAGGTTTCCGAAATAGAAGCATGTTCGTATAAAAATCTCACTATTCTGTCTTTTCTGTCACAATTAGTGCACTAATAATAAAACATTCGGGTGTTTATTAACGGGAGAAATTTGAAAAGGGTCAAAATAGCAGGAAATTAATACACAATTCAAGTTTTGATAAAACTATTTATTTTTCATGGACAATGTGACCAAATTATAGCGAAAACATGTAGGAAGTTCAACGAAATGTGTCCTAATTTGCGACCAATGGACAAAAGAAAGTTTGTACGATTATACAATAATTTCATTAATTATTAATACCTACTGTTATTTATAAAAAAAGAACGTCAAATAACAAATTCAGTTAAACATGAATCACAATGCAAATAATATCAAACAATAACTAACAAAACTAGAAAGCATTTACAATAAATTTTCAAAATTACGACTGTTGGTTTCCAAACATTTCAGAATACGAATAACTGTTGATGAAATTGTGGCCCGCCTTATCTCTGTGGGATCTAGCTCTTCAAATGCTCCTGATAACTCGTTGACGCAGGTCTTGTTTCGTGAGTACCGGTGTCATATAAACCTTCCTCTTCAAATTACCCCACAAGTAAAAATCAAGAGTTGTGAGGTCGGGTGATCTGTTTAGGTAAGGAACATGATATATCATTTTAAAGGGACTTCAATTGTCTATCAGAATATTCGATAATATACAGGGTGTCCCATTTGAAATAATGAACTTTTCTGCATTTTTGTACCTTACAGAAACGTAACGAATTTCAAACGACCCTGTACAATATGGAACCAATTTCCATACGCAGAACTGATGAACAGCTTATTCATAGAGTGCATCCAGAATTTCAACTTTCTACAAATTCAAACACCACAATCATGAACATTCGATTGGAACCATGTTAAAGATAGGCATAAGGATGTGTGATGCAAAAATAATTTAAAAGTAATAGCGAACCCAACAATGTAATAATATACAGGGCGTCTCATTAAAAATATCAAAGGTGATGCCACTTTTCCACATAAGCGGCAACAACGCTGAAAATATTTTAGATCGATAGATCCGAGCCAGCCATGCAAGTGACCAAATTTTCAAAAAGATCCCATGTCTCGTTTTCCGTAAACGTCTAAGGTACCATCGACGTGAATCACCCGGTATATAGTAAACTTGGTATAAATTTAATAGTAAAAATTTAAAATTGGGTATGGTGTTGAACATAACACAGAATTATATAATTATTAATACATGCGAAAAGTGTCACCATAAAAATGTAATTCTTTTTTTAATATCTTCAAAAATTAGAGCAGGTATCTTTAGTGGAACATATTAAACTTATGTTTCACATATAATTTGAATATATTTGCAGATAATTTTATTAACTATATTTAAACTACCACAAGAAATTGCAAAAAGTGCAAAATGTTAATTGCCCATCTTTCTTTTCAAATAACAGAGATTCCATAGTAGCTGTAGTGGGCCTCATATTGGAAAGGATGCAAATTGGTGGGTTGGAAATTTTTGCACAATGGTTTTGTTGAAAATGTAAATTTCATGAAATTGCTGAAAACATCTAAAATTTACGTTTCTGCATCAGAAAAAATGCAAATTTCATCAGTCCATCCCTGTATAATAAAGGATATTCAAAAATTCATATTCTAGAATAAGAGTAAATTAAGAGAATGGATATTCAAATAAACTACAGCATTGTTGTACCTACGATGGTTTGAAAAAAAAGAGTGGTTGACATGGAACAAATAAATATATTTCTTAACTAAATATAAAATAAAGAAACACATACCTAAACAAAAAATATATTCTCTAACTATAATATAATGGCAAACCAAAAAAAAAACAAAAAACCTATTTTTTCTCTAGTTTCCCCTTAGTTTCGCTTGACAAAACCAATAATTGGTAACACAAACTATTTCGTACTCTTGCATTTTAGAGTACATTTGTTGTTCAGCATCTGTAAATACAGGTAAGAATAAATAAGGAATATTTTTCAAAACACAGTAATTATACTTTTTATGCTATTCATTAGTCTTAAATTTGCTAATTTAAAATTTCCTCGCAGACCATACCAAGAGCATTACACAGCCAATGTATTGGTAAAGATTTTCCGCAACAGGTTGACCATACTGTCCTTTCCATTTTTACCACCAACAGTTTGTAGGAAAGCAGCCTAAAGCACAAGTCCCCGTTAAGGAGATTTTCAAATTCTTTCAATTCTTCTGTGGTGTTTAGGGGGTGCTTCTACTCGATTTCTTCAAAGTCTCTGACAACTGGGCTGGATTTGCCTTGGTTGGTTAGATTTGTAATTCTAGAGTCCAAAGACTTGAGTTGGAGGAATATTTTTTTCATATTAGTATGAATCTTCTCTAACAATTAAATGCAACTATTTTTGGGTTTTTCTTATTAATTTATGCATACCAAAATCATTTCTGTGGCTGCAATTATTTAACAAAGTCAGCTCCTGTAAAGTTGATTCACCAAAATCAAGCAACACTGAATTTTCTGCGGCGTCTGCATTTACGGAATATTCTGTACCTGTAATAAATCCACCATATAGTTTCTATACACAGTGAACATTTAATAAATTAGTTGAGAAACTGAACATGTTGAATAACTATCCAAAATGTTTGCCGAAAATTATTAACGAAATTGCTTCGTTAACATTTTGAGTCATTACTATGATATAATGAAAATACCATCATCAGTTTTAATAACAATTGGATGAACAGGCTCTTGTAGTATGTTTGAAGGAGATACGTCAGAGATATTTGAATCAGTACCAGCTTGTGATGCTACCAGTAAATCACAACGAACTAAAATAATGGAAATATATTAGTATCATGTTTTTTCAATGCATGAAGAGAATGAGAATACAAGTCCATACACTTAAACTATCAATAAAGTATAACAGTATATTTCAGTATTTTTGAGTACAAAAAATAAATTCATCAAACTGTGTTGGTGTTAATGTGATAATTTCCAGATTATCTTCCTCTAGTAGGTGAACATTCTTTAATTAAATATTGATTCATACTGAACTAGCAATTTGATGACATTTTGTTAGCAACATTTGTATAGTACCTGTATTAATTAAAAAAATACCTTTGGAAACATGTAGATTTTTTTTTTTCTTAGAATTGGCAGTGGGCTATGTAAAATGGATAAATGCATTAAGGTTATATTATAAAGATATTTTCACAATACCTTCAATGCTGTATTCGTCGTCAGTTGACAAAGATTTATTTATACTGTTTGTTTTTTGTGTTTCCCCTTCCCTTTTCTATCTCTTCACTTGATGCATAAGCAACTTCAGCATGTTTTCTGGTAGGCTCAAGTGTGTCTATGGTAAAAATAGTTATGACAAGTTATGAAAGATGTATTTTACCATAGAATTTATCCACTTTAATTTTGTAGTCGTCCCATGTATTAGTTGGCTTTAGTCCCTTAATCATTAATGTAGTAGGATTTAATTATCTTAGCCATTTACAAGATTCTATGTCCTCATTTATCAAAGATGACGGAATCTCTGAGAAAGATTTGTCTTTTGACTATACACACATTTGTAGACCATAATCAAAATAAGAACGCCATCAAATGAATGGAATTAAGGCTTTTGCTTAAAGCTGCAAGTAGATACAATTGTGCCTTTGACTGAAATAATAGGTAAGCTAATTATTTCAATTTTGGTTACTTTCATAAAGCAATTCTATTGAGATAATCCTCCTTTTCTATCCTGTTGCATATTTGTTCAAGATATCTACCACCAAAAATTTGAAACCACTAAAATTTTCCAATGGTCCCAGTCTCATCTCATCTTCTGCCAAATGTATTAAACTATGTAAATTATATGGTAGGTACTGCAATCCGTATAAATTACCATATTTCTGCACGTAATATTTAAGCAAACTATTTGCATAATCTATGGATTCAATATCAGAATTGCCATCACACAAAATTCTATTTGCTACACTTAAACATAGGAAGTGTCCGTACATTTTTACGGAAAGTACGTTATTCATCACAATTGGCCCTGTATAAAATAGAAACTGTTTAAACTCAGTTGCTTTCCATTTCATTTAAACTCCTGGGTTTTCTTGCAAATTCTAGGGTAATACACTTTCTTATTGAAATGAGTTTACTTGAGGCTTCTTACAACTTGTAAATATTTAATTTTCCCTTCGCCCAGAACTGAAGTAAACGCTTCATAACACCGAGACAAACTAAATGCATGTAGTCTACTTGTGATACCATCCCAATAGGTAGTCTTTCCAATTCCGTTGTTTCCCTATGGTGTTCAGGATGGTTTCTGTTTCTAAAGGATACATCAGTTCTCTCAGTTGCACTTGTTTCAGTAAAGACGACTCTATTTTCAATGAATTCACCTTGTTGAATGCATCTTGGACAACCAAAATAACCTGTATGTTTTTTTATTCCGCAAACGTAAGCTTTCGCTGGAGCGTCACATACAATTGCCTGTATTTTAACTAAAATGGTTTTGTTTCCTAGAATTATGCCAAACTGTAGGATATCTCTGGTTTCACATACAAATTTTTTCAGGACGGGTTTACATTATCTGGTTTACTGTTTCCTTCAAAAATTCTAACAGGGAACGGAATTGTGTACATTTCACTTGACAGGATGGAACAAAGTATAGGCCAAAACTGAATAGCTCAACTTTTTGACAACGGCAGTGCGTCTCTGTTTATAAGTAGCTTTACTTCATATTGGTATTGGTTTTTAGAGTAATGTTTCAAAATGGAGTTACTTAATTGTTTAACCATAACAAAGTGTGCATAACGCCCGGAATTAAATTTTTCAATGAAATAGGTTGACTCTCGATGTATTTAACAAAGTTCTCGAGTCATGTGGGAACTCGTGGTAGCCATTTTTTCTCAGTAAAACTAGCAAATCATTCACTACGGTTCTAGGTATTTGTGGATATTTTAAAACCCATGTTTTCACATATTCTTGAAAAGTACTTGAATTATGGATCTCAGTTTCAATGTCTGTTTCTTCATTATTACTTTCAGAATCACTGTATGCCTCTAGATTTGATAGAGAACTGGAATGCATTGAATGAGATGTAGAATAATTAGACAATGTATCTGTCACTATTGCATTTGTAGGTAAACCTGGTGCAGTACATTGGCTTGAAGGAAAGACTTGGGATGTTTTGGTATTTAAATCATCCTGAATTGTTTTGATATTGACGCACTAGTAGTAACTGCCATATTACAGCCATGATTTATCACCTCTTTGTTACTGCAAGGTTTATTATTGCAATTCATTTGCAAGGAAGCGTCAAAAGTGAAATTTGGATGGAAGGACCTTTAAAGGAAAAAGAAAAAGAAATGATTTTACGACAGTGAAAAAATAAGTTAAGGGTGCGTGGTCTTTACAATTTTATGAATTAAAAGTAAAAAGAGTGATGTGAGAATTTTGTTATGGGGTAGTGAAGCACGCAGATGGATCAACAGATATAACTACAGCTCTGGCTTCACTGGATAAATATATACTTACTTATTTATACTGTAAGGTAGGTGCATCACTGATATTAACATAAGGTACATGAATTCTGTGAATGTTTCAAGGCAGCTAATGACTTGAATCAGTTTATTTGTGAATTAAGAGCATACTATTTTAAACAGTTGATGTAAATTATAGTAACCTTAATTGTGTAAAATGTACAGTTAAAATATATTTGAACACTTAAATTTTTGGGCATCCTGTATATTGAATACTTAACTTCAACTCCCTTTAACCACATTCGATGAACTATGGAACTCATGTCGGAAGCTAGCTATAAATGAATAGCGTATTACGAAGGAATTTATCAGTAACTATTTGCTTGAGATTAAGTTAATATCATTTTAAAATAATCAATCTAATTAATAATTTTCTTATTTCTACATAATATTAAAGCACTACCTTCTGTAACCTGCAACCACGTAAATCAAGGATAACCAATGACGATTAACCAAATTGTCATTGAAGTTAACATTTTAAATTTAATTTTCTCATAACACCAGCATTTTCCTTAACATTTGATTGTAAGTTTATTTGTTATTTAAATTTTTTGGTTTTATTTATTGATATGCTTCTTTTACAAAAAACAAATTCAATACGTCCATGGTAAAAAGTATTTTCTATAGAAGTTTCACATAATAATACCAAACTTCGGAATTTACTTAATTTTGCAGAAAATTGTAACACACTTCGATTATTTTGTAGCATTGAGAAGAATATATCAAACGAAGTAAAATACTACATGTTCTTGCAGATTATCATGATTAACTACTATAAAACACTAATAATTTAACCCACTGTTAAATAATAAATATGTATATATTTTTTTAATAAATTTTAGACATGAATGAATTCGTAATAATAAATAAAAAACAGTACAATTTAAACCAAGGAAACTTACCAACAATGCGGAATTTATATATATATTTTTTTTTATGATTGTGGACCTGAACAGGCTAAATTAGGCCTATCATGCTAAAGCACTCAGGAACACTTAGGAGGATGGAGAGAGGGATAATGAATTGCCAATAGATGCCTATGAGCAGCTACCTGAAATGAAACTATGAAACTCACAGGTTCATAATAATTGATTTCATTATACTAATAAAAATAATTACCTGTATATAAAAATACAGTCACAATTCCTTAGGTTAGGGTACTAAATTGAATTATTAATTAACGGTAATAAACAATAGTATGGCTAACGACGCGACATTGACGTATACACACTAGAGATGAGCGATATTTTTGTACCGATTACTTTTATCGGTGACTTATATGGTCACCGGTAATACCAGCGACGTATTTCTCAGGCAAGCAGTGACCAGAGACCCTAGTCGTCGTTTTAAAAATCGCTGGGATAGTTACATAAGACTGTCGGTTAAACTGGTGGCCGTACACCGGTCACCGCATCGGATCTTAGCGCAAACAAATCCGATGAGGAATTTAGCTTTTATTTCTCTGTGATCCGTAACACGGTGACGCGTAATTATTATTTTCGGGCAGCCGATAAGATTCAATGGCCAACGGTGAAATTAGTGATTGATAGGCGATGTACTGCAAAATGCATACTACCGTTAGCCGTACTTGAATTATTTAGCATAACGTGTAATAAAACATGGCTGATTTAGTGATTTCATTCATCAAATACCCATCGGCGCCGGCGTGAATTTATAAAAGTGTATATGCAACTCAGACACGATAATCAACAAAGAGAAACGCACCGCCACTGCGTATTTTATCTTACTTGTTAGTTGTTATTAAATCTTACATTTACTTGATAGTAGTGAAAGTAATTTATTATAATATAATATTATTATAATAAAAATTAAAAATATCAAAACGAATAAAAACTAGTGAAATTTGGATCTTTTTTACGCAAGACTAACCAATTTGCTAAATGTAATATTTGCAAGAAAAAAATATCTTATAAAACTACAATAATATGAAACATATGAGAACTAATCCTACTGTTTTAATTTCTTCCCAAGAGATCGAGTAATAATGAAGAAGAATTAAATATGGAGTCCGATGCAACAAGTAATAGACCTTCTTCATCGGCGACAGCACCAAGTAATACACCTTCTTCATCGGTGAAAGCACCAAAAAGTCCAGAAATGCCAAAAAGTGCGACAACAGTCAAACAGCAAAAAATATCAACATTTATGCCCAAAAAATGGGAGTGACTGCTAATAGGAAGATAACTGATAAACTGTTAAAAATGTTTTCTTCAGAGTTTCAACCTTTTAGGATAGTTGAAGATAAAGGTTTCCGAAACTTCGTTACCGCTTTAAATCCTTCTTATGAAATTCCAAATAGACATTCCATTTCCAAGACGTTAATACCAGCTAGGTACGAAGAATGCGTTTTGTAATGCCGTGATATATTGACAAATTGCAAATCGGTATGTATTACTACGGATTGTTAGTCGTCTATCCATACAGAAAGTTTCATAGGTGTTACCTCTCACTTCATTAGTAGCACATTTGAAATTACCACAGTTTTATTAGATTGTAAATTATTACCTAACCATCACACAAGCTTAAATTTGGCGCAAAGCCTCACCGAAATCACTAGAGATTGAAACCTGCAAAATAAAATTGTTTTGGCAATATCGGACAATGCAACCTATATAAAAAGCGCGATTACAAAGGAACTTGGGTGGAAACATTTCGGCTGTTTTGCGCATTCTTTAAATTTGGTGGTATCGGATGCCTTAAATACAAACCAGAATTAATGACAATTGGAGGACACTTTAAGCGCAGTGTAATCTCTAACGAAAAATTAATGACCCATCAAGTAAATTCTGGAAAGCAACCTTTAAAATTACTACAAGATGTACCTACTAGGTGGAACTCAACATTTTACATGCTGTGAAGATTTATTGAGCTAGAAGAGCACATCCGTAGTACAATAGCGGTAATTGAGAAAGATTTACCAGTTTTAAATGCACGGCAGTGGAATATATGTAAACAACTATGTCAAGTATTAAAACCATTTGAAGCAACTACCAAAAGTATTAGCGGGGAAAAATATGCTACTGCATCTTTAGTAATTCCCTTAGTGGATGGTTTAAAAGGAGTGTGTAATAATTTGCGTAATAAAGACTACCATCCGGATGTGGCCCAAATTGTTTTAAAATTGAATTCGGGTCTTTAAGAACGATTTTCAAATGTAGAACGAAGCAACACACTTGCCAATTGTACCTTTCTTGATCCCAGGTTTAAAATGCTAGCTTTTTCCGATGAGAAACTAGCAGATAATATTAAGAAAAATGTAATAGGACTTGCAACATCAACATTTTTAGAAAAGCAACATCGTAGTCAGGAAAGTACTACAGATGCAGAAGAACCTAGCAATATGAATAGTGATTCAGATGAAGAGTTATCTGTATGGGGAAGTTTTAAAAAGACAATTTTGAAAAGTACTAAACCAAAAGCTACATCAACTTCTCAAGCAATTATTGAGGTACAACGTTACCTAGAGGACGATTTGCTACCACAAAGTGAAAATCCGTGTAAGTGGTGGTTCGTCATAAATACCATTTCCCGGCCTTGAGTGAGGTTTTTTGCGAGAAATTTTGTGCATTAGCGACATCAGTACCTTGCGAACAATTATTTTCAAAAGCTGGGGGATTGATAACAGATCGCCGAAATCGCTTAAAAGCCAATAAAGCAAGAATGCTTCTTTTTCTAAATGTTAATGAAAACCTAGTTAAAAGTTTTTCTTAATTCATTGTTTTTTCGATAAATTTGGTCGAAATGTGTTTAAGTTCCTTATTTTAGAGTGCCTAAAGCAACAATGTATTTTTCATTTTTGTTTTATTTGTATTAGGTTATAAGGTTAGAGCTCTAGTTTTATCTGTTACTCGTTTTTTCTGTTTTTACTTTTGTGATAAACACTTGGTTTTAATATCTTACGTTTTGTGTTTGAGTTCCTTTTCTATAATGCTTAAATCTTAAAGCAATAGAAAGTATGTTTACTTTCTCGTATACGTAGTATAGAGAAGGTATTGTAATCGTGAAAAAAATCGACCTCGAGATTTTGATGGTTCTGGACGTTTTCGAGGTCCCCGAGTCCGCAAAAAGCATTTTTGAAAAAATGTCTGCGTGTGTCTGTATGTAAACACGATAGCGCTCGTACTCTTTGAGCTAGACAATTGAAATTCGGCATGGAGCCCTTATTTCAAAATCGTAGATCTCTATCAAATTTTGGGATAGATCCGGGAACCGGAAGTGGCACTTTACCCTAACACGTTTGACATTTGTGTCATGCTTCAAATAAACTACTCCAAAGTCCAAAATATTACCCAATTATCCAATACCACAAAAATTAATATTAGTTTTGTTCCGTACCTGCATTTCCTAAATTAATTATTCATATTCCATAACTATCCTACCTGCATATATGCAACACAATTCGTTCTCGCAAACATCGTTACACATACATTAACGCATCTCTTGTCCACGTGACGTGAATACGATTTTGTGGTTGGTTACAAGAATTTTACACACACACACACACACACACACACACACACACACACACAAGAACAGGTCGGCGTCGCCATTGCATTCTGAAAGATTATTATTAGCAAGACAGCTTTCGAATAACCAGCATGCCTGCATATTAGAAAATAGAAAATAGAAGATATAATAGAATTGGTTTAACGATTATGAAGCACATCGAATAGACAATAAGTTTAAAGCAGCTAATGATATTATAAATGCATATATCCTTTAGTTATCACTATTCCATTGTAAACCGTAAGTACTTAAATTTAGAATATAATTTGTTTGGCTAGACGTACATTTGTAAGGCGACTCTAGTGTTCGCAAATACTAATTTCATTGTATAGTTTGTAAATAGACACTTCGTTTACGAGTACTGAGTTTCAATTCCTCATAATGCAATGAGTTTCTCCATGCTCATATACATGGAGATGGTCCTTCAAATTATAGATTGTAGCTAGATACACCCACATTGAGATAACAAAACAAGTTTCCTTATAATAATAAACAATAAACATCGCAGTAATGCAGGGCTGCTGTATACAGCGACGTGTCGACTTGGATAATTTAAACAGCGACTTATATCGCTGGTAAAATTAACCAGCGACCGTCTGGTCACTGTCACCGGTATACTGGCGCACACTGGGCCAGAATGCCAATTTACGATGACAAAAATAAAATGTCGGTTTTTATTTACTTTCTGACTTGGTAATTAAATATTATAATTGTCAGAAGGTAGAAATTAAGTTTTGAAATGGTAGTAAACAAAAAACGAGTTAAGGAGAAAAAATATAATCAAAAAGTAACTAATATGTACAAAGACCCTTAAATTAAATGATATGCCTACTGATCCTCCACATAATTATCGGAGTCGGAGTCTTCACTACATCTGTCTTCAACTTCTTCTCTACAAAGATACGTGGGCATCCGCAACATGCTTACAACAACGTCATTAAATATCTCTCCTCGTTTCTTGGGTTTTTCTCGGAGACTAGTAATGACAGGATCCGAAGATATAAGCAGCCAATGGAGAATATCAGTGTTGGTGTTTATTCTGGACATTTTTCTGGAGTGATATTGTCGCAATTTCTTATAATTTTTGTGACTGGCTTCTATCACATTTTCTGATAGTTGCCCCACAGGCAGTGCCAGAGATTTAATAATGTCAGCACCGTGAATTAAAAGTTTATGTACACTTGCACTCATTTTGTACCATCCATATAGATTGATTGCCATTTCAGCTGTGGTAATGCAATATGTCCTAAATTTCTCTTCGTCTATGTAATGTCCACAAGAGATGATACACAAAATATTTGCAAATCTTTCAATCAACTCTTTGGACACACCTGTGATTTGAGAAACCTGTACCGGGTTTTTAAAAAATTTTCGTTACTATTGCCCCCTCCTTGTTTTGGTTGGTCAACAACAAGTCCCATTTCTCTATAAAAATCATTGCAGATTTTATTTTTTCGCTCTTTCACTTTTTCTTGTGCTTCTTTGCCTCTTGCTTGCCATTGCTGCAACTCCAATTTATATGATATATTCAATAAGTATTCGAAGCATCGGAGATGAGCATGTAAAATTGAGATACCAAATTTGTATGTGTCTTCGCTACATGCTCTTTTCTTGATATTTTGTAAGTCGTTCATATGCACGGGTGTGGCTTTACAGACGTTACACGCTTGTATACTTTTAGTTTCTGTTAAAATATTCACTATCTTGCCATCTACCATTGTGCAAATAGGAATATGTTTAAAATGTATCGTTCTGTCTCCTAGAACAATGGTTGTGGGCTGCAACTGCCTTATTTGCTGCTCAGTATGCTTCTTTAGTGTTTTGATCATTTTCTTTGTTTAATTTAAATGAAATTGGACGACAGTATCTCGTGGAAGAGGGAGTTAAGTTTTTCCAATAAATTACTTTGCTTCTTGCTCTCATTTCCGACAATTCCAGAGGCACAATCGTACATAATATTATGTTGAAGTCAGCGTACACAGAATTGTTCGAAAAGTTTTGCTTGTATATACTGTGCCCTCCACTACTGTCTAGGCCCCACTTATAATAGACTTCCAGGGTTATTGTCGTCTATGTTTGATAAAATGACTTCTAACTGTACCTGCACCAGTCTCTGTATGGTGTGGTCTAAAAGATCTTGTAACGGCACCACAGCTTCATTCTCAGTAACTGTCAAATTCAACGGATAACACTTCCCTTTTGCCTCTTTCACCACATGGTAAGAGGGATATATATCAGCAGCTCTTTTTTTTTGCACCTAGACGCATCGTCCCATATTCCTTTTTGGTTAAATTAAGGTCCACTATGAGACCTAAAGCTTCTTCAGCACTATACTGCACAACATTTACAGAATACGATGAATGAGCCTGTTCCATTTTTTTTCAACCTTTTCGGGGATGAACTTAACGCAAGTTTTAAAACATGAGCTGTCTTTCTTTTTCCTGATTTCACCAGACTAGTTTCAGTTGCTAAATAAAGTTTTTCAGGGGTAAGATTCGACACTAGTGACTTGAGTTTCCTCTTTTTGCTGCGTTCAGAACTGGTTTCAAACGATTTTCTTGGTCTACCTCGCTTTTTTTCCGAAGAAGTAGATTGTTGTGTAGTTAATTGTATCTCAGGGAGATTAAATTCTTTACTAAGCCAATTGGCATTCTTATGATTAAACCGATCAAACATATATTTACATTCACGCCATCTAGCTAAAAGTTTTGTTACAAACACTTTAACGTCCACTTTTAACTCTTTCAACAAAGTCTGAGATGGGTCAACTATAGTAAACTTGTCTACTATGTATTCTATTAATCGTTCATTACACTTGGATGACGAAAAACCAAAAAAACCTTCATTTCTTAACAATATAAACAGCTCATTTCTACACAATTTCCTCTGCTGCGAAACGGGGTCGACGCGACTACCTAAAAATAAAGAGCTCAATTTAACAAACGGGCACACATGGGGACGGGTTCTTTGCTTATTTTAAATTCTCATGGGCTCTAGTTTCTAAAAAAGTATAGAATATAACGGTACTGTGTGGAACTTTTTTTAAACGTCTGTAAACTCAAAATAATCTAAAAAACTTTTACACTAAATTAGTCTTTGACGTGAAATTATATTACTCCTAGATTTATAAAAACAATTAACAAATAATCAATAATAATAATAAATAAATGCACACCTGACCCTTCCCTCTCCATGCTAAAAACACAATTTATTAAACAATGGCTCATAAAATACGCGTGATTACTCGGTAAATGTTTCGGCGCAAATGACTCACGTTTGCCGTGCGAGAACAAAAGAGCACAAAGCTCGCTCGCACATGCTTTTGTGTTGCTTTAGTGAGCTTTATTGCCTTATGATTGTATTGTTCACAAAATTATATTATTGTCATCGTAAATTAGCAATCTGGCCCTGTGTGCGGCGACTTGAAAGTCGCTGTTAAGCTCATCTCTAATACACACGGTAATAACGAAGATGACGCGTACTAAATTAAAAGTCACTGCAACCTCGGAACTATTCGTACACTACCGGACAACATGTTGCTAGGTCACCATTATTCAATTTTAAATCTACAAGATTAAAAATATTATTTTTCCCTATTTATGTGACAAAGAAAACGATATAAAGGAAAATGCAAAATATCAAATATTTGAGATTTTGAATGGATACATTACAATAAAGGACCTAAATCCTAATTGTTTTAGTATTGTTTATTTTTGTGCATTATTATTGCTATACGGCATAATTATATATGCCTGGCATATAACTATCGCGGCACTTTTAAGTCGCGCGAGAATTAAATGACACATTTCTGATACATATCTTTTCAGTGTCAATAATTTGGCATATACGTCTCACTGAGATGTTTAATTAGATACTTTATGAAACGTCCCTGTGATAGTGAAAACGCGTCTATCTCGAACACATATTTTGTTCATATATCAGCTATAGCTTGTGGACGTTTCATTGACACGTCACATCTGAGCATAGTTTGAAACATTTCAGGCACCTTATTGACACATTTGCGTTAGCTGAGGGAACATAATCACCAGGACCACTATTGTCTAAATCCAGACTTACTAGGTAGACATTTTGAAGTTTTATCGGGTTTTGATAAAAAATATGGATTAACAAGAAAACCGTTAGAAACAGGTATAGGGAATGTTACAGCGAATCGATGCAGAATCAAATTCTACATCCGACCATCCAATAATATACAGGGTGTCACATTTAAAAGAACGAACCTTTTCAACTTTGAAAATAATGTAATTAGTCATCAAATTTTGGACACCCTGCATGAGATAAATCAATTATCAATGTGGATTTCGAAATCATTTTTATACTTACGTCTACCACAGAAACGTTCACCACCATTCAAAAATGGGTAAAAGGCGCAGTGTTGAAAATAAGGTTACACCTTTCAAGATTTTTAAAAGAATTAAAATATCTAAGAAACAGTTGAAAATAGATATAGGGAAACCTGATGGAACTCATCATGAGATTTTTTCAGAAATTGAAAAGTGAAATAATATATTGGGTGTTCCATTTAAAATAAGGAAGTTAATAGTGACTTCTGGCATAAGCGGAACTGGTATGACCTTGAAAATATTTTAAAATGAAAAGAATGTTAAGTAACCCTGGAGTCTAAAATTTCAGAATTCTGCGTATTTTTTAACCACAAAAACTTCTAACGAACGGTTACTTTGAGAAACCCTGCATATGGGACGATATTTCCTAATCTTTCTTATCATAATTTTCTAAACTAAAATTCAAAATCACGCTGTTGACGGTAACATGCAATGGCATCATTAACGACAGTCTAGTTGTAACATAAACCATTTTTGTACTCTTTATTAGTGATGGGCCAAATCGAATAATTTAGAGAATCAAGACCTTTGTACTTGGGAACTTTTGGGATCGAGAACTTGCCGCAGCCGAGAATGTATTCATTCATTAATTTTGAATCAATATACACGATGTTGATGATAACTCAGAATCAGGATGAACTAAACTCAAACAACTCGATTTGGCATCCGCAACATAGTGAACATGATTTTCTGTTTTTATTTATTTGTATTACCAAAAATAATTTAAATAAAAATTGAATAATTTTAAATATAGTTTACTAAAATTTTTAATTGTATTAGATTAAGGGTTAATTATTCTAAGATATATATCAAAATTCAAATTGATAGTTTAGTATATACTTATACGTTTTACACTCTAGACCTAAGCAGTATAATAAAATATAACTGATATTGTTCAAATATAAAAAATGTCTATAATACTGCTTGATAATTTTTATATTACAAATCAACATGACATTAACGATATGAATATATAGATACAAATGTTAAAAAGTAGCACTTGGGTTATATGAGTAATTTGTACTCAGTTCAGTATTGTAATCGAGATTAGGATAAATCAGATCTCGAGAAAATTGGAAAATCAAGTACTTTCAGATTTTTGAGCTCGAGACTGCCCATCACTACTCTTTTTTCAGAAGTGTCGGACTCTTATATAATCTTCTTTGCTTTATTCATGTGATTGATTTTAATTTAAAAATAAAAAATAAACAATTAAATTTTTTATTACAGATGATATGTTAATTAAACTTTGGAATTGGGAAAAATCGTGGGCATGTCAGCAAGTCTTTGAAGGCCATTGCCATTATGTAATGCAAATAGCAATTAATCCGAAAGATAACAATACGTTTGTAAGTGCGTCTCTCGATCGAACGCTAAAAGTCTGGCAATTAGGTGCTGCTACTGCAAACTTTACATTAGAAGGACATGAGAAGGGTGTGAATTGTGTTGATTATTACCATGGTGGAGATAAACCATATCTTATTTCTGGAGCTGATGATCGTCTTGTAAAAATTTGGGATTACCAAAACAAGACTTGTGTACAAACTTTAGAAGGACATGCACAAAATATTAGCGCAGTTAGTTTTCATCCTGAATTACCTGTTGTACTAACTGGAAGTGAAGATGGAACTGTTCGGATTTGGCATGCAAATACTCATCGTCTTGAAAGCAGCCTAAATTATGGTTTTGAAAGAGTATGGACTATATGTTGTTTTAGAGGTTCAAATAACGTAGCTCTTGGTTATGATGAAGGTAGTATCTTAGTGAAGGTTGGACGTGAAGAACCTGCTGTTAGTATGGATGCAAGTGGTGGAAAAATAATATGGGCTCGTCATTCAGAACTTCAACAAGCAAATTTAAAAACACTAAGCGAAGGAGTGGAAATTCGTGATGGTGAACGTTTACCAGTTGCTGTAAAAGATATGGGTGCTTGTGAGATTTATCCCCAAACAATTCAACATAATCCTAATGGACGTTTTGTTGTTGTGTGTGGAGATGGTATGTTATTATTTATTGAATGTGATGATATTAAACTTTTTTTTTGTAGGGGAATATATAATTTATACTGCTATGGCATTGAGGAATAAGGCGTTTGGTAGTGCTCAGGAGTTTGTGTGGGGTCAAGATTCAAGTGAATACGCAATAAGAGAAGCTGGATCAACTGTGCGTATATTTAAAAATTTTAAAGAGAAAAAAAGCTTCAAACCGGATTTTGGTGCTGATGGAATATTTGGAGGATGGTTGTTAGGAGTTAAATCTGTTTCTGGATTGACATTTTACGATTGGGAGACTACTGCTCTTGTTCGCCGTATTGAAATTCAACCTAGATCTATTTATTGGTCTGATAGCGGACGCTTAGTTTGTTTAGCTACGGAGGACAGTTTTTACATTTTAAGTTATGATTCTGAAGAAGTGACAAAAGCACGTGAAGCAGGAGAAACTGCTGAAGATGGAGTGGAAGCTGCATTTAATGTTTTAGGAGAAATTAATGAATCTATTCGTACTGGTTTATGGGTTGGTGATTGCTTTATTTACACCAACTCTGTCAATCGTATTAATTATTATGTTGGTGGAGAACTAGTAACAGTTGCTCATTTAGACAGACCTTTATACTTATTAGGTTATGTACCCCGTGAAGATCGTTTGTATTTAGTAGACAAGGAGTTGGGTGTTGTTAGTTATCAATTGCTGTTATCTATGTTAGAATACCAAACCGCTGTAATGCGACAAGATTTTGCAACTGCAGATAGAGTTTTACATTCAATTCCAAAGGAACACCGTACCCGCGTTGCTCACTTCTTAGAGAAGCAAGGATTTAAACATCAAGCTTTAGCTGTTAGTACAGATCCGGAGCACCGTTTTGAACTTGCAATTAGTTTAAAAGATGTTAAAACTGCAGAAGCTCTTGCGTTAGAAGCTAATAATCCACAAAAATGGAATCAATTAGGTGAATTAGCTATTTCAATAAATAATTTAGCGCTCGCAAAAGAGTGTATGAAGAGAGCACAAGATTATGGTGGTCTCCTCTTAATGGCTAGTAGTTCTGGGGATGTTGAACTTATGCGATATCTGGGTGAATCTACAGCTGCTTCGAACAAACACAATATTGCTTTCTTAGCGTTCTTTATGTTAAGTGATTTGCATAAATGCTTAGAAATATTAATATCAACTGATCGTTTACCAGAAGCTGCATTTTTTGCTAGGTCTTATTTACCGGACCAAGTATCGAGAGTTGTTAAACTTTGGCGTGAAAAATTATCTGCTATAAATCAAAAGGCGGGACAAAGTTTAGCTGATCCGGAACAATACGAAAATTTATTCCCAGGTTTAAATGAAGGCATTCTTACCCAAAAATTTTTAGAAAAGGAACATTCCATTTTTCTACCAGCTACTGCAGCAGCAACTGCAGTTTCAAATCGTAAACGAAATCCTATAGAAGAAATGAAAGCTGCTGTTGCTAATGGGGCATTTCATTTAGGAGATTCTTTAAAAAGGTAAGGTACACCATACAATATTTTTTAATAAGCATTGATTAAAATATATCATATAATTAATTACTTTCTTAACTAAAATTAGTTTTTCTTCTATTCTATTACGACTTTAACTTCAGTTATGATGCCCATCCTAGCGAACATTACTATGAAATGAAATTCATGTATCATATTCCTGCTACCATTTGTGTTCAGAATGTGTGATAATTCATATGATACAATACTATAATAATATAAACTTTATTTAGCTAAAAAAATTGCTACACAAACTCTTATCTACAAATAATTTTACACACTTACAGCTCACCGAAGCAAACAAGATAGTCAGAAAATACGTGAACTAAAAGAATTTTATTTGAAATATTTGTTATGGATAATTCTTTGGCATCAACAACGTCTCTATTAATTCTATGTAGTTATTAGA
This sequence comes from Vesta saturnalis, assembly GCA_036346205.1. Lineage (NCBI taxonomy): Eukaryota > Metazoa > Arthropoda > Insecta > Coleoptera > Lampyridae > Vesta > Vesta saturnalis. The sequence continues at coordinate 890,771 of JARFJB010001996.1, forward strand.
TAAGTAACATTTAATTGACCAGTAAATACTTGTGTTGCAGTTCAAGGACGAATTTTTAAATATTTAAATTTACGGCCATAATACTTTTTGATCTGAATGTACTCTGAAAAAGACGAGAGCACTAGCTCCGCCCTCTCAGCGATCATGTTTGCTTCGGTCAACTGTATATATATTCCTAATATATTTGCCTTATTTTGATTTAAATATTTACATTTGTACTATTTTTAATATCATTCGGTTACTATTTCTTCAAAATATTGTGGCATTAAACCACATTTAATTTTATGGATAAATATAAGAGCCTTCATTTCGCAAAATTCATCAGTTTTGATCCACATGGTGTCGATGCTTATATATTTATTGCACTTTAGTATCACTCGCATTGCACAGTTTTGCAATATTTGCAGTCTGTTTATTCCTTTATTTGCCAAATACAGAATTGTGCCAGCATAGGAAGGATTATACAACCATACACTATCTCTCTTGACCATCTACTCAAAAAATTGTTACATTTATTAAGTACCCCTAGCTTTTTCGAAAAAATTTTTACACCCAAACACATACGTCATTTATCCATTCTCCTTTCTGTTTTTCCTTCCCCAACATCATTACTTTGGTTTTATCTGTATTGAGCTTTAGTTTGTTTCTTTCCAGCCATTTATTTATATTGTTAAGGTCTTCTGATAGATTTATTTGCACACTTTTTGTATTAGTGCCTGATATGTATAATACTGTATCGTCTGCAAAAATGTGAAACTTGCAATGTTTTATTATGTTTCTGTTATATTTCTGGTGCCCAAGTCATCGTCCCTCATTGGTACGCTTTGTATAATTTCTTTAATACTATTAACAAAGTAGTTATTAAATTTTTGTGTTATAATAGTCGTTTCTTTATGAATTTTACCATTTATATACAATATGAATAGTAGTGGAGATAGGATGCTTCCTTGAGGTACTCCATAATTAATTTGTATTTCCTCTGACTGTACTTCTCAACATCGAACATTTTCTTTCCTGTTTGAAAGGTACTTTACAAACCAGTTTAACACCGTACCTCCAATTTCATACATTTGCAGTTTTTTTAATCAATCTGTCCCTGTCTATTGTTTCAAAGACTCGCTAGAGATCCAAAAAGACCACAATAGTTATCAAGTCGTTATCATTATTATCTATCCAGCTGTTCAATCTGTACTGGAATGCAGCTTCACAACTGTGATTTTGTCGGAAACCTGATTAGTATTTGATCGGGATCTTATTTTGTTCTGCATAGTGTAGTAATTGTTTATATACAATTTTTTCTATTACTTTTGCTGTAGCTGGAGGTGTATTTACTAGTCGAAACAGTTCTGGTTTTTGAGTACGAGGCATCTTCCTTAGTGGTATTATCGTAGTTTTTTCATTTTTTCTGGAATTACACCTATTTCGAGGGAACTGTTAATTAAATTTAATAGGGAATTTGCCAATTCATCAAACACCATTTTAAAGATTTCTATTGTTAATTCATCTGGGCTTCCTTTATTTGGTAGAGTAAAAATTTTATTTCTCAATTCTTCCTTAGCAATTAATTTTAATTCTTAAAATTTAATAATTGTATTTCCGGTGTCCAAGTCCTTGTCCCTCATTGATATGCTCTGTATAATTTCTTTAATACTATCAACAAAGTAGTTATTAAATTTTTGTGTTATAATAGCCATTTCTTTATGAACTATACTATGCAATTTAACTTGATTATAAGCTTCTATTTGAGATTATATTATTATATTTGTTAACACCGGAATTAATAAACTTAGGAGGAGAAGGCATAGTAAAGCAATTAACAAAATTATACAAAAAGATATGGGAGGAAAAAATAATACCCAAGGAATGGGAGCAAAACATTATACATTATGTGCTTATACATAAAAAAGGTAGTACAACTAAATGTGAGAATTGCAGAGCACTAAGCCTATTTACAGTAAATTTAAAAATATACACAAAAATAGTAGAAAAGAAGCAGATGAAGGAAGTAGATATACAACTGAAGGAAGACCAGGTCTTGTTTAGACCGGTCAGACAAACACACTATATATACATAGCATTTATAAATATACAAGCAGCATTTGATATCTCAAGAATACAAATATGGAAAACCTTGGAAAGTTATAAAATAAAGTCAGCTTATATAACCAATAAAACGTATATACCGTGTGAGTCATGAGTTTATGAATCAGGAAGTCAATTAGACGTAATGGTTTGACAGAGAAAGTGTGGTTTTGTTTTTGAAAATATTCTGTAATCAGTAATTTTTCGTTTTTACTTTGTTGTTTAAATTATTAATAATACATTAAATTTTTAGTTATTTTTTGTTGGTTAGATTTTGTAAAAAAAAATTAACTATTTAAATCTTTTCACCATCAAGTTTTTTCTTGTAGAAGTAAAAATTAATTTAAACAGTTCTTGTAATTAGATAAAATATACATTATGTGCTGCATTTATGTACAGGGTGATCTTATGTTAATGGCCACATACGTTGGAGGTTGGATACATTTTGTAACCCGGCCTTGAATAAAATGATTATTATAAAAATGGAAACATATTTAGTACTTATTTTGAGTTAATTTTTTTAGATTAAATGTTTCTTATTTAAAATTTATAAAATAATTTCACATATTTTGTCAGACTTTGAAATTTTATTAAATTCGAGTTTATTATTAAAAACAGAATGATCGTGTGGGAAAAATGTGAACTACGTTAGTTGTGTTATCCATCTCTGTACTTTCAGGAAACCATCAAAATTTTCCAAATCCATATACAGTGTGCGTAAAATTCCAGAATCCAAGGCGGCTAATTTTTAAAGACCGGCCCTGGATGATTTAAATTTTGATCGCGTGTGATAATATGAAATCAATCAAATCAACATTAACAAAGTTATGACATAGAGTAGTTTTAGTCAAAACTCATAAATCACCCTGTAGATTATTAGAGCAGTAGGCATTTTAAATGCTCATTTTATGTTCCCTTTAGAGGCCGCCATTCGTGGTAGGAGTATGTACAGTTCCTCATGACTCACCCTGTATAACAATTCAGAAGGCAGAGTCAAGATAAATGGAGTACTTTCAGAAGGATTGAGAAACAATAGAGTGAAACAGGGCAATAGTCTAAGCCCACTGCTATTTATCGTAGCAATGAATGAGGTTATGGAAAAAACTAATGAGAGAATAAAACCTACTAAAATAGGATACAGACAAATGTAACCAATACATCTACAACAACTATTATATGGAGATGACATAATAATAACAGCAGAAAATGAGAAAGAGTTACAATAAAAATTAAATGTATTTAAGGAGAACTAGAGAAAATAAAATTAAAAATAGATATAGAAAAAAGCAAAATAATGTGTATAAGCAAAGAAAAATTAAGTATGGGAGCAATGAAATATTTTAGAAATGTAACAGGAAACACAAGAAGAGACTGTGTGAGAAACGATATAATAAGAGTAAAACAAGAAGCAATAACAACAATAGTAAAGAAACAAGAATTAAAATGGATAGGGCATACATGGAGAATGAAAGAAACTAAGATCCCAAGAATAATAACGGAAATGGTAGTGGAAGGACATAGTACAGGAAGACCAAGAAATAAATTGGGAGAGAATCTAAAATGGGTAGTGTAAAGCAAAGGAAAGCCGATTGGGGAAAGAAAAAAGATGGCAAGGGACAGAAAGGTGGATAGAACTTTGGTGGAACAGGATAGTTAAAGAAACTTTTGAAAAGAAAACTAATGGAAATAACTGTAAAGTGATAAGAAGATTTAATTTCAATATAAACAACTTATTGTGTTAATGTTACGTTAATGATTTTATAATATTTGCTTTTGAAAATAATATTTTCTTTGTGTTTTGTTCTATTACCATCTTCCTAGTAAATTTTGTCTGTAAAAAGTCAATGTCTTATCAACCTTATTGTTTAAATCAAGAACACAATGGTTGTTTTTATATAGGCTTTCATAGCTCATCTAATTTAAAAACTTCCACTAGGATCTAAACGCTATCAAAAATATTCTTATGCAGGAAGATTTGCTAGAGTTACATAATGAAAGTATTTACTTAATATGCACAAGAAGTGAATATAACAATAATCACACTAAAATTTTTATACAGAAACAAAACTAAAATTGTTATATCTTTCTACTTACATTGTGGAGCAAACCTGACGCAAATATACAGACCCGAATTTGAAGTAAGCCACCCTAAATATCGATCAAGTTTACAAAGCCGTAACTATTTTCTTTATTGATGAATTTTAGCGATTTTTGAATAATTTTTTTATGTCAGTTTAAAAATACTTACATTTTCTACATACGCTGCCTGATATATGTGAGCAGGTTTTTTGAACTTTTTACAGTGGAGTGTCTCAGCATTATTGAACACCTTGTATATTTACTCTATGGTATAATAGCTACCTATATTTGTCATCGTGATACCAGTTTTTGAATTGTAGCTCTATCGTTTATAGATAAAGAGATAAATTGAAAAAAAATTATAATGACACTTTAATAGCAATTGAATATTGAAATCATATAACATTTAAAACATAATCATGACATCAATTATCTAAACTTAGGCTATTGTTAAGAATTATTGTTATTATTAATAATGAGTTGTTCTCCCTTGAGCCCTTATTACTTAATCACATCGCCTGCACATGCTCCTTATAATTCTGTCGATTAAGTCGCCAGGTAGAGCGTCCTGCTCTTCCTGGAGAGCAATAGTTAAGTCGTTAACATTATTGGGAGCATCTTTGAAGAGCGTCCCATACATGCTCTACAGGATTGAGGTCTGGAGACAATGGAGGCCATATCATTCATGTAATACCATGTTCCTCAAAAAAATTGTTAACAATAACAGCGTGGTGAGGCCTGGCAGTGTCGTCCATATAAACAAATGCTGGACCCTGAGCCTATGCATTTGGCAGAACGATTGGTTCCAGTATCCGATTTAGATCATTTCTAACATTCACCGTTGAGTTAATAAATACGACCAATTCGGTTTTCCGATTGCCTAGTACTATGCCTCGTCACACTATTAAAGAGTGTCCACCAAAAGGAACGTGTTCTACAGTGCGATTCTGGTCACACTCATTCTGCCGTCTCCACACGCGTTTACGATTACTGTCTGGATGTAAGCAAAAACGCGCTTCATCTGTAAATAGACAGTTTGACCAGTTGACATCGTTCCAGTGTTGGTGGTCACGGGCAAATTGTAGACGAATTTTTTTATGTGCCGCTGTCTATTTTGTATGTCGAGCGGGGCGTTTGGAGGATAAATTTGCCTCCTTAAGTATATATTATTATAGTGGCATTGGAAATATTAACTCCACTTGATTCAACAAAATCTGTTTTACCTGCGTGGAATTTAAATGTCGGTTTGCAGAACAGTTCGCCTCAAAAATCTATCCATTGCAGGAATTGTGCAATGCTGTCGTTCTCCGCCGTATGTGTACTTTGATGTGTTGTTTTCCAGATATCTTTTCCAAACCCAATTTACGGAACACCTTGACACACCCAAACGTCTACTGACTTCTCTACGCGAGACACCTGACTCAATCAGTCCAATACACCTTCCCATAAGAACGTTTTCTAATCGAGGCATTTTAATTTAAGTAATAATTATTTTACAGAGTAAGTGACAGAAGTGTCATTACATTTACAAAGTCGGAAATTACAAGTGTAAATATGATTGTTTTTCAATTTATCTCCTGATCTACAAAAGATTGAGTTAAAATTTGAAAACTGGTATGATGACGACAAATGTAGGTAGCTATTGTACCACACAGTGAATATACAGGGTGTTCAATAAGACTGAGTCACTACTGAAAAAAGTTAAAAAAACCTGCTCACATGTATCACCCTGTAGAGGTAGCATATGAAGAAAATATAAGTTTTTTTAAGCTGAAATTTGAAGCTAAATGTATCAATAAATAAAAAAGTTGCGGCTTTGTAAACTTGATAGATATTTAGGGTGGCTCACTTCAAATTCGGGTCTTTATATCTCTATCGGATTAAAAGTCCCAAATTAAAAAATAAGATGGCTGTGGTTTCTAGGGTTATAAATTCCGGACGTAAAATCCTGCCCCATTCGGATGTCCGGGAGGACAGGGTCCAAGCGACCTCGGTCATCGAAAGTATCAACTTTCTGATTCACTACTGCAACATCCGCGGTATCAGGTCTAATCTTAATGCTATTCACCAACATCTTGAACAATTACAACCTGATATATTGTTTCTATCTGAAACACAAGTCTCCTCGGAAAGCTCCGAGTCACCCGACTTGCAATTTCCTCAGTACCATCTTCACTCTAACTTTCGATATAAAGGAGGCGTATGTGCCTACATCAAGGACAGAATTGCTTGCAAGAGGGTTTCTTCCTTAGAAAATAAAAATTTTGACGTGATTTGGTTTAAACATTCTGGTCCTAATTTTGTGAAATTCTACTGTTGCATTTATAGGTCTCCTAATGACAGCAACTTTCAAGACTTCTTCGATTACCTTAGTATGAAAGTTGACTATCTCCTGTCTCAGTTTACATCTTGCGATATCTCATTTGTAGGCGATTTCAATGTTCATAACTCTAATTGGCTTCAATTTTCATCTACTACAAATCCCGCTGGTCATAGTGCAGAAACATTTGCTATTTCATGTGATCTCACACAAATGATTTCTGAACCCACAAGAATCCCTGATAACCCTAACCATACTCCACATCTTCTAGATCTCTTTCTTACATCAAACCCTCTTGTTTATAAAACTTCCGTTCTTTCGCCTTTAGGTTTTTCCGACCATTGTCTAATAAAAATCATTTCTACTGTACCTAATTCCACTGTTGTTCGCAAAACCGATAGAACCTTGTGGTGTTTTAAGTCAGCTCGATGGAGTGATTTACGGGATTTCTTTGCAACCTTTCCATGGCGTGAATATTGTTTTAAGTCGTCCTCTTCTTCGGACATCGCTCTTTCAGTATCTGAAGTCATCCTCATGGGAATGGAGTTATACATTCCGAAAAAACAGTACCGTGTAGGTCATTCACATTCCCAACCCTGGTTCAATAAGGCTTGTTCTGATGCAATATCTTTAAAATATAAATATTGCATTAAATGGAAATCCAATAAATCGGTCGACAGTCATGTAGAATACGTTGTGCTAGAAATATCTGCAAAAGAGTCATCACTAAAACTAAAAAGTTGTTCGAACAACGAAAATGCAATGAACTAGCTACATCTCCTTTAGGCAGTCGTAAATTTTGGTCTTTAGCTAAAGCCATTAGTAAAAACTTTCGAACATTTTCATTTCCCCTGACATCTATTGACGGATCGGTAGTTGCTGATTCTGTAGACAAAGCCAACGTTTTTGTGGATTTGTTTGCATCAAACTCGTGTCTCAATGATTCTGGAAAAGATGTGCCCCTAGTCAACTCTTCTTCATACGTTATGAAACCAATTCATTTTCGGTACAAGCTCTTGGAATCGATCATCAGTAGGCTTGATCTCACTAAGGCGACTGGCCCAGACGGTATCCCAGCTATTGTCTTAAAGAAATGTTCCCCCAAACTAGTACCAGTCCTATCTAAGCTCTATACGATCTCTATATCTTCTGGGAATTCCTTCATCATGGAAGTTAGCAAATGTTCAACCTATTCCCAAAAAGGTGATAAGACCGATCCCTCAAATTACAGACCAATTGCCATCACTTCCATTTTGTCTAAAATCATGGAAAAAGCCATCAATCAGCAACTGCTCACGTTTCTTGAAACTAACAAACTCCTTAGTGACCATCAATATGGGTTTAGGCAAAGTCGTTCAACAGGCGATCTTCTTTCATATGTGATCCAGGTTTGGAACAATACAGTAGAGCAGTCCGGTGAAACAGTTGTAGTCGCTTTAGATATCTCAAAGGCATTTGACCAAGTTTGGCATAAGTGTTTACTTGCCAAACTCACCTCGTTTGGGTTAAATGATGCGCTCATCAACTGGGTTTCTAGTTTCCTTGATGAAAGACGAATACGTGTCGTAGTTGATGGCTTTTTTTCAAAAGAAGTTAGCATTAACGCGGGCGTACCACAGGGATCCGTTATAGCGCCTACACTTTTTCTGCTGTACATAAACGACCTTATTTCTTCAACAACTAACCCCATCCATTGCTTTGCTGACGATAGCACTCTTCACTGCAGTTCATCTCAGTCTACTCATAGTGATAATCCACCTTCTATGTCAAATCAAGAAATTAAGGCTGAAATGGCAAATTCAATCAACAAAGACATTCAACGTATTCTCGAATGGGGAAGCAATAATCTAGTTAAATTTAATGCTAACAAAACTCAGTGTTGCCTTATGTCCGCCAAAAAAGATCGATCATTTCCTGTTGTAAGTATGAATGGCTCAGTTCTTAAGTTTTCAGACTCTATTACTTTGTTGGGTATGACTGTATCTTCAAATCTCTCATGGGTTGACCATCTTCTGTCATCTACCAAAACAGCTGCTCGTAAAATAGGCTTTTTGTACAGATCTAAGCAGTACTTTACCTCTCGACAACTCCTTTTGCTGTATAAGGCCCAAATTCGGCCTCATCTGGAATATAATTCTCACCTTTGGGTTAGTGCTCCCCAATACGCTCTCGATATCGTTGATCGTATTCAAAAGAGAGCGATTAGGCTTATAAATGACCCGTCTTTAACTTCTCACATACAGTCCCTTGGGCATAGAAGGATGGTTTCAGTTCTTTCTTTGTATTATCGTTATTACAACGGCTATTGTGCTGGTGAATTACATTCTTTGATACCATCTCCGGCTATCTTTGCGAGAAACACTCGGTTCGCTCAATCACATCATCAGTATGCAGTACAAATCTCCACTTGTCGTACCAAACGGGCGCAATCCACGTTTTTCTACACGGCTTCTAAACTCTGGAATGATCTCCCTAGTTCCTGTTTTCCTCTCACTTATGATATGAGAAAATTTAAGGTATCTGTTCATAGGCATCTATTGGCAATTCATTATCCCTCTATCCATCCTCCTAAGTGTTCCTGAGTGCTTTAGCACGATAGGCCTTATTTAGCCTGTTCAGGTCCACAATCATAAAAAAAAAAAAAAAGATAAAGTTCCTGAATAATTGTTTGTTTTTTTAACACTTGTTTCCTTACTAGAAAAAGAGGTTATATATAATTTCCATAATAAATGTTAATTATTCTCGTTATTCATTAATAATCTTGTTCTGCTTCGCTTTATTCAAATTGAGCTGAAGTCTGCTGTGTGTTGCTTGTTAATTATACCTTCTCTGACATTCACTTTTTCTACTTTCGCTGCCTTACTTCCTTTTTTCCTTTTTTCACACAAAAACATCCACAAAAATTGCAGAAGAGTAGGATCACACTAACATACATAAAGGGAACAACAGACCGGATTAGCAGTATTCTAAAAAAACCATATTGCCTTTCCGTAAAACCAAAATCAATCTTAAAGATCATGGAATATGAGAGATTCCATGTGGAGACTGACCGAACATACATTGGTCAACAAACAGACAAATCAGTGCTGGAAGAACGTCTATTAGCAGCAAGGAACAACACCACAACCTCATCTTTAATACATGTTCAATTGACATCACACAATATCAACTTCAAGAACACCAGAAGGATAGCGTCAGCAAAACATCTAATCAAGAGAATAATAAGAGAAGCTGTGGATTTGTTATAATGGAAAATAGTATTAAACAAAAATAAACAACATGAATCTGTTTATTTTAGTCTAATAGGAGAATCTTCACTGGAAGCATCTCCTACATGTCAATTATTGTATACATACTGGTAATCAACTGTTCAACCAATTACTTATTGACCTAAGGACAAATTGTAAATATCACGGTGTTAAATAAATAAAAAAAAAATCAGTCTGTTTTGAAAATATAAAAAAAGATGTGTGTGTGTTCTCAACCATTTACAAATAGAAAATTATATTAAAGCTTGGTGATGAGAAATTAGCTGTTTATTTATTGTGCATGTTTAAGTATGCCATAACATTAAAATTTTTTTTTTAGTATTGCAGAAAAACCGTTAGAACTACAATCAAATACAGTTCCCACTGGTTTACTAGTAGATACATCTTCTACAAAAGGTCCTATGTCATCCGCAATTCCACTAGATGATGATGATTTAGATTTTGACTTAGAAGGAATGAATTTAGATGAAAATATTGACACCTCTGTAAGTTTTTTTTTTAATTCAATTATCATCTTTTATTGACTTAATATTACCGTGATTAGAATAGCTAGTAACCATAGTATTTGCATTATACCGGGTGTGTATAAATTGGCGCATTTCCTACACATGGCGTTATTATTTGGACCAAATATTTAAAGTCATATGGACATAGATATATTTGTTCAAAGAAATTGTTCTAACCATGTATGTTGATACAAATCTCAGATCGGAGTGGGACGATAAGGATAACTCGCTCTAACATTTCTGGCGTGATTAGCCGAGACCATTGATAACCTAAAGGCTGGCAGTCATCCCCCCTTCAAGGGGTATTAGTCAGCCCACGTAGGCCAGATATTTCACTGCTTTCTTATGCATATGCAGTGAAAGTACATGCAATTTCTGAGAGAAGAGAAGTTTTTTGCAATATATATGTGCCTTTAAGCAGTGTAAACGAGAGTTTAAAGGTAAGTTAATTGGTTTTAACAAGTATTAGGTAATTATTTTACCGTAACAATCACATAAAGAATTGAACTTTAATAACACTTTAAAAAGTTTCGTGCAAATTACAATCTCACGAATATACTATAAACATTGAGCTACACATATTTGCTGTTTTTAGAGAGCTAATGTTAAGTACTAAATTTTAGAACGTAAATTACATCTAGATTATTGTTTTGAAAATGGATCACAATGTTCTTTTCCTTTCATTTCTTCAGATGGTAAGGAAATGCTGTGTTCCTCACTTTAGCAATTAATCGTGGCGGACTTTTATATCCATCCGAAATAGTTTTAAATATTTGAGCTTACACGTTGTCGGTATTTAATGTTTTAATATCAGAGGAGTTTGAAAAAAATCTTCTGTATAGTTTAAGTGCTAAAATTATAGAAGAAAATAATCTTTATTTAGACAATTTCTGTAAATGTAAAAATGTTATTACTACTGTTATAAACAAAATAGTAAAGGTAATGGTAAATATATTACTAACTAATTATTCAAAATTAAAAAAACAGCAAAGATATCTGTAAAGACAAATCTAAAAAACTCAAAACGCTTACGAAATATGTAACCCTTTAGTATTAAATTTAGCTTTTAATTCTAATAAATCATTGCTGGTTATTAAAAGTTAAGGGCATAGGACCCGACCTAAAATCTCTAACAAATTTTAGAGAACCCGACGTACAGCTAATATTTAATCTATGCGTCCCACAATAATGTTACGTACTTGTCATAACAACATGACGTGACTGCCTTTTAACTCAAAAGAAATAATCTTGCTACCTGCATTCATGGCCAAGCCCAAGCTGTGAGTAATGGCGAACGTAGTATTTAATCTGCAAAAAATGCGTATGAAACATACAAATGCCCTTGAACTATAATAAAAACAACACCTCTATTTACATTAATCTGTGGTAACATTAACGACTAATGAAGTAAGTAGGTATTTATGTATACAAATAACGCAATCCATTAATCCAGTTTTGCTTTTTTTAATTGTATTACAAATCATTCAATTGACCAATATTCTTTATTATTGATTGATACTAAACTATCGTTTCAATTCAAAGACAAACTGAATAATTGAAAAGATTTACGAGTAAAATGATAAGCAGGCTGATGAATTCTTATCAATTAACCCATTAACTATGTATTAGAGAATGATTATGCTGCTTATTATTCCAAAACTGATCTCAAATTGATCAATCTATTGCTTCCTTTATACAAAAAATAATAATAATTGAGACTTATATTAACTTCTTTATTTTATTAAATTAATTTAGTTTGCTATGTATGGATATAAATGTAGGATCGATGATCACGTCACCAATTGCTTAACCAAAAAAAAAAAATTATTTTGCAAAAGGAAATTGAAAACAATTTTTTTAATCATTCGTGTTTCAATGCGAAGTAAACAGAAAAATGTATTAAAATACATTAGCAGATTAAAAATACTACAGTCCAACTTTTCAAATGACAAAAAAAAATTGCTAAAAACTAAAAATTCCAAGTCCTTTGAACAACTCGCAAATATAGTTTAAAAAATACTTATGTTGTTTAAAAACTTTTAAAATGTTTGTTACCACACACTATTTGTATACTTATCACTTCAATTTCTATTTACGTGTCACTATCAACAACTTTTTTCCTCTTACGCTTTTCTCAGTATTTAATTTTCTGTTTTATTCTTGAGCTTCCACTATTTTTTTAGAATCTCAAATTCTCATACCTCGTGGAACCTGTAGGTCGGCTAGTTCAGGCAACATGCAATTATACAAAAACTTTTAATTTTGGAAGCATGTTATGGAACCAAAACTTGGAATCCCTCTCTATCCTTATTATCAGAATATCCACATCAGTATATAAAATAAAATCACAGTATTGTGTACCAGCAATATGTAACTTACCCTGAACTTGAAAAAAATAATTATGAGTTTGTTTTAATGAAAGGCGTCCGTCATTGTAGGAAATGCATAAGTTTTTCTTGGCATCGTTAGTTGTCAACGCGTCTTTTATCGATTGGTCCTTTATTGGGTATAAACAGTTAACATCAGTACTGCCTCCATCCTAAAGTAGTCCATGGAGGGATGCGGCTAAAGAGGGATACTTCTCCGATATATATAGACCATAAGGACTACTTTCTTCTGGGTTTTCTGTTCGTACAACTCTATCGCTTTTTTTCGTTGACCCGTTCATAAACGATTGGTCGAGTGTAAAGTTCCTTTGTACTTTTGTAAAGCATGTCCATTACAGCACAATGGCATGACGTTTTTTCCAAACGTTTGCATACTTTTCGAATGTTTGATGCTGAAGTTTGGACTCTTGTTTATTATTTTCTGTTTCTCGTTTTTAAATTTATTTTCTTCCATATCAGGTTGTATTGCATGCCGTCCGTATTCACGGTTTGTGTCAACAGTAGATATATGTTTAAATTTTTTAGCTGTTTCTTTTTGAAATAGTCTTAACATTTCATTATGTTTTTGTCGTCTTTTACAAAAATTTGAAAATTACGCACTTTTTTTAACACGGATACTGTATTTATGCCAAGAAGGCTCATTATTAAAGGATAACGCTGTCCCGATGCAACGTCTGAGGTACGAATCTCGTTTGCATAAATTGGTGCTTTCCCCCAGTAAATTTTGCCACCAATGACATGTAGCCTTCAGCATAATTAGTAGTACAATTGCTTACTAACTGTTTGCTTTCAAAACGACAATCTAATGGGCAACATATTTCAGTAAATATTTTTACCTTCCAACCTACATATACATATGCAGGTATAGAAGGTTATGCAATCGACTTTTTTTTCACTATCGCTAAATCGACTTATTAACTCATTTTACAGCTTTTGGTCAAGTTTCGTTAAGATCGGCCATGATGTCTAGGTGGGTGGAAGGGTGTAGTGCGTGGTGTGATGTGTGCGTGACAGCGATAGTGCGTCGACAGGATCGTCATGTGCAACACACACAGCACACACACACACACACACACACACACACACACACACACACACACACACACACACACACACACACACACACACACACACACACACACACACACACACACACCCACCCAGCACACACACACACACCCACACGCACACCCACACGCACACACACGCACACACGCACACACACACACACGCACGCACGCACGCACGTACGAACGCACGCACGCACGCGCGCGCGCGCACACGCACAGCCGATCTTGATGAAACTCCGCCAAAAGTTGTAAAATGAGCTAATAATTCAATTTAGCGATAGTGAAAAAAAAAATCGATTGCATAACCTTCTACACCTACATATGTATATGTAGGTTGGAAGATGAAGACAGCCCAACACAAAAGAAGGTGCAGCTAAACTCAATTGTGTTAATAGGCGTTGCATTTATTAGGGTATGAAATATGAATCATACTGCTTTTTACCTGCTATTTTAATCCCTAATACTATGACCATTGTGTAAATGTTTCAACTAAATGCTGCATATATAAAAACTTGAATTTTCGTTCGGATAATTCTGCATATCCTATGCCCTTGTGGAAAAATAGACCATGTTTTATTTTTAATTAGTCAATCTGCCAAACGTCTTTGGTCTATGTTGAAATATTGAACAACATTCAAAGTAGGTTTAACAATAAAAATACATTTTAATTTTATTTCAAAATAATAATTTAATGAAATGGTAAATAACATGCACAACGCCCAGCTGGTTGAAATACTAAATTTACAACTAAAATAAAGGTGTGTATTGTAATTCCATAAACTGCAAAGGTTTATGACTCTTATTGCTTCTTTCTCAAAATTTTACCTCACTATCTATCACTTTCTATCCTTACACTTGTTCTTGTCTTTCCTTATTTTCAGAGAAATTATATATAATTAAATCCATTTTTTCTCTTCGGTTACATAATTGTTTACATATCTCAAAGTAATTATAAATGTAATTAGTTCACACATACCAATATGAAGTTTGAAGACAATACTACGAAAATTAAAGTAACTAGGTCGACTTTTGATAATAGACATGAATTGAATATAAAAATTGATTTTTAAAGCATACTACTGCATGAAATTCAATTATACTTCGTTAAGGTATTGGTGTCGCCTTAGTTTGTAAATCTGTATTAAAATATTTATCGTAATAGTTTTAGTAAAGAAAAAAACTGGATTGAACTGTTTTTGGTTATTTAGAACAATATCATTATTTTTTTTGAATGACCTGATAAAGCTTGCTAAAATTGTGAATTTCTATTGGAATATTTATGTGAATCCTATGCCCTTAATATTATTAGTACCTACCTAACTTGAAATGTGTGTACTATAAATCAGTTTTAAGTTTGTTTGTAATTTTAGTTTGATGTTCTTTAAATAAATGTAACTCGTAGCATTATTTGTATTATTTTCTATTTGTACTACACTGCACTACTCTGCTTTCATGGCCGACATAGGATGACTCACTCGTCGGTTACTAACAGCCTAAGTTATCAATGGTCTTGGATTAGCTGGACGGTTCTGGATGCGTACACAGTGAAAAGCAGCGAAATTATCAACTGTGAAACTTATGACAGAACTGTCACATTCAAATTTAAACATATTACGACTGTATGTTGCCAAATCAATTCCTCCTAAAATTTGCAAATTTAAAAACTTTGACTTATCCTTTTCAAATCTGATTGCATTTAAGTTATTCCTAATAGGTTTAGCTATGATACTTTGTAAAAAAATATAATCTTTTTCTTCTACTTTTGACATCAATTGAAAAAATAGGAGCTGAAATTTCAAACCTTGGTGACCTCATATGGACAAACGGAAGCAGATCCAACATTTTTGTAAATAGATTTTCGTCTCAGAATTGTCCAAAGAATAACGCCACGAGTATGAAATGCGTCAATTTATACACACTCTGTTTTTCTATTTATGCTATGCATATTATTTTAATCAATTCAAGAAGTATATTTACTGTTTTAACATGGTTTGTAAGAATTTATTGAATGCAACAAAAACAAACTTAAGAATGTGAATATTTACATTCGGCAAACAGTATAAATATAATTTATATTTGGCGCAGTTGGTAGCGCGGTACTCTAGCAAAGTACAGGTCGTAGGTTCGAATCCTACTCGAGGTAAACTTTTTATTTATGTATTTAATAAAATTAATAATAATTTTTAATTACATATTTACCTTGAACTTATTCGTTCATAACAAAATCGTATAATAATTTAATATTAGTCAAGTTGCTTTGGTATGTGTGAATCCTTGCGATATTGCAGGCTCACATTCCGTTAATATAAGTAATTTGACTGTAATCTCATTATATTTAAAATTTACATCAGTTCTACATACATAAAGACAAAATTTGCATCGATTGGGGCTTGAACTTTGGTGGCGCAGTTGGTAGCGCGGTACTCTAGCAAAGTACAGGTCGTAGGTTCGAATCCTACTCGAGGTAAACTTTTTATTTATGTATTTAATAAAATTAATAATAATTTTAGTATAAATCTATATTATTGAATTAAAATATGTAAATACTAACTTAGTACCACCTGATCAACCTTATGTCAAAGAACTCTCTCTGCATTAAAAAAATTGTAATTGACAAGCTTTCCTTCATATGAATTTTGACACAACAGAGTTAAGACAACACTGTTTATTGTTCTGAAAAATTTGATCGAACAAGAAAAGTTTGAATTTTTCTTTTTATTAACAGCAATTAAAGGAACACTCCTATATACGAAGAGTATGGAGAGCTTCCTATAGTAATTTTTTTAATCCAGGGAGAAAATCTACACTGAACAATTACTATAGTGCGAGTCACACTGAGAATGCAGTGTGGCGGGGTATAGGCAATGTATTTGTAATGGGAGGCCGGCACACTGTGTTGCCAGTTGTCCGATGGCTGTGACAGGGTCAGCTCTAAAGTTATTATACAGTGCCGCCAATAAGTTGGACACAAATGAAAAACTTTTTTATTTTTTGCGAACGATACGTAAGAGTAAACTGCCCTTATTTTTGAAAAAATCGGAAAATTTTAGTTGAAAAAATCACTCAAAATTCTCAAATATGAATTTTCAAGACGATCTAAATATCGTTAAACAATTGTATTAATTATAAAGTTACTTACAATGCATTTACGTCATTTCAAACCGAGCTTATGCGGGAAGATATCTTAATGAGTTTTTAATGTAACTGTAAAGTAAACAAACAACCCTAAATATAATACTGATTTTCAGTCTTGTTTGTGACTTATTACCGGTAACATGGAATTTAAGAAATCCAAACGCGGACAAATGCTCAATATCATTTGTCATTTAGTGAATGATGAAAAATTGAGTTTGTTTATAAATGTACAATTAATTCTCTGTTTATTTTTTCTTAAATTAACTTTGCCTGAAATAATTCTTTTGTAATTTTGAAATTTATTGTTTATTATTATGAATTATTGAACACATTTAAACAAAGGCGAAGGTATAAACATCATCAAACTTCCAACAAGTTTTTAGCGAATCTGTGAGAGCGGCGAAATTTGCTTGAGACCGGACTTGAGGTTTAACCAATCCCAGCGTAAGGACAACTGGCAACGGTGTGCTCCATAAGACTCCACACTGCATTCTCAGTGTGACTTTCACTATAGGAAAATTTTCTACCATACTTTATTCTCTATGTTTAAAAATCTCAGTTCAAAAATTTGAAGTTAGAGCTTGTGTCTTAAGAGTTACATTCACACCAAGAAAGTGCAAAATATGTTTGGAAAATTGTGATATTCTAAGTTTGATTTTTATACATTAGTGAACAGAGTGTACAAGTGTAGTTATTTCTGTAAATCTGGTAATAGCGTGCACACCTTATAATGATTTAATGACATACTTGACTCATCCACCAATTTTTTTCCAATATAATTGGGACACGTTTCAGTAATAAATCACCAAACTAAGATTAAGATATTTTTTTATGACATTAATCATTGTTACCAGCTGTTGTATTATTGTTACCCCAACTAATGTCACCTTGGCAAAATTCTTCGTTCTATAAAGCATTTCTCATTAGATCAAGTACCAACCTAATCAAAAAAATTATGGCCAACTGCAAAGAGATTTGTGAATGTATATATTTTAAGTACTCTTAAATTAAATATAGGTCTTATATTGATGTTCATTGATGATATTTTTTATTAGGATTCTAAGAAGTTGTTTTAAATGAAACAATTAACATCAATATTTGATTAAGTTTGTTTAAACAGTAATTATAATCATTGTTTTATTTTATTTTTTTTTTTTGTTTCAGGACATTAACATCGATGATGAACTATTAACAGAGTAACCATGCCATGTATTTTGTCATAATTTTGGATAAGTATTAACTACACCCATTTCCAAAGGCTTCTATATAAACTTGTAAAAATAAGATATAAAATTTGTTTACTACTTTTGAAGTTGTTCTGATATTTATAAGAAATATATTTGTCTATATTAAATTATGAGTTTTTGTACTAAAATGTTTGAATTGTAAAAGCTATCTTGCATATTTAGTTTATAAAGAACAATTTTGATAAGTGCATAAGTTTATTGCATAAAGATAGGTAATTTTAGGTGCAGTTCAGTATACGGGTGGATGTATACTTAAAAAGTGTGTTTTTAATTTCTTTCCAATTAAGTGTTGCTTTGTGAAAATATCTAGTGTGGAACAACATACAACCTTCCAAACTACAAAGCATAAATTAAAATGAATGAAATAATTTTGGAAATAATTTTTACCTTTCAACCTACATATACATACAGTGAATACCAAATGTATGGAACCGGCCTTGTTATTTCAAAACTATTCCAGGTAAATCGATAAAATTTAATATGCATGCTGTTTGCAAAGCCTTCTATTATTTCCACGGTTTTATTTTTTTAACTGACAAAGTCAGAAACTGCACAGCCAACTTACCGTTTGAAAGTTATTATGGTGTTTAATGTAACATCAGATTGTTGAAACAGTGTTTCAAGTTTATGAAGTTCATCTACTACAAGAATCATTTATAAACGATGCTCACACTGTTCCCCATTAACCTCTTGGCAGTAATTAATTCGATTAGAAAATCGAATCATTCAAGTTATTTAGTTTACCGAGGTAAATACGACTCTTCAGGTAACCCCACAAGAAAAAATCTAGTGGGGTTAAGTCAGGTGATCATGGTGGCCATTCAATACGTCCTCGACGTCCAATCCATCTTTCTGGAAAAACCTTGTTCGAATAAGCATGAACTAACCATTGTTTTCAATTATCCAGTTAATACCTACTCCCAATCTTTAAATTATGACAGCGAAGTTATCTTTACAGATAACTGTGGCAAGCGGTATGTCGCTGAATTCTACTTGAAAATACCTTTCAAACAGTATGCGATTTGACCCCCCTTCCTATTTAAAAAAATCAAGTTGGTTGTGTAGTTCCCGACCTTGTCAGTTAAAAAAATAATACTCGAAATAATAGAAGGCATTGAAACAACACATCAATTTAGCTTGAATAGTTTTGAAATAACAGGGCCGATTCCATATATTTGGTATGTACTGTATGTAGGTATGGAAGGTTATACAATTGACTTCTTTTTCACTAACGCTAAATCGACTTATTAGCTCATTTTACAATGTTTGGCAAAGTTTCACCAAAATCGGCCACGATGTTGTGTGTGTGTGTGTGTGTGTGTGTGTGTGTATGTATGATGTATGTTAGTATCCACATGTACGTACTTCAAATTTGGTATTTAGCCTTGTTTTCATTTTTCCTGGAGCTGACTAGATTTTGGGAGAAATTCAGCGGTGGTGAGGGGGGGGTTTATTAGCAGTTTTTGGTTTTTATCAAATATTTCTTCAACCGCAGTATACTTCAAAGATATAAATATACCAACATATAGACCATAAACATATCGATTAATTATGCTCTAAGCAGTGTTTTGATGCAAGAAGTAATTTGGCAGCAAAAAAATTGCTCAAGTAGGTAGAATTTAAGTGTTAATTAAGATTTTTTCAATACCTGCATAACGTTTCATTTTATAAGAAAATGTGTAGACATATTTTTTAAAGAAAATAAAGGTTACATAATTTTTCTTTATAAAGTTCCTTAATATAAAGCATACTTAAGTCTATTAATTAAATTAATTAAATAGGATTGAAAGTGCTTAAATTGTATCATCAGTATTTTATAGAAGCAGGCAGCTTTGGAATTATTTAAGTTGGTTTCTATATATCCATTAACCTTTATCTGACATGAAGTTTTAAACGTCATGGACTTTTGTTTTTAGAATGTTGCTTATTTCGTTATGAACATATTAAAAAGGAGGTTGCATAATTATCTTAAAAATATCTTGTGTGGAACAACACACGACTTTCCAAACTACAAAGTGTCAATTAAAAGAAATGAAATAATTTTAATTCTACTTGAAGATACCTTTCAAACCGTATGCGATTTGGCCCCCCTTCTTATTTAAAAAAATCAAGTTGGTTGTGCAGTTTCGGACCTTGTCAGTTAAAAAAATAAAACTGGAAATAATAGAAGACATTGAAACAACATACATATTAAACTTCATCAATTTAGCTTGAATAGTTTTGAAATAACAATATGTTAAGCAGATGAAAATGTATAATGTGTAATTGAAAATGAATAACAGTAAAAATATAAAACAAAGTTTTATCTAAGGATTATTAATTTCACTGATAAAAATTTTAGTAGAGAAGAAGCAAAACTAATGGATTGTTGCTTAATTATATTATTTTAATTAATTAATGAAAAGAAAATTTAGACGATTTCTCGAAAGATATAAATATTCCAAATAGTAAATAAAATTTACACAAACGCAATTTATGTTCTAATGGCATTAGAAAAAAAGTAAAGTATAGATGAAACTCCAAACTCTAACATTATATGCAAACATAAAGACATAAAAATAACCTGCTAATTTCTGACATCAATTATCCTGACATTTTTGTAAAAGTTAGTAAATCCACCTTGAAAAAATAGCGTAATTGCTAAAAGATGATAAAATTGTTTTTTTTAACTCGCAATCTTGTTTTTGAAAATCCAACTCCAGATTTCTTATGAAAATGATCATTTTATCAGTAATTCCCTATTATTATGACCAAATAATATGAAGTATTAATTGAAACGTTTTCGTTTTTTTTAATAGTCACTCTTAAACACAGATGCTATTTTATGAAATTTTAATTTTTCAACTTTGACAAAATTGTTTACTACTGACGAAGATAACTGTAAGTGTTATCGAAACGTTTAGAATGTATAATTTAAATACACCATTAAAAAAACCCAAAAAAGATAAGTATTTTATTACAGATGCTATTAAAACAGGTTGACTGCCGTCCATTTTTTTTGAGGTACTCTCTGGTGCCGTTAAGTTTTATTTGTTTTGTTGCCTTTATTTATGCCGTAAATCACGTAAATTATATTCTTATTATCTTTTTCAATTTTTTTTGTTAAAATTAGCAAAAAAAAGATTATACTCCGATCGGAGTGGTCGGCGTCACGCATTAGTATTTTCAAGGGATGCCGAACACTCCGATCGGAGTCGCTACACATTTTAGCAATAATACGAATAAAACACCGTAATTATGTAAAAAAAACTATTATTTTTATATTAGGAGCGCAGAAGAACTAAACTAGTAATAAGGTAAAGGTATACAGAAAAAAACATATTTGGTTTATGGGTAAATAATCATAAAAAATCAAAACAACATTAATAAATTTGCTCAAGGCAAAAAATATAAAAATACCAGACTGACAAAAACTACATTTTACACAAAAGCCAGGAATTCCAGGGCATTGTTTGCATTCAAACGTTGTCTGTTTCCTTATTTTGTTTTGCCTGCAGGTTTTACATTCCTTTCTAGATACTCTTTTGGTTTCAGTACGCCCTTTCTTAGTTTCATTTGTGGTTTTCTCAATTTTTGAAAGGCAATGTCGAGCGTTCGGATTCTTTTTTTGAATAGGAGGACGGACAAGTATATCATCACTCGGGACTAACAGATCTCGAATTATCTCCAGTCGAAAGTCATAAAAACGAAGACGACGACCACCAGAGTACTTTCTATGTAGGTAGTATGCGTTTATCAAACTCATTTGTAGAACATGAATAAAAAGTTTCTTGTACCACCTTATCGTTTTCCTATTACAAGGATAGTATGACAGCATTTGATCTTGGCGATCAATTCCTGACATATAGTTGTTATAGTTTAGAATGGCTTTAGGTTTTACAGTTTCTTTTCCCCTTTTATTCTTGAAAATGCCAGTTTCATTCCCAAACTCAGTGCTTATATAACTGACATCGCGTTTGTCCTTCCATTTCCCAATATGACCCACTACAGAACCTAGATTCGTTTTCTCCTCGTTTTAATTTCGCCTTCATGACTTCTTGTGGGTTGTGCTTACGGTCACTCCTTAGGGTTCCAGTACAATAGGTGTCATTTTCCAGCAGCCTTGTAGCTAAGTTAACACTGTTGTAGAAGTTGTCGAGGTATACCGCGTGTCCTTGACCTAACTTTTCCTCAAGTAAGTGCAGGACTACTTTGGTTGTATGTCCAGTCCCGCCATATTCATCTGATGAACCTTCATACACGCGGAATTTCAGCACCAATCCATCAGGTTCTGTAAGCAAGTAAAGCTTTATTCCGTACTTGTGACGTTTGTTTTGTATGTATTGTTTGAACTGTAAACGCCCCCGCCACAGTACCATAGATTCGTCTAACGACAATTCTTTTCCCGGGTAATAGAGGCTATTCATTCATCTTCGTGTTGAAAAAGTCGACCACAGATCTTATTTTACCTAAACGATCGTTAGCTCTAGTGTTGGTAGATGTAAAGTGTAGACACTTCAAGATGAGAAGAAATCTATTTCTGGACATATATTTGCGAAAAATTGGTATATTGAAGAGCGGGTCCGTTTTCTAGTAGTCATTTACTCGTGTAAGTTGAATAGTACCTGTATGAAAGAGCAGACCTGTAAAAATTTTTAACTCTGGAATATTCAGGTGCTTCCAATTTGTGATACGTGACTTTGCAGATGTTCCACTGCTAAGAAAAATTTGTATAGCATAATCATTTGTCTGGTCTGCAATCTGAGATAAAAAAGCGTCGTCAATTATAAGGCTGAAAAAATCTATAGGTCTGCCTCTGCCCGGAACCGGTACTAAAAGCTCTTGATTTTTTTTGAACGTAAATTGTTTCAATGTACCTGTTTTTGTCCACTGGAAATTTACTTGCGCATTAGTCGGAGCTGGACTGGTATTTACTGGACGAATCTGGAAGATTTCCTAACGACTGGTCATCATCATGTGCATCTGAATCACTTTCTGCTTCTGATTGGGAGGGATAATCATCATCTTCGGACTCTGGCAAATATTCGTCACCACTGCTATCTTCTAAACACTGTAATAGTTCTTCATCTGTGAGTCCAGAAGGTCCAGGTTTGGCATTCATGTTTAGCGACACAAAAAATAGAAAACGCGTAACCAACTATAACACGTGCTCAACAAATGTTTTTAGTAGGACGCCGGACCGCCTGCAACATTCTCTCGCCAACGCCAACTAAATACTGGTCCTTATATGTAAAACATACATAACACTCCGATCGGAGTAAGGGGCGTCGCCGATTGATGCCGGTACACTCCGATCGGAGTAGTCGGCAGTCAACCTGTTAACCCCAAAAATGTAATAACCACAGCAACAGTGGTAATGAAACTGTGGCAATTCGCGTATCGTCAAGACAACTTAATTTCTGTTCGGTAGTCTATGCAATAGGTATATAGGTCAGTTGGCTCAGAGTTTTACAAGTAAAGAGGGACTGATGCTTCAAGCATCAGCGAAATGTTCGATTTGCAGGTTTTTCCTGATTTTTGATTTGAAAATACTTGCTAATATTATTTAGATGGTAGAGGAGAACCAGTAGGCACACACAAGTATTCCTATGAACAGTAATTTTTAACATCAAGGAAATCTTGAGCGTTATCGTCACGACCATTACTACGAGAGTTTTGTGATTGGCACAACAATATTGATTGGCGGTGCAGCTGATGGCACTTAGTTGCGGAGTCTCATTTGCGATTCTTGGAAAGAAATTGGTCCACTAGGACATCTGTGTTGTCACAAGCAATATTGGTTTTATACATTTAATGACCCACTCTAGGCATCTATGCCAATCCCTATATATGTAGACTGTTTTAGACCCATGAAAGAGGCTTGGCCGGCTACATAACAGAATGCAAATTATAAATGTGATCCTCAACACAGTAGGCTAAACAGTTTCGTTTTAATGCAACTCCCATTAGAGGATGAGATCATTGATGTAGGGGAGCGACGGGTAATACGACATAGTCCGGCAAAATGGCTTTTGTTTCGTACAGAAAATATAACCGGCTTTAAGTTCCCTAATCCTTACCATTTTGCGTAAATATTGGCAACGCTGTGCTGAGTGTAGTCTGAAGTGCATAGATGCACGTTTGACGTAGTTAGTGCGTTATCTGTGTTAACGGTGTTTGTGATTCAAATGTAAGTAATAGTTCAAATTACTATTTCACCAATAAATATTGTTTTTTACACTACCTACTTTGAATAGGTTAGAGTAATAGTACGAATGTTCACGACAGACAACGTAAATTGTTTTTTTGCTTTTATTTGTTGTTTAATTGTTACGAGTATTAGTAGTAAGAAACAACAAGGCGGGTAAAACGACATAGCAAGATGGCGGGTAAAATGAATTACTATGTCATCTTGCCCGCCCTTTTCTATGAAGAATGAAGAATTCTTTCAGATGGTTTACTCCTATAAACGAAAGACGACTAGGGGTAGTTGGAATGTTGCGGACATGGAGCGAGCTTTAGAAGCTGTTCGTAATGGAGAAATGGGTTGGTTGAAAGCAAGTAAACATTTCAACGTACCAACTGCCACCTTCCGCCGTCGAGGTCTTAACAAAAACAAATGCCACAAAACATTTGGGCTCCTTACAATCAGTACTCAATGGAGAGGTGGAAGTTGCAATAGTTAACCATATTCTGGACATGGAATCCCGTTTTTTTGGATTGACAACAACAGACGTAAGAAAGCTTGCATACGAGGTTGCTGAAAAAAAGAAGTTAAAACATTCTTTTAATAAAGAGAATAAGATGGCTGGGAAAGGGTGGTTACGTGGTTTTCGGCAACGTAACCTTGAATTGTCATTGCGTCTCCCTGAAACCACCTCTCTTGCTAGAGCTGAGGCTTTCAATAAACCCCAGGTGGAAAAGTTTTTTACTAAACTTGAACAAGTTATCGAAGAACATAAAATTCATAACACAATGGTCTTTAATATGGGCGAATCTGCGCTAACAACTGTTCACGTCCCTCCAAAGGTGTTCGCCAGAAAACGCAAAAGGCAAGTAGGCGCTCTCACAAGTGCAGAGAGAGGTGTCCATACAACCGTTGTGCCCTGCTTTAGTTCTGGAGGGACATACGTACCACCGGCAATAATATTTCCCAGGAAAACATTTAATCCTGTCTTGTATGACGGGGCACCAGTAGGGACGTTAAAACTACATAATGAATCTGGCTACATGACGGGGGATTTGTTCCAAATATGAATGCGACATTTTGTTGAGCATGTCAGACCAAATTTCGAGAATAAAGCTTTATTAATTCTTGACGGTCATTCAAGTCATAAAAGCTACGAAGCTTTGGAATTTGCTAAAAAGAATTTTGTGATACTGCTTTGCTTTCCTGCACACTGTACACATCGCCTCCAACCTTTGGATGTTGCATTTCTTGGCCCCCTCCATAAATATTACAACCAAGCAGTCACACAATGGTTGAGAGAAAATCCCGGTCGCACTGTTAGCATTTATCAAATATCCAAACTTTTTAAACAAGCATATGAAAAAACAGCAACACTAGAGAACGCATCAAGTGGTTTTCGTTCAACGGGGATATCACCTTTTAATTCCAATATTTTTCCAGAACATATGTTTTTGCCTAGTCTAACTACCGATTTGCCTGAAGATGCATCTGCTGCTGAAAGAAAACTACCAAATGTTGATGATCACTATATGCAAGAGTCAGCAAACAATGACCAAGGTTGTCCATCCACTTAGAAAAAATTGATATTGAGGATATCCTGAAGGATCTGTCACCAGTTCCTCAGAGTAATAAAAGAAAAGCTGTTATGCACAAAACTGGGGGCTATCAAGATCTATTAACCGAAAGTCCCTACCTCAAAAGCCTTCTCGAAAACGAAAATGAGAAGAAACAAGAGCAACAGAAATGTGGTAAGAAAAAACTAATGAAAGATGAATTAAGTGGCGAAGAAGATCCCTACAGTGGTAGCGACGAAGAAGATGACTATGCATGTATCTATTGTAATGACCTCTTCAGTAGGTCAAAATCTAAGGAATCGTGGTTACGGTGTCAATTTTGTAAAAAATGGGCACATGAAGAGTGCGCAGGTGTGTCGCCAAAATCAAAAATTTTTATTTGCGACCTGTGCAAAAATTAAGGTCTAATATTTTAGTGATGCTTATTTTGTTTGTTGAGTAGCATAGTAGCTATTTTAGTTTTACATTGTATTTTATATTGCCCGCCCCGGGTGGGCAAGATGGCTTTTTTAATAAAATTTTTGTTTTTTGCACTTGCAATAAAGCGCTTTATACCACTAGTAATGTTAGTGCCTAACATCATAGAAAATACTACCAGTTACCACTTTACAATAAAATTTTGTATTTATCTTTACATAGACGTAGTTTTTGTGGTAACAAACACTTAAGTATGTCATCTTACCCGCCTTTCCCCTAACAACATTGAAAATGCACTAATACGACTCGTCATCACATCTAGTTATAATGTATTGACATCGTTTTACACAGGTGTGTACAAATAAGTTTCCGACGTTTGACAAAAGTTGGTGTCACCATTAAGTTACGGTTAAAATTTTCAGATGTAAAACATCATTATCGTAAGGTTGGACATCTGTCAAAAACATTACCTTAAAATGTTAGTGATTTTTTATCAGTATAATATATTCTTTTGTGTGCGAAAATGTCGAGTTTTGAGCTGAATAAGCGTCATGTGCGGAAACTTTTGGTTTACCTACTTATTCAATTTGAAGAAATCTGCAGCTTAAGCACTCCAATTGCTTGCAGAAGCATTAGATGAGGCTGCCTTAAGTGAGAGAAGTTATCGTGAGTGGTATCAAAAGTTTAAGAACGGTGAATTTGACGTCGAAGACAGAGAACGTAGCGGAAGGTCGAAAGTGTACGAAGACACGGAATTGGAAGTATTACTTTTCAATTTTTCAACTTTCTCAAAATTGTTTCAACATCTTTAACAATTTTGAAAGATAATATTACTACTGACGAAGATAACTGTAAGCGTTATCGAAACGTTTAGATTGTATAACTTAACTGGTTAACTGCGTTACCGGTCCTTGGGGACCGGTATTGGTTATTAGTGTAGTGCGGTAGTTGAAAGTTACAAATTTTTAATATCTGCGAAATGCGTATATTCGTTAATTTTCGTTTGTTGTAAGTGCTAGAGATAACGTTGTACATGTCTCAAGCTTCGGAACATTTTTAAAAGAAAAAAATGTACCGGGCTTTGGGGACCGGTAACGCACAGACATTACAATTTGTTACTCTGGTGCGGGATCGGCCCTGTGGGACCGGTGCGTACATACTTGCGCAGACAATCGGTGTTTAGAATCAGTTGTATTTCAATAACACGTGCATTTACGTCTGTGTTTTGCCACTCTAAAAATGTCGTCTCGCGTAAAGAAAATTTTGTTTTTAGCCCAAACAGCAGATACAAAAAATACAAAAACAAGTGTAGAGTGTAACGAACCGTGTACTTCAACTGAAAATAAACAATATAACCAAGATAACCTAAGTGTTGTAAATGTGCGGCAAAGTCCAACTAAGACAATAGACCATGTGCTTGCAGAGTTGCCAAATAGTAATAGTGAAAATGATCGCGATGATGAACCGGAAGATGCTTTTGATTCGGACGATTCTGTTATTGACAAAGACTATGTAATGTCTTCGGATGAACCGTACAGTGATGTAAGTACGAGTGATTTATTCGATGACAATAGTGAGACAGAAAATGAAAACGAGAGTATGTCTGAATCTGAAAATAATAATGAAAACGAGTGGCATGATATCGGTGACAGTGACAATGAGGTTGACGACTTGAAACAATCGCAAGACTTGCCTATATTAAATTTTAATGTTGATAGAATAAAAAATCCTATAGATGCCTACAACTTATTTGTAACAGATGATCTTTTACAAAATATTGTAGAGGAAACAAATAGGTTTGCTTGGGAAATGTTGTTAAATGTACATTGGTCAAAATCATGTATACGTTCTTGGGTTGACTGCGATATAGCCGAACTTAAGCGTTTTTTTCAGTATGTATAGTTATGGGATTAGTTGATGGTCCCGCAATAAATTTGTATTGGTCAAAAGATCCCATGTTCAGAAATGAGTTTATTACGAATAACTTGAGGCGAGTCCGATTCCTTTTATTGATGCGTTGTATTCATTTTTGTAATGAGCAGTGTGATAAAGATGATCGCCTCTATAAGTTAGGTGAAGTTTTGAAAGTATTAAATAAACATTTTCAAGCTGCGTTAACTCCAGGACGGGTTTTGGTTGTTGATGAAAGTATAGTACCTTATCAAGGAAGACTACAAATAAAACAATATCTCCCAAATAAAACTCAGGCATATGGAATTAAGTTATATAAGTTATGTACAGTGGATGGATATACTAATCACATAATCGTTTATCGTGGTAAGAATACGACTACTAATACAGACACTCCCAGAGTGAGCAAATAGTGTATCATCTTCTTAAAAGTGTTGAGTGCAAAAATGACTACTACCGCTACTTGTATGCTGATAATTATTTATTACTCTAGTTTACCTTTAGCCAAATCATTGCTTAACAAATAAATCATTTATTGTTAAGGTCCAACAGAAGAGGAATTCCCAAAACGCTACCTAAAAAAATGAAAAAGGGAGAAATCTGTGGTACTCAGAACAACTCCTAACGTATTATAAAATGGATGGACAAACGGCCAGTTCTAATGTTAAGTACTGATCCAACTCATACAATCACTTTTAAAGCAACAGGGAAACGAAACTGGCAGCGTGAGCCTATACTTAAACCAAAAGTAATTATTGATTACAATAAAGCAAAAAAAGGAATAGATTTTAGTGATTCTGTATTAAGAAAAAGTTTAAAATGGTACCGTAAACTAGCCGTTGAATTTTTGCTCGGAACAGCTATTGTAAATGCCTGGATTGTCTATAACAAGGTTAATTTCTCAAAATTGTCTATAATGGAGTTTAGAAGAAGATTGGCAAGCGAGTTAACTGTTACTTCAGTAGCACATGAAGAAACTATTACTCCCAAAAGAGTTTTACACACCTTTGTTAAACCGTCTGGGCCAGGAAAGAAAAGGAGAAGACAGTGCCAAGGATGCTATCATAAATTAAGACAAACACATTCAAACAAAAATGCAAGTAACTTAGTTACGAAAGTAACAAGTTATTGCAACCAATGTCGTGGACAACCAGGAATGTGTTTATCTTGCTTTAATAGCATTCACAAAAAATAGTTTGTATTTCTGGAAATTAAGTGTTTTTTTAATAGCTAAGAACATTTATTTAGTTACATATTTTTTATTTTCAAATATCATTTATACTAATAAAGCATTAAGAGGTCTTTTATGTTGTGTGATCTTATGGTCTAAAAAATAGCAAACCATTTGACACTTCAAAAAATTTTTAAACGCGAAACCTGATTATAAAACGGATGATAACAGTAAGTTCTTACAAGTTTTTATTTTTAAAAACTGTTCTTAAACCGCTTTTAATGCCTATAATATGAATATAAAAATAGAAAAATTAATTACACCACTACCGGTCCCCGAAGAGCGGTATCGCTCTATATCCGCGTCAAGCTACCGGTCCCGGGTGACTTGCACATTTTAGAAACGCAGTCGACCTGTTAAATACTACAAATACACTATAAAAATCCAAAAAAGATCAGTATTTTAATATGTGTAATAATGGTGAAAGTTTACATTTAAATATCATTGGATCAACATTCGTGCCAAACAAAGTGAGTGTTCTGTGTGCCAAACACAAGAACTTGCAGTTACATTCATCGCTAAGTAAACAAACATAGACGTAACATTAATTATTTGCAAAGACCCTTAGAAAATTTATATTTTGCCTGCTTATTAACCTGAAGCGCAAATACTGTTTCACATTTTACTACAACCTTTTAATAAAAAAATACATGATATAAGCGTTGTTTGAATTGTTTATTGTGTGGTTATATTAATGTTATTAATAACCATAGTCCCTCCAGAAATGTCCGCCTATGTCGCTGCCAGAAAGCTATGTTAAGTTGGAGCAAAACAATTCCTTATAAAATTCTTGGTTAATCGTCATTGGTTCCATATCAACTGACGCTGAATCTACTTTGATAATCTAAAAAAGAAGAAATCCAACTCTTGTGTATTTGGTCGGATCAGCTTGGTGTCGTAAACCATTATTGGGGCTGGCTACCGAACACAATTAATGATATTGAGTCGAGCACTCATGGAAAAGCGGACCGAATAATACTCCACACACGACAACATTATAACTCTATATGATAATGATCGTCCACATGTTGCGCCGCCGGTCAAAACCGGTTTGGAAGCACTCAAATTGGAAGGTTTACCTCACCCGCCGTATTTACCAGCATTGCTGCGTCTGATTTCCACTTCTTTCGATGGATGGCACATGACCTGTCTGAGCAACACTTCACACCATATGAAGATACCAAAAATTGGGTCTATTCGTGGATAGCCTCAAAAGACGAAGCATTCGTCCGACGCAGTATCCGTATACTGCCTGAGATGTGAAAAAGTAGTGGCAAGCGATGAAAGAATACATCTTCCGTTATTTCACAACAAATGGCTATTTTTTAATAAAACGGCGGCAAATTATTTGTAGGTACACATAATACAAGAAAACGTTTTTTGTGGTTTTTTGTGTTTTGTAGTAATTTGAAATAAATAACTGAAATAATTCATGTTTTTAGTTGATCCTCCATGCTAGAAAACTGATCATAGTTGTAACGGGCGTAAACATGGACCTATTCCTTTTTGTTTGTTTACACTTTCCACAAAAGAGAACTGTTAGGGTTCTTTTACAATTTTTAATAATTTCAAAATGCTTCAATATAAATTCGTATTGTTTTCGTTTGAATTTCAAATGTTTACCTTTTGATTTAATTTGTGTCGCTTCAAATCTCAGAGATATTATTCATTAATCCAAATTCAACCCACTTGCTATCAGGTTTCGGTCTGCATAAATGAACTTTGATATTTGCTTCAACAAATTCCTTTCTTATCTGGTTACGCCGGACAGCTCGATTATTAAAAGAAATGATTATTGTTATCGATGACTAAAAATACCTTCAAATTGATACTCTTAAATGTATATGAAAAATATAACTTTACCTTTTGATTTAATTTGGGTCGCTTCAAGTCTCAAAGATATCATTCATTAATCCAAATTCAACCCACTTGCTATCAGGTTTCGGTCTGCATAAATGAACTTTGATATTTGCTTCAACAAATTCCTTTCTTATCTGGTTACGACGGACAGCTCGATTATTAAAAGAAATGATTATTGTTATCAATGACTAAAAATACCTTCAAAATGATACTTTTAAATGTACATGAAAAATATAACTTCTCTTGAAATTACTTCTTTCAGTATTGCAGCTTTTGATATTCATGATGGTTGATAATAAAAATGAAATCAAATATTATGCTTATTTAATTTAACTAAACTCAAAAATGCACAAATGCTATATTTCATATTTCTTAGGATCCATCATGCACATATAATTTCTTTATCAGCAGTGAATGAACTTGGTTTCATTCAGTGCATTAAAACACAATTTAAGAAAAATATTCTTTTATTACACAGTTAGCAATGTTACTTGTGACTTTTGGAGGCCGAAGATGGGATCAGTTCGTTGCTATGCCGAGGGTTGGGGAGCCGTACTTCTTTGTTCTCCGACTATCTTCTTTAGGAGTCTGGCGCTGATCAATACAATTCCAATTCCCGCCTAACGATTCGATTAATATTTTCTGGATGAATTATTTTATCAGTTTTAATTATCACTTTAAATTATCAAGTTGTCACTACCAACCGCCTGCAATTACAAACTGCAGTTCTTCTACATTAACTATCAATACTTTCTGGTTATTGTTTTTTATATACTGATTTATCATACTGGATCGATTATCGAATTTTTGTATTTGTCGTTCAATATTTAAACACAATGGTGGATGAACTCTAATACGCACAAACACGTTATTTTAAATTATCGCGTTACTTTTCTTGTTATTCCCAATTTAATAATATTCGCACTCTTATTCACTTTAATCTTTGATGTCTTAATAACGATAATATTCTGTTTACTTCCCTATTACAAAAGTAACTTTGATTTTAATGTATATTTTCCCAATTTTGAGGGCAGCGTGACTATATACTGCCGTCACTTGTGCCTCGGCAACAACTCTCATACTTACTCCGGTTACTAAAACTGCAAGTCATTTTAACAACTCATTTTCCCTCCTTCCACATTTCATTTATACATTCGTACTTGCCGCGAAGTTTAATTTAAATGTTTTCCAATTAAATATGTACATAACTTACTGAAGTGAATTCAAGCTTCTCGTATCAATATTAAATCAACTTATATACAAACAACAAACAATCATTTCTCATTCTGTAAACTAGCATATAACTATAAAATATAATACACTTTAACGCGGAATTTGAAATTTCTCAGGCACCCGTTACATAGTACCGGAAGTGCAGCCTCAAATTCTTTAATGTTTTTATCTTTGTCCTTTTCTATGGATATATTAACATTTTATTTAAAAATCTAGAGCCACCAAAGTACCCCTAACTAGATATACTTTTTATCAGTTCGTTTGAATCTTTTATTCAGAAACCATTTGCTATTTTACATTCATTCATACTGTTTAGATGATAAATAATTACTGAGAAATTACTAAGAACGTCCCAAAAAAATTGCTGATTTCTTGTCTCGCATGAAACCTTAAATAACTTAAAACCTACAGATCCAATACAACCTAATTTTGTTTGTGGTCGATTTCAAATATTTCTGATGTGTGTTACCTTACAGCGGGGTGGAACTCAAATTGTTCAAATAAAATAAAAACACTGCTGGCTTAATATGTACTGTTTTCAAGGAACATTTCCCACAGAGTTGAAATTATCCGTAATACTTTCGATTATTAAAAAAGGACGTCCACAAGAGTAGCAAAACAATAGACCTATTTCAATTAGCCCGGCGTTATCAAATGGCTTCGATAATGTCATACTTTACAGATTAAACGGTCATTTACTTCAAAACAGAATAATAATAATTAGTTAACTATTCAGAAATTGTAGCAAAAAGGAACAAAAAAAAGAAATGAAGAACATGTAGCACTATCATATTTCAGCAAACCATCCAAACAAATTTCAGAAATTATACATTAATATGCAACCTAAATTAAGCAAAATGTTTAACTGGCCAAGGCCATCCACTAAATTCAAATATTATATTTTCTAATAAAACAAATATTTTGGAAACTTTTGCAATATAAAAACATGAAAACTGGTGTGGAATACGTTTAATTCATGAGCAAGAAGATGGTTAGAAATCTCTATTGCTGGAAGGTTTGAATGAAGCACAAGTATGCCAGCTAAATCTTTCATTTGATATATCTATGTCCTTTAGGTTTATTTTTTCCTACACCTCCAAGTAAATATATTCAGTTACATGGAAATTGCAACACCAAGAAGGTGCTGGAATTTTTTGACCAAACTTGCTACTAAAAGGTAGCAATTGATCAAAATTTTAAAGAAAAAGAACAAAATATAAACATAATTTTTATTAATAATGGGGTGGTCCCCCCCAGTTGGTTACACACTCCTCCACTCGCCGTGGCATCGATTCTAGCAGACGACCGATGTCCTCTTGAGGTGTTGTGTCCCAAGTAACCTGCAATTCGTGCTGTAGAGCTTGCAGCGTCTGCGGAGGATGCTGCAAGATTCTCAGTCTTCTCCCCATAATGTCCCAAACATGCTCGATGGGCGAAAGGTCGGGAGGTATGGGTGGAAATGGCAAGAGATTAACATTATCCTCTGCAAATCGGTCCAAAGAACGTCTTGCAATATGGGGACGTGTATTATACTGCTGCAAGTGGGTCTTCAAACTGTTGAAGAATATGGGGTTCTACCGCCTCATCCACATACCGTTGGGCGTTCATATTGCCTGGGATGAATACCAAACAAGACCTACTCCCGTAAGCTATAGCACCCCATACGATAATTCTTAAAGTTTGGTGCACATGCCTCGCAACAGAAAATTCATCATTTCGACGTTCTACACGTCTTTGTCTGATCGTCATACGGCGCATTGATCTAGTACTTGAAATCGGTGTCTTGTTGATGGCGGTCTCCCTAGTCCATGCCTGATAGCAGCGCATGATGGTGGTTTGGTTCCGGTTACGGCGGTTTGCGATTTCTCTAAACGAACAACCTTCGCGCAAACCAACAATACGATCTCTGTCGAATTCGCTTAATTGGCGGCAATTTCCACGTTGGCGCACTCTAGGCCTGATCACACCCTCAAAGCAAACAATCACAAGGGACAACAATAAAGAACTGAACACAATCTCGCACAATACACACCTGACAAAATTGTTCGAAAAAACTGAACGAACTGTCAGATAAACCATTATCACTTGATCCATATGAATGAAATTTTAATCGATTGCTACCTTTTAGTAGGTAAACGTTTCTGTCAAGTTTTGTCAAAAAATTCCCACGCCTTCCTGGTGTTGCAATTTCCATGCCACTGAGTATACGTACTTTACCAGTGCATATTATTTCTTTTATGACATTATGACTGATATTACTTATGACATTTGGTTAAATTTGTTTTTTTATTGTTGAATTTTTCACTGTTAGCCTTCGTTCGCGTAGAGGGTGTTTTGGAATGTCATTTTCATGACGGTTGAATATTTAATCTTTTAAAGACCTAGATGCTATTTATTATAAATGTCATAATCCTTGAAAGTTTGAAATTGGTTGAGTATTATAAATTTAAATAAATATTGTTGAATTTAGTAAAATTTCATTCAATTTAATAATAATTTATAATCATGTAATTCTGCAGTCAGCTTTCGAGATATTAATAACGAATCTAATCTTTAAGGGAGAATGGAAGTAAGCATAATATTTTTATTAGCTTAACCTAATGGCATTAATTTCTTACTATATGGTCGATGTCAATTATCTGTTTGACGTGTTTACATGCTACATCTATTTTCTTATAAAATTAAAAGTTTTAATTTTCAAAGTACACTCAAGAAAATTCAACTATTTGTGGAATGCTAAAACTGAACTTACATATAAGCATTTAATACATGAGGTTTTTCCCTTAAATATATTTTTTATACTTTTGACTCATTTTTATATTTAATATGCAATGGTAACAATGTACGACAAAGCAATGTCTTTGTTGCTTAATAAGGAACTTATATTAAAATACACAAAACTGTATTAAATCATTTAGAAATTTTCTAGTGTTCTGTGAAAATCGCATACTTTACTATTCTTTATACTAATAGGATTATCAATACCTAGAACACAGCATTACTAAAACCTGCGTTAGTGTTAAAAAATGGGTTTAAATTAACGATTATCCTTACATGTATGATTCTCATAATAGAATATTCACAATATAGATGTAATATAAATATATATTTTGGTATAAAATAAAACAAAATAATTTTATAATTGCTTTAATTATAAATAAGTAAATTAGTATAAAAAACAGTGAGTAATTATTAAAAAGTAAATGAAGCCTTAAAAGATGTAAATGTACCTCCAGCAACTCTGAAAGCAGACAACATTGTGAGAATTACAATTGCATATAATGGAATTAACACAGCAGAATAAATATGATATCGATTTAATAATGTAAGTGATGAAACTAAAAGATGTGATACTACTACACCAATTACTTGAATTTTATTTCCATTATCAAGAGCATTAAAAAATATCACACTCCAAAAAGTATGGAATAGAATAAAACACAAACTTATTGCGGCACTGACTAAAAAAAACATTTGAGTTCCAGATTTTAAACCCATTGTTGCTGGACCAATAGCATCGGCTGCCACGTTTACTAATGAAAACATTCCACTTATAATACCAAAACCTAAACCACTGACGTAGGCCAATATATGTTTATTTTCAATTAGCTGCATACTGTCATCTGTTATTCTTTTAAGTCCATTTTCTGCTTTCCGCAGTATTTTGTAAATTAAATATCGGAAGACTTCTTGAAATAGCACTGAGAAAACCAGTCCAAATGCTAACTGCTCTCGTAATGGAATTACTGCATACCACCATAACGATGATATTAATAATGATAATAGCCAGAAAAATGAAGCTGCTATTAGGATTATTATTCGGACAGGGTCATGGGCTACTGTTAATATAAACATGGCAAGTGGAGGACCAAATGCTAAAAAGATGCACCCAAAAAATTCTACAACTGTCATATTTTTTTCTTATTAAGAATAAGCAGCTATTTTACAATATTTTAATTATTTTTGATGTAGAGGTTATAATGACTAAACTGTCAGTAGATTATTACTTTTAGTAAAAACACTGTTGTCATATTTAATAAAAGATCAAAACCAATTTTGAATTAATGCAAAACGTTTCAAAGTGTACTTTAGTTTATGTAACCCAATTTTTCACACGGAAAGTCGAAAGAATGCGCCAGCGTCAGAATAAATCGTGCATCAAACTTATTTTAATGCAAGCCAGAGTATTTTAATATTCTTATTTCTTTCTATTTCATATAATTATTGGGGTTAGATATAAGTTTGTTATTGTACTATATATAATGAAAAACTTGTTAAGCACGCTATAATAGCAGGTATTATAAGAAACTAGTTTCATAAGAAGGGTTTAATCGCACAAGTTTGAGTTTAGACAACCAGCCTCGCAGCAGCGAATTTTCTGACGAGTGCGATACATCTCTTATGAAACGCGTTCTTTAATAGTATTTTGCATACTTCATGGTAAATTTTGAGAAAATATTGATTTTAAATTAACAGGAAGTATTATGCTGCTGTTGTCAACTAGGCTGGAAACATTAATTGTCTGACTTTCAAAGGTAAAAGGTTCAAATTTAAAATGTTTACAACTAGTTATAAAGTTGGTTTGGTTTTTGTATTATTAAAAGTACTTTAAATTTCATCAAATTCTCGTATTTTCTTTCCTTATTATAGTTAACTTTACTATCGTATCGTAAAGGGAGAATATCTATTCAGTAATTCACAGTCATAACATAATGCAAGGTTATGTTATATTACACGCTTCACATCTTTTCTAATTATGTTACCAAACTTTGACATCAAAAACTGCATGCAGTTTCCACTACGTTATGACCGAGCTGGTAGCGTAGTGGTGACACGACCTGCTTAGCATTCGGGAGGTAATGGGTTCGACTCCATTCCCGTTACTGTTTACCTTGTATGAGGTGTGTGCGTAGGCGTGCGCTCGCGCTGGGTGCGTGTAATAGTCAACTAGATAGGAAAATGTGTTTTTATTTACGATATTTTTGACATGCGGTCGGCTTTGGAATTATTTTCCAAATGTTTATTAACGTCTCTCTGACATGAAGGTTCCATCGTCTATTTGACACGAATCATTTTGTTTATATTTTCAACGTTGCCATTTTAATTACCCAAAAAAACAGTAATTTATTACAAGACGATAAAGGAACGTCTTAACATCTAGTGAAAGATAATTCAGTAGTGGCATTAGCTCCGAGAGAATTAATTACCTTTGACGATATGAGTGAAATCTGTGAAATTTAAAAAATTTTCTATCACAAAATTTGAAAAAATGTTCAAATTTTTAGATTGTATTACTCAAATATACAAATACACCATATAAATACACAAAAAAGATAAGTATTTTAATAAGGTCCAGGAAAGTTCCATTTAAAATCAAGGGTTGTTAAAAGAAACCCAAATATAGATATTGTAGTTATATGAGCAACAAAAAAATACTCTTCATGATTCCTGCAAATCTCGTATTACATTGCAGCAAGGCGTATCGACATTTTTTAGTTCTAATATTAACACGAAAACTCCAAAACGACAACATGAACGTACTACAAATGTCGTATTTATGATTGTTTTTATTTTTCCTGTAGCTGATTAGATTGAGGAGAAATTTGGCGGCGGAGAGGGGTTTTTATCAAATATTTCTCAAACAGCTGTATATAAGATATAAATATACCAACATATAAAACTTAAACATATCGAATGATTATGCTCTATGCAATTTGTGTGTGTGTGTGTGTGTGTGTGTGTGTGTGTGTGTGTGTGTGTGTGTGTGTGTGTGTGTGTGTGTGTGTGTGTGTGTGTGTGTGTGTGTGTGCGTGCGTGTGTGTGTGTCTGTGTTGTGTTGTGTTGTGTGTTGTGTGTTGTGTGTTGTGTGTTGTGTGTTGTGTGTTGTGTGTTGTGTTTGTTAGTTGTGTGTGTGTGTGTGTGTGTGTTGTGTTGTGTGTTGTGTGTGTGTGTGTGTGTGTGTTGTGTGTTGTGTGTGTGTGTGTGTGTGTGTGTGTGTGTGTGTGTGTGTGTGTGTGTGTGTGTGTGTGTGTTGTGTGTGTGTGTGTTGTGTGTGTGTGTGTGTGTGTGTTGTGTGTGTGTGTTGTGTTGTGTTGTGTTGTGTGTGTGTGTGTGTGTGTGTGGTTGTGTGTGTGTGTCGTGTGTGTTGTTGTGTTGTGTTGTGTGTTGTTGTTGTGTGTTGTGTGTTTGTGTGTGTGTGTGTTGTGTGTGTGTGTGTGTGTGTGTGTTGTGTGTGTGTGTTGTGTGTTGTGTTGTTGTGGTTGTGTGTTGTGTTGTGTTGTGTTGTGTGTCGTTTTGTGTGTGTGTGTCTGTGTGTGTGTCGTGTGCATGTCGCGTGTCGCGGTGTCGCTGTCGTGTGTTGTGTGTGTGTGTGTTGTGTGTTGTGTGTTGTGTGTGTGTTGTGTGTGTGTTGTGTGTTTGTGTGTTGTGTGTTGTGTGTTGTGTGTTGTGTGTTGTGTGTTGTGTGTTGTGTGTGTTGTGTGTTGTGTGTTGTTGTGTTGTGTATTTGTTGTGTGTTGTGTGTTGTGTGTGTTGTGTGTTGTGTGTATGTGTTGTTGTGTTGTTGTGTTGTGTGTGTTGTGTGTGTGTGTTGTGTATTTGTGTGTTGTTTGTGATTGTTGTTGTTGTTTGTGTGATTGTTTTGTGTTGTGTGTTGTGTTGTTTTTATGTTTGTATTTTTGTTATGTTTGTGTTTGTGTTTTGTGTTGTTATTGATTGTGGTATGATGTATTGTGTGTTGTGTGTTGTGTTTTTGTATGTTGGTGTTTTGTAATGTGTGATTTGTGTTGTGTGTTGTGCTGTGTGTGTTTGTGTTTATATGTGTTGTAGTTGTGTTGTGTTTGTATGTGTTTGTGATTTGTTGTTTTTGTTGTGTGTTGTGTTTATTTGTTGTGTATTATGTGTATTTGTGTTTGTGTGTTGTGTTTGTGTGTTGTTTTTGTTGTTGTGTGTGTGTTATTATGTAGTGTGTATTGTGTTTGTTGGTTGTTGTGTGTTTGTGTTTGTGTGTGTGTTTGTTGTGTTGTGTTTGTTGGTTGTTTTGTTGTTGTGTGTTGTGTGTTGTTGTTGTTGTTGTGTGTTGTGTTTGTGTTTGTGTTTGTGTGTTGTGTGTTGTTGTTGTTGTGTTTTGTGTGTTGTGTGTTGTGTGTGTGTGTTGTGTGTTGTGTGTTGTGTGTTGTGTGTTGTGTGTTGTGTGTTTGTGTTGTGTGTTGTGTGTTGTGTGTTGGTTGTGTTGTGTGTGTTTGTTGTTGTGTTGTGTGTTGTGTGTTGTGTGTTGTGTGTTGTGTTGTGTTTGTTGTGTGTGTGTTTGTGTTGTTTGTTGTTGTTGTGTGTTGTGTGTTGTGTGTTGTGTGTTGTTTGTTTGTGTTGTGTTTGTGTTTTTGTGTTTGTTGTTTGTTGTGTGTTGTGTTGTGTGTTGTGTGTTGTGTGTTGTGTGTTGTTGTGTTGTTGTTGTGTGTTGTGTGTTGTGTGTTGTGTGTTGTGTGTTGTGTGTTGTGTGTTTGTGTTGTGTGTTTGTGTGTGTGTGTGTTGTGTGTTGTGTGTGTTGTTGTGTGTGTGTGTTGTGTGTTGTGTTGTGTGTGTGTTGTGTGTTGTGTGTTGTGTGTTGTGTGTTGTTGTGTTGTGTGTTGTGTGTTTGTTGTTGTTGTGTGTTGTTGTGTGTTTGTGTGTTGTGTGTTTGTGTTGTGTGTGTTGTGTGTTGTGTGTTGTGTGTTATGTGTTGTGTTGTGTGTTTGTTGTGTGTTGTGTGTTGTGTTGTTGTTGTTTGTGTGTTGTTGTTGTGTGTTGTGTTGTGTGTGTTGTGTTTTGTGTTTGTGCATGTCGTGTGTCGTTTGTATGTGTATGTAATGTGTTTTGTTGTGTTGTTGTTGTGTTGTGTGTTGTGTTTTGTGTTGTGTGTTGTGTGTGTGTTGTGTTTGTGTGTTGTGTGTTGTGTGTGTGTGTTGTTGTGATTTGTGTGTTGTGTGTTGTGGTTATGTTGGTGTGTGTGTGTTGATGTTGTGTGTGTATGTCGTGTCGTGTGTGTGTCGGTGTGTTGCGTTGCTGTGCGTGTCGGTGTGTGTGTTGTGTGTGTATGTTGTGTGTTGTGTGTGTATGTGTGTGTGTGTTGTTGTGTGTTGTGTGTTGTGTGTTGTGTGTTGTGTGTGTGTTGTGTGTTGTGTGTTGTGTGTTTGTGTTGTGTGTTGTTGTTGTTGTTGTGTGTGTGTGTGTTATGTGTATGTGATGTTGTTGATGTTGTGTGTTGTTAGTGTGTTGTTGTTGTTGGTTGTGTGTGTTGTTGATTGTGTGTGTGTGTGTGTTGTATGTTGTGTATGTGTGTTGTGTGTTGTGTGTTGTGTGTTGTGTGTTGTGTGTTGTTGTTGTGTGTTGTGTGTTGTGTGTTGTGTGTTGTGTTGTGTGTTGTGTGTTG
This sequence comes from Vesta saturnalis, assembly GCA_036346205.1. NCBI lineage: Eukaryota > Metazoa > Arthropoda > Insecta > Coleoptera > Lampyridae > Vesta > Vesta saturnalis. The sequence continues at coordinate 931,668 of JARFJB010001996.1, forward strand.
TGTGTTGTGTGTTGTGTTTGTGTGTTGTGTGTTGTGTGTTGTGTGTGTGTCGTGTGTGTTGTGCTGTCGTGTGCGTGTGCGTGTTGTCGTGTTGTTGGTGTTGTCGTGTTGTGTGTTGTGTGTGTGTGTGTTGTGTGTTGTGTGTTGTGTGTGTGTGTGTGTGTGTGTGTGTGTGTGTGTGTGTGTGTGTGTGTGTGTGTGTGTGTTGTGTTTGTGTGTTGTGTGTTGTGTGTGTAGTGTTGTGTGTCTGTGCTCGTGTGCTGTGTGTGATGTATCTTAATATCCACGATAACTCCAGAACGACAACATGTACGTACTTAGAATGTTGTATTTAAGATTGTTTTCATTTTTCCTAGAGCTGATTTTATTTTGGGAGAAATTTAGCGGTGGAGGAGGGGGTTTATTAATAGCTGTTCAAAGATATAGTAATAATATATAGACCTCAATCATATAGATTAATTATTTTTTATACAATTTTTTGATACGAAGCGTAATTTAGAGGCAAAGGAATGAACTTTATAAGAAAATGTGTGGACATATTTTTTAAAGAAAATTTAATTCTACATAACTTTTCTTTATAACATTTCTTAATATATAGCGAAATAAGTGTAAACATTAGTTGAATACGGCTGAAAATGCTTAAAACTGCATTATCGATATTTTATGAAAGCGGGTTTCTTTGGAATTTTTTTTAAGTTAGCATCTAGGTGTCTATCAGCCTCTATCTGACATGAAGTTTTAAACACCTGCTTGACGTAGATTATTGTATTTATTCTTACAATGTTGCCTGTTTTCGTTATGAACGTGTAAAGAAGAGGATGCATAGTTATCCTAAGACAAATTGTAACTAAAATTATTTCATTTCTGTTGGTTTTAAGGTAGCATCTTGATGTCTATTGATCTTTGTCTGACATGAAGTTTTATACCCCTGTTTGACATAGATTATTGTTTTTGTTTTTACAATGTTGCCTATTTTCGTAATAAACCTGTAAAGGAGGTTGCATAATTATTTTAAAAGAATTGTTATTGGCATTATTTCATTTCTTTCAATTTTCACTTTGTAGGTTGGAAGGTTCCACACCAGACATTTAATTGATTCTGTAGTTTATAAAACTGTTTGACTTTTGTTTTTTGTTTTAACGTAAACGGTTCAATCATTAAAGATTAGAAGAGGAAACCATGCCTTTTTCGTTTTCGTCTTTAAAAAATTTCGATATATACTTTCTACCACGTGATAATTTCGACTATTTTTCAGTATTCAGCATACTCTTCTGAGACTATTGTTGTAATTTAAATCACACCATCTGAAGAGAAAGAATAGCGATTAGGTTTTGTGCAGATCTGGAAATTAGGTATTAAAATATTAAACGTTAAACATTAAATCTTGTCCGTACAAGAAAAGAGATAGGGTTAAAATTTAGGTTATTTACCACTTACCAGTTTAAATTACTTTCTTCTTTACAAAATGTGTTTTCTGAGAACTATAGAACCAATCTGATTCAATTGATGTGCACGTGTACGTGTACGTGTACGTGTACGTGTACGTGTATGTGTATGTGTGTATGTATGTGTGTGTGGGTGTGTGTGTGTGTGTGTGTGTGTGTGTGTGTGTGTGTGTGTGTGTGTGTGTGTGTGTGTGTGTGTGTGTGTGTGTGTGTGTGTGTGTGTGTGTGTGTGTGTGTGTGTGTGCGTGTGTTCTAAAGAAACAGCAACTAAATTTGATATTGACATTACAATTTCTTGACTTACAGGACACCAAATGTATCGAAGTAACTTATCATCTCATTACCAAAATAATACTATTGCTTATCTATGCACAACTTGTTTCTAGGCTTTATGATTTCAAAGCTGGAAACCATATTCTCAACAGCTCATCATGCAAATATTCGTACTGTATGGACTAATTTCGCAAAAGTACTTGTACAACAATATAGTAGATTTGTGGCAAATGAATAAAAAAGCCCAATTATGCTTTAGAACCTTACAAAAATATATCGAGTAGTTTTTTTTCGGACATTCACAAAGTTTGAGCATTATTGCCATCTTACCAATGACGATTTGTACTCTTGGAACGTCTTTTTCGTCCATAATGCTAACTAGAAGTTATGTTTGCTCCACGCTTACCCACTCGTACGCGCACGCCTGGCGTACACACCTAGAAACAGTATCCCTCAAACTTTGACTGAACTCTCTTTTTAAGAAATGCAAAAGAATAGTTCTCGCTACTTAATCAAAGTTGTATTATACTGTTTTAAGTCCCTTGGAGCGTCGCTCTATCTTTTTATTAATAACCAGAACTTCTTCACTTACTTAAAGTTAGCTCCGGAATTGTACTTTAACCACAATAAACTAATCACTAGCACCGTTCACGAATTTTTCTCAGTGCTATCAGGAGACTTCTCTTTAAAATTACACTTACGCGAACTTGGGGAAACAGACCCCGCTTGCTTAAAATAGAACCTTCATTTCGCCACTTATGAATATGGGCTTAGAATTTCATAACCGCGTTTTAAGGGTACAACAGGTGCGCATTCATTTCCCCTCGATTCAGTCTCAAATCGCCATCATTAAATCGATCTACAATCGTCAAAAATTCAAATAAATATGAGCGTTTTGCACAACATTTCCTGTGCCAAACCGAACCAATAAAATCTAGTCAGCGTTCTCACACGACCACCATATTTAATACTGTTACACTTTAGAGCTAATCTGCACTATACTATATAAGACAATCTAAATCTAAATTTTGTTCTACCTTAACCTGTTCTCGTTGATTCCAAAAATAACCATGACACAACAAGCGCTATTTTCAAATCAACTCAACGGTAGGTAACTTTTGTACATACAATGCACATTCGAGAATGTGTCTCAATCTACTTTGCATCTGATTTAAAATAATGGCTATGATCTTGAATTATACTCATCTAGATAAGACTTGACACAGTTCTAGCCTGATTTCTGCAAGGTTTGCAGTACATTAACATCGTTTTTTCAAACCATCAGTGACTCTAAAACCTTATTTACTCATTTAAATGTTAATGTACACTAACAAGCTATAATACTAAATTTATGAGTTCCTATCATCTAACAAAATCAGTCAGTCACAGCATTGTCAATCATGTACCTCTCTAGACGAAAATCCTCCATTTATAAACTTTGCAAATTTTGTTTTATTATAATTCTGGTTAATGTAACCAGATTTAACGTTAGCGTATTTGTTTACTGTTTATGCGACGTATAATGTAGTATGGCCCGTTTTACTTACCCAAAGAGATTGTAATGGGCGGTTTTAAATCGGCTTTAACCTGAATTATTATGTTTGGATAAATATCTGGCATATCCAGTTATTGGACCAATCAAATTTATCACTGTGGTAGGAACCTGCCGGTTGACTTTGATTTGTACTATATACTATGCTGTTTTATAAACAAAATAAATGGCGTAAAGGTAACATTTTAATTATGAATCCCTCCTTCTGCTCCAAAATAATCGCTCAAGGTACCTAGATGAAATAAAAATTTCGCAGTTCTTCATCTATTTCTTGTTTGCTTTGTTGTAAGCTGGCAACACTGTTTTCAATAACAATTTTTTTAAGTTGATAAATTACTGTGACTAATTTTTTGTAACTTTTTGATTTTATCTTTTTATTGTATTCATTGTTCAGTATTATTAAGATTAGGATATGAATGTAAATTATCAATATAAGTGAAAAGCACAAATTGTCTATTTGTATACAATGGTAGAAAAATACATGCCTTTAGGACTGAAATAATTAATTGTTGTAATTTTAGTCAAATTCAAACAGGGTTAATATATGCAGTATTGGTGAGGATGTTAGGAAAACATTGGAGGAATTCAGATTTCGAAAAGAGAAGGACACAACGGCTTTGATCTGTAATAATTTCATAATTCTTGTTAATCACCACTCCTTGCTGATCAGTTTTTATTTCAGTAAAAGTTGATCGTGAAAAGCAAGAAATTCTGATTGATGACATTATGGAAAGTACAGAAATTAAGGATATACAAGAGGCATTACCAAGTCATCAACCACGATACGTTATTGTATCATACAGACGTAATCACAATGATGGCCGGATATCATTTCCGTTATGTTTCATTTTTTATACACCACGAGATAGCCATGCTGAACTTCAAATGTTGTACGCAGGAAGTAAAGTGGCTCTTCAGAAAGAATGCAGTTTAACAAGATCATATGATATAAGAGAATTAGAGGAACTAACGGAAGAATGGTTATTAGAAAAATTAGGGAATAATTAATAATGTATCAATAATGGACTTTGCTTACATAATATTTTATATATATATTTGTTATAATTTTTTCCGGCTTCATTCACTTAAATTAGTGATTGATTCTGTTTTTGGTCTTGGTAGTGAAGTTGTACCAAAGTCTCGGGTTATAATATCAAGTTATAGCATTCAATTACAAAAATTTAAGTAAAAGCTAGAAGTTGCTAAATTGGTTGACTTTGAAAGAGATAGTTTTGACTTCTCCGTTATATAATTATTTAAAAAAACAAATGAAGCCCTTGATTTTATGGACAAAATTTTAATAACGTTTAATATAATAATGTAATGTGATTTTATAACCAAATTTAGTTATTTTTTCAAATTGTTCTACTCCTTATATAACGCCAAATATTATACACATTTTATAATCATTTTGATAAACTTATTAATTTCTATTTTTATAGATTATTAGAAAAAATATATAATCAAAATTTAATGGTTTTATTATGCTTATTTTTTGAAAATGTACATTATACATGTATATAGGGTATTTTTATGCATTTTTTGTGGGATTTTAAAAATTAAGATATATAGAGGGTTAAATAAGGAAAAATTGCTGAGCTGAGTGGTCCTCAGTTATACAAATTGTTTGTTACTTGAATTTTAACCAAAAGTTAATAACTTAAGTATAGTGTGTCTGAGTAAGGTGACGATTTATATAAAAAGGAAATATGGGACATGGACCCATCATACAAAGAATCTGAGGGATACCAAATGCTCCTCAGTAAGGGGCAGGAGGGGGAGAGATTTCTTTTAAATTAGATACAAAAGTATAAGTTTTTATTCTCTCTAGTCTAAGTGACAAATGTAGCGGTTGTGCATTGTAAGTTTTTAGACGTCATAATGCAATAATGTCAAAAACCCAAATGGGCTAACCAAGTAGTATAAAACATGGTCACTGACATTTTAAATTGAGTTACGACTAGCTCTTTTTCATTTACCAAAGCTACTAGCATAGTGTTTGACAATAAGACCATTTTTCCGTTCTATTAATTGTTGCTTTAAATTTGATAGAACCATGTATACTTCTACCAGTGAGGATTTTTCAGATTCTACTTGTAATTTTTTGAAAATGTTCATTATGTATGTATACTGAGCTGAGTGATCCTCACAGTTATACAAATTGTTATTTGAATTTTTACCAAAAGTTAATAACTTCTGTGTAGTGTGTCTGCTAAGTAAGGTGACCATTTATGTAAAAAAAAGAGGCTTGTGAGTGAAGAAACCATGGCCCAACTTGAAAAAAAATGTTTTTAAAAGTATTAAGAAGCAATGTCGGACACTTTTCTTGAGAGAGAAAGTAACTTGCTGTAACAGTTTGAACATTTTTAATTTACTTTCTATTAAATATTAACAAACTCACTAAAATCCATTTAATTGTTCAACTCGAAACAGTATAAATGTAGATATAGTCATAGATTTTCACAATAATGGCAGTCTGCTGATGTTTAAATACAGTTATGAAGGATATGATCAGCTCAGTTTATCCCAACGAAAGGTTTTTAAGTAACTGCTGAGCTTTATGATAAGACGTTATTTTGGCAATGTCTTGCTGCTCCTCCAAAATTGCAATTTGTATTGTCAGCACACACTGCATTAGGGGAGACCGGGGTTAGTTGTTACAATTTTGACTTCAGAATTTTTTTAAACTCCTCATATGGTTCTATATTATTATTATTATTTTTTTTTTTTATGATTGTGGACCTGAACAGGCTAAATTTGGCCTATCGTGCTAAAGCACTTAGGAACACTTAGGAGGATGGATAGAGGGATAATGAATTGTCAACAGATGCCTATGAACAGCTACCTTAAATTTTCTCACATCATCAGTGAGAGGAAAGCAAAAACTAGGGAGATTATTCCAGAGTTTAGAAGCCGTGTAGAAAAATGTGGATTGCGCCCGTTTGGTATGACAAGTGGAGATTTGTACTGCATACTGATGATGTGAATGAGCGAACCGAGTGTTTCTCGCAAAGATAGCCCGAGATGGTATCAAAGAATATAATTCAGCAGCACAATAGCCGTTCTAATAAAGATAATACAAAGAAAGAACTGAAACCATCCTTCTATGCTCAAGGGACTGTATGTGAGAAGTTAAAGACGGGTCATTTATAAGCCTAATCGCTCTCTTTTGAATATGATCAACGACATCGAAAGCGTATTGGGGAGCACTAACCCAAAGGTGAGAATTATATTCCAGATGAGGCCGAATTTGGGCCTTATACAGCAAAAGGAGTTGTCGGGAGGTAAAGTACTGCTTAGATCTGTACAAAAAGCCTATTTTAGGAGTAGCTGTTTTGTTAGTAGACAGAAGATGGTCAACCCATGAGAGATTTGAAGATACAGTCATACCCAACAAAGTAATAGAGTCTGAAAACTTAAGAACTGAGCCATTCATACTTACAACAGGAAATGATCGATGTTTTTTGGCGGACATAAGGCAACACTGAGTTTTGTTAGCATTAAATTTAACTAGATTATTGCTTCCCCATTCGAGAATACGTTGAATGTCTTTGTTGATTGAATTTGTCATTTCAGCTTTAATTTCTTGAGTTGACATAGAAGGTGGATTATCACTATGAGTAGACTGAGATGAACTACAGTGAAGAGTGCTATCGTCAGCAAAGCAATGGATGGGGTTAGTTGTTGAAGAAATAAGGTCATTTATGTACAGTAGAAAAGTGTAAGCGCTATAACGGATCCCTGTGGTACGCCCGCGTTAATACTAACTTCTTTTGAAAAAAAGCCATCAACTACGACACGTATTCGTCTTTTATCAAGGAAACTAGAAACCCAGTTGATGAGCGTACCATTTAACCCAAACGAGGTGAGTTTACACTTATGTCAAACTTGGTCAAATGCCTTTGAGATATCTAAAGCGACTACAACTGTTTCACCGGACTGCTCTACTGTATTATTCCAAACTTGGGTCACATATGAAAGAAGATCGCCTGTTGAACGACTTTGCCTAAACCCATATTGGTGGTCACTAAGGAGTTTGTTAGTTTCAAGGAACGTGAGAAGTTGCTGATTGATGGCTTTTTCCATGATTTTAGACAAAATGGAAGTGATGGCAATTGGTCGGTAGTTTGAGGGATCGGTCTTATCGCCTTTTTTGGGAATAGATTGAACATTTGCTAACTTCCATGATGAAGGGAATTCCCCAGAAGACATAGAGATCGTATAGAGCTTAGATAGGACTGGTACTAGTTCGGGGGAACATTTCTTTAAGACAATAGCTGGGATACCGTCTGGGCCAGTCGCCTTATTGAGATCAAGCCTACTGATGATCGATTCCAAGAGCTTGTACCGAAAATGAATTGGTTTCATAGCGTATGAAGAAGAGTTGACTAGGGGCACATCTTTTCCAGAATCATTGAGACACGAGTTTGGTGCAAACAAATCCACAAAAACACTGGCTTTGTCTACAGAATCAGCAACTACCGATCCGTCAATAGATGTCAGGGGGGGGGATGAAGATGAAGATTTCTATGTATGGCAGAACCTAAAGTAAACCTTCCTTTATCTTATCCAATTGAAAAGTTTCATGAAAATTGAACAATTGAGTGAAATAAAGTAATTATTTATTGAAAACTGAAATTACAGTGCAGGGGTTATTTGTTACATACGTTAATTTTAACATTTACTTTATGCATCGTCATCGGAATCGCAGTTTTGGCATGTAAAAAATGTATTGTTTTCGGTGCACTGTACACGGACCCTTTGCACGCATCTTGTACACTTGATCCATGTTTCGTCTGGAAATGAGTTCGAATAAGGTTCACAGCATACTAATCACAGAACGTCTTCCATTTTTTTGGCTTGTTTTTTATTCTTAAATTTCTTGTTATTCGCATTACCAAATGAGTTTTTCTTAGCCTTTAGACCTGACTGGCCTAGCTTTGCTGCATGTTTCTCTTCTTTAGCTGCAAGTTTGTCTTTGTTTGAGGTGTCTGTTAAAATACACGCTTTCCTGTGTTTATGGCCTTTGTTTGTAAGTTGACAGCTTCCTGCTTTGGGAAGAGGTCTTATATCCGAAGGGCTAAAATTTTAGATGGAGGTGGTGTACTTCCCTATTATACCGTGGATCCTGAGCTAATTCCTCTTGTAAATTATTAGCAGCTTCTTGTAAACCGTTATCATTTTGTGTGTGAGTATCTTGCACATTGTCAATGGCAGGTGGTGAATATAGTCGATCCGTGACTGCCGAAGTTAAAAATTTATCATCGGTAAAATCTCCCGATTAAAAGGGAAAGTTACCCTAAAACCTGACTGAATATTAGTTGAGATTGTAGCCAAAGGGAAAGCATCCCTAACTATGTAAACATAGGAGGGATTGCGCTTCTACTTGCACTTATAGCTGCAATTGCGGTGACTAATGTTCCCCGTTCTGCAGATCTTACAGAGTCAACCTGTTTAACACCTTTTCTGGATATAATCTGGTCTGGTATCTGAACCGTGGTGACCCCCGTTTTATCCTCGTTATATATATATATATATATATATATATATATATATATGAAGACATTCGAACCTATATCGCTTCATAAGTTCCCCCAAAAGGTTAAAAAACTTATTTACATTTTCTCTATTAAAACTGGTGGCTCTACTGATACAGTTGGATGATGCTTGAGAAACCCTGCTAGCCACTCAGTTGAAGCCATTTTATTTTGCTAGTATTGACGCATTTTAATATTATTTCTAACGGCAATTTCATAGGCTAGCACTCTCACTTCTTTAGTTGAAAGCCCAAAATACATCTTCGAACATTCTTCTAAGTACTGAACCATTTGAAATGTTTAGTGTTATCAGGCAAAGTTTGGTGGCTAAGGACGAAAATAACCACTTTAAATATTTTTTTTACATAGATCTAATTACGGCTACTTACGATAGTTTTCTGTACATAGAAGGTAAGCTTGAGCTCAGAAAAGAAGATGAAAGAAAATCATGCAACTTAACCAATAATTTTCCCAACTTTCTTTTCGAAGAAATTCGTTGGGTTAGGTGGTCAAAGAGTGAAAGTTTGCAGAAATCCAGGCATAACATCTACACTTAAGGAATATATTTCTTATACGCCAAGCAAGAGCAAAGCACAACTTTCTTTTTGAAGAAATTCGTTATGAGTTAGGTGGTCAAAGAGAGGAAGTTTGCAGAAATCCAGGCATAACATCTACACTTAAGGAATATATTTCTTATACGGCAAGAGCAAGAGCAAAGCACTAAGCTGTTTGAGGTGGTCACCAAAAAATGAATAACCATTACAAGTAGAATTCGATGAGCAAAATGGAGAAAAATCTTTTACAGTATGCATGCCATTGAACCACATATTTGGAATAATGGAGGATTATCGTCAAGTTATCGTGAATATGCGTCAAGAGTTAATTTTAATTCGATCTAGGAGCGATACAAACTCCTACTATGGTATGTTGATGCGACAATAACCTTAAATAAAATTCAATGGAAAGTACCACACTTAACACTTAGTGATGCTGCGAAACTTAACTTGTTTCAAGGAATCAATAAACATTCTATTATTATTCTTCCATTTCGTCATCGGGAGTTAGATGAATTACCTGCTATAAAACAATCAACCTTAGACATATGGTCAATAAAAACATCGTCGCAACTGGAAAAACCACGTTGGATAATTGTTGCATTCCAACAAGGTAAAAGGTACACAAAGTCGGCGAGGGCCGCAAATTTTGATCACATTAACATCAGAAACCTTAAAGTATTTCTGAATTCTGAGTATTATCCGTAAGAAGCAATGAATTTGAACTTCAGTGCTAACCAATTGCCTATCGCAATTTTTGAAATTCCCATGTGATTGCTATGGTGAAGATGATAAAGGCGCATTATTAAACTATGCCGAATTCAAATCATGCCCTGTATTTGTAATGGACTACTCTAAACAGAATGAATCCTTAGAAAACTCAACAGTAGTCATCAAATTGGGAATGGAATCTCTAACACCTTTCGATAATGGAACCTTTGTCTATGGTCTTATTCTCCATGACGCTATTGTGCAGTACAGCCAATTGGTCTAGTATATAAATAAAAATGTTGTAACTATGCGTTTAGTTTTATTTCATCCACTAACGATGAAAGTAGTTGCTCAGAAACAAAAACTCCCAATTCAAAATCAAGACTTTGATGAAAAGTCTATTACTTCGAAACATGACGATTTACTTCCTAATAGTATACGTGGTATTATAGGTGGCCCCTCCAATTGCGGTAAAACAAACGCAATGATCAATCTGCATACTGAGAAAAATGGTTTGAAATTTAAACATGTATACGTATACCCTAAGTCATTGAATTAAAACAAGTACAAACTTTTACAGGAAAACCTATTTCCGATGAAGGATACAGGTTACTTTACGTTCAGTGATAACCAAGATGTAACTGAGCCGAATTGTGCAAAAGCAAACTCTATTTTTATCTTTGATGATATCGCTTGTGAAAAACAAAATAACATAAGGGCATATTTTTCTATGGGTAGGCATAACGATATTGACTGTTTCTATTTGGGTCAAACTTACTGTAAAATTCCAAAGCAATTAATTCGTGACAATGCGAATCTAATTATATTATTTGAGCAAGATGAATTAAACTTAAAACATGTGTATGAGGATCATATAAGTCCCACCATAAGCATGAAATTATTTCGGGACATGTGTTCAATGTGCTGGGTAGATGTGTTTGGCTACCTGGTCATAAGGAAGGATGCTGAAGTTAATAATGGTCGCTATAGGAAACGATTGGATGAATATATAATACTTTAAACTGCTTACAGTAGTTTAGTAGGTATTGATCTGTTTAGGTATTAACAGCTATCTGTTTAGTGTACACAGCTGATATTAAAGAAAAAAATTATTCAGGCTCGTAAAATAATACAGCAGAAGTATAACGGTATTAAAACTGCTCGTATTGATAATGAAAGAACATTTGAAACTACTTATGAACTTATAAACCTAAAAAGGAGCCCATTGGCGTTAAACCCAAAAAACCATCCCTATTCATATTTCCAAGAAAGCACGTTACTACCCCCACTAGTCCGCTAGCTCAAGTTCAACGGACTCCAGGCTTCACTCCATTAGGTGATTCAAGTAAGGGTGCTATTAGCCCACTTGCTCAGCTTCCGTCCTTTCAAACAAATTCTCCTCCAGGTCTTCGTACACCATCTTTCTGTTGTAGGAGAGATTAATACTGAGGAAGAAGAAGAACCTCTTAGTGTCACAGATGAGTCTACTACCCGTAATGAACCCATCTCGGAGGAATTTCTCGAGCAGTACCATGAATTACCTCGTATATAAGTTGAACGTATTATGGGGATCCTGAAGGTGCTATTGATCATACTTATGGAGTCCACTATGATACCAAAACGGACAAATGGACAATTGGTAATAATTCCGTTACAATTAAAGGAAACGATATGATTATTAAAGTTGTCACGTATAAAGCGACTCCAAGGTTTATATGATCTGCTATTATGAATGAACTCAATTTAAATCTAGTAAATTCAAAAGATAGAAAAGATTATAGAAGTATTTTAGAAGCTACTAAGCTTGCAAGGCGAGATTATGACGAAAGTGGGCAAATTCGAGGAAGCCGCAGCAAAAAGTATACACAAATAATCAAACCCTTGCTATTATCGTCACCCACAACCAAGGGAGGTGGAGCTATGTTTTTTATGGAATTAACAAACAGACCTATTGAATATAAATATTGGAATCATGTGCATGAACTAATTCGTGATTTAGAGGTATTGTGGGCAGAAAAATTTGCGGGGAATACAGGTGTCGTAAATGACATAATATCAATTCTAGAAGAACTGTATGAGGATGGGTACATTGAAAAACTAAACAGCCGTTTTTTAAACAGTATAAATGAGAATGCATTGATGTCGACTTATCATAACTAAAATGACTCTTGACAAATTTGGACGTACACATGTCCAGTATTAATTCAAGAAATAAACCCCTTAGTTTAAACTGATTGATGATAATCAATTTGATATCGAGAATAGGAGACTCAGCAATGTTGCCAGTCCTATAGATCCTCAAGAAGTCATCACTAACCAATACTGTTTATCAACAAGGTTGAGTTTGGATGGAAACCGTTTGGCACAGTTGGGGGACCCAGAAGAAGATGGTGGTGCTATAAGAAAAGGATATCTTGATTTTTGTCTACCAGCAGTTCGGAAAGCATTTAAAGGAAACTCTAACGCTTATCTAGTGTTGGAGCAGAAACTATATGAACTTAAAGAAATTGTGGATAAATTAGTACCATGTCCAAATTACAACTTGTCAATGAATTGCATGAACCTGCACGAAAAAAATTTTAAACGAAGGCGAACAATAATTAAAGGTTTTGATAACCTTTGGTTAGCTGAATTTAACACATATGCCAAACAAGATAAGGGTTATAAGTATATATTAGTGCTTATAGACTGGTTTTCGAAATACTTGTGCACTAAAGGATTAAAAACGAAAACAGGCCAGGAAGTTACCAAGGCCATGCAAACAATCTTAAAACAAGGTTGGAAACCTAAAAATTTGCAGCCAGATGCAGGAAAATAATTCTATAATGAACATTTTACTAAAGTAATGCAGCGTTATAGAGTCAATCATTATTCGAGCCATAGCTCAAAAAAGGCAGCAATTGTAGAACGTGTTATCAGAACCATAAAGAGTGATCTATATACGAAGTTTAGTTTACAAGGTAAATAGAAATGGAATGATACAATTGATACCACAACCGTGGATTATAACAATCGTAAGCATAGAACTACTGGAATGAAGCCTAAAGATGTCGGTAATCATACAAAGCTAGAGGCTTACACTTACATAAAAAAATTCGATATGAATCGATATTGTGTGGGTGACATAGCACGAATCAGTAAATTTAAAAGTATTTTTGCCAAGGGATACACACCCAATTGGTCTAGTGAACTATTTAAGATTGTGAAGTTTACTAACCCCACTACATACATGTTGGAAGACATGAAAGGAAAACCTGTACTGGGAGGGTTTTATGAAAATGAATTGCACAAAAGTAACTAGCCCGATGTGTATCTAGTAGAAAAGTACTTCGCTCCAAGAATAATAAGTTGTTCGTAAAGTGGTGGGGGTTGTATGAGAGATCATGGATCAATAAAAACGATATTGTTTTATAACTAGACATTTAATTTGTAATTTGTGAAATAAATTACTTATAGTTATATAGTTTGTATAAAAGGATGCAGCTCTTAGATGAAATAAAACACACACATAAAAAAATAATTGTATTTTATTTTAGTTCACTAAATATTACATAAAAATATTTTACTAAAATTTCATTATCTTGTATAGTAAACCTAAAGTACTTCTATAATCATTTAAATTACTTGATGGCCATATTCCTGAATCTGGTCTACAGGCCAGTCCTAATTTGTATTTGTTTCACTTTTATGAATGTTTTCTAATATCCAGTTGAAAATTTTTTGATGTTCTTCGTTTTCCCATGGTTGAAACTTATAGTTGATGTTTTGTTCTAATTCAACCAAATTATCGAGGCACTTGTAATTAGCACAATATGCTGCTTTCTCAATACATTCAGTTATAATAAATAATGTGCCTTTATAAGCAAAATTAATATTTTCTAAGCTCGATTTAACATTTGTTGAATCATCACCCCATAATAAATTGTATACGTACATTTTAAGCGGCATGTCACCAAGCAAATTCATATCGTCTAAGATTTTATCTACTTCATTGAAAGTTAATGAATTGGAACCTTTATTAATGCACAATTTCATAAAACTTTTAATGGTATTGTCTAATTTAATTTTTTTGTCAAATAATGTCTTAATAATAACTTCGTTTGTACACTTTGAATTTATAGCACACAGTTAAAATAATCATCAGAAATAATAATATATTATAATATATTCAACACAAGTAAATGGCTTTCAGAGGGACACTTCCCCATCAAAGATACTTTCAGTAGATTTGATCACTACTGTACCTTAATTCTTCATGCAATTTGTTTTCAAGGCTGCTCATAATGATAAAATTGTTTTCTGAAACAGAAGAGGAATAAAATGTTATGTAAAGTTAAATCCCCAAGGTCTAGTATCAGTGAAATTGAAATTTACTGATCGTTTATCATCGTATGGATTAAGTATTACTTTATTCTGTTTGATTGTAAACACATCATGTTTCTTTGACCTTATCAAATGTTGATATCGCTTTATTACGTTACCATCAAACAAAATATGTTTATAATCATTTATCGTGATCTGTTTGACACTTGCATGGGTAGAAAACCCTTTGATTTTTTTACAACTTTTTCAACAGTGTAAGCATACATTTTTGCACGAAGTTGTACAAATTCCAATATAGTTTTACCATGATTTTGGTCTTTCATTAAGCCGGGAACTTTTTTATTTGCTAATGGAATTCCAAAGATATCGTCAGGACTATAGTCAGATGTATCGAATTTATCAATGTCTTCTTTAATGCATTCATAGATATCAGGAACCGAAAAGGTGTATATGAGACTATCCTGTATCTGTATACAAGAGCTTGGCATTATTAGGAAACTTAGCGTATAACCATAATGAAAATTGTATAAAAAATTTTTTGAAACGTCTAAAACACTGAAGCCTGCATATATGGGTTTATTTAAATATACTTCCAGCTTATTCATTTGAATGATGAGCATATCATTGCTAAATATTGTACAACTATGAAAATTTGGTTTTGATATGTAAGCACTAGGACCATAGCGGCCATCGCATTTAGTTACTAAACATACATCCTTATATTTACGTACATTTTCCATCAGTTTCCCAAAAACACTATTAATCATTACTTTATAAAAATTTTTGTTAAATTCATTTTGAGATTGCTGACGCATGGTGGTTTTTAAATCGATATATTTTTTAACCACGGCGACTGTTTAAAACGTAATATACGATGTACTGTTACCAACTTTAATCCATATTTTAAATATACTTTCAAATTTCTGTAATGAATTACGTAATTACCTTTTGGATACAATGTAAGCAATAATTTTTTAATGTTAGAATTTTAATCAGGTACGGGTGGAACCATATATTCGGGTGCCAATGGTAGATCACTGAGACTCTCATGTAATTCTATGGGATGGTCTAAACCACATTCGATTATATAACCAATTTCCGAATCATCAGGATGGTTTATTAAATCCCAAATTTCAAAATTAGCTTCATCCACAAAAGAAAAATCGCCAAATGGTAGAAATTCTGACATGGCGGCACCATATAAGTTATTTACGTCATAGTACATTAAATACACTTTCAGAAGTGGGATCAAATTTTTCTCTCATGTACTTATTGTTAGCTTTAGCATACCGATTAGAACATTGAGCCACACCACCTCTAATTCTTCTTTCAATAAACATTAGCATATCAATATGGGTAAATAGTTCTAACTTTACTTGCGTAATTTTAAGCATAGCATCGAATGCCAAACCGGGGGCTGAAGAGGATTAAGTTTGTAAGTACTTAAACAAGTTTGCCGAAAATTTTCAAAAATTTCGGCTACAAGTAGAACGTCCGTTTTTAGATACAAATCTGAATATTCCCCTAACGATCTAATATTAAATTTGTTCCAAACATTAACTGCATGTGCAATACTGGTATAATTGATTCCTTCATTATTAAGATGACTGAAAAGCGCTTCCTTGGGAGGTAACCTGATGTCGCCTAATTTATCCAAAGTATCAATATACTCATAAGGAAATACACCTTTGCGAACTAGTAGAGAAAATTCTTCTTGCTTGTTACAATTAGCTCTGGTAATAATTTTTTTACTATTTTCCAAATAGTTTGACAACTTTTCAATACTACTACTCATAAATCTGAAAGAGTCAATAAATCTAAACTTAATTTTACGGCCTTCTATCACTTTCTGTGTTTATGGGTAGCAGTGAAATCGCACCGGGAACAGTAGCCAATCCTCTAATGAAGAAATGTGAATCATAATCTGACAAATTATGAAATACAACTGGTATAATGTGTGAGTCTATAGTCTAGGTTACAATTCTGATGTGATGCTCCACGAAATGCTCCACTAAAATGGTTATGATCTCTAACTTTTATATCATAATCAGTAAATGGTTTTCTGCAAATGTGACAATTCGTGGTGCTTTCAAAGTGTTCAACCTGACTGGGAGTAAAGTATCCATACGAATTACTTTATTGATTATATCGGTAGTGCAATGTGAAATACATTGAAGCTCTTTAACAAACCATTTAATGCAATCATTTCCTCTATAAAGCGTAAATCGGGATAAAGAATCATTGTATGAACACTTCAAGTAGTAAGCAATGCTGAAGGGTATATGTTTGGAATGAAATAGAGTATTATCCCCAAGGTATGATAAATTTGTACATTTTTCTATACTAGTTTCTAAATCCGCATAAATTACAAACGGTACCTTTTCGTGGAATGCGAAATTTTTGAACTGTAGAAACATTTTCGCTTGGGTAGGCAGCCTGGAAGAGTATTGATTAAGTTGATGACAGAGAGTGATGTGTTTTTGTAGAAGGTGATCTGAAGAAAAGTGTTTCAAACATCAATAACAAATAAATTTCTTGTGCTCCCTATTCGATAGTTTAGAAAAAAAGGCCGACAAATTTTTAATCCACGCGAAATGATAAACAGTATTATTTTTTGTATTAATAGCATCAACAATAGAACCCTCGGAATGATAATTAGCCGAAAGTACTAAAAGATTTATTGGTTTCCTGATACTATTTTTTTAATTTACACTTAATACTAGTGGTAATATACCTTTCCCTTGAATGCAAAACAAATTAATGGAGAGGCTGTTTAATTTTTAGAATTTTTTTACATCATTTAGTTTAATGAAAAAGGGAATTGAATCATAATTCAAAACATTCATAAAATGAGGATAAATGTAAACTCTATCTGAATGATGTTGCACGGAATATAATGCCGAAACAACGGACCTCAGGAAGCAATACTCATCGTTATTTTTAACATTCGCTACGGCATGCTTTACTGCTATGAAGTAAGGAACTTTAACGTAAGTCGAAAGGTCACCTCTAAATGGAGGATAGCTATTAATATTCATCTTCAGATGTAAAACTTCTGTAATGCCCAACCGGAATCCCTTTCAGAAAACTGCTCTAATTTTTTTTTGTAATTTATAATAAACGTTTTCTATACTACTCATTTAAAATGGTCGCAATATCGATGATATAATTTTTTATTGCAAAAGCCTTCAACTCGATAACATGATTTTGAGAGTACATAAAATTGCAGACTAAAAGGACATTCACCTTCAGCATCGTTTGCCTTAGCTTTACTTTAACCTTTCGTGCAAAACTATTGTATGCATTTTGTAAAAAATAAGAGGGTCCTTGATGTTTGCTATATTCACTATAATTCCTGTAAGTAACCTACCATTAAAACATGAATCTAGAGAGTACCAACATAATTTACGTGTACGTTTTTTTAGTGATATTGACAATTCCACTACATGTTTTCTCTTAAGCGTTCTTTCTGTTTAAGTCTTACAAGATAGCACTTTAACAATCATAAATTACTTTCGAGTTTAAGCAAATTTTAACTTGCCTCTCAATAAATTTTATTTTGAATTATATCTTGCAGTAGCTTAATATTAGTGTTAATTGTACGGATGTGCTTTACAAATTCATTTTTGGTTTTCAACTGTGGAATAATACCTCTTGTGAAATTAACAGTATTACTATTACTTGGTAAAACCTTACTCATAGTTACCTTCAAAACTGTATCCAACAATGCAAAAATATCAAGCACACACTGCCGGTTATGCAGTAATGGACTTGTAGAAAAATATTTTATTTATTGTAACTGATATATAAAAATTAATAATTTAAGTAACTATAGAAGTACTTTATGTTTATAATTACAATTATAATTCTAGCCACCAGTGCAATGTACTGACTGGTATAAAACTGTTCTTTATCTGTTTAAATATTCATATAAACCGGAATTCAAGGTAAAATATGTGTCACCTTAAAAATTCTATTTTTAGATTTAAACCACCTCCACTTGTTAGCAATTTTGTTAACGTTAACAGATTTACATGTATATAAACTTGAAATGTTATTTCAACACTCAGTCGTTGCATATATACTAAAAAAAATAAAATGGCATCATGCAGCAAAAGGTCGAAACTGTCGCTGCAGGGGAAGAAGACCAACATCCTACAAGATGTCTTAGTGTGGGGCCAAAAACAAAAAGAAGGGAGTGAGCCATTTTTGAATGAAAATTAAATCCCAATCATTTCTATACGCACTAGTGATATTGAAGATGATTTTGCAAGATTTTTCGAAAAATAAGTATACCTTGCTTATTTTATTATTTTTATGTAGAGTAAATAATAGAGTAAATATATTATTAATCTGCTCAATTATTTTGTAGCATCACACCTGCTCACACAGTTGTGGCTTAACCGACACCACCACCACCACCACTATCGCAGCCACCTTTACTCCAATATGGAGGGAAAAACTTGAAATTAATCAGATCAAGGGGTTCACCACCACCACGACCACCCATATCTCGAGACCCTACCCTCCAAACGCAGGATCCCACAAACCTGCAAACACTTTTGATTTAAAATCAAGTGTTAGGTGGTTGCAGGACATTTTGTCAACATACATAGACTCTAAAAATTCTGAAGTGTCAAAAGTGGAACGTTTAACCAGTGAGTTGGCTGGAGCTTACAAAAATGTGGAAATTGTTCGACAGAACATTGTAAATACACAAAATGCTTTAAGATTATTAGATAGTTTAGATATTTAAATTAATTTATTTATAAGTAAGTTCTAAGTAGTTTTCTTATTGTGTAATTATTTTTTCTACATATTATACATTCACCTACGTATTATAATAAATAAATAAATGTTTAAATTTTTATTTATTATGAAATATCTCTATCACATACATAAAGAAATAAACAGAAAACGAGTGTGAAACTATTTAAGAGTTTATTTAAAGGTTAAAAAGTGAAAAAGAATAAGTTAAGGAAATTGAAAATTATTATTAATTTTGTTAAATACATAAAAAAAAAGTTTACCTAGCAAAGTACAGGTCGTAGGTTCAAATCGTACTCGAGGTAAACTTTTTATTTATGTATTTAATAAAATTAATAATAATTTTTAATTAGATGTTTACTTATTCGTTCATAACAAAACTTATAATCACTTAAGGAAATAATTAAATCCTTAAGTAAGTGTTAAATACAAAATGTTAATTTCAAATATAATTATCTATACCATAATTATATGAAATGATAACTTGAAAAAATACTACGAAGATAATGCAAAGAATTATAAGTTAGGAGTATCTGACCTTGCATTTAAATTAGGCAAGTTTTTTAATTGTGATGTACTTATCGTTATTAAAAGTCAAACAATTTAAAAGGATTAAGTTTAACCATTTTATTGAATTTAGTTATGATTGACTCTATCTATGCGTAAAGTAAGAAAACTATCAAGCATGTAGCAATTATAGAAAGTTTCAATTAAATATGTTGTAGGTAACTACTAAATATCAAGTGTAAGAGTATTCTAAAATGACATTTAGTTTAATTATTTATCCAAAAAAAGCTTGTAATTTAATTTTAATTTTTATATAAAACGAGGCAAGTTTTTATAATTATGATGTAACTTTTATTTATTAAAAAGTCAACACAATAGATTTTATTGATGTATGTATTGTCATGAGTTTATTTACTATTAAAAGTCAAACAATTTATATGTACATTATATATATATATATATATATATATATATATATATATATATATATATATATTGTTTCTAGTAATTAATGAGTACATCAAATTATAACGTTATGGTTTGATAATTGCAATGTAGAATGCTGAGTAATGTAACGGAAGCGCTAAATATAGACTGTCTTCATTCAAACGTGTTGTGTACAAATGCTTTCAAAGCGAAATGCGCACACTATGCTGTAATTCTTGATGCAGTTGAAAGTGTTTCTATAAAAATTTGGTAATTGCTTCTTCCAAAAATTAATCAATTTTAAAAATGTGAATGCTTTTACAAATTGTATATGTTTTTGTTTCTTATCGTAAGTAGAAAAAAAAGTAGCTTGCTTAAAGCTTGAATGTCAGTTTAGTGGGTTAGTTTTAATATTTTTTGGTAAATTAAAAAATGAAATAGACAAAGTACCACTTGTAAAATACAATGACGTTTGTAAAAATTTTAATTTCCATGTGGAATTAGCTGTAAATTATAAACTTCTGGAGCGCGTCATGTTTTATCATTACTCACCCCCCAGCCCCCCTGCACCTCGGGCAGGGAAAAAGACGATATCGAGTCTTGTTTTGTCTCCTTTTATTACTTAGCACGTATGTCTTTTCACTTGCCTTCCTAACATTCTACATGTACATATATATTACTTTTCTTCAATGCATATATTCCGCGTGCATGCCTATCGTTTATGCAACAATACTTACACTTCTGCATAATTCTACAACATTACTTTTATTTAAAGTTAAATTTTAAATTACACATCATACATACATAACTTTATTTATAATACTTTTTAAAATTACAAGCTTTTTTATGCTACAAGCTTCATTCATCATTAAATATAAATACAAAACATGTTAAAATGATTTATTTACTTTGTTTTAAAGCGTCTGTCATTTAATTTAATTAAAAATTACACATCATACGTAACTTTATTGATATTACATTTTAAAATTACAAGCTTTTTTTTTATCAAGGTCGATTCATCATTGAATACAAATACAAAACATGTTAAAATGATTTATTTACTTTTTTGAAAGCGTTTTTCATTAAATTTTCACTTTTTGTTGAATACTTTTCTTCATGACACATTATTCCCTAAGTACATTTCAAATTAACTATTTATATTACTACTTAATTTCCTATAGATTTCTATTTCACCTTTCTTGCATATTATCTCTTAAACCCACATTATTTATGTACATTAAATACTTACGCTACAGATTATAAGTTACACACATGTTTATTTTTTAACTCAAAGCTGCTTCATTTTTGCTTTCAAGTTTAATGAATCGTGCGCACCTAAGGAAGCCTTTTATTATAAATCTGCATCTTTCAAAACTACTCACCTAGACAAAAACTTCTTGTTTCCATGAACTGATTCTATTTTTATATTTCTAAGAAATGTAATATGATACCCCCGCAGGTCAATAACCTTTAACCTTGAAAAATCTATTTTTAGATTTCTAAGAATTGTAATATGATGATGACATTGTAATTTCTATTTTTAGCTTTAAATTTTGACGTCGACATTTCGACCTTGACGCGCTCCACAAATTTAAGTTTCCCTCCAAAAGTTTGACCTTGAAAGAGCTCCAGAAGCTTTCATTTCTCACCATCAGAGGGCGCGTGATCTTGAACCGGCCCATAATCACTACTAATATACTGATTTGATTTAAGTTAGAGCTTGCAAAACCAACTTTTAACTCAATTCAAAAATACTGATTTAATTTAAGTTACAGCTTGCAAAAACCAACTTTCAATTCAAAAATTCTGATTTGATTTAGCTTACAGCTTGCAAAAACCAACTTTCAATCAATAATCCTGGCTTTGTTTAGCTTACAGCTTGCAAAAACCGCCTTTCAATTCCAAAATACTGATTTGATTTAGTTTACAGCTTGCAAAAACCAATTTTCAATTCAAAAATATTGATTTGATTTAAGTTACAACTTGCAAAAACGAACCTTCAATTCAAAAAATACTGATTTCCTTTAAGTCACAGCTTGCAAAAACCAACTTTCAATTCAAAAATACTGATTTGATTTAGCTTAGAGCTTGCAAACACCAACCATCAATTCAAAAATACCGGTTTGATTTAACTTACAGTTCGAAAGAAACATCTTTCAATTCAAAAATACTGGTTTGATTTAACTTACAGCCTGCAAAAACCAATTTTCAATTCAAAAGTACCGGTTTGATTTTACTTACAGCTTGCAAAAACAAGCTTTCAATTAAAAAAGACCGATTTGGTTTAACTTACAGCCTGCAAAATTAAAATTTTCACCGGTCGGGCGTATAGAAAATCTTTCAAAGTTTGCTACCGGTAGTGGTTCGAAGGTTGTTTCACTGGTGGTACACGAAAGCGAAACACGATTACTCAATAAATCAGAAATGTTCCGACCATCTTAACCTACAGGAGCCTATTTTGAATGTATGAATCGCGTTAGTGTGGCTAATTGTAAAATTTATGTTTTTTTAAATAAAACACCCTGTATATTATGCGGTATTCAAATAGAGGATTAAGAAACAAATTCAACTATATATGACAATATAGTGTTTTCTTGCACGTTGGACGATTTAGTTTTTGTAAACTGCAAGTTAAAGCAAATCAACATTTTTAGAATTGAAAGTTGGATTTTGCAGGCTGTAAGTTAAATCAAATCGGTATTTTTGAACTGAATGTTGGATTTTGCAAGCTATAACTTAAATTAAACCGGTATTTTTTAATTGAAAATTGGTTTTTGCAAGCCGTAATTTAAATCAAACCGAAATTTTTAAATTAGAAGTAGGTTTTTGCAAACTGTAACTTAAATCAAAGAAACTTTCATCAAGTGTTCGTAAAAAGAAAGTAAACATCATAATTATATAGACCTTGAAAATACAATTATTGTGTTTACTTTCTTTTTACAAACACTTGATGAAAGCTTCTTTGATTTAAGTTACAGTTTGCAAAAACCAACTTTCAACTCAAAAATACCGGTTTGT
Source organism: Vesta saturnalis (assembly GCA_036346205.1). NCBI lineage: Eukaryota > Metazoa > Arthropoda > Insecta > Coleoptera > Lampyridae > Vesta > Vesta saturnalis. Next base: position 954,781 of record JARFJB010001996.1, read on the forward strand.
TTGTCTTTTATGTAATTAGCTAATTAGGGGGTTTTCCAAGCACGTCAGAGGTATTTGGATAGTGAAAGGATGTTATTGTGGTTACATAAATAGGGAAAGCCAGAAAATAATTATTTTATATTAATAATTGGGGAAAATCATTAAGTATTTTATATTGTTCATCTATAATCAAAACATAAAAAAGTGAATGTGCCGTGACAATAAGCAACATAGACCAGCAATCATACACTTTCGTGGCCATGTCTAAAACAGCTTCTGCTGCACAAATAGACCAATTACGGTTCAAGATGAAAAGTTTAAAATGGGATCTGGAAATTTATGGTGTTCAAAAAAGGTTGCAAAAGATACATCTGAATCAATGCAACAGCAGACAGCTCAAGAGATTGACGTAACAAATAAAATATAGGTGAGTGATCGTTTTTGGTTTTAACCCTTACCCCTTATTTTATTTACTTTATTTAATTACTTGTTATGTTATAATTACAGATATGGATCTATCTATCTATTCTAAATGCATCAACATGTTTTAAACCTTTTGAAAATATTCAGGATTTAGAGACTGGGTTAGAATACAAGATTTTCAATCTGGACATCATATCAACAAAGTACGGACAAAGGGTAGAGATGCTGGATTTTAAATGTGTGTTACCTAAGCATTTCCATAGGCTTTTCAAGTCTGAGGGTCGTCGTACACAATTTAATGATGATTGAAGAGTATAGATGTTTCAATGGGCTCTTGAGGACCAGTAGGCGAAACAACTGGTTTAATTTTCGCTTAGAAAAACAACTTTATAATCACTATGTTATGTAATGACGAGATTTAATAAATAAATCCACTTTTGATTTTATTTTTTTTGTTTTTTTGGTTTGATTGATTTTATTAATTGATTTAACAAATGGCCGCCAAAGCCCACGCACACAAACTTGAGTGTTGATTAATTGATTTGGTCAATTGATTTGGTTAATTGACCTAATTAAAGGATTTGATTAATTGATTTGGTCAAAGTACATGTCGTACTCGATGTAAACTTTTGTATTTCAAAACTGATTCGATTTAATTGATTTGATTTCAAAATGACCGACAAAAACAAAGATAACAGTCAAAAACAAAAAAGTCCGACAAAAATGGCTGCCGAAACTTACCGATACCCTTCGGCGTTTGCGCGAAGTCCTACAAATTCAGACGCCGACGCCGAGAGAGAGAGACGCCGACGCCGGGCGTCGACTTCTAAGTGGGCCCGCCTGGAGGCCCTTTATAGCTATCCGCTGGTGACCCCATTCTACTTATACTTGAAAGAATTTCACCTTCTTACCAATTTGCTAATACAAAAATATGACGAAAATTGTGTTTTCACTGCATAACATTCCTAGATGAAAAGCGTCGAGGGAGATAATAAAACCAACGCAAATACAGGTTTTCCAACTGTGGTTTATACAATATTTTTATTTACTATTGGCACAATTACTACTATTTTTCAGAATATTTGTTAACTTTAAAAAAATTCTTGACATATCATGAATATGCCACAATATCTACTAGTAGAAGAGAAAATTGAATTCTCTTTCTTTGGTAGAGAAAATCGATATTTTTGAATAGATAGTACGTACTCAGATCAAAATTATTACTAATTTAAACTTGACAGTTGTAAAAATATATGCAATTCCATTCACGCAAGAAAATATTTTTGTTTTTATAATTTATTTAGCACTGAAACAAAAACTAATATTACATATCTAATATTCACTTACAATTATGTTTTATTGCACAAATATCAATTTTATGAGATACCGTAGATGTATATTTACAGCTTAATGATTAATGTTCTCAGCAGATATACTCAGAGACGAAACACTGCTGCGCCTTCCAGGATTCACACCCAAATTTTCCCAATTAATCCACGAAAGCCTTGCGGTCAAGTCTGTAACAGATATATTAATTAGCAAAATAAAAACTAACATTACATAATTCCATATATTATAGTGGCAAAGGTTCAAAAACAAGCTTTTAAATTGATTTTTTAGTAAAAATAAAAGATAAAACTCCCACTATAAATCAACCAGAAATATTGTATTGATTGTGATAAAATTTACACAGGTCAAACTTCTCAGACACTAAAAAATAGGTTAACGCAACACAAAAGTGACTGTAAGTTAAAACATAAAAATAAATTTTGTGCTTTAGCTTCACATTCTCAGGATTTAAATCATCAACCAAATTTTAATAGTATAAAATTATTAAAAAAAGATGTAAATTACAAGAAGAGATTAGTTTTGGAAATGTTTCGTATTAAAAAAATACCAGTTGCGTTAAACTATGAAAGTGGTATGTATAATCTTAGCGTTATTTATTATTATCTCTTAGATATTTAATTTCTGTTTACTTATATTTGGGATTAATTGCTGTAACATAATTTATTGCTGTGAGATCTGTACATAATATTTATTAAGATAGCTATTTATCACTTTCGTCAACAAACGTTGTGTTTATACCTGTTTGTTAACAGTAATTTCTATTTTAATGTAACCATATCATGATTTAGACTCCTGTAATATTTGTTAGCTTGTTATTTATCTTTAGTATTCGTTTACTGTAGTTTCTCCCTGAAGAAGCATTGGATTAATGCGAAATATTGGAGATACAGATAAGTTTATGCAAACTAAAGAAATTGCCAATGTCCTCTAATAAGATTTAATTTTTAATATATATATATATATATATATATATATATATATATATATATATATATATATATATTGTGAGGCGCATAGTTTCGGACATTTTTCGGTACAACGCATAGTTTGGGAACATTTGTATACTTTGGGTACTGACCTCGAACTATCTTTATGTAAAACGCCTACTTCGGGGACACCTTCAAAATTTTCTATTAAACGTTTACTTTGAGGACGTTCGTCGCAAAAGTGTAAAAAGTAAGTAACAAACGCATAATTTGGAACAACTTATTATGATTTTAACATCTGCCCTCCTATTTTATCTTTTGACCGTTCGGGTAGTTTTATGGCCCGGAATGGAAAAAATTTGTTTTTTTATGTCTTAATTAATTTCGCCGTTTTGAACTGCAACTCGGTGAATAGTCATAATGACTCAAAATTTTTGCTATACGTAACTTTTTCATTTTGGCGTTATGATACATTTAGCATATCGATTTTTAATTAAAAAAAATTAATGTATTTATATTTCTGACTGGTCACATCTATAATTTTTTATAGCTATACCGCTAAGAAAAAAAATACGTTATTGTATTAATGGGCAAAAACAAAACTTTGTTGTTCTGCGGTGTAGTTTGATTTGATGTTAAAAATCTTTATGCAGTAATTTCTTTGCAAAAAGAGCCGAAATACTTGCTTCAATGATAAACAAATATTTTTTTATACATTTTAGTTTGGATTTTCTGTGTACCAATTTTGCAAACAGAGTGATCAAATGCGTTGAAAGGGAAAGGTAAAATTGTATGACTCGTCACCAATGATGTACAAAGTACTAGCATATTTACAAATATTTTTGAAATATGGGTAAGCGTATTGTTACAAAGGTAACAAAAAAGATTTTGTATAAGCAGGAAACTTTGGTAATTTTGCATACTTTGTTCCTATTTGCTCTTTAGCGTTACCTAATGTAGGTACCTACTTTCTTAACCCTCATCCTTATGCTTCCTACAGTGATTGGCGTGATTGGATATGAATCTTTTAGGGCTAGTTTCCATACGATAAATATCTATATCTAGTTTACTACCATTTCTTGTTACCAGAGTATCGAGAAACGGGAGACTCATTACTTGATCGTAGTTAAAATTTCTACAAAGTTCTCAACACTACAAATTTTAGTATTAAGGATGGCAAACACGTACATAATCCAAACTCTAGAAAAATAAAACAAATCGCTCCTTAAGTCTATTTGAAATCTACCGATGAAAAGATTGCTCATACAGGAGATCAGCTAGTGCCCATTGTCATACCATGTCCTTATTTTAAAAATTGATGGCTAATTTCGATAGTAGTTCGTTTCATACACAACTCTGTTAATCTAAGAAATTCTTTCACTTTTGCATCGTCCAAATGTTTTTTTTAAAACATCTTCAAAATGAAATAAAGTTTGATCGATTAGAATACTCGGACACAATAAACAAATGTCAATTGAGATTACAATTTCACCTTCAGTAAGTTGAATGTTTTTAATTTTATCAATAGATTCATACTAATATGAAACACTAAAGTTGGGCTGTTGATAGGAGAGATTATTAAATTTATTCATAATCCATTTGGATGGCAGATAAGTAGGTACTTTAATACCACAAACAATGGGTCGCATAACATTACCTGGTATATGAATCTTAGGCAAGCTAACGATGTTTAATATTTTTAATTACATATTTACTTTTCAACTTATTTGTTCATAACAAAAGTAAGGATGTTTACTTAGAATAATTGAAAATAACGGACAAAATGCTAAAATTCCATTTAAAAAGGGTTTTACATTCGATTCAGATTATTATTGACATATTCATGATAGATTTGTTTATTGATTAAAAATTATTATTTTATTAAATACATAAATAAAAGTTTATTTTAATGACCTGTAAGAGTAATAATAATTTTTAATTAAAATTTACTTTGAACTTATTCGTTCATAACAAATTATAATAATTGTTTATTGATTGTTTGATTTCTAAAATTATTTTAAATGTAGTTACCAAATAACTCTTTGAACAAATTTTAAACATAAATGGTATGATTTCTTCGGGAATTAAAATTGTACTCTATTTAAAAACAATAGCTAAACGCCAACAGCGTGATTAAACACAATTATATAGATACAATTGAAAAAATGATTACTTCAATATTATTAGAATGTAAAGGGGTTGTGGATGACACTCTTAGGTTTCGACTAACGGTATCCAATCCGGTACTCAATGGTACTACCTACAATGTTTTATAACTCACAATTCGGTTTTGTGAGTAATACAGATGCTTTCCTTCTTTTCAATTGAATGGACACAAATCACATTACTAGAATTTAATAGGGTTTTAAGAACAGAAGAACATCAATTTAGCGTAATTGCCTTTTTAATAAATAATAAAGTAAATTATTTTTTACGAAAAATGGTTTTAACTTATTATATCTTTTAAACCTATTGTGCAGACAAAAGCGCTTGGCAATAATAACGAAAGTATACACGTGCAGTACAGTGTCGGACAACTAAGAAAATAAGCATACGGGGTTTTGTAAAGTTAGAAACACCTTAATTTTTTTACCGGAGTTTAATCTAACGACTCTAATTAAACTAAATAAAAAACTAAGAAAAACGAAATAAATAAAGAACCCATATTTTAACTTATAAACAAAGATGATGTGAAAATTTTAATATACTTATTGTTTGACCACATTCCAATAAAACCCACATTTAAGACTTTATAATACACAGGAAATGTACTTGCGATAAGAGGATTAAGATAATAGGTAATTGAATTCTTGTCATGTCGGACAAAACCATGCACTTTTAATTATACTATTATTCCTGATTACCCCCTTACAGCGGGTATACCTTTGTGGTAAAATTTGATTGTTCCAATTTGTATTTCTTAGGAGAAGTGTTCTATTGCTTATCTGCAGGGATATATGTATTTGTAATAGAATTTTTAAACTTTTTGCAATTCCCTTTGGTATCTAATAAATTAAAATAAAAATAGATAAAACTGGTGATGTAGTTTGTCGGCATCAATAAAGTTTCATTAATAAAATAAAATTTCTTAAAAATCTATTGTTTAGTGGTTAGATTTTATCAGTTTTAAGTTGTAGCGGGATCTTATTGGCCGTATTGTTTTAATCGGTAAATCTTGTTTCTTCAACTTAGGGAGACAATTTTGCATCTTTGATTAATTTGACCTTTATTTATTATTTTTAAATAGAAATATCGGAAATATAAATTCGTAAAGTATCATACGTATTGGGTTGTTCATGAAACGTAAATTTTATTATTCAACATATGGAACTAGCGAGATTGACAATGTCCATCTTTATTTATATGAATTACTATGACAATAAATTATTTTTATTATTATTACATCCCTTACGTTTACTCACCAAAATTCTAAATAAACATGCCCTGTCTTGGCTTGCACCCTTTTGGATAAAGTATCTTAAAAAGTTTATGCGTCACTTTATTAAAACTGAATTGGGTCGTCTCGTACCGTGTTGGCAATCTAAGGACCCATTATCAGTCGAAGCCACGCATGTTCTTTGAATTAAAAGGAAAATTTGTTTAATTTAAAACGGCTTGAAATGTAAATGCAAATTAATAAAGTTATAAGTAGTAGATCTTTTAAAATCTGTGTATAGAAAAAAGGAAAAGTGCCGGCAAAGAGTATTGTGCATAATCCTGCTATTTAAAGCTGGTTTTATTACAAGTTTACCTAAACTTCAGGATTGAAACCGTTAGAGTTATGAAAGCTATTCCGCTATTTTTGTGTATAACCATTGAGAAATGACATTGTCACTCAATGAACATATAACCATATTTGTAAAACATAGTTCTGCATAGGCAAATTTTGATCATAATATCCTTATTCACGTCACGTAGTAAAAGTTGTTGCTTATGACTAGACAATTTTACATACCTTATAAACAAATCAATGATAATTAATTAACTTTTTGAGTATTAGTTATCGGTAATGTAAAGTATAATACTTTGCTTATTAAAAATGAACTCCGTTCCAAATACCTTCACTGTCATCCAGTATTAGGTATATATGGTGTATCATTAAAAGTTAAAATCTATTTGACATTAACATTTATTAAATTTATCGAATATTGTTTAAATATCTGTATTTAGTATCGTTGATTTTTTTTAACGGAACACCCTGTATATTCTTTGGGAAAGCTTAACTTTACCCCTTCCCGAAAATGTATTCCTTGTTGGAGTTTCATTAAAAATTAAGTGAGTTATTCGGCTTTTCATGATGGTTGTTCATAACTACCATTTACAGAAAATATGTAGGTATAAACTTGACAGATGAAAACGCAATTTTATTAAAGTAAACATTATGAATTCGCTAACTTAATAAACACCTTTAAGATGTTTCAAGTGTTGTCCATTTTCCAGAGTCTCAGGAATACGTTCATAACATCTGTCTTTAATAAAATCCACATCAAAAGTCTGGAATCGTCAAATAAGTGAGGAGGCCACTTAATTGGTCTGGCTCTGCCGATCTATCTATCTCTAAATGTTTCTGTTAAAGAATTTCTAGCCACAAGTGAATAATGTGACGGCACACCATCCTGTTAATAACATGCGTTTATGACGCCATCTGGTTCCAGTTGTGAGCATAAGTAATTTTGTAACATGTCTGTGTAGACTGCCAGTAATTTTCTGTTCTTCGCAAAAGACCAGCCTATATTTTTTTAAGATACACACACCAACTTTCAACTTCGGCGAATCTCTTTCGTATTCCTCAATTACCCTTGGATCTTCAGATTACATTTATTACTTCGGCCGTTTATGTGAAATGCAGTCTTATCGGACATTATAAGAATAACATTGGGATCCTCTTTATATAAATCCAGTAACATTTCCGAAAAACAACACTTTGAAAATCCTTTCATAAAATTTTTTGTATCTGAATTTTATAGAGTTAGCTTCAATACCTTCATACATATGTAATTTCAATTTTGACAATCCAGTTGTACCATATAATTAAATAACAGGGTGTTCCGTTGGGACCATGGGTTACTAAATACAGATTGGAAGTGAAAAACTATGTTAAAAGAGAATGTTCTGTAAAACCGCACCTCCCTATAGCCTGAATTCGAGATACTTGTTTAAAATGGGTGAGAAATTTCTGTGGCGCCCAGTATTATAAACAATTTTTATACTGGTCAAAGTTAAAAATTTTTCAATTTTAATTTAAAAATGCTTTGATCGATTTATATTTTAGATATGAAGAAAAAAATAAAAAATTTTAAATTTTTTTCAAATAATTTTAAATAATTTTTATTTACATATTTTAAACATTGTCAAGAATATGATAACCAAAGGTTGGAAATTGCACAAAATTTTAATTGAAAAGGATTTCATTGAAAGGAAAACGAAAAATAAAATTAATTTTTAAGTTTTTTTTTTCGAAAATAATTTAAACTTAAAAATTAATTTTATTTCTTTTTTCTATCCTTTTCAAAAATTTTGAATGCGAAATTTCCAAAACGCTTGGAATTAGGTATAGCACATGCTACATGACAAATGTTTAGAATTGTAAGTAATCCAAAATGCAATAAAAAATTGGGTTGCAATTAAAAAAAATTTTTTAGCAAATCATTTTGAGACACCTGTATAAATTTTTTCAAAATATGCCCGAAAAATATAAAATCGACGGGTCCGAGCGATTTTTGAAAAAAATTGTGCTTTACGAGATATTGAATTTATTCCTTTCCTTACGACCACCCGGTATGTGCAGATTCTAATAATACCACCCAAAAAAGGATAGCTATGAAAATAGGGTATTACTCAACTCCTGTACAACTTTTGGATCCAACTTGTAAACGACCTGAATTATCAAAAATATTGTACTGCAACGATTTGGGTGCTATTCAAAGTACATGTTCCTTGGGGTCAAACTCCAGTCGCGAAAGCGATGTGATTTTAAGTGGTAATTATTTTTTAAATCTCACTTTCTTATTGAACTATACAACCATACCGATGTTACTAAAATAATGATTACATAATGTGTTGTTTTTAAACTTCTGTTTGACTTTTTTTTTATTTTTATGAAATATATCATTATTAAGCATATTTACGAACAATAATTATGGAATCATTATGGTTTTGTGCATTTTATATTACAAGAAATAAAACCTCCTTCTTGTTTAAGAAAATGATACTACTGAATTGGACAATGATAGAAACATGACAGATTCGACATATAATCCGAGTCAGTCTAATTTCGATGATACTCCGCAAATTTCTCAAGTTTCAATAATTGCGTCAGTATCTACAAGCATAGATGAGTATATAAACGGAGATCTGCCAGTTGACATCAGAAAACTGCGGGTACCTTATTCTAAAACAGAAAATATAAGAACAATAAAAAAATACTTTTGTATATATTGCAAAACCTTACAAACAAAATTTGCTCGACATTTAGAATTAAAACATAGAAATGAAGAAGATGTAAGAGAATTTCTTTGTATCAGTAAAGTAAGTAAACGCCGACATCAGCTAATTGCAAAAATACGTCAAAAAGGTAATTTTTTGCATAATACAAATACTAATTTTAACACAGGAATTTTAATAACTAATCGCCAAACAACCAACAAGTTCAAAAATAGTCCAGAGCAGTACTTAGTGTGCAAAAGATGTCTTGGTATGTTTTCAAAGCGGACACTTAGAATCCACGCAAAAAAATGCTTAACCAAAAATGAAAATGCACGTGGAATTACAATAACAGGATATAAAATGAGTGGTTATATTCACGAACGTGCTAACACCATACTACGCCGATCTATCTTCCCAGTACTTCGGAACGATACAATAACTCGTTTGATTAAGTATGACGAATTAATAATACTATATGGAAATAAGTTAGCAGATAAGCTCACTGACACTCATCATCACGATCAGATTCGTAGTAGTATGCGATTACTAGGAAGATTTAAACAGGCCATAATGGGCTTAAGTACAGAAATTACAGAGTTGGCTGATGTTTTTCATCCAAAACATTACGATATTACGGTAGACGCCATAAAACGTTGTTACAAAGCACCAACAGTAGCATCGTCTCTGGGTACTGCGTTAAGGAAATGCGCTAAATCGTTGATTGCCGAGTGCATAAAAAAACAAAACAACAACCAGAAAGTATTAGTGGAGGCGTTTTTGATATTGTATGAAGATGATTTTCCTACAAGTGTTAATCGACGTGTCGTGGAAGATCAAATAAACAATAAAAGAAGAAAGAAGGTAGTATTACCATTACGAAGTGACATAAAAAAACTTTATGATTATTTAAAAACAGTCGGTAAAACGTCTTTTAATATTTTAAAAACCAAATTTAATTACATTTCATGGAGAAAGCTTTCAGAATCGTGTTTGATAACTGTTCAGATGTTCAATAGAAGAAGAGCGGGAGAAATTGAGCGATTAAAAATTGCTGACTACAATAATCAAGAAATTGTTGACAAAAGCATTCATCGCGATTTATTTGACCAATTGTCAGAAAAGTCACAAGAATATGCCAAAAAGTTTACAAGAGTGACCATACGAGGCAAATTAGGACGTACTGTACCTGTACTGTTAGACGCAACAGCAGTAAAGTGGATTAACATAATGTTGCAATTTCGTTCGGAAGCAGGAATTTTATCAACTAATCCTTATGTTTTTGCTGTTCCTACAAAAAGCTCTTTAAATAAACAGTATCTTAGAGCTTGTCCATTAATGAAAAAAATTTCTGAAGAATGTGGCGCTGCAATGCCTGCTACACTTCGTGGAACAATTCTCCGAAAACATATAGCAACTTACACTGCCATGCTTGGTATTGAAGACAACCAAATTTCTGAATTGACCAATTTCATGGGACACAATAAACAAATTCACAAGGACATATACCGTGTTCCAGGTGCATTAAAGGATGTCGCCGATGTGTCACAGTTGCTAGTAGCTGCTATGGGCGCAGACGACGATTACGATGATGACGGTGAAAGCAACGATGAAGAAAATGATGAACGTAATAGTGAAGAAATTGCTGAATATAATTCTATTCCAATCAATCAAACAGTTGCAAGTAACAGTTCCTCAATTGTAGTGGTATTATGTTTCGGAGATCCGCAAAAATTGACGTCGTTGCCATCTTTAGCACAATGCCAAGAGGCGATTAATAACCATTCGATATTAAAAAACCGTACGTCTCAACAAATTAAAACGTGGATAAACAACAATCAGAAAAAGAAGCTCTAACACTGAAAAAATAGAAATCGATGTGGCTGCTACCGCTTCCTGTATCAATAGATATATAACTGTTTTTTGTTAGTTTTGGACCGTTATTCTATTATATTTCTACAGTTTTTCTAATAAATGTATAAAACTTAATATACTATTTATATCTCTGTCTTCAATGTATGCGTTATAGTGTTATATATAACTGTCCTCAAAGTATGCGTATTACAGTTAAACTAAAATATATAACAATAAATTGCTGTATAAAAAAAAATCTAATACCCTTGTTATCAGCTACTTAGACGCTATCTATGTATGCAATAAAAAATAGGTGTCCGAAACTATGCGTCTCGCATATATATATATATATATATATATATATATATATATATATATATATATACATTGTGAGTCTCAGAAGTTATGTCTAAATTCATTTAAAGTTCAAGGGTCTAGTTTTTAGAGAAACGCTCAGACACGTCGATTTTTATTTTTGACTGCGGTGTTTTTTGTTGGTAAAATTTTGTATATAGGGTGGCCCAAAAATAAGTGACGACCACCAACTTGATTTTGTTAAATGGAAACACCTGTTTTTTATTTCATTTTCTGAATCTGCTTTGAATTCTAAGTAAATCTCATGTACAATGATCTAAAGTTAACTCTCTCGCGTTTGAGCTAATATCGTAGGTGGTGAGTGATACCTCACCAATGACGCAGCGGATGCTTAAAAAATTATAATTGTATACTGCTTTTGCGGTTCCATAGATTTGTGAGCGACTGTCCCCATGTATTGGATCGCTTAACAAACAGGTCATGTCAGGATGGGTTGCTGCCACGCTGTTTTAGGTTTGAGGCCCTACTCTAGGCTATGTCGTAGTGGCGGTGTTACGGCACAGTATTATTGTGTAATTGTCCTTGTAATGGTGAGTGGAGCTTATCCACTCTCCACCACACACCGTTAGTTCTGACTCCTGGGGTATGCGCTTGTGGTAGTGTGTTTTTGTGTGTATTGCATATTTCGAACGAAAGTTATGCGATGTTGAGTGTAACGTTTCAAATAAATTCAGTACTTATGTTTTTGGCTCAAACGTATAATATGCAATGAAACGTATTAAAAGATTTTGTGTACATATAACGTGAATCATTTATTCAAGTTCAAAATAAGCTTACAAATCAACATCTAAAACTGTTAACTAATTTTATTGAATAAATAACAAAGGCAGCACTCAATAAAATTAATATAAAATTTGTTAAAATTGTTAAGAATTTAAACAAATTAAACAGCGTTTGAAAGATTATGTTTTGGTCAATCAAGATTACATGTTTGTTCTACAAATAATATTTGCGTACTTGATATTTTTGCAAAAATAGGTTCAACGGAATTCTTTATGGCGGATTAAAAAGTTTAGTATAGCTCATTTAAATTAGGATATCTAAGTTTTGTAAAAATCATTAAATTGAAAATTTGTGTTATTTGACGCATTAAATGGAAACATAAGCAAATAAATTTAACCAAGACCATCTAAAGGGTGCTGTACATGAATTTTTATTGGAGTATTGAATGAATTGACACGATGGAGACGCGACAGGTATAAAACGAAGTTGGGGAGAGGAGACGCAAAACAGTCGAAACTTCAAATTTTGCGGCCATTTTGATTATGTATTTTGAAATTGTATAAAATTTCAAATTTTAAAATATGTTTAAAAATATTTAAAACATAATGTTGGTTAAATCTATTTTAGATCTGACCAAAGAAATCAATATTGTGTTGTGCATTTAAGTTAGTCAAATAAATTTTAACAGAGATGCGTGCTAACTTTAGAGGAACTAGGTAATGTACTAATTTATAAATCTAATTAAGTAAATGGTGGATTGACAGTGCACAATTAATTGGTTATAACTGGTAGTTCAGAAAATTTGTTTAAATTTTATTTAAACATAGAAGTTAAATAAATAATAAGATGAATATCAAACGTATTAAGTAAATGCATGTTGAATTAGGACAGTACTACTAAATAAATAGTGAAATTGAAATATAATTAAAGCTTTCTTGTTCTTGTTAACGAAGACAGGCGTTTAATGGTTCGTATAAAAACAGTTGTGTTCATTACTGAAGGGAAATAGATTGGTTTGTCAAGCAATCAATTAAAGTTCAAAGAGATTGGAACATTATTATTCCACATCTACATTGTAATATATTCCAAGTATTTGTGCATATCGTGATCCGGAAGGAGATACCTGATATTGGATTATTAATTTCAATTTAGTAAGAGAACTCATTTTTCTTTATATAATATTGAAATAAGTCAATGGTCGCCGACTGGTAGTAGATTTAATTTTTGAGATCCAATAAAATTATTGATAGAGTAGGTAAATTGTGTCAGAACTCGACCGTTGAATGTATATAATAGTTTAAGCCGCTAGATTGCAGAGCTGATAGGATTTATATAAGAGATTTCACTATATATGTCTATGACATCATGCAATAGATTTTTGCAATTGTACTTAATGTTTAATTTGAATTTGGATAGTCAGATTGTACCCTTGTGTTCATTTATTTTATTTATTACAAATCAAAGTACATATACTAAATTAGAATGAAGTACATGGACTAGCTTAATACGTAATAGGGTATAAAATTTTCACTTACATCTAAATTAATTGTGACATAGATATTTTATATTTTTGACAGCTAATTTACAATTAATATAAATTTTTCAATGCCTCAATTATTTTTTTTAAATGATTAAAAGGTATAATTTAACATTGAAGTGGAGGAATCGTTTAGCGCACTAGTTGTATATTATTAACTCAGTTCTTAAATAAATGGAATATAAATTAATATTGAGCATTCTAGAAGTAAAATTAGTGTCATTTATTTTGTTGTTTATTATAATTTAAACAATTCACATTGAGTGTAAATTGTAATTACATTACAACCAATCTATAAAGGAGCTAGTCTGGGTAAATAATATTTTTTTATCCAATATATCATACAATTACCAACTTTACGATACAAAAAGATTAAGGAGCTACATTACAACATTTTCCAATGGGGCATCTATTCAAATAATTCCCTAAATGATTGGATAATAAACATAATACAAAAGACTAATAAAAAAACCTCTACTTCACTAAAAAAGTTTTGTATATAAACATATAAATATGTGAATAACATTTACAATGAAAGAATTTTTATTGGAAGAAATATGACGTCGCTCAAACTAATTTAATGTGCTAGAAATTTTTTTCATGTTAATAATAAATAATATAGTATAAAATTTCTTGATCGGGAGTATCGAACCTCAGACATTTCAATAGCCGGTATAATGGCTTTTACACCACTCTGTATATTCCTATAAATATGATATTTTTATCTACAGTGGCCAGTCTGGTTTGAGCTTCAATCCAAAGACAAGGAATTTTTAGTAGAGGAAGTATAACGTCCGGAGCTGATGTAATGTTACAGAAAATTCTTATTCAAATTAATAATAGCACATGTTAATATTTTGTGTACGAATACATTGGCAATGGCTCTAATGTATCATTATGATACGAAACTTATGATACTAAATGTATTATTATATATTATATATATTAGCGCTTACCACTTGTATTCCAGTGAGCTCTGTCAGCCTTAATATCACCCCTCAAACAACGTTCTACATAAGTTAAAGGATCACAGTCAGCAGTAAGTACTTCTCTTAGTAGAGCAATGTACGCAATTGCCAATCGTAAAGTATCAATCTTGCTCAATCTTTTTTCATATGGAAAAGTTGGTACATGCATCCGGAGCTCGTCGAATGCAGAGTTTATACTGCTGCAAGACAACATCGTCAAAGTGTTAGGAAATAATTAACGTGAGGTAATTATTAAAAAATTTAAAGTAACATTCACTACAACGTTCTATTTTAAAGTAAATATGAATAGGTACAGACACAATTTTATAAATAATAAATTTTAAGCAAAAAATAAAAACTGTAACAAAACAAAAAAAAATACCTAATACTATTTTCAGGCTAACTAGACACATGCCACATATCAACACAAATGTACCCGGTGGGTCCAATAGCAGACCTCAGCATCCTTTTTCGTTCTCGAATATTGGCAGCATGCCTTTGGATCCGGTATGGAGATCCTCCATAATATTCAGAAGTCGACAAGGTGCTTCCTGAACATTGACTGTTTTCTATTTGGAAATAAAAATAAAAGTTATTACAAATTAATCATTTCTTGTGTTATTAAAAAACTATTACTCTCCTAATATCAACTTTGGCAACAGTAAACGTAGGAACGTTATTGGTTACATTACTATTACAATACTACCCAATAATTAGATATTTACTACACAACTCTCGGTGCCGCCTCATAAGTAATTGACTTTTTTCACTTTCGCTAAAATTTTACGACGTTTGGCAGTTTCGCCAAGATACGTCATGGTGTGTGTGTGCGCGTGCGTACGCGAGTAAGTGGGGGAGCGGCCGTTGGATGGGTGCGTGTGGATGTATGTTAGTATCCACGATAACTCGACGATAAAACTTACGTACTTGAAATTTCCTATTTAACTTTAGGTCAATTTTCCGTTTTTCTCAAATATTTATGAAAAATCTGCATATTCCATAAGGCAAAAATACCTACATAACCTTAAACATATCTATTAATTGCATTGTATATTTTTTTTGATACGACGCGTAATTCAGCAGTAAAAAAAAGATAGAATTTTAGTGTTAGTTAAATTTGTTCAATCTCTGAATATCGATCAACTTTATAGGAAAATGTGTAAATATATTTGTTAGAGAAAATTTAATTTTACATAACTTTTTTTATAGTTTTTAATGTAAAGCGGGCGGCTTTGGAATTTTTCTTAAGTTAGCATCTAAGTGTCTATTATTTTTTAAATTGTATAATAATTAATAGTAATTAATTATTATTATTACTATTATTATTATTATTATTATTATTATTATTATTATTGATATTTTGTTAGTGAAAATGTGCAATGAAGATGATAAGAAAAAGATTTTGAGTACAGGTCGGAAGTGGTGGTCTAGCTTATCGGAACATGAAAAGGGATTACAGGGCAAATTGTTTTTTAATGACCACTTGACTTTCCAAAGTCGTGTACTATTCCGCGAAGTTCGTAATAAGGCATTTTCGTTAAGGTACAGATTTGTCTGGGTGAAAAACGGTCGTATATTGGTGAAGAAAGACGAAACCTCAAACGTAATTAATATCGTTACGATTAATGACATTAATAAATATATAAATTAACTTTCATGATTTAAGGATAAAGCATCTGGTAACAGTGTGATAATTATTCTTTTGAAGAAATATTTTGTTTGCCCATTTATTAAAGACACGTGATAAACAACAATGTTTAAATCTTATCTTATGTTTACATAAAATATTTATCTATGAATGGATTATTCTAATTCAAAATTTTATTCAATTTTATAATCACGCTAAACATTAAAATGTATTATGCCTTTGTTGCACTATAAAAGAAATGTACTAATTATATTTAAATTTTTTTTCTGTGCTACATCTCTAATTGAGTTTATATTTAACCGTTGATATAACGCATTTTTATTTTGGCTACCTACTATTTTTCATTTTTAATTGAAAAACTGCGTTTTTAATTGCCTTGAAATGAAGATATAATTGTAGTTTTATAGGTTTTTTGTATTTATAGACTTAAGCATAAATAACAAAATTAAGCTTTTTCCTGTGTGTTAGCGTTTAACCAAAAACACTACTTTAAGATTACTTTTTCAGTTTATAAGCTTATATGAATCCGGAAATTATAATCAAATCTATATGTATACATGTATATAAAAAATGTTTTAAATTTTGATATCAAATATTGTAAGGTAAGGTAAATATTATAATATTAAAGTAAATAAAAAAATAAATGTACATTCCCAGAAGCAAGGTACTGCTTTCCAGTTAAAAATTTAATTAGCCACTTGATAGAATGTCCATAGGGACTGATTCTGTTAAAATGTTATTTCTTTTCTCTTCTCATTATAACAAAAGCACTAAAATTGTATTTAAGTTTCTAAGGAAAATACATCATTTATTTTATTTTATTTTTCTTTTTAACTGTTACAGGCGTCTATGTTATTATGTTTAAAAATGTATTTTGTTCCACTACTGTATTATGTAAGGTACGGAACTGACCGTCAAGTTGTAAAAACTTGGTTGGACCGACAACTGTAGATATGAGAAATAAATAAAGATTCAAAGATTCAAAGATTATTATTATTATTATTATTATTATTATCATTATTATCATTATGATTATTAAAAGATTGATATATCGCGAAACTCGTAAAAAGGCGGCTGAATTTGAATACAAATTTGTGTGGGTAAAAAATGGTAACGTTCTAATTAAAAAAAATGAGAATGAAAAAGCGATCATCATTAACTCTCTGAGTGACGTTGATAGGTACATCGTGTAATTCCACTTAACCTTTTGCACCTTAAAACTTCTATATCTTAAGATTACGTAATATTGTTTATTTGGTTCAAGCATAATTTTTAGTTTATCGTTGAATTTTTAAATAATTTAATGCCGATAGATTACGAATACAAAGACATTCTGTAATATTGCACATATAGAAATACTTTTATAGAAGCTGCATCCTTACTTTTAAATATCAAAAATGGATCTAAACTTTGACTCAAATTATTTATACACATTTAAAAATTGTGCAGATTTACTCGAGTGGAACACGTTTATTGAAAATGAAAGGCAATGTATAAATGATTTCAAATTATTTCATTTGAACGTCAGATCTTTGAGGAAATATTTTGAAGAACTGCAAATTTTGTTTAAGTTAAGCGACTTTCAATTAATATTGCTATCTGAAATAAATTTAACACAACAATATGAGCAATGCTTTAATCTGGTTTGAGCTTCAATCCAAAGACAAGGAATTTTTAGTAAAAGTATAACGTCCGGAGCTGATGTAATGTTACAGAAAATTTTATTCAAATTAATAATAGCAATGTTAATATTTTGTTACGAATACATTGGCAATGGCTCTAATGTATCATTATGATACGAAACTTATGATACTAAATGTATTATTATATTATATATATTAGCGCTTACCACTTGTATTCCAGTGAGCTCTGTCAGCCTTAATATCACCCTCAAACAACGTTCTACATAAGTTAAAGGATCAGCAGTAAGATTCTTTAGTAGAGCAATGTACGCAATTGCCAATCGTAAAGTATCAATCTTGCTCAATCTTTTTTCATATGGAAAAGTTGGTACATGCATCCGGAGCTCGTCGAATGCAGAGTTTATACTGCTGCAAGACAACATCGTCAAAGTGTTAGGAAATAATTAACGTGAGGTAATTATTAAAAAATTTAAAGTAACATTCACTACAACGTTCTATTTTAAAGTAAATATGAATAGGTACAGACACAATTTTATAAATAATAAATTTTAAGCAAAAAATAAAAACTGTAACAAAACAAAAAAAAATACCTAATACTATTTTCAGGCTAACTAGACACATGCCACATATCAACACAAATGTGGTGGGTCCAATAGCAGACCTCAGCATCCTTTTCGTTCTCGAATATTGGCAGCATGCCTTTGGATCCGGTATGGAGATCCTCCATAATATTCAGAAGTCGACAAGGTGCTTCCTGAACATTGACTGTTTTCTATTTGGAAATAAAATAAAGTTATTACAAATTAATCATTTCTTGTGTTATTAAAAACTATTACTCTCCTAATATCAACTTTGGCAACAGTAAACGTAGGAACGTTATTGGTTACATTACTATTACAATACTACCCAATAATTAGATATTTACTACACAACTCGGTGCCGCCTCATAAGTAATTGACTTTTTCACTTTCGCTAAAATTTTACGACGTTTGGCAGTTTCGCCAAGATACGTCATGAATGGCGACGCTGAGTAAGTGGGAGCGGCCGTTGGATGGGTGCGTGTGGATGTATGTTAGTATCCACGATAACTCGACGATAAAACTTACGTACTTGAAATTTCCTATTTAACTTTAGGTCAATTTTCCGTTTTTCTCAAATATTTATGAAAAATCTGCATATTCCATAAGGCAAAAATACCTACATAACCTTAAACATATCTATTAATTGCATTGTATATTTTTTTTGATACGACGCGTAATTCAGCAGTAAAAAAATTTCTAAGATAGAATTTTAGTGTTAGTTAAATTTGTTCAATCTCTGAATATCGATCAACTTTATAGGAAAATGTGTAAATATATTTGTTAGAGAAAATTTAATTTTACATAACTTTTTTTATAGTTTTTAATGTAAAGCGGGCGGCTTTGGAATTTTTCTTAAGTTAGCATCTAGTGTCTATTATTTTTTTAAATTGTATAATAATTAATAGTAATTAATTTTTTTTTTTTTTTTTTTTTTTAGTTTTAAGACATTCAACTGCTGAGGTCATTTCGTCTTAAAATTTACCAGTATAACTTTATTCTATGTGAATATCTATATATTCTGGTACACGTCTATTGATCTCAGAAAGTTTAGTGTGTTTCTTATCCTTTCATCACACTGCAGGTTTTCTGGGAAGTCAGGTTGTATATAATGTAACATCCTTTTATTATTGTAGGCCAAGCAATCACAAATTATGTGTTTGACGGTGAGTATCTCATGGCATAGCTCACACGTGGGTGCAGGTTTACCTTGTATTAGGTGCTCATGTGTAATTCTAGTGTGGCCAATTCTTAAGCGATGAGTTTTTACCATGTCTTGTCTCGTTGTGTTTTTTATATGGAACATTCCTTTCACGTGCTTTTTGATCATTGTCAAGTTGGTATTAGTAGCTTCCCATTTTTGTTGCCATGCATCTATTGTCTTTGTTTTAGATACGTTATAACGTCATTTACATCTATCTCGTTCTCTTGCACTGGTTGGACTGCGGCTTCTCGTGCTGCATTATTTGCTAATTCATTTCCTGTTATACCCTTGTGAGCTGGTATCCATATAAAAACGACATGAGTGCCAGCATCTTCCAAATGACGCAATACCGATTGCATCTTTTAGTAAGGGCATTATTAGAATAGATTTCGGATAAGTCTGAGAGTATATTTATACTGTCACTTGCAATAATATATTCCTTTTTTTGAGGTATTGACGCACAATACAGAAGAGCTTGCCAAACAGCATACTTTTCAGCAAAGTTGACACTAGAGTCCTGGTGTAGAACCCACTTCTGTGACATATTTTGGGATATAATCGAGCATCCCACGCCACGATCGCTTTTTGATCCATCGGTATATATTATTACGTAATTTTTATATTCATTACATATATTGGTAAATTTTTCTTGAAAAAGGTTGTGTGTGGTATTTTTTTTTATTCAGATAGATCAGATCTTTCCTTATTTGTATTTCAGGCAATATCCACGGTTCCAGGTCCGACACATAGTTACTGAATAAACGGGGTACAATAATATTATCGTGCATTAAGTGTTCCGAGCAGCTGGTCTGGTGATGGTTGGTCGTAATTGATATGAATCGTTATCTAATTCTATTATTACATTATTTGGATGATTTGGTAACGATTTAATTTTAGTGATGTATTTCAGTAATATCCACTTTCTTCTTATTTCTAGTGATGATAAACCTGACTCGCAGTAGATACTCTCAACAGGGCTAGTTGGAAAAGCACCAATTGAGTATCTAATTGCGCTATTATGTATTTTATCAAGTATTGATAGCATAGACTTTCGCGCAGATGAATACACAACACATCCATAATCAATACGAGATAGAATTAATGACTGGTATGTCCTTAATAAAATGTTAGGTTCAGATCCCCATCTCGTGTTCGCTAACACTTTTATAACATTAAGGGTTTTTAGGCATCTATTTTTTAAGTTTTCGATATGTGCCGACCAAGAGAGACGTCTGTCAAAAATTAGACCGAGGAATTTCGCTGACTCTGTACATCTTATCGGTTTACCGTTTATGTATAAAATTGGATCATAGTGCGGTGTTCTCAGTCTACAGAAATGCATAGATTGTGTTTTTCTACCGAGAAGCTAAACCACATGATGACCGTTTTGGATAATGCGATCCACGGCCAATTGCATTTTACGTTTAACATCTCCCATCTCTTTGCCTGAGCAAAAAATTGCCACATCATCCACGTACATACACTTCGTTATTGAGTTACTGACATTTTGTGTTAACTCATTTATTGCTAGTAAAAACAAGGTACAACTTATAGTTGAGCCCTGAGGAACACCATTCTCCAATATTCTCAGGTTTGACAATTTATCTGCCACTCTTACACGAAACACTCTGTTGGACAGGAACGATTGAATAAATGATGGTAAATTTCCTCTAAGGCCTTCTTCGTGGAGCTTTTCAAGTATATTATGGCGCCATGTCATATCAAACGCACCCTTTATGTCAAACATTACCGACAAGAGATGTTCCTTCTCATGAAGGCTTGTTGTATTGCACTTTCTAAGAGAACGAGGTGGTCTGTGGTAGATCTGCTCCTTCTAAAGCCTGCTTGAAACGGGACGAGGATGTTGTTTCTTTCCAGGATCCATTGAAGTCTATTATTCACCAACTTCTCCATAATTTTACCCATGCAATTGGTAAGACTGATTGGTCGGTAACTTGACGGTTTGGTCTTGTCCTTTGCTGGTTTTAGTACTGGTATTATAATGGCTTCTTTCCATTCCTGGGGGTATGTATGTTCCGCCCACAATTTATTATATAAAACTAGTAGGACCGTTTGCATTTCTGGCGTAAGATTGCATAACATTTCATTAGATATACCATCCGGTCCTGGGCTTGACTTCTTCACATTCTTTAACACTGTCAGTAGTTCTTGGATAGTAAAAGGGTTATTATAATTATTACTGGTATTACTAGCAAATGATATGTCGTGTTCTTTCCTTCTTTTATTGCGCGGAACTCTGCATCATAATTTTCCGAACTACTCATTTTCGAATAATGTTCGGCCATGATGTTAGCTATTTCATTCGGATTATCCGTTAGGTTATTTCCGGATGTCGCTATACAACGAATTGACTGGTCTTTGTATTTTCCATTTATTGCTTTTATTTTCATCCATACTTGGCTTACATCGCTATCAGATGTTATAGTGGATGTATAATCATGCCAGCTTGATCGTTTACTACTTAGTATAACCCGTCGACTAACTGCCCGTGCTTTTTTAAACTCAATGTGATTTTCTATTGTAGGCTGCCTTTGATATTTTCTAAAAGCAGCCTTTTTAGACCTGATTGCATTTTTAACCTCCTCATTCCACCAAGAGAGGGGTCGTTTAATATTTTTTGTGCCGGATTTGGGAATGCTTGCTTCCGCCGCCTTTAATATTGAATTGGTTATTGAAAGTACGTTGATATCATCAGGCACGATCAGCTTTCGTTGGAATTCTACCCAATTGGCCTTATGTAATAACCACTTACTTATACCACACCTTTTGTTTACCGGTACGTCCGTTTCTACAATTATAGGAAAGTGGTCGCTGTTGTGTAAGTTGTCGACAACATTCCACACCAGGTGTGGTGCCAGCCCGGGTGATACGAAGGATAAATCAAGAACATCGAAAGATCGTGATCGAGAGTTGTGGTAAGTGGGTTGTCCTGTGTTTAAAAGTATCATTTCATTATTAATAGTAATTAATTATTATTATAACTATTATTATTATTATTATTATTATTATTATTATTATTATTATTATTATTATTATTATTATTATTATCATTATTATCATTATGATTATTATTATTATTATTATTTTATGTTTATTATTATTATTATTATTGTTAATATTAAAATTATTTTATTTCTTATAATTTCCATTTGGTAGGTTGGAAAGTTGTATGTTGTTCCACGGCAAACATTTTACATAAAAGAACTACTGTAAAGATCCCAGTATCTTTACGTACATCCCCAAATTAATTCTTTTAATTTACTAATTTTTTTTGCTTAAAAATTTTCATTCATTAACAATCATTAATATTTCCCCTTCTCCCGTCATTTCACTTTTACTTCCTAATTTTAATTCTTCTACCTGACCTTTCTGCAGAAAACATTATTTCCAGCTGCCAACCCATTAAGGGGTGATTAGTAAATTTTCCCAATCATATTCACCGGACCAATCTCCGTTAGAATTTTTTTTCTGCCTTACAGATTATTAATCGATCCTGCATGCAAAACATATGTACACTATATATTTACTCGGGTGTATACCCAACGTTAAACCAACATCTCCTAGTACACGAAATCCTACTCTTTGCTTTTTGGTTATCACCTGAAAAGTATCAAAAATTCTTATGGGGATGTCCGCAAGGTGAAATGCCTGCGCAGATATGGTGTAATCCCTGTTCAGTCTACCATCCTTCTAATTAACCAAACGATGTATTCCCGGTTGTGTAATTAGACTTTTCTGCGACCACGTATAAGACATACACAAACGAGCTCAGTCCAGATACATAATTAAATCTGCAGTTAAAGACGTTATATACCAATCCTGCTTTTCGTATCCCGAATACTTAATAAAGTATTAAAACCCGCTTCCGGTCGGGATAAAGCAAGTCCAATAATTTAAATTAATCTCATTAAGCGCCGAAAAATTAGTATTTCATTACGCATTAGGCGTCCAAAATTTTAACCATCACCAGAAATAACGGTTATTAAGAACCGACTCATTAGACCCAACCAGGATTTTATATTAAATTACCTGTCCTATTTAATTCTCAAAAGTATTCCTGTTCATTTGTATTTATTCTAACACGATAACATTAGATCGTAATTGTAAATAAAACAGAAATCTCTGCTATCCGGTTTTAAGAGAAATAAAACTCACTTCTTTCAAAAAGTGGTGGATGAAACTACCAACTCTTTTGTTTAAGTTGTTTATAGTTATTATTAATTGCAGAGCAGCGAAGCCAGTAGATTTAATCAAAACTAAAAAAATAAAATTGAGAAAGAATTGTTCTTATCGAAAATAAAGCGTCAGTCGTCATAAAATACGATCGTTTGATATCTGAGACCCTTATAAATTTTTCTTTAATAAAGAATCCAAAGTGCCAAATTCTTTTTCTTTATGCATTTAGTATATGACATCCCTCACTATTTTTTAAACAATCTGGCAAATTATCTCACTTTGGCCTTTTTCGTTTTCTGGTGGATGTAGCCAGATCTTCATTATTTCTTCTTGCACACACAACTCTTTCAACGGTCTTTTGCTAAACGCATACAGCTCCACAGGTTCTTCTTTGTAGTGCGAGTACTGAATGTAATGGCCCACCGAAGTGTTTCTCACATGTAAAATAATCACAAACGTTTAAAAGCAACTCGCGACCTCCTTTATGTAAATGATTTCCACTTGAAACAGCCATATCTTCAATATTTTTATTGAAAACTAAGTACAAAAAATACTTTGTTACGAATTTTATAAAATTTTAAACGATTAAACTGTGATTAGGAGGTAAGTGAATAATTAATATTGTTGCGGTCGAAAATGGCAGTAGAACAAAAGTAACAGATAAAAGAGAAGGGGTGCCGGTAGTTCAGTGGTTCTGAAGAGGTGTGTGTACTAATTTTGCATTTAGGATAGCCTGTAATACGTAAACACACTAAGGGTACGTCATAAATCAGGAAAAACGTGTCACAAAGGCGCCACCTGTAAATAAATGTATAACGGGAAAAACGTCATGAACTAAATCTTAAAATAATGGCCTAACAGGAAACCATGTCCATAATGTTTATTCGGAAAGAAAACATTCACCTCTGCCTGAAAATTCTACTCCAAAAATATCAACGCAGCTTCATTTAAAATCCGCAAAATTGCGATAATAAAACTCATACATTTCGATAAACTTCAATGTAAAATTATTGGCTGAAACAACCAAAATGAGTGATCAATACGGTAATTAATTATTCAATTTAAAAATGAATATACGTCACAACAAAATAAACAAACACGATCCAATCTTTATAACGGTCCTATAGTTTAATAAACGTCAAAAAAGGGGGCCGCAATCTCTAAATGCGAAAAAGTCACAGCTAAATCGCTTTGCTTACCTTTATTTGTCGCAAACCTGGTAAAACAGTGACTTCAGCTGGTATGTTGAATTCCTACAAATTTCCAAAATATTTGCGAATACTGGCAAAACAAACATTGACGTGCGAATAAGCCACCTGATCGGTTAACGATCTATTTACAAGACTGTTACGTTACGTTATATTTCAAAACATCTTTCAAAATGAACTTATATCACCACAATCAAAATAGCAAATACCCTAATAGAGAAATTCTCATTAATCATTACGTTAAAGCTTTTATTAAATGAAAAAATTGCCACTGTAAAATTGTGCAAATCAACAATTTCTGCAAAATACATAAATCACCCGGTATTGAATGCAATCCAAAATATCTATTCTTGGAATGATTCTTGCAAGATGAATGCAATCCAAAATATCTATTCTTGGAATGATTCTTGCAAGATTCAAATAACCCAAATTTATCTACCTTATGTACCTAATTAACATCAAAAGAATAAAGGCAACGTCGAACATCTAAATTGAACAACTTTATAATACGTAATTTTATATAGCGTAATCAGAATAAAACAAAAAATGCACCATATGATACATAGGTACGCAGGTTAATACACTTTATAAAACTAAATAAACGTCTGAAGGACTACTGAACAAAATGATAAACAAGAAGCATATTCATCCGCTTAAATAAATACAAATAAACACTTTTTTAATACCATAAACGTAAACTCAGAAAAATAGTTGCCTTTACTTGCACCAAAATAATCTGTCGAAACTTCCCCTTCTTTCTCACAACGATAACGGCAGTTGACTCTTTCGGTATTTGATTGATGGAAACCAATCTTCTTAATCTTCTAAATTCTTAAATTACATTACACGAACTTGAGTAACCAAAAAACCTTTAAATGAAAAACCATATGCTTCGATCACCTTTTTATCTGGTTTAACGTATATTCACAAATATTAGTTTATTTACAAACGTCCTTTGCTTTAATTCCACAAAATTTATTAAAGCAATTATATCATTCGTTAGGGGGCTAGCCGTGTGCGCGAACTTTTAAACACTAGGCCCTTCTTCATGGAATACGTAAAACTGTCACTTCTGACAAACGATACACAACCGATATGATCCAAGGCGAACGAAGCTTCAAAATCGCAAAAAAAAAAGGATTAAACAAAAAAAGATTTCCTACGGTAGACTTCACTTAACCCCTGGTAATACGTAAATAGTTCAATCCGCTTAACAACCCCCTCGCATGCGCATGGCGAAGAGCCGCAATAAACTGGAGTCTTCTACTTCTGTATTATAAGTGTTTTATAACTGTGGTTTCACATTAGTTGAGTTGATCCACAGTTTTAAACTGTGGAAATATGGCGATCAACTGAGTCTTCTGCATCTCAACTAAAACTGAACAAAAAAAAACAAATCTCCCCTTTCATCTCAAAATCATGTCATCCTGCTAACCACCACGCAAAAATTTCCGTACCCAAAGAATGCACAATAGACAATTCCTATGAAAAAAACAGTCTTGATAACTAGAATTAAATCACGCACATACATCCTGTATTTCAAATAAGAAACCCTGTTATTCAAATAAATTTTCTATACTTACAACAACAATGTCATATACAAAATGAACTCGTAAACTTGAAATAAATGAAGAACTACATAGCAACGAAAGCACAAACAATTTATTCTGAAACATATTACGTTACGTAAAAACTCTTTTCATCCATCATGAAATTAAATTTCGATTACAATTTTCATTGACTTAATCTATCTCAACTAACTATAATAGACGACACTTAAAAATAATAGGAATAACCACTGCATTACAAAATTAATAAACTCCCATCTAAACTAGTAAAAGGGTTTGACTAAAATTACCAAGTCAACGTGTGAATTTTTTATGAAACAGCAAAGTTTTTATTTAAAAATAAACCATAAAAACTTTGCTGTTTTACAGAAAATTCTTCTAACCAAAAGAAGAAAATTCTTCTAACCAAAAGAAAAAATAATAACACATTTTTACTTTGAAAAGATCATGCATAATTTTTTGATAACGGATTTGCACTATTTCGCTTTCGATTCTGAGCTTTTTAATATTCTAATTAATAAAGGTTCTAGAAATTGATAAAAAATTGAAAGTTGTGCTAATTTGTGCTGAAATGACTGTTTTTGAATAGCACATGAGAGTGGTAATTTTTGGCAGAGACTAGTAGGTTCTTTATCCGCAATGTGTAAATTTTTGTTTTTGGGATTTTACTTCACAATAAATAAATAAACTGTATTAACACGTTAATCGCCATTTAAGAAAAAAAAATGTAACCCCTCAGGCCATCACCTATTTTTTTATATTATACCAGTGTTGCTCTAAACGAGCATATTATAAGATAGTTGTCCAGATCTGGGGTCTATAAACAGGAAAATAATGAAAAACATACTGCGGCATAGCCTTCGTGTCACGTTACCTGAAGCGTGAAATTATCTGGATACACGGCATACACGTACTGCCGCAATGGGAGGGGTGATTCATGTGCAGTTTGCAAGTTAATTATTGTCTATAAACGTTACTCATGCAGCAGATTAGTATTGTTTAGGCCTTACAACAATCAAGTGGTGCCGTGTTGACTCTATTTTAGGTTTTATTTCACAGACATCGTGCAGAATTTATATTAGTGTGTGTACATCCATCTAACGGTTGATTTGTGTTGTAAATCGTGTGTAAAATGGCGCATGTGTGTTACGAACAAGAACAACGAAAGCTACAAAAGCTTTTAGAGGAAATTTTGTCCGACGATGAAGGTCCAGAGGGCTTGTTTGGTGAGGACACTGCAGACGAATATGTTCCAGAGCAAGTAGATTATTCAAGTTCGGATTCATCTGACGCACCCCCTGTACAGAAACGGCGGAAGAAATATTCGGTTAGGACCGAAGCTGAAGCTGAAAATTTGCCCAGTACGTCCAAATGTAAGTGTAACTAGTTTGCGAATAATACACCCGTATAGTTTCTACTTGGATTTTATTACTCCTTTTTGTGTTTTTACAGCAACGGCAAATGTTGTTGTGGAAAGTTAGGAAGAAATGTCTGACGACGAAATACAAGATAATGCAGCCGTTCAGAATACTGTTTCTGATATAATAGAATCAGTTATATCACAGTATGTACTAGACGACATCGACGATGAGGAAAATGGAAACGGCGCTGATGATACTACAGCTACTCACGATGAATGTGCCTGATGGTAGCTTTATGAAGAAATTTACTTTTACTGAACCAACACCTGGGATAAAGTAACACATAATAGATACTTATCAAAATAAGGGACCCTATGATTTCTTCAAAGTATTTATTACTGATGAAATTATTACTCACATTGTTACGGAAACGAATAGGTACGCAGAGCAACTAAAATCGAAGATAAAATTAAAAAAATCTCGCTTGCAGTGGTGGCGAGGTACAACACCAACCGAAATCGAACAATTCTTAGGCATCGTTTTATGGATGGGGTTGTGCAACTTTACAAAAATAATCAATTACTGGCCAAGCAGTATAATCTACAACAACAATATCAAAAACTACATGACAAAAAATCGCTAAGAACTAATACTAAGAGTATTACATTTCAATAATAACAAAGATGCTGCAGTACCCCTTACTGACAGACTTCGTAAACTGCCACCCTTTCTATCAAAACTAAAGGAGAGATTTCAAGAAGTCATTGTTCCAGCTGAGGAACTGTGTATTGATGAAACAATTGTACCATTTAGAGGACTACTGGCGTTCCGTCAATATATCAAAAACAAGCGCCATAAATACGGAGTAAAACTATACAAATTGTGTTTGAAGGGCGGATATGCTTACGATCTCAACATTTACTGTAGAAAGGACACTCATCCTTTGAGAGCCTTTGCCAATGTAGTTCTACAACTGACTGACCAGCTATTGGACAAAGGTCGTACAACTTATACGGACAACTTTTACACCAGCGTTACATTGGCACATAAACTGTTGGAACATAAAACTCATCTAGTTGGGGCAGTGAGACCAAAAAGAAAATTCAATAGAAAGGAGGTCGAAATCGCTAAACTGCGAAAAGGCGAAGTCATAGCAAGAGAAAGTGATACAGGTGTGCTAATGTTGAAGTGGAAAGATAGGCGTGATGTTCTAGCACTAAGCACAAAACACACTCCCAATATGACAGAAACTATAAATAAACGAGAATTTGACAGAAAAACGGCAACAAACAAAACTCACCGATCGACATGGATATGCACAGCCTGTAGCATGCTGCACAAAAGTTTGAACTGTTTGTCATATATGTTATCTATTTCGTATGTGTAACTATATTCTTGTTTCTTGTTCTGTATTTACTGGTTTTGTATCAGTACTACTGCCACATGCAGCACTTTTATGAATAAAACTATTTTCAAACTACTCGAAACCTTTTTTTGTGTACGAATAATTGCTCAAACTAAACATTAGAAACCAGAGACATAGTATTTTTGACTGTAAAAAGACTTCCGAATGAATAAAATAAATAAATAGAAGCGCACAGTTTGAAAGGGCCTATGAAACAAACGGAGAAGTGAAATCCCCGGGAAGTAAGCCTAGCAGGTCCACCAGGCCACTTACTTTAAACTTGCATAAAGATACGTGCAGTGTGCGGCATGGAAGGAGTGCCATGCAACGCGAATGTACATTTAAGAGTGCGGCACAAACCCTATGCCGCACTACACCAACCGAAATCAGGCGCGGCACAAGTGAATGCCGCGCGGCTGTCAACGTGTTAATAATAAAAAAGACCTTCATGGTTTTGTTGCACAAATGTATGCAATATAAATTATTTGCTCATTCATTATGATTCATTAGTTTACATTTTACATAGTTACCAACATGTCTTTCCAACGTTAAAATTTACATTTATTCTTTTTTTTAACAGCACATACGTATTAGAAACATACCGTCCAGAGACCGAGATTGTGGTAGGAAATATATGGGTGGGACCGAAAAAGTAAGGAAGCGAAAGGCTCATGAAGAAATGATCAAAACACAAAAGTGGGCTTTACACAAAAAGGTTCCGGAAAAGAATCAGCACCAGTTCTGCCACTGAACAGCCTAATATGGAAGGGACCTACACAAGTATCAATCCTAATTTGAATCCGGTAAATGAAAATGTTAGTTAAATATGTATAAAAATTATTACTGGTATTTAAAACGTTTTAAAACTATTTTAGTGTTTGGCAATGGTGGTGGAAACTGACACTATGGACTCAAACTTGGAATATTAAGACCTCGAGGATATTGGAGCCTGGCCAGAATATTTAACTCCTCAGCGAGAATTTATTTTTATGCAAGGACCTACAACATTTAAAAAATCTTCGTATCCGAAAAATTCTAAAAATAGATCGTTTTCTGAAATATATTACAAGAGAAAGCTAAATAACGGCGAGATAATTGAATGAATGTGGCTGATGTATTCAATGGAAAAAGATTGAATTTTCTATTTCCCGTGTAAACTATTTCAAACTGCCTCAAGTCAGTTAGAAACGATCGGATTTAGTGACTGGCAACATTGCTCTGTAAGATTAAAACAGCATGAAGTATCAAAAACACACTTTGCTGCCATAGACAAATGGAATGTATCAAAAAAACATATTACCAACCAGGTGTCCATCCCACATTATTTCTAAAAACTTTTTAATCAGGAAAGGAAAAAAGGGCGAGATATTTTAGAACTAATAATATCTATAATTCAGTACTTGGCGGAACATAACTTAGCATTGCGAGGAACATGTGACACATTATTTTCTCCAAACCATGGAAATTTCTTGGGTCTCGTTGAATTAATTTCCAAATCCGACCCTGTATTATCGCAACACGTCAATAATGCAAGGAATACAAAAAAGGGCGTGCATTATTTGAGTAAAGATACACAAAATGAAATTATTACACTTCTGGGACAGGAAGTGCTGAATAAAATTGTCAACCACGAAAAACAATCAAAGTATACTTTTAGATTGTACACCCGATGCATCCCATACTGAACAACTCTGTTGTACCATCAGATACGTATCTGTTGAAGACAATGTAGTGCAAATATGCGAAAGCTTTACTGGATTTCTAATTGTAAAAGTTTATACCGGCTTAGGATTAACCCAAATTTTAAAAGACCATATCGGAAATCTCGGATTAGAACTCCAAAACTGTAGAGGCTAGGGATATGATAATGGGGCAAATATGAAGGGAAATAGATCTGGTGTGCTAGATTAGGTTCTGGAAGAAAATCCTCGAGCGTTTTATGTTCCTTGCGGTTGCCATAATTTGAATTTAATGCTTTCGGATGTAGCTAGTGTTTCTGTAAAAGCAGTTTCATTTTTTGGAACGAATTTTCACATTTTTATCAAGTTCTAACTGCCGTTAAGATACAGCCAAAAAATATTTGTCGCTATCAGCGACGAGATGGGAATGCAAAGTAGAAAGTGTAAGGGCGGTAATTTTCCAAATCCGGAAATTTATAACAGTGTTTGGCGAAATCATTGATGAATCAAAAGATGCCAAAACTAAGAGTGAGGTAAATTCATTACTACAAGAAATTGAGTCCTATCCTTTTATTTTATCTGCTGTTATATGGTATGAATTACTTGTCGAAGTCAATAGAGTATCAAAAGTATTGCAAGGAATGGACGTGCAAATGGATGTCGCTATTACATTGCTAGACACAGTTCTTTGTAAATTAAACACATTTCGTACAAATGGATATATTACAAGTGTACAAAAAGCAAAAAAGATCACAAAGGAAAACAATATTAAAACCCAGTTTCCTAAACGACGGATAAGGAAAGTCAAAACATCTTTTGACTATGAAGGTTCAGATAAAACGTTAGAGGACGATGAAGAAAAATTTCGGATTCAATACTTTCCATTAATTGTTGATAGTGCTATAGAATCATTTAAAGAAAGGTTCAAATTAAATTATATGATATATGATGAAGAATTATATAAGAAGTGCGAAAACCTACAGACTGTTTATCCACAACTAATGCCGATTCCGATATTGATCACATGGAAATGTTTGAGAAACTGGAATCTCTAATTCCGATCATTCCTGATAACCACCAAAGTACGCTTCTAAGCATATTAAAATATCTTCAAATGACAAAGCTATTTTTGGCCTATCCCAACATATACATTATAGAATCTTACACATCTTGCCTGTCACGGTTGTCTCTGCGGAAAAAAGTTTTTTGAATTTAAAATTATTAAAAATTATTTAAGACCCAGTATGTGTCAAGAACGACTGGTGGGTTTGGCTATGTTATCAATAGAGAAGGAGGTTGGACGCGAACTGGATACATCAAAAACCATTGACGCGTTTGCTTCAGCCAAAGCACGAAAAATCTATCAACGAATTTTTCTTTTCTATACTAACTTGTTTATCATTTGATGTTTTTGATTATTTTATTGTCGCCAAGCACGATGTTAATTTTCAAGAGTAAATTTTTATTTTAAATTCCAGCCCCGCATTTTTATTTTGCACCTGACCTCTAATAAGCTAAAGCTAGTGTGTTTCTTAAATAGAACGCCCTGTATATTTTTGCATTTTTGGGTTCATTGTTACATTTAGAATAAAGGTATAGAAATTTGTATCTGTATCACTAACCGTTCTGCAGATATCGTCACTTTAGTACCAAAATAGAGTTAACTTTGGAACCACGATGCGAGCGTTCTCACCACGATTTTGTAAATCTGTTCATACCACCGAATATTAATAATAGTCTGCTATCAAACAAACTGGGAAATGTTTCGAAAACATGTAAAACTATACCACGCCTAGCTAAACACTTTGTAATTCGCTCGGTAAACGAAAGATTCACTCGCAACAACATTAGAGGCGAAATGGATTGAAACGCAGCTCTAATTCTATTCTTTATATCTTCGCTTGTGGTGGGAGGATGTTTGTAAACTTTTTCTTTAACGTAGCCCCAAAGGAAGAAATCAAGGGGCGTAAGATCTGGTGATCTGGCTGGCACACCACCTATTCACCTCATCGGATAATTTTTATCGAGATATTGCCTAACGTTGATTGCATAGTGTGGAAGGGCGCCATCCAGTTGAAACCACATCGTACGAATATTATCTACCTCGATATTTTCCAAAATCTAGGGGAAATCATTTTCCAAAAACTGTAAATATCTTTCTCCAGTAAGACTCCCGTCAAAGAAAAAAGGACCAACCACATTAAAATTGATTATACCACCACATACATTAACTGACCATCGATGCTGGTGATCAACAACTCTTAAGATGTGTGAATTAGTATCTGAATAGTGATGATAGTTATGTGTATTAATATTGCCATTACTGCGAAAAGTTGCCTCATCCCTAAATTGAATGTTATTAACAAAATTGGGTTCTTCATTGACTTTAGTAGTTACCCATTAGCAGAAAGATTCACGATTTTGAAAATCTATTTCACTTAAAGCTTCATGTTGCTCGATATGATAAGGATGCAATCTGTTTTTTTTAATAAAGCTGCGAACTGTATTTCTATTTAGGTCTAGGTGCGAACTTAGCTCTCTGGTACTAATTTGCGGATTTTCTTTAAGAGATGCCAAAACTTGAAACTCAATTTCTTCATTTGGGCTTGTTTTTGCGCACTTGGGATAACACACTTCCAGAATTTATAAATCTCTCAGCTACATTCATAAACGATTCTTTCGTCGGCTGTCTTCTCTCTCGGTATCGTTCACAGTACAAACGGATAGCCAAAAAAGCATTTCTTTGAGCTTCGCCGTAAATAAAGATTATATTGACTTCTTCGAAAAAATTCATTTTTACAAAAATTGACAAAACGAC
Organism: Vesta saturnalis; assembly: GCA_036346205.1. Classification (NCBI taxonomy): domain Eukaryota; kingdom Metazoa; phylum Arthropoda; class Insecta; order Coleoptera; family Lampyridae; genus Vesta; species Vesta saturnalis. Next base: position 988,648 of record JARFJB010001996.1, read on the forward strand.
AATCCAAAAACACATAAACTAATGGAACAATATTTTAATTAGTTGAGTCGATCGGCCTGTTTCCACAGTTTATGCTTTTTGAGCGCGACGTTTCGAAGCGGACTCTGCTTCCGTCACCAGGCTTAGTCCTGAGAAGGACTGTTTTCGCACTTGATTCATATGTTATGTATAATTTTTTCCCAAGCACTTGACTACTCTCAGATTCGCTCAGATTCGCTAGTCTGACACCTTTACCACTGAGCCACTGATGCGAACACAACATAAAGACAACGTTCAACACGGACAGAAAAATATCATCAGTGCTCCCAACACCTAAAACCAAAATCGACTTGGAGGACCAAGGAGTCTACAGCATCCCCAGCGGGACATGTGACAAGGTGTACATAGGGCAAACAAACAGACGGATCAACGTTCGACAAGAGGCACACAAGAATGGTGTGGAAAAGAATATAGCTACATCATCGTTAAGCCAACACGCCAGTAGAACATCACACAACATCGCTTTTGAAAACACAAAGATGATAGCCAGCATTACTCATGCGGCAAAAAGAACTATTCGAGAGGCGATCGAGATTGAGAAACGGGAACAGAACCTTAACACACGAGACGATTCCCAAAGACTGCCTAATACATGGAAGATAACACTAGCAGAACATCGTCACACAAGGAAACGATCACCCGAACCAGAACCATCCATACCAACATCATGCACAGCAGCACCATCCAACACCGAGAAAGTGAAAGCAGGAAAAACAGTCAAAGCAGTGAAAGCAATGAAAGTACACAACACCAAATATAAACAAGAGACAGGACAGCAGGACCTCAGTTCGATTCGAGTAACACGGAGCCGAACAAATCAGTTGGAGAAGGAGAAAACTTGAAAATGGCAAATGAGACTTTGCCGAAACGTCGTTTTTGTACTGGCAGGAGTCAGAAACATCACCAGCAGACGCGAGACAACGCCCGGATAAACAACAACAATATTATATATTGGATTACTCAGTGGCTCAGTGGTAAAGGTGTCAGATTAGTAAGTGAAGGTACCAAGTTCGAATCTGAGCGTAATCAAGTGCTTGGGAAAAAATTATATATATAACATATGAATTCGACTCAAGTGCGAAAATAGTCCTTCTCAGAACTAAGCCTGATGACGGAAGCAGAGTCCGCTTCCGAAACGTCCCGCTAAAACAAGCATAAACTGTGGAAATAGGCCGATCAACTCCACTAATAGGAAACCACAGTTACAAAAGGCTTATAATACAGAACATTTTAATGATTATACAAACGTCAAAGCAATAGATGCAATTGTTCCTTTTGATTACGAGCGGTTAACCTACCTGATTTGTTTTGTTGAATTGTATTGTCATAGTAAATTTGTATTTTAGAATATTTTTACGTAAAAGCATCAATATCTCAAGAAGGGCCCGTCTTATGGCTATGAAACCTATTATCAATTAGTATCTACTTTTCACGGGGAATCGAAATGTGAAAAAATATACAGGGTGTTCCAATTGAAAAATTTAGAAAAATTACATTTCGCGTTAAGTTAATTATTCCGTATAGTTTTACATGTTTCCGAAAAATTTTCTAGTTTGTTTGTTAGTAAACTATTATTAATAGTCGGTGGTATAAGCAGATTTACAATATCGTGTAAAAAATATACAGGGTGTTCCATTAAAAAACACAGGTTTGGGTTGGCATATTTTTGTCAATCACTCTGTATATACCTAAATATTTTTAGAATGTAGATCCAATGATCGTGCATTACCACACCAAAATTGGTTTTGATATCTGTAATAGTTAAGGAGTAATCCTCCGTCCACGCAGTAGACACCCACCTTGTATACACGTAAATCATTTAACCCAATTTTAAATTTACTGAATCTTACCAATAAGTAAGAACTAACATCGTATAATATTTCTTAAATTAGATTGGAAAAGGATTGCTTAATGAGCACATATAATTGACTAGAGAGATAATTTAATCAAATACGGAGCAGTGTTAGAAGCCCTTAAAATAAAGAGATTATTTCAGCAATCCGTGCAATGCAGCAAACAAATCTTTCAGTTCAGTTAAACTGCAGGTATTTCATATTCAAGGACTAACCTATGTTATCGGACCACGATATTGTGTAACCCAATCAGTGAGTAATCCAATTAAACAACTTTCGACTTTCCAATTAGAGAAGATCACGTGTCGTTTCTTAACTCCCAGTTAGCAGCTCGTGAATCGAAGCATAGCAACATAAATAAAAGGAATATTCAATTAGAAGAAGAAGATAAAGTATAAATGAAACGTTGTAAAGAAGATATTAAAATTAGAGGTCATGTGCTTGCCAAGTTTTATCCTTTTAATTTGAGGTAATTCGACAATCAATCATTTCAATTAAGAAATTTTTTTATATCTGAAAGATATCGGCTGCACTGTAATTAAATGTTTCTAGCGTATAAAACTGGCGATCATCTTGCTTAAACAAAAAATTAGGAAGAACGTTTCAAATGATCCTGTGACGCAAGTTCTTCAGTTCGTAAATAAAACCAGAATACGTCAACTGGTGGGACGCATTTAAATTAAAGCAATGCTTGTCACAAATTTTATTATTTATTTTCATAAGTAAAAAGCGATATTAGTAAGAATTTTGAAATAAGAAAATTCTAGAGAAAACTGTTAGTAACAATTTCATTTTATTTAGCAAATGTAAGTATAATGAGGCAGTTATGAATGTAACAAAACTCGGTGCATAAATGAATATACAACAAACTAAATAATAGATATCTTGCAATGAGTTAACTAGAAATCAATACAAATGTTTCATAAAAACGCATGTAACACACTACCATTCGTTGTGTAGGCATTATAGTTACTTTCATAGCTCCTGAAATTTAATACTAAATTTAATTTAATTTAATCACTAAAACAATACAATTCCGTTCATTATTTGAACAATTTAACACTACCATAATTACTAATAAATACTAACATATTTATGCAAATTTCGAATTGAGTCCATCCATTTATATTGGCAACTCTTTATACTATAGCGTTGTTACCTTTACCTTTGGTTATCAGTCTGTCTGTCAACTGTCAAAGTAGAAGAGCTTAGATTAAAAAAAAATAACGTTTTTGTGACTTCGTTCTGTAATAGGGCATATACAAACCGCAAATGCGCCTGGAAACTATGCGTTTTCCGACCTAGGCCGACAAAAATAATACTAAATTACAGTTGGTATTCCTTATAGTGGCAGAACTGATAGAATATTCGACATAATCGGCATTTGATATAACACAAAGCCTAATCGCGTTACCGTATACGTATACGCATCCGTTATTATGTCTGTATCAGTTCCTCATAAACTACAAATTATATCTATAAATTATTATAAAGTCAACAAATTGTCAAGGTACCTACAAAATTCGAGTTATGAATAATTTCACAATTGTATTTTTTAGGTTATATTAGTTACTGTCAGTTGTCAGTATTGCCATCACTTCCTGTTTACTTATTATCACTGCCTCCTTCGCTCGTTTGTTTCTTAATCTGTACACCTCATACATCCGTTTTTTGAGTCTCATTTTTTGTAGCAATCATTGCCATGTACGCGACTTTTTCTTACATACTGCCTTTTTTACCGATTCGCTCCACCAAGCCCCTTTTTACTGTCTACTTATAGTTGCTCTTCCACATATCTGCAGGGCACAATTGACAACACAGTATTTCAAGCTTATCACGCACTCTTAACGTCATTGTCTTTTATTTGTTTGTTCCATACTGCTTCATTCACATTCAACTCTTTACTCACAGCATCTGCATATTTCAATCTCGCTCCATTATTTAGCAGTTTCTCTACCCTAATTATGGACGTTCGCACTACGTTTTCCTTCTACAGACCCTCTTTTGCCCTAAACACCCTCTCGATACAACGAAAAAGTGGTCCGATCCACACTCCATTACTTTTGAATCTCTCACTAGGTTTCTAAGTCGTTCATCGTACACCATCAAATCAATTATATTTTATATTATATATATATATATATATATATATATATATATATATATATATATACGGCGCTCTGTACACTCACCCATCCGTTCATATCTCTCAATATCGCCACTCTTTTGTTTGGCTTACATATGTTCAACACGTTCTCTACATCATTTACACTCTTTTCTCTTTCTTCATTCACCGGTCCATAACATGCAATGAGACATTTTTCGAGATTCCACTTTCGTTTTAACCCACACGTATCAACACGCTATTTTTTCCTTGCACTGCAGTCAGGAAAGTGGCCGGTCTGTTTCGATCTTGACCGCCCCTTGTTGCCGAGGCCGATCCGAGACATTGGTGTTGTTTCTAGTAATTAAATTAGTAGATACTCTGGTTACTATCCAAATCGTGCCCCGGATGATGTAGTATTCCCTACTAATCGCATCGTGCTACTACCGGGAAGTCCTAGCACTCATTTAGCCTACTGCTTCGACAAGGAAGTAAGAAGTAGAAATAGAGACAAAGACAAGAAAGATATACATAATAATATAAATATGTATGCTTACCATATATATATATATACTATTAATTATTTTTAATGTAGATTTTCGATTACGAATCAGAGCTAGTTATTTATCTCTTTATTTGTTTTTTATTTATATTTTAGATTATGGATTCGATCTAGTTTTATCATTTAAGCTAATATAATGAATACTGGTGTAACAGTGATTATATTTGCGTATGTTATTGAAAGGGTTTATTGCAGGTAGATACATTAAGCTTGTACTGATTGCTTACTTCAATCTTAAGAGCTGTACACTTTCCTGATTCACATCTGGCATGTATTGTTCTTTATCTTCCTGTTACGAATACGTATTTGTGATTGCTTTATATAAGCCCGCGCTACCGTGGGATAAAATAAGTAGTATTATTAGTTCTCTATATTTTATTGCCATTGCAAAATATTTACGTATTTGAGTTCAAACCTTAGACAAAGGGGCAGTGTTTGCGCGTTAAGTTTAATTTACTATTACATGAGTTTTAACAATCGTACCTGATATGCATTTGAAGGAACCGTACTTTTCACAGAAAAATAATGCTATAGCATCCTAAATACTATTTACGCATGATTTATATATATTATATATATATAGAATCATTTCATACGTTACCAAAATTCTACTGTTAGATTATTATTATTTTGTTTATTGTTAATATTTAATCCACTGGGTTATAAAAATCTATTCAAAAACTGAAACTGAGTGAGTTTGATTATGAAATAGGTAAATATCTTCAATGCCCATCTTTCTAATGGCGTAGAGCGATATTTTTGCACTTTCAACAAATTTCTTTGCACATAGATCTCTTTAAAAGAATGTGTCATTAACAAAGATACTAACGCATATAAAATCGAATAATTACCGTCAGTTTTGTTTTAATTATTTTTAATTGGGGTTTCTGGCAGTAATCTTTGACTGGTTATAGCGTAACTGTAAATATTTCAAAGTATAACTGTGAAAGTGTCAACATTAAGTCGTGGAAAGGCAGTTCACAGGCAATCACACGAAGAAGTGTACAATAATTTTAATTATTTTGCAACACTATTCTCAAATGAATCGAAATGAAACATTAAGCAACGTTTTTCTGATTGTTGATTCAGTAAAAACGATAGAATGGATTATGGCAGAAGCAAAGGTAACGACTGCGGAAAATAATAGAATTTAAATAAAAATTGTATTGCTTTTGCGTCCGCCACTGAAAATAGTAGCACTCCAGGGCGCAGTTATCGGTGAAAAGTGTCCGCGTCGCCTTCACGTTCTTTCTCCAGGCAGAATGACATATGCTCTACCAGCATGCAAATTCATTTGTTCTACTAGTTCTAATCACTAATTAAAAATTATCAGTAACTGGAATCAAGTAGCATAGTTATGTTGTTTCTAAAATATCAGGTGCCAATCGTTTAATAGATTTACAAAGTTGGTCACAAAACAATTAAAATGTTAACAATACAGCAACATATTTTCATGATATAATGCTATGATTTAGGTGAAGTTAAGAAAAAGAAAATGCCCTTAAAAGATTTAAAATTTATTTATCGATTGAGGCTATTTCTAAATTAATTGTGTTAAAAACAACACAACAAAAAAGAAAAGTTTTAACAAACATGATGCAAGAGTCGTAGAAATGGGATCTGTTGAAGAAAATGGTAAAATGTCAATACTCAAGCGCGATAGCGTCACTGGTATTACTAAGAGTTATCTTCAAAGAGTTTTTAAAGAAAACAGAATTGAACCATTCAAACCTAAATTAGTGCACACTTTAAGGCGAAATGATCAAGCCAAAAGAGTACTTTCTTGTTTGCAGACGAAAAATTGCTGGAAAATCAAAATTACTTAAAAATGTAATTTTGCTGATGAATTGATATTTACCACAAATGAAACTGCTCGTAAAATTGTAGATAAGGAAAAGCCTAATTTCACTATTAATTCCAGAAGTCAATAGTACAAAGAGAAAGTAAACATATGGTGTGCTATTACCTATGACAAAAATATAGGGCCGTATTCTTTTGAAAATGATCTTAATCAATATTCTTATTTGGAAATGGTAGAAAACATTTTTGTGGGCGAACTGAATAGTTTTAATTTCAATTATTGTCGAAATCGTGTTTTTCAACAAGACGGATGTTCCGCTCATTCTACACTTTTAATAATGATTGGTGTAATAGAAATTTTGGAAATTTCCGGACCTTAAAAAACTTTATAGTCAAAATCTTGTTGATGATTTAGATAGATTTATAACTGCCATTAATGAAACTCAAGCCGAAGATTTGCATCGAGTGTTTCGCGAATTAAAAAAACGAATTTGTATAATACTAGATAGAGTTTAATTTTTGAACACTTTCTTTTAAATAATTAATTAATTAGTTAATTCAGTTACTTATTCAGCATTTGGTTCTGAGTTTAGAATTTTGAACAGTAGGTTTGATAAAAAAATCACTATTCTGAACTGCTTTTTTTTAAATTACACTTTCCTAAATTCATTAAAACACTGGCAGTTAGCCTATACCTACACTGGCTGCCACTCTGCAGACGCCGCTATTTTGATTTCAAAATTTCGAAAGTTACTTAAATAAGCTTTAGTGAAGTGAAGGTCAACGTTCACATTCATCTATTGACTTTCCAACCAAATTTTTCTGTTTAAGCAGTAATTGCGAAGATGTAATATAATTAAATTAATTAAAAGCATTTAAAAAATTGAGCCAGTCGAGTTCAAAACTTTCCCACTATTATTTAAGTGGATTCAAATAAATACTTACTCTCTTACCCCGCAGCTTCACAAATCCCACTAGTAACCACAGGGGTCTAGAAGTTTACCCTTTAAAATTTGTGTTAACGTAATCGCAGTTTAGGTTTTTGTGCTATTGCGGACGAAAGAAAAATCATATTAACCCCTCTTACTTCTTACCCTTCTTACATGCACCAAAAATGGCCGGAGTCTAGCCAGTGAGGTGCACCTATGTTGAGTTTTAATAGAATCGCATTTCAATTTCCAACTTATCGACCCAAAGGAAAAGTTAATGTAGTCGGTCAAGATATTCAAAATTGAACTGATCCAGGAAATAACAGTTTTGAGTTAAAAAAAGTGTTTTGAAAAATGTCAAAAGTGCCTGTGCGCTTGCGTGCGTATGCGTGTGTGTGCGTGTGCATGTGCGTGTGCGTGTGCGTGTGGGTGTGTGTGTATGGGTGGGTGGGTTGGTTGGTTGGTTGCGTGCGTGCGTGCGTGCGTGCGGGCGGGCGGGTGTGCGGGCGTGCGTGCGTGCGTGTGTGTCTGTGATGAATGTTTCGGATGCGATTGCTGTCAAATTCAGTATACGTATTTAAAAACCAAATACCTAGACCCCAATGATTCTTAGATAGGGCGGACATGCGAGGTAAAGAGGAAGAGGAGTAAATGTAATTTTCTTTCGGTAATAATATCTGAAAAAGTTGAAAAGCAATTGTATTCAAATTTGGTATACGTGTTTAGGACCCAAATATCTAGATGGAAGTAGTTAGGAATAAGAGGAAAAATGTGATTTTCTTTCGATGGGGATAATTTATTTTAAATTCATTTGTATCAAATTTGGCATTTCTTAAATATCTAGATACCTAGACCCCAATAATTTCTAATGGCGATGGCGTTGCGGTCTAAGGAGCAAAAAAGATAGATTCTATTTGGTTTTGTCGCAAGACAAAATAATGTTAATAGCTATTGCATTTATATCTTATATGGGTGCTTAAGACCTAAATGTCTAGACTCCAGCGAAATTTGGTGAAATCGATGAAGGCGTACTTACAGATTATTCATAAGTAAATAAATTATGCAAATGAAATAAAAAACAACATACTTTGACATTAAGTAATCATAATTAAGAATTAAGTATGCTTTAATCAGAGCTCTTTATGTCAGGTAGTAAATTTTAAAGTAAAGTAGAGTGCGTGCGTGCGTGTGCGCATGAAAGTGTGCGGGCGTGCGTGGCTGTGTGTGTGTGTGTGTGTGTGTGTGTGTGTGTGTGTGTGTGTGTGTGTGTGTGTGTGTGTGTGTGTGTGTGTGTGTGTGTGTGTGTGTGTGTGTGTGAGTGTGTGTGTATGCGTGTTTGTGTGCGTGTACATATAGGTGTGCATGTGGAAGCGCGCGTGCGCGTGTGCGTGTGTGTGCGTGTGCGTAATTTTTTGACACATTTCTCCACTCTTCTGTTAGATTACTACTGATAAATGGATTAAAGCTATAAAATAGAGAACCATTCTTCCCATACATTTATTAAAAAATTTTTGTAAAAAAATAAAATAAAATTATACAACTGTAGAGGTTTCATCTTAAAAAAACTCCCACAGACAATAATTAGTAACGAACTAGTTTGTCCCATCGGTTTACATCCCATACATGAGCAATAGAAAGATTTAAGTAAGTAAATGATTGCACGTACCAGATCCATGATGCAGCGAAGACAAATAATGATGTTGTATACTATTGCTTGAAACTGCCCGACTGGCAAAAGCACAGCTTGGCAAATCCGAAACTTCGTCTTCTGACAAATCACCACCACCGTAATTTCCGTATTGTAAACTAAAATTTAATTAATAATGCATTAAACATTTTCACTAGTAAAAGGAACTTAGAATATTTATTACTATCAGATTATATTCAAATTTTGCAAAATTTAATGTAGTAGGTATGTACCGGGTGGACCAATAAGCCGATCCTCCGGCTATATCTCAGGAACTGTTTGTCGTACAGATTTGGGAAAAAAATTTCTTTAGTAAAAATGGCCAAGGGAAATCGCTGGAAATAACTTTCAAGTTTCTAACTTTACCGCTAGAGGGCATAATCTTTATACAAAAATTTAAAAACAATTTTTTTATAAATTATGTCCAATCATAGTAGGTATTAAATAAGTAAATTAGAATGATGCATAATTTCTGCACAAATTTTGTTAAATACTTTTTTCTTTATTTTTTCAAATAAAGGGAGGGGGAGAGTGGGAATGCTTGTATGAATAAATGCCTATAACTTTGGTTTGGAGCAACCTATTTTAATTATTCTCATTCAAAAGAGCGTAGATGAACCAATTATACTTACTATAATACAATTGCATTTAGTTTTAATTGTCGTAGATAGATGGCACTTTCGAATAAAAAAAATTAAAATTTGTCTATGTTACAATTTTTAAATGGAAACACCTAAGTATTGTAAATTACAACGGAAACGGATTAAATTCGTAACAAAATGGCGAAAACCGCATGTCGATATCTTTTGTCTAACTCGAGATATAAGTAAAAACGCGTAAACGTACGTAACTAGTATTGGCTCACTCTGTATTATAATTTAAAATAACAAGATACGTCAGTGTTTATAGAATTTGTTAAACTAAGAAGGCTGCGAAATAAAGTTGACAGGGGCTTCAAATTGTTTACTTATTGACAGTAGTCAAAATATTGCGATCTTTTTAAGAAGTGTTAGCATATAACTCGAATATAACTTTTCTTGATTAGATATTAATATTACTAATATCAGTAAATAATCAGCATTAATTCTTAGAGTATATTAAATGCTGAATTGTATGATATGATTGGAGTTTATTTCGAATGCCATTAAAACGCCGCTATTGCCTCACGTATATATGCCATAAGATATTCTGACAGGAGGCATTACGGCAAAGAAGTATTTAAAAGAAAGGCAAGAACATTTGTAACCCTCTTTAAATTTTAGATTCAGCTGCTTTATTTTCATATTGCGATAAAAACAGCAACATGGCACTTTAATCATTTCATTCATTCCTTAAAAATATTTGTTTTTCTATGTTTTTTAGACTGCATCCTTATCATGTAGTTCTTCACCAAGCTTTACGTGGAAGGGATTTCGATGCAAGGCTGGATTACTGCAATTGGATGTTAGGTATGCTGGAAGAGCAACCGCATATCATATCAAATGTTTTGTGGACAGACGAAGCCACTTTTAGTAGTGCAGGTGGTGTTAATCTGCATAATATACATTATTGAGCTTAAGAAAATCCGCACTGGATGGACGAAGTGCAGCTTCAAGGTAGGTGGAGTCTTAATGTTTGGTGTGGTATAGATGATGGAAAAATCATACGACCATATTTATTTGAAGAAACATTAAATGGCGACACATATTTGAATTTTTTGGAAACTGAATTGCCTATTAGAAGACATTTCCTTACAAACAAGAAGAGATCTGATATTTCAGCAAGATGGGTGTCCTGCGCACTTTTCCAGGCGAGTTAGAGATTATTTGAATTTAAGATATCCATATAAATGGATTGGAAGGGAAGCATATTTTCATGGCCAGCTAGATCTCCAGACTTAAAATGCCTACACTTTTATCTATGGGGAAGATTGAACGAGTTCCCTTTCAAACTCGACCAACCACGCGATAAGAGATGAAACAACGCATTAGAAACGCAATAAATAGTATACTAATAGCTGAGATTGTAGCAGCTGTTATGCCTACCCGCGATAGATTACGTCTTTATGTGGACAATGATGGAAAACATTTTGAACATTTAATTGGACATTAAGTTTTAATGTGTCATATTCTTTTCATATCTTTTGTTATTTTAAGTTACAAGACAGAGTGAGCTAATACTAGTTACGTATGTTTACGCGTTTTTCATATATCTCGAGTTAGGCAAAAGATATCGACATGCGGTTTGTGCCATTTTGTTACGAATTTAATCAGTTTCCGTTGTAATTTACAATACTTAAGCGTTTCCATTTAAAAATTGTAACAAACTTTATTTTTTTTTATTCGAAAGTGCCCTCTATCTACGACAATTAAAACTAAGTGCAATTGTTTTATAGTATATGTAATTGGTTCATCTACGCCCTTTCGAATGAGAATAATTTCGTTAAAATAGGTTGATCCAAACCAAAGTTATAGGCATTTAATCACACAAACATTAATATTATTTACGGCGCGTGTAATAGAATTGTTCAACGGACTTGCCGTGTTTTTGCAGAAAGATATCCAAATCGACCAAATGCAACTGGTGATATTGTAAGAAGATTGCTTTAAAACTGCCATCAGTTTGGTCAATTTAAGACAAAAATTAATAAAAATAAACCACTAGTGGACAGTGACATAAACGAAATTAATGTTTTGGGTTATTTTACGGCCTCTCGAAATGCCTCCATTAGAGATTGTGAGAGAGATCTTACTTTGTCGACGAGAACAATTCATCGCATTTAAAAAAAACACAAATGGAAACCATTTTCATATCATTTGGCGCAACACTTACAATTAGGTGATCTTACTTGTGGCGCAACACTTACAATTAGGTGATCTTACTTGATGGGTAGAATTCTGTGAATGGTTTTTAATGAAGACCCAAGAGGATGAAAACTTCTTAAAAAAAGTTATATGGTGTGATGAAGCAAAGTTTAGCAAAAATGGATTATTTAATTGACATAATTTTCATTTTTGGTTTAATGAAAATCCACAGGTTAGTAGAGAACGTTATTTCCAAGATAGTTGAAGTTTTAATGTTTTTTGTGCAATAAAAGACGATAAAATTTTAGCATTAAAATTTTATGATGAAAGTTTAAATGGTACAAGGTATTGCCACATTTTAGAAGAAGCCATACGACCGGCGTTACATACTTTAAGAAATGTAAAGGCGGCTTCAGCTTGGTATCAGCAAGATGGAGCACCTCCTCATAACTTTGGGTCTGTTGCTCAGCATCTTTACGACATGTTTGATGATAGATGGATTGCCAATCAGGGTCCGTTTCGTTGGCCAGCTCGATCTCCTGATTTGGTATTTGGGGTTACATTAAAAATCAGGTATTTCCCAAACCTGTTACGACAAAGGAAGATATGATGCAGAGAGTCTTACTTGCACACCCGACCATATTTCCAGAATTATAAGACATAACTTAATGAAAAGGATTCATAAATGTTAAGAAGTAGATGGTGCTAATTTTGAACACTTATTATAAAACTTTATTTGTTTAATATTACATTTAGTTATTTTTGTTTGTAAGTTATCTAATTAAATTAATACAAAATACCTAGTCAAGGTTTTTAATTATATCCACAATTAATAACCCTTTCAGGCTATTGGTTACTTTTCAGAATTAATAACTTATGAAAAAATAACAAAATATCACCTTAAATAATGGAAATCATGGCCAACCCTTTACTAATGTTGAAATAATTAAGTGTTGTTATGTTTTACCTGGATAATGAAATATGTCAAAAGTGGTTGGATTTAGGTATAGGGAATACTGATACCAAACGAATTGGCTTAAAAAAATACAGCGTAAAATGTAATAAAATACAGGGTGTTCTATTTAAAGTAAGCAACTTATAAATGATTTAAATTGTGCATGTTGGCGGCTAAGTTTAAATCACTCTGTATGAAGTATCAATGAGATGGATGTATGGAGTTAACGGGCAAGCGCTTGTTGTTTATTGGTTACAATTTCACGTCACTAGCTTCGTTATTAATGGAGATATCGTTATTCAATGTGGACTAGGATTCTTTCAAAATTTAAAAAAAAATCGAAATATCTCGAAAATACTTCATTTTTGGTATAGGACATTGTGCACAAATTTTATCTAGAATTTCATGTAGAATTCGAAAATAAAATAAAAAATATTAGGTTCCATTTAAAATATATCCGGTATAACCGCAAGTGCCACATTCAGGACAATATTATATTTGAACTCAGCGTCATCCAAAACCTACAGCTTTTTAATTTCAGATTTTTAACATAACTGTATCCGCCATTACTTTTAATCAAAACTCTTCGCGCCACACCCCATATATATATATATATATATATATATATATATATATATATATATATATATATATATATATATATATATTACGCAAACTTTGGTGAGAGTTTCATTTTTCTCGAGAGAAAGTAATGTATTTATTATTGCTATATTAATTACACGTATGACAACCCAAAGTTTTTATACATCCTGAATGGAGTGTAATAAAGATAGCACATTTTTTCCCTAAATTTGAAAGTTGGTGTGCCGCAAGAACAGTTAAATGAGCAAAAAATGAATGAAACATCAAAAAATGTGTATTAAATCCTGCATAATTTAGCCTTTTTCTACATTATATATTTATTACTTTACATTCTAAGTTTAAGACTTTTAAGGTTGTGTGTTCTTTCAAGTCTTAAACTGTAATTGTTATGCCAATTTAAATTGCACTTTCTTTAAGCAATTTAATAATTAATTTACCTTAAAACAAAATCACCGCCGTAATAATGAAACGAAGGGAATAGGGTATTTACTACGCCGGTGCAGTAGTGAACATTTACGAAATTTAGGTTTTTAACACGTTGTTTTATGCTGGAGAACTTCAAGATTGTGGTTTGTCCCAAGTTTTAGGCTTGTGACCTTACCTATGTATTATACAAGATGCTTTCAAAACGCGTATTATTTAATTTATGTACCTATTATATGTTAGCTTATACAGCATTGGAATAGAATATATCTTTTTTATAGTTAAGTATTTGCAAACAGATTTATAAAAAAAGACGGGTAACAAGAATTACATTCAACATTTAGATAGAACAAACTACAAAAATAATTAAAATTGTATTTACCTTATTGGCGGAGAAGATGAAGAATCAGGCAATTGAGAACGTCCAGAACTCATACTTTTATATTTACATACACAAAAGACAAAACGTTTCTTTTCTAGATGATCTATTACATAGTTAACAAAAAGTAAGATAGTTTAGTCTAGGAAAACCTGAATTCATTAAAAGGTTTTCAATTCCCTAGCGACTATATATACCTACTCCACATTTGTTCTATTCTGGCGGGAGAGTTTTATTTTGGAGAAAGTAATTCTAATTTCGGCTTCAAGTTTGAACTTAGCAAATTTCATCTTAACGATAACTGTTATTGTGGGAAATATTCCTATCAACCCAAGTTATTGATGTGGGGTGGACCCTACAGGCTGTCAACGAATGATATTGCTTAAATGTATTGATTAAATTTAGCCAGTATTCTATTGGAGTTTGGATTTTTGAGGTGCAAAAACGCCCCGTCAGACATATTATGCTTTCTGCAATTGACAGCTTTTTTAAGAGGTTGGCAAACGAGGGTCTATCATTTGCAGATTTGGTATACAAATGCAATTATTCTCATCAAATTATAATCATTTAAAATGAGAAGAAAAGTTTCTTAAAACTATTAAAAAATCGTAAATTATAATGATATTCTAATAGCAATTAGAGGCATAAATTAGAAAAAATATATATTTATTATAAGAGAAAACTATACGGGGTCCGCCTTTGGGAGCTGATCCTACGAGTATCTGCTAAACCAAACTTACTATAATTTTGAAAATTTGGTGACAGGGTAATGATGTTAGGGCTAACTCATCTAAAATATTTTCAAGTTCGTACCACTTCCGGGTATACCGGAAGTCGGTAATTAGTCGCTTATTTTAAATGGAACACCCCGTATATTAACACATTTTTGGATTCTATGTCGAATTTTAAGGTAAGTTTGTTAAATAAACTAGATACGAAATTTCAGTCGTTTTAAAAAAAAACATTTTTCTAAAAAAATTGACAAATGCGGTCTTAGTAATAACTCGTTAATTGTTCTGTACCTGTCAAACAATTTGAATAAAACTTTGAGGTGTTGTAGGCAAAGGTTTACTGCAACAGTCTGCAAAAAATGACATTTGTATTTTTCATAAAAATAAAATTATGAATGTCTAAACTTGACTATCCAAAAATGCAAGTTACTCAAAAATCAAATGGAAACCCTATTTTTATTACTCCGATCGATTTAACGTCAAAAATTAAGGTAAGTTTGTTTAAAACTTTATTTGCCTAAACGTAACAGTTTCATATTTATTATCAAAAAAGTCCCAATTTTAAAATTTGTGATAAAAATGAGCTACATACTTAAATCTAGTATTCCTTGTTCGTGGTCACCATGGAAACCAAATAATTGAGAATTGAAATAAAGAAAAATATTTGCAAAAGTTACTGCAAAAAATTATAAAAATTGATAATTTTGTGATTTAAAAATCATTTTTGCCAAATAGAAATTTTCTAAGTCATTTTTTTCAAATTCGATATACAACATAAGTGTAAAAATTTAATACTTTATGAGTAAATCGAAAACAACTACTTTTTACTGCGGAGGTAATACATACTTATCAGCGCATCATTACACGATAAAGATGCTTATTTATTTTGTTTTTCTTTTGTAGTCAATAATTTAATAAAATTGTTGACAGTTTGTGTTTTTCTTGATGAAATGGCTCGACTTGAATATTCTAATACAGGTTATTTGAATTTAATTTTAATTCACGGAGAATGTCATAGAGTTGTAAAACGAACAGTAAGAACATTTATCGAACGCTATCCTGAGCGCCCCCGACCGTCAGCAGATACAATAAGACGTGTGGTTCAAAATTTGGAACAGTTTGGCACATTTAAACACCCTGCGCCTCGCAAAAAAACTGCTATTGATAACGAACAGAATGAAGTTATAACTTTAGGATATTTCCGTGCCTATCCTTGTAATTCCATAAACGACGCGAAAACAGATATTGGCTTAACACCAACAACTATCAGAAGAATTCTTAAGAAACATAAGTTTAGACCATACTGTTTACAATTAGTTCAACATTTGAAAGAAGCGGATTTCTTGAAACGTATCGAATTTTGTGAAACAATTTTGCTCAAAATACAAGAAATTCCTAATTTTTTGACTAATATCATATGGACAGACGAATCTAAATTTACGAAAAATAGCATATTAAATCGCCGAAACTCGCATTACTGGAATATCAAAAACAGCAATCCAATTCGCGAATGCCATTTTCAGGAAATTTAGAATTTGAACGTATTTTGTGCTATTCGGAATAACGAAATCTTTGACGTGTATTTTTACAACGAAAATTTGAGAGGTTTAAAATAGTTGATTGTTGCGATTTATGATTACAAATTTAATTTCTAGGAGAAAATTATCTTGAGATATTAAACACTCGAATTCAACCCCGATTAAACCTAGAAAGGGAAAATTTATGGTACCAACAAGACGGTGCGCCCCCTCACAACACCAACGCTGTTTCCATGAAACTTAATGAAATTTTTGAAGATAGCTGGTTTGCCTTTCCATGGTCACCTAGGCCACCTGATCTTACGCCAATGGATTTTTATCTTTAGGGTCGAATTAAAAATATTGTTTATGTTACACCAGTAACGACTAAAGAAGATTGCATTGCAAGAGTGCAAAATGCCTTCAATTCTCTTTCTCCACAAGAAATTCAAAGGGCTACAAATGAATCCGTTATAAGATGGTTTCAACAATGTCTTGCGTCTAACGGGCAACATTTTGAACATTTATTGTAAATTAATTTACATTTGATCACGAGCAATAAATACTAAATAAGCGACTTTATCGTGTAAGAATGCACTGATAAGTATGTAGTTACTACCTCCGCAGTAAAAAGTAGTTTTTTTCGATTTACTCATAAAGTATTAAATTTTTACACTTATGTTGTATATCGAATTTGAAAAAAATGACTTAGAAAATTTCTATTTGGCAAAAATGACTTTTGAATCACAAAATTATCAATTGTTATAATTTTTTGCAGCAACTTTTTCAACTATTTTTCTTTATTTCAATTCTCAATTATTTAGTTTCCATGGTGACCACGAACAAGGAATACTAGATTTAAGTATGTAGCTCATTTTTATCACAAATTTTAAAACTGTTACGTTTAGACAAATAAAGTTTTAAACAAACTTACCTTAATTTTTGACGTTAAATCGATCTGAGTAATCAAAAATAGGGGTTTCCATTTGATTTTTTTGAGTAACTTGCATTTTTTGATAGTCAAGTTTAGACATTCATAATTTTATTTTTAAGAAAAATACAAATGTCATTTTTTGCAGACTGTTGCAGTAAACCTTTGCCTACAACACCTCAAAGTTTTATTCAAATTGTTTGACAGGAACAATTAACGAGTTATTACTAAGACAGCATCTGTCAATTTTTTTAGAAAAATGGTTTTTTTTGAAAACGACTGAAATTTCGTATCTAGTTTATTTAACAAACTTACCTTAAAATTCGACATAGAATTAAAAAATGTATTAATATACGGGTTGTTCTATTTAAAATAAGCGACTAAGTACCGACCGGAAGTGGTACGAACGTGAAAATATTTTAGATGAGTTAACCCTAACATCATTACCCTGTCACCAAATTTTCAAAATTATAGTAAGTTTGGTTTAGCAGTTACTCATAGGATCAGCTCCCAAATGCGGACCCTTTATATTGTAGGTTATATAGGACAATCTAACGATAAACTACAGTATTGAATTTGTAGCTCGAGATTAGCGTTGTTGTGTTCTGTTAAGTTGCTAAACCAATAATTAATAATCATTCATAAATAATAATTTCCTTAGTTATGTATCTTTAACAAAACGAAGCTACCATTTGATATAGTTATTAGTTATTAAATTAAATTAAAGTTATTAAATCAAGGAAATCAATGAAAATTGTTTTCATCTTTTTCAAGTATCATCATTCATCAACAATTAGTATGCTAAGGATAAACAAGTTTATGTTTAGTACTAACGTACTTTATGGGAAATTCATAGCTTGGAAGTAGTAGCCTTAATAATTCACAAATATAGTTATAAATACAAAGAGAATACAATCAAAAATACCTAAAACCATATTGATTGCTGACTGTTTTCATTAATATAACTGTTTCATATACAAACATATTTACATTACAGAGTTCTACAGCGATTTTATATTTTATAATATAAATTTGCTGGTTGCTGCTAAAGCTAGTAGAAGTGGGGCGCCACTTTTACTTTTTGACCTTGGGAATTCCCAAGGTCGCCCACGTGGGGGACGTGTTTTTGATCATGAGGTTCACCTCAAGCCCGGCCTTGGGCTCGGCGTTGGAGTTGGCCTTGTGAATTTTTTGTGTTCTAATAAAGGCCTTAATACTAACTTGTAAGTCAGCTATAAGAACTTGTGTAAGGGTCTGCACCCTCTTGTCGTGCCCCCCCCCCCTCCTGGCTGGAAATAGTATTCTAATAAGGGGCCCTAGTCTCGTAAGGCAGGTATAGGTAACGTAAGGTAAGACTAAAAATTAAATATGAATGAAAATGATTAAACCGTATTATTGTTATCTTGTAGAAGCAGATGGCCTTGATAGTTTTTCTTAAAGATAACATACGTTTATGTCTACTTCTATCTATCTAACATGAAAATTAAATGTTATTCTGACAAGGATAACTGTTTTTGTTTTACAGTGTGATTTTATTTTTCGTAATGAGTTTATTATAAAGACACTGCATAATTATCCTAAAAAAATGTTATTAAAGATTATTACATTTCTTTAATAACAGAAATCCTGCTTCTACCTTGATATATTTTCAATTGTTACCAACTTAGCGAACCACTAATATTAGCACGTATATATTTTCAAAGTTTGAGTTAATTACTATTAGTAGGGGAGGGTCATGTACCTTGAGCCATATTGTACCTCGAGCCACGCTAATAACTCTTAATATTTCTTACGAAAAACACGGCAACACTGTAAACAGGTGCCGCTGGTTTGTTTATAAGTGACATTCGTTAGAAGGTTGTGTTGAAATAGACGCGATACATGGTTTTTGTCAGATTTGCGATTTTGAGAGTTCAAAGTAAGTAAATTTATTTGTAATAATTGGCTTTTTTTCCAGTCTGAATGGAGATTGTTGTTTATAATATTTATATTACAAAATAGTGAATCTATACTTAACGTACCGAGATATTTTTTGAGCCATGGCCCAAGGTACAAACCTAGATAATAAAAAGATTAATTTTTTATTTACAGATGCCTAGAAGTAAAAGTGGGGTAAAAAGACAGGGGCCTGCTAAAGAGCAAGTTTCAAGCGCTTTTGCTGCCGTTATAGGTTGAATGAGCCAACGGAACGCCTGTAAGGAGTTCAATGTTTTCAGGGCAACTCTTCAGCGAATTTTAAAACGTGATGAGAACGTAGTTAATAATTATAAGCCGTATGAAAACTGTGCTGTAAAAAAAGTGTTTTCTACGGCAGAAGAGACAGTTCTGGTAAAATATCTTATTACATCATCAAAAATGCACTACGGTCTCCACAGAAATCAGCTCAGAACTTTGGGTTATTCGTTTGCAAAATCAAATAACAAGAATATACCACAATCTTGGATAACCGATGAAAAAGCTGGAAAACAGTGGTTTCGAGAATTCATGAGTAAACTACTATGTATTAGAAAACCGGAGGCTACTAGTCTGTTAAGGGCCACGAGCTTTAACAAACATAATGTCGGCATTTTTTTTACTAAGCAAAAGGAAGTTATTTCTAAATATGGGTTTACTGCGGCGGACGAAACCGGTAACAGCACTGTGCAAAATACGACTAAGATAATTGCGCCCAAGGGACAAAAACAGGTAGGAGCTGTGACATCTGGAGAAAGGAGATCCTACGTAACTATGATAGTCTGCATTAATGCTCTAGGAAATAGCGTACCGACTATGCTTATATTCCCCAGGGTTAATTTTAAGCAATTTATGCTCAGTGGTGCGCCAGCAGACTCATTTGGATCTGCACATATATCTGGGTGGTCAAATTCTGACAAATTTGTTATATGGTTGCGACATTTCATTAAAAAAGAACAGCCAAGTCTCGACCGTAAAAAATTATTAATACTGGATAATCATAAAAGTCATTACAGCTTTGAAGCTGTAACAATGGTCCATATAAACAATATTACAATAATGATTGTAACGAATGGCTTTTGAACCATCCAGGAATGGCATATCTATTGGCGTTCGCTCCAAAAAATATTCTATCTGGGTTTAGACTCTCAGGAATTTGGCCTGTCGATCAAAACATTTTTGGTGATGAAGAATTCCTTTGTTCATCAGTCACAGATCGAGAAAATCCTACGGGTTCTACAGTTGATCCAATGCTGCCTACAAGTCAAGTTCCTATTGATTCTACAGATAATCCAGTGCCGTCTACAAGTAAAGTTCCTACTAGGTCTACAGATAATCCAATGCTATCTACAAGTCTAGTTCCTACTGCTTCTAGAGATAATAAAATTCCGTCTACAAGTAAGAAAAGTTCTGTTCCTTCTGGTCAAAATAATAAAGCACTTACAATGGAATCGAATATATCAGAATTCACAACTTCGGAACAATTACGACCCTATCCAAAAGCAAAGAATCTTACTAAGAACATCACTAATCGTAAAAAACAACAAGTATGGTTCTGACTGACACCTTGGAGAAAGACGAAATAGAACGACTTTTTAATGAAAAACAAAGAAAAAAAGAGATAGTAAAACGCAAGCAAGCAGTTCGAAACATTACAGCCAAAAAAAGGAAAGCAAAAAAAGTGGAATCATCTGAAGAAGAAGATATCTGTGAGACCGATTCAGGCAGTTCAGAAATATCGGATGAGATTTTTGAGTCTGAGGAGCAAGCATTTGATGTCAGTTGTTTAAAACAGGGCGATTATGTGCTAACGAACTTGTGAGGGTCTACGCCCTCTTGTCGTGGCCCCTTTGCTGCGAAATTTGAATTTGTGTCGCCATCTAGTTGTGTATGGACTAATGAATATTTTCAGTAATAAAGGTGGCGCCACCTAGCGGTATATTTCTAGGACTAATTAGGGGTTGTTTGTACGCCATCTACTGGTGTATGGACTAATGAATGTTTTCTGTAATAGAGGTTGATCGTGTTCGTTTCCACCGTTTCTCTCTCGCCTCTCTCAAAACTTTATCAAACAAACAAATCAATTAATCAAAATCAATTAAGGAAATCAATCTCAAACAAATCATAATCGATCAAATCAAACCAATCTATCAATCAGATCAATCTCAATCAACGAATCGACCAAATCAATCAATCTCAATAAATCAAATCATAACTTACAGGTTGCGAAAACCAGCTTACTAGTCAAAAATACTGATTTGGTTTAACTTACAGCTTGCTAAAAATACCAAATTGATATAACGGAAATAAAAAGATACAAGGCTTTAATGGTTTATCATATGCGAATCAATAATTACAAAGTTTAAACCCACACTAAAAATAGTACTCCGTTTATTTAATTAATTACAGTTTTATCGGCCTTCTTCCTCTTTGACTGTGATTCGTCGCTATCATCATCATGGTTTTGAGATGCGTCCTTATCCTATGCCTCACTGCTCTTCTTCTGTGAATCATCACATCATCCTGGATTTGAGGTACATTCACCTCATCCACTACATCGTTTTCGCCTTGAACGCTTATATTGTAATAGTTTATTAACAAGTTGATGTTGGCGCATAAACTGGAGAATACATTATAATAATGCTCACTCGATGGTTGTTTCACTTTAATGAGCGAGTGAAACGCGATAAACGAGAATACTGCCGTCCTTGGGTCTTGTGCGAGGGCGCACTTGTCAATGTTCTGATAGGATCGGTTATCTTCCGAGAAGTTTAGAGTGGGGGTCGCCGAAACAGACTTCGCAGCCGTTTTAGCAGACTGCTAAAAAAGGAGCTTAGATTTGTAAACATGGCCCTAGGGAAAAGGCCACGTATTTCATTCCCTCCCCCAAGAGGGAGGGCGGGCTACTCGAGATTTCCGAGCTCCTTCAGCCACAATCATGGATTCCCAGCACACATACATATACGCAGTGACCATGCTGCTACATGTATTTCATAAAAAAAAATTCTTAAAATGGACTTACTAGTGCCATCTATACATGGGTTCTGATTATTTTCAAATTCTTACATTTTTATAGGTACCTGTCACTTTGCTAAATCACCACTAGATGGTGATACCATTGAATAAATACATATTACTAATCATGTTTTATTGAAAACAAAAATCTGTTTAACATTTCTACAAAATTTGATAAGGACAATTCTGTTGCATTACTTCTTCCGAAGGTGTGGTTCTTTTAACACGGCCATTTTGTTGTGGTGTAAAATTATATTTTGGAAAATTTCTCTGATTTCTGTTTTCTCGGTGTAAATCACCATTTCTAGAGGAGAAGTTTTGCTTCAAAATTTATTTCTTCATTTGATGAAGTAATCGAATCGCTATTGATTGTGGATATAAAAAATATGTTACACCCACAAGGCTTAAAGTACGATATGTAAATCGAAAGAAATATATTTAACCAGCTCGTGGTAAATGATCACAACACAGCTCGCCTTTGACCTATGGAGCTTTTTCTTTATGGCTCTTTTCGTTTTGCGTTTGCCTTCTTCGTGTACTGGTTGCTGTTAAGATTATACATTATGTACCTTTCGTCTCGCTTTTGGGATGCTGCGATGTGCTTTTAACTGGGAATGCTCGTAAATGACTACTAGTAACTGGACTGTAATTATGAGGATGGAATTTAAGCTGTACATATAACTAAAGCACAAATATTCATTCCACAATCAGGTCAGAGCTTTGCTTATCCCCTGTATCAATAAATATTACATTGTCAAGTTTATTTCCTAATTGAATACGTATTATACCATGCAGCTCCTACAAAAGATTAAGTGGATTTAAATTGGGAAGAGTCTCGTGGTCCGCAAATTGTGGACCCATAATCCTATTTACTACGCGCCCGCAAATGTGGTTTGTATGGGCAATAAAGAAATAATTAGGAAAATTAAAATCTACGGTAACCTAGGTATGTGGGTGTGCCCGTATGCGTGGTACGTGCGTGCGCGCCTGCGTAATCCACTTTTTTTCCACTAACGCTAAATCGACGTGATGCCTTATTTTACAAAGTTTCGGATATGATTGTGTGTTTGTGTGTTTGTGTGTCTGTGTGTATGTGTGCCTGTGTGTCCGTGTATCCTCGTGACTGTGTCTGTGTGTCTGTGTGTCTGTGTGTCTGTGTGTCTGTGTGTCTGTGTGTCTGTGTGTCTGTGTGTCTGTGTGTCTGTGTCTGTGTGTCTGTGTGTCTGTGTGTCTGTGTGTCTGTGTGTCTGTGTGTCTGTGTGTCTGTGTGTCTGTGTGTCTGTGTGTCTGTGTGTCTGTGTGTCTGTGTGTCTGTGGGTCTGTGTGTCTGTGTGTCTGTGAGTCTCTGTGTCTGTGTGTATGTGTGCCTGTATGTCTGTGTGTCTGTGTGTCTGTGTGTCTGTGTGTCTGTGTGTCTGTGTGTCTGTGTGCTGTGTCTGTGTGTCTGTGTTGTGTCTGTGTGTCTGTGTGTCTGTGTCTGTGTGTCTGTGTGTCTGTGTGTCTGTGTGTCTGGGTGTCTGTGTGTCCGTGTGTCCGTGTGTCCGTGTGTCCGTGTGTCCGTGTGTCCGTGTGTCCGTGTGCCCGTGTGTTGGTTTGTCCATGTGTCCATGTGTCCGTGTGTCCCTGTGTGTGTGTGTGTGTGTGTGTGTGTGTGTGTGTGTGTGTGTGTGTGTGTGTGTGTGTGTGTGGACAACGCGGGCGATTTAAAATTTCGTATCTCATTTCTCTTGGAACTGATTAGATATAAATAATTGATTTATATTTGAAACTTTTACAACTAGGTACAGTTTGTGTACTGGTGTGTGCAGACTGCAGACGCATTGCACAGTCGTTTATTGGGTGAAGAAACTAAAGTTTGCCACATTTCTTGGGAAAAAACGTAGTTTCTAATATTTAACTTTCTTATTTAGCGAGTCTATATAGAAGATGTTACCACTCTACATTAGTTAGTTTATGCTTCACAGTTATATATTATTAGGTTTTTTAGTTACTGTTTAATTATCTACAGTGGGATAGCTTTTCAAGAGGGCCAGGTTATTTTTTTAAGAATAATATGTTATCATTTAGTAAATACCCAAACTAGATTAATGAGAACCTATTTGTCTTACTAAATTAACCAATTTAGCATTGTATTTACAGAATAATTTAAAAACTATACAATACGTACTGGTTGGTTATTACCAACATCATTGTAAATCAAGACCGTTCGAACTGAACACTATAATAAAAAATAAAAAAATTTCTAAATACGCGTAAAACCCGAACACTTTTTCAATGTGGAGGATTTTTAGTTGCTTAAATGAATTATGGGGAGTTATAAAGTTTTGTGTAATACTTAAAATCAATTAAACTAGTAAAAACTGTAGTTTAAACCAATATCCATGCATAATTCTGCTAAGAAAATTATTTATAAATAAATATTAAAGATCTGACAGATTCTAACGACGATCAGCACCGCAAAACAATAACATGTTGCTTTTCTGGATTAAACTAATTGGCCTCAAATGATGCGCAACAACCTAAAACCATAAAAGTAGGTTCTTAACCATCGAGGTAATGCATTTGCTCATTCTCCCACCGAAATCGGTTTAAAAAATAAAGTATTTGAACATATTTGGCTGAAAAGATCAACTCTCCAAAAATATAAAATTTCGTTTTTTTCCATCGAGTCAAGGCGTCAATGCATGTTGGACGCGAAATGATACCCAATACCGTAAAACCATAAAAGTTAGTTTTTTGTTAATTAAGAAAATGCGTTTTTCCGTTTTTCAATGACATTGGCACAGAAATAACGTATTTTGGCACATTTTACCCAAAATTATGTGGTTTCCTAACGAAATTGGTGATTAAACAAAGTTTTGGGGAATGTTTGGTCCTTAAACATGACACATATCTTAAACTAGTAACTCGGAAATTGATCTTTAAAATTACCAGATTTCAATTTTTTTAGGTTATGAAATGAAAATTTTCTGGAGTAATATATAGATAGTAAGCTACTACATCGCGATAAGGGTATGGATAGTTTAAACTAAGTCGGTAAACCCATATTTAAAATATTTTCACATTTGGCTAGGTTTCAATAAGTACCGTTAAAGCTTCCGCAACTTAATAAATCTAACAAAGTACATGGCGTGGGTTCCAATCCTACTCGAGGTAAACTTTTTATTTATGTATTTAATAAAATTAATAATAATTTTTAATTACACGTTTACATTTGAACTTATTCGTTCAATTGCGACCATATGCAACAGTGAAGGCAATAAAAATGGCTAATGGTTAATGGTAGCAATAACCTACTAATTTAAAATGTTTAAATCAGTATAATGCAGTCTTGTTACTATATATTTTTTCTTGTATATTGAGTTTATTTTAAATTGATGTTTTTTAACTAAATGTAAACAACGTAATAGATATATTTATATGGACATTACCTGAATACTTTAAATCTGTATAAACATCGAGTATCAAAATATTAACATATCCTATAAAATTAATCGGACACACTTGAGAGCGTCAGTAAATAAAGGGACACAAATCGTAATAGTATTTCTACAATTCCCAGGATGCACCCTAATTTAAACTAGGGCTATAATATTTTTTGAACGGGGTCAGGATAACCACCGAGACAATACGTTAAACATATTGCTGATGCTTAAAGGAACGTGGCTTATCAATTAGGGGTTGTTATGTTAACGCTATTAGATGATATTTCTTAATTTTATTTGGTATTATTAACATTTTTGAGAATTCGTTTAAAATTTTGGTGACACTATCTAATTAGGCTAGAATTACATTAGGCATAAATTTAAAAAAAACTTACATTATTTAAAATTGAGGCAAATTATTGCTTATCTATCATCATAATGAGTGCTCACGAATAGGTAATAATAGCAATTACGACCCTTCTAGAGGGGAGTTTAGAATTGATTGTTTAGAAGTGTCAAGAGCCAGTAGAAAGACAAATTTCACGCTTCTTTCGCATAACCGAATTGTTATTGTAAATGGCGATCTTTTTTAATTTTATGAATTGTTCTGATAGTTATTATAAAACAAAAGGAAACTGAAAGTCAAATAGTAACGTATATTATTTAGACAGCGTACATTAGAATTAGATATAATGCATAATTTGTGGTAAAAAATACGAATGAATTTAAAATAAAATAATAATCGCGATATCAATGTTATATCCGATACCTACCACCCCATTTATAAACTAAATAAAACGGCTTAAAATTAAGACAGCACACTTCAAACAAACCAACAAATAAATAATTCAAAGTCCACAACAAAACCAAAATAAATTCATGAAGCTTACCACAAACAAATCCAGTTGGCTTATCTTTCCGAACAATTGAGCGCTGCTGGTTAGGGTTCTACTCTCTTTTTTTTTAAATCAAAGTACAGGGTGGTTACAAACCATGTTTGACACATGTAAGTGGGGCCTCTCGCTTAATGCACGTGGCGTACTCGTGTGCCGGACACGAGGCCTCCAAATCACAAGCAAAGAATAGTTTGTCACTTACAGAAATAGTTACACCCACATGCAATAATTTTAAGAATATTGAAGCGATTTAGTTCTTATAATTATAGAGCACACGACACAACAGCGTATTTGAGATTCTCTCTAACAATTTTTAAAAACTTGCTCATATACCAATAGTAAACACAAAATTTCGTTATCACATTGTATACATTAAATAACAGTTCTAGTGACTGCTTTTTACCGAATGAAAAGAAATTTGGGTAAATGGCGAAACAATAAGAAACATTGCCCGTTCTTATTCGTCTTTTAAACAAAATGTAAATGAACAAAAGCTTTGTAAAGGTTAAACAAGATTCATATAAGGTCATACATTTGTTCATTATACATATTATTAAAATTATATTTGAACTTAATTGTTATTAATTCATAAAATGTTTGTCTATATTGTCAAATTATCACGAATAGTAATGAGAATTTGTAGGGTAAAGTCGCCTAAGAGTACGCATAAGTCGTTTCCGCCAAGTACGACTTTATATTTTTATTTCATACCGTTTTTGAAAAATCTGGAACACAGTAACTGTGGCAGGATCTGTAACAAACAAAATACACCCACGTACCACACAAAATTAAAAAACACCGAACGCGTTTCGATAGCTACGCTATCATCATCAGCGGTCAACTAGGGCGGGCTAAAGAAAATTTCTAACATATATACCATCAGCGAGTAACGCTTTGTTGCTAATCTGGTGAAAGTGAAAGTTATGAAAGTTTAATGAGTTCATAGTAGCCTAAAGGTCCTTGATCATCATTATCCATTAGAATTTGTTTGTTTTTGAAGATCTCTAAACGTTCATAACAATCAAGTTCGTGCTTATTACTAACATGTTTGATTAATGATACCTCATCTACAACATGATTTTTATCAAACATATGTAGGGCTACGGCCGACTTGTCCCAACGTTTGTATTTTATATGAGCTAAATGTTCTTTAAAGCGAATTTTGATAGCTCGTTTAGTTTGCCCCACATATACTTGTTCACAATTTTTACAATTAATCTTATAAATTCCCGACCTATCCTGCTTATCCACTTTATCTTTTGGATTGCCTAAAAGAGTTTGCAAACTATTATCTGAAGTAGTGACTGTTTTCAAATTAATTTTGGAAAAGATTTTAGGTAGACCTTTTGTATAAGCAGGATATTTTGGTAACGTTACATACTTTGTTTCTATTCGTTCTCTAGCGTTACCTAATGTAGTTACGTTCTTAACCCTCATCCTATGTGTTTGTTTCCTAACTATATTCATAACCACTTCATCTGAAAACCCATTGTATGCAGCAATTCCTTTCATAGTGCGCAATTCTTTATTATAATTTTGAACTGAAAGAGGAAAATTAAGCAATCTATGAACCAAAAAGTTAAAAACCGCGAGTTTATGCTGTCTACAGTGATTTGAGTCATTGGTTATGAATCTTTTAGTGCTAGTTTCCTTACGATAAATATTTATATCCAGGTTACTACCATTTCTTATTACCCCAGTATCAAGGAACGGGAGACTGTCATTTGCCTCTATCTCATAGGTAAATTTGATTGTCGGAAATTTAGAATTTAAAGTTTCTACAAAGTTCTCAACGCTACAAATTTTAGTATTAAGGATGGCAAACACATCATCCACATGTTTAATCCAAACTCTAGGAAAATAAGGCAAATCGCGTTTTAAGTCTGTCTCAAATTTACCCATGAATAGATTGACTATAAACGGAGATAAGCTATTGCCTATTGTCGTACCATGTTCTTGCTGGAAAAATTGATGGTTAATTTTGAAAATGGTTTGTTTCATACGCAAATCTGTTAATTTAAGAAAATCTTCTACTTTTCTATCGTCCAAATGGTTTTGTTTTAAAACATCTTCTAAATAAACTAAGGTTTGAACTATTGGAACGCTCGCAAATAGTGAACAAACGTCGAATGAGACTAAAATTTCATTTTGTGTAAGTTCAATGTTTTTAATTTTATCAATAAATTCATACGAATTTGCCACACTGAAGTTGGGCTGTTGGTATGAGAGGTTATAAAATTTACTAGATAACCATTTGGACAGCAGATAAGTAGGTGAATTAATACCAGAAACAATGAGTCGCATAGCATTACCTGGTTTATGAATCTTACGCAACCAATACATTCTAGGTAGCACCGGTTTCGATACCGGTAGTCGAAACCTAAGAGAGTCATTCACAACTCTTTTACATGCTAATAAAACCTTCCTAGTTGAAGTAATTATTTTAGGAAGAGGATCTTTGGTAATTACTGAATAAGATCCTGAACTTAAGAGTTCTTTGACTGAAGCAAAATAATCCTCTTTGTTTAAAATGACTACTTGATTGCCTTTATCTGCTTTGAGGTAAAAACTAGTTTTACTTTTGAGATCTTTAACAATTCGAAGTTCTGAATGATTTAAATTAAATTTTGGCTCCTGCTGGACATTTTCCGAAATTTGAATTTTACTGGCTTGTCTAACGTACTTTTTGCAATTTTCATCCAATGATTTAATCGAACTTTCTATGACTACTATGATTTTATCCAACGGAGGTTTGTTAAAATTAAGATTATATTTCAAATCTTTATTTAACAAATGTATTTCTTCTTTGTTAAAAGTCTCAGAAGATTTGCTAATAATGATATTTTCGTTTGTGGCATTACCATTCTGCTTGTCTTGTTTGTTGGAACAAAACCATTTGGACGATAGAGAAGTAGAAGATTTTCTTAAATTAACAGATTTTGTGTATGAAACAAACCTTTTTCAAAATCAACCATCAATTTTTCCAGCAAAAACATGGTACCACAATGGGCAATAGCTTATCTCCGTTCATAGCCAATCTATTCATGGGTAAATTTGAAACAGACTTAAAACACGATTTGCCTTATTTTCCTAGAGTTTGGATTAGATATGTGGATGATGTGTTTGCCATCCTTGATACTAAAATTTATAGCGTTGAGAACTTTGTAAAAACTTTAAATTCTAAATTTCCGACAATCAAATTTACCTATGAGATGGAGGCAAATGACAGTTTCCCATTCCTTTATACTTTGGTAACAAGAAATGGTAGTAACCTAGATAAAGATATTTATCGTAAGGAAACTAGCACTAAAAGATTCATAACCAATGACTCAAATCACTGTAGACAGCATAAACTCGCGGCTTTTAACTTTTTGGTTCATAGATTGCTTAATTTTCCTCTTTCAGTTCAAAATTATAATAAAGAATTGCGCACTATCAAAGCAATTGCTGCATACAATGGGTTTTCAGATGAAGTGGTTATGAATATAGTTAGGAAACAAACACATAGGATAAGGGTTGAGAACGTAACTGCATTAGGTGACCCTAGAGAACAAATAGAAACAAAGTATGTAACGTTACCAAAATATCCTGCTTATACAAAAGGTCTACCTAAAGTATTTTCCAAAATTAATTTGAAAACAGTCACTACTTCAGATAATAGTTTGCAAACTCTTTTAGGCAACCCAAAAGTTAAAGTGGATAAGCAGGATAGGTCGGGTATTTATAAAATTAATTATAAAAATTGTGAACAAATATATGTGGGGCAAACTAAACGACCTATCAAAATTCGCTTTAAAGAACATTTAGCTCATATAAAATACAAACGTTAGGACAACTCTGCCGTAGTCCTACATATGTTTGATAAAAATCATGTTGTAGATCAGGTATCATTAATCAAACATGTTAGTAATAAGCACGAACTTAATTGTTATGAACGTTTAGAGATCTTCAAAAACAAACAAATTCTAATGAATAATGATGATCAAGGACCTTTAGGCTACTCTGAACTCGTTAAACTTTCATAACTTTTACTTTCACCAGATTAGCAACGAAGCGTTACTCGCTGATGATATATATGTTAGAAATTTTCTTTATACCGCCCTAGTCGACCGCTGATGATGATAGCGTAGCTATCGAAACGCGTTCGGTGTTTTTTTATTTTGTGTGGTACGTGGGTGTATTTTGTTTATTTCATACTCTACTGTAATATTGGGTTTTACGGTAGAGTGTAGTGGATAGTAAAACACATTTTTACGGTACTCAATTCAAAGCCAGCTTTATTGTATTCATAAACTTCTTCTCGGGTGAGAACGTGTGCTTGTTGAGTCTGGTGACTAACTGAATAATGTTTTAAAAATGGTTTCAATCTTGCAAATGTTGAAATATCAATATTCTCAAAGACAAGCAGCATTGATTTTACCTCCACAAAGAAGAACCGCAGAATTTTTTGGACTAGAAATGGAACAAATTGTACTAAAACTATGTATTTAAAACGGAGAAACTACTCACCAAATCATATAAATATGCCAGCATAGCTTCCTCATCAATTATTTTCACTTCATGTTACCGCCACCATTCATTAAACACCTTGTATTCTTTATTGTAACGCTCCTCATACTTGAGGGGAATAAGTTTTGCTGTAGCTGCTTTGCTTTTTTCGTCAGAATTCTTCATATTTTCATCACAAATGGTTACTTTTTTGACTGATCGCAAATTGTAAACAAACAACCCTAGCGTCCCTAGCAACGCCGCTAACCACTATAATTATCCATTTTCGCTTGACGCAGGTTTGAATCAATGAATTTTTGGTTCTTCTTAATTTTGAGTGAGTTTCAGTATGAAATAATAGTTATTTACGTTATAAGTCCGGTACAACGGATAGGTATTACGGACAAATAAGTAATTAATTCGGATGAGGCGAAGCCGGGTTAGAACTTGTTTGCGTAACGAGTACGTAATATACGGGTACCGGACGAATACCGTAACGTACTTTATTTTATACTGAAACTTACTCAAAATTAAGAAGAACCAAAATGCATTTGTTCAAACCTGCGTCAAGCAAAAATGGATAATTGTCGTGGTTAGCGGAGTTGCTAGGGATGCTAGGGTTGTTTGTTTACAATTTGCGATCAGTCAAAAAAGTGTATGTGATGAACACATAAAGAATTAAGACGAATTCTTAGAAAAACGCAAAGCAGCTACAGCAAAATTTATTCCCCGCAAGTCTGAGGAGCGTTACAATAAAGAATACAAGGTGTTTAATGTTTTATAAAGCCAGCTATGAATTGAGTTCCGTAAAAATCCTATCCTGCCGTAAAAATGTGTTTTACTATCGACTACACTCTACCCTAAAACTCAATATTACAGTACAGTATGAAATACAGTACATTACTTTATTCGTCCGGAACCCGTATATTACGTACTCATTACGCAAACAAATTCTGACTCAGCTTCACCTCGTCCGAATTAATTACTTATTCGTCCGCAATATCCGTTGTACTGGACTTATAACGTAAATAACTATTATATGCAAGTAGCTAAAGGTAAATAACTTTCCAAGTTTTATAAAAATCGGTGCAAGCAAAAGCATTTTATTACATATATTGTATTTTGGTTTCTTCTACTATAACTTTTCGAGATATTCAATTCATAGTTTCGGTTAGAATATGGGCTGATTTGCATTGCTTATAAGTGTGGTTAGTTAATGCAATGTCTAGTTTGATGTATGGTGCTGCATAGTGTCTCGCCGACGTATTTAAAATGAAAATATAATTTTTACAGTAGCGTTACCAGAATCCAAGATTACGCAACTGTGATTCCTCAAAGAGTGCGCGTGCCTACTGTTGCATATTTTTAGTAAAAAATGTTTATTTTAGTTTGTATTTTAGATGGGACCTTTTTATAAACGAAAGAGTGATCGTCAGTTAAAATTTACGGAAGAGATTCTTGGACGAAATAAAAGAAAAATTGACAAATGGCCAGTTTAAAAGTTCTATAGCTAGAGAATATGACTTAAACGAATCAATGCTGAGAAAACGTTTAAAGTTAGGAAATGTTCCTAGTTCTTTAAGTCGTTTCAAGCCAGTTTTCGACCTAGCGAGAGAACTTGAATTAGTAGATAAAATTAACGACTTAGATCAACTTTTTTACAGGGTGACTACGAAAGAATTACGAGCTCATACATGTCAATTCGCAGAAGAAATAAAAATTAAGCATCCTTTTAATAAAACAACAAAGCTTGTTGGAAAAAAAATGGATTTCGACATTTTGCCAAAAATATATTTTATCCCTGAGACATCCCGAAAATGTTAGCGTAGCTCATGCAATAGGTTTCAATATAGTTCAGGTGTCCAGGTCTTCAGCAGCTCATTGATAAATATTCATTTACTGGTAAAACAATTTTTAATATGGATGAGACTGGAATGCTTGCTGTTCCCAACAATATACCGAAAGTTCTTATCTTATCACGGCAGTCTGTTGTTCAAACGCTATGCCATAAAAACAAAAAAATGACAATGTCAAACAAATTATTGCAAATTTGCTATCACTGTTAGAAGCACACGTGCTAAATTGTGTTTATTTTGTGCTGTTTACAGAAATTTGGGACATTCTATTTCTCGATAAAATGAATGAAACTAAGATTGAACATCGCAGCGTAATAAAGTTCCTGACAAAAGAAGGCAATGGTCCAAAAGCAATTCATGAAAGAAAGGTTGCTGTTTATGGGGAAGATGCACCATCTTATTTTCAAGTAAAATATTGGTCTAAACTCTTTCGATGAGGTCGAGAATCAATCAATGATGACCCAAAGTCGGGACGACTCGTTGAAGCTCGAACTGAAAACATTGTCCGAAAAGTCGAAAATTTGGTACTGAAAGATCGACGTGTAAAGATCTCTGCCATTGCCAATGAAGTCGATATATCCTCAAAATTTGGGTATGAAGAAAGTGTCTTAACAGTGGATACCCAAATTGCTTACACCCGAACAAAAACTGTACAGAAGTTTCTCAAGAAAATTTAGCCGAGTTGGAGAAACATTTTTTCTCGAATTATCACCGGGGATGAGACTTGGGTATATCACTTGGACCCTCCTAATAAACAAGAACCCATGCAGTGGGTTCATAAGGGCTCTCCACTACCAAAAAAGACCAAGACAATTTTCTGGAAAAAAACTGATGGCAACTGTTTTCTGGGATGCTGAACGAGTCTTGCTTATTGAATATATGTCGAGGGGGTTTACCATAAATGGGGAGTCCTACGGAAACACAATTAATAATTGAAAAACTGCTCTGCAGGAAAAACGCCCGCATTCTTTTTCTGTGAGTATGGGGGAATTGAAAAAGAGATGGAATAAGTGTATAAGTGTTGAAGGGAGTTATGTAGAGAAATATTTGTTTTGTTCTCTTATACGCCCTCGTACCACCTGCGTTGGTATATCCCAGAAAGAGAAAAAAAAAGAATTAATCTATGGAGCACCAAAGGGTGATGTTTCTGATAGTGGGTTTATAAATTCAGAACTCTTTCTTAAGTGGTTAAACATTTTCAGTACCTTGTTAGATCAACTACCGAGAATCCAGTACTAGATTTTAGATAATCACTCATTCCACATAAGTCTGGAAGCAATATCATTTTGTCGAGCAAATGTGATTCATTTATTCAGATTACCGCCCCATAGTAGTCATAGACTACAGTCGCTTGATGACGGGTTTTTTGGTCCCTTAAAATCTGCCTATAGCCAAGAAGCTGATAAATGGATGACGATGAATCCCGGTAAAGTTATTACCATATACCAAGTTGCTTCCCTATTCGAGAAAGCGTATACCAGAATTGTCTCAATCGAAAGGGATGAAACATGTTTTTTCTGTAACGAGAATTTGACCTTACGATCCTAACGTTTTCAACGACATAAATTATGCACCTGCTAGTGGTACTGATAATACTTTGCAGAAAGACGGACCAATAGAAATAGTTGTAGAGGGTGAAGACGTAGAGCAGGAGCTCACGCATAATCGACCAACCGTTACAATTGTTCTAGCTACTGAGAACGGTAACTGTGATTTACCAATGACAATAGAAATTACAGGTAATCTAGTCCCACTTAGGGCCGGTTTTTCCATCTCTCAATAAATTTATTTGCCGCATAAACCCCTATACAACTGTATGGGTAGCCAAGGTAAATTATACGGAGAATAAAGTTATTAGGAGGTGGCAGTGGCGGCCTAAGAGCAAAATGTTGTGTGTGCAGTAATGAGTTTCGGTGCCCCTTACAATGAAAATGGAAATAGAAAACCCTCCAAAAAATAAAATGGGTGCTCCATAACGGAAATTTGTCTGAACTTAACAACTTAAGTTGGCGTTTTAAAGGGATTAAAAACCAAAAGTAAAACTAATAAATAGTAAATATTATAGTTATTTATATATCAAGAGAGTTATGGGTGTGTTAATTACCGAGGGCAACGGATTGCAATTCCGAGGGACGTTAATCCCGAGGGATTGTTAAGTTGCCCCAGGTTATTGACATACATAACTCGTGATAGATAAATAATTTTGTTTCATATTAAAAAATGAAATATGCAAATGAAATTTTTTGGTTATTAAAATTAAATGAACGTTATTTTCAAAATTAAGTAGGCATGGTTACTATGGATATAAAAACTGACAAGTTTGCAAATATTTGTCAAAATATGTTAGAATGATCAGAGGGCAGTGTGTAGATCTATGACTGCCTAGATACCAGATCATGACTTCCCAAGGGAGTTATGAACGTTGTTTATGGTTACGGTAACTAAGGGTTTATTTGCTTATAACGTATTAGTATGAAATAATAGTATATTAGATAACAAGGGATTGAAGTGACTCATTTAATCCCGCGAATAGGGATTAAGGAACTTCAATCCCGTGGTATCTACACTATTTTTTGCATTTCGTGGAGTAATAATAGAAATAAGTATATTATTTTCTGAAAATTAAAATATTACATCTATGATAAATTTAAATTATTAGAAAAGTCACTTTGACAAAGGAGCTACACTATTCAAGGCTAATGAAATTTATGAATTATTTTTAAAATCGCAGATGTTTCAATGCCATAACAAGATTAAATTATTTTTTAATCCCTAGAGATTAAAAGTAACACTTCAGTACCCGAAATGTGGGAACCAAATAGTACTTTTAATCCACGGAGTGCAAAAAAGTATTTAGTACCTTTTCATTATTTTTATTTTTTTAATGGCTTCTTCTAGACCTAACTCTTTTAATTGATTTTTTCAAACTAACTTCAATCGGCGTTCTGTACTGTACTTGTGCAAAGAGCAAACTCCTAACAAATTCTCTTACTCAGTTTATTGTTTTGTCAGATAGAAAATAATCTGTATTATACACTTATTCTAACAGTGAACCTTCCTAGCTTTAGCAGCCGAAAATGTTTTTATTTCATACTAATACGTTATAAGCAAATAAAACCTAAATTACCGTAACCATAAACACGTTCATAACTCCCTTGGGAAGTTATAAACTGGTATCTAGGCAGTTATAGATCTATAACTGCCCTCCAATCATTCTAATGTATTTTGACAAATATTTGCAAACTTGTCAGTTTTTATATCCATAGTAACCATGCCTACTTAATTTTGAAAACAACGTTCATTTAATTTTAATAACCAAAAAAATTCATTAGCATATTTCATTTTTTAGTATGAAATAAAATTATTTATCTATCACGAGAGTTCTGGGTATGTTAATAACTTCGAGCAACTTAACAATCCCTCGGGACTAACGTTCCGCGGGATTGCAATCCATTGCCTTGATATATAAATAACTATCATAATCTAATGACGATGAAATACCATTTTCAATGTACAAAATCACACGGTTGTTGAGTCTTTATTGCGAAAGAGTAGACCTTAGCTAGGTTTTTATTAATTTTAATTTTGAAAAACTTCGCTCCGTCGACGTTACCGACATTGGTATTGTAAGAATTATTCGCAAAGCAAACCTCACATTTACATAAGCGTCTGCAGATCCAGTTTCCAATAGAAAGTTCAGCACGTTCCTCCTTCTAAAATCAAACAAAAAGGAATTAAGAGACTGCTTTTTTTACCTTTGGAAATTAAAAAACTTTGAAAAATAATTTTGTTTGAGCCCAAAACAATTATGAATTAACTGACCATACAATAAATCAAGATGATAAATTCTGAGTAGCTAAAACGTAAAAGTAAAACGTATCTTTATTTGGATGAGGTCCTTGACAGAGATCAGCTCCTCACATAACTCAGCCCCTTTGATATCACGGTCATCCCCATCTGAAGAGTCTTCTAGGTCTTCGTATTTAATTAACAAGTCTTCTCTCTCGTGCAATTCATCAAGGTTAAAAAGAAACTCAACTTTTGACACTTTGGCCTAAAGCTGTTCTCTTGCACAGCCATTTGGGCAGTTTAAACAAATGGTATAAAAACGTCAACTTTAAAACGCTCTTGGGGGTCAATCGGTGCTTCTTCATTAGCTTCGTAGTCAAACTGATTTTTTTTCCTTCTAACCCGGATTGTTTTGAATTTTGCTTGACCTCCCTAAATCTTCAGCCAACTCTTTGGCTTTCACTAAACAACTGACAAATCCATTTTTGCGAAAGTCCGTCAACAAGTGCTCAACGGACTTCAAAATAGCTACAGCTTGAGGTAAGTTGACGATCTTTGATTGCAATATCTTACTAGCAATGTTTATTTGAAACAGGACATCGTACCATGCAGTCAATGACACTAAGAAACCAAAATTTTTAATTGTTGTCCGATTTGCACAATCTTGTATCTTACTGCTTTGAGTGATTCAATACGTGCTTCCCAGCGAGTTACACAAAGTACCTTCAATGTGAGGGAAGGCCCAAATACTGATGACGCTTCATATGACTGTGACAAACTCTCTAACAATTTGCTCCAACGTTTTTGTTGATGAGCTAAAAAAACACAAACAATCGCTGAATTGTTCCAAAAAAGGGGTACTGAGCTTTTTGCGGCATCGCTTAGTATCAAGCTTAGATGTGATAGCCACATGGTACAAAAAAAGCAAAGCAAAAGGTTGCAGGTAATTTTCTCAGCCTGGAGCGGTATTCCAATTATATTCTTTTGAAGTTCACCGCTGATCAATAATAAACAAAAAACAATCATTTCTTATTCTATAAAATACTATATAACTATAAATCATCATATAACGTAGCGTGAAATTTGAAAATTCTTAGGCACCCGTTCCATTTAACATTTTATTTGTTGAACAAAAATTATTCACATACACAAATGGCTAATTTGCATTCGAAATTACATAAAAATTTTAATTTTTGCCATATTATTTTTTTATGCTTTTTCTCATTTCTGCGCCCTTCTCAAAATCGCACGTGTGCGATAGCATACGTTGCATACGCCTTAGGCCGTCGCTGGGAGGTGGAAAGACCGGTCCTTAGACATCTTTTTTGTATTTGATACTTACTAAATGTCTACACTCTATTAGGTATACCGTACTTATTACGTTACTCTTGTTTTAGGTTTTTCTACAACGACGAAAAATGTAACTAATATTTCAATTAACAAAGATGGAATTGAATCTCCCCAACCTGGACCAAGTGGTTCGTGTACTCTTACCCCCAACACGGAAAATGGTGTAAAAACTTGGTATTATGTCACTCCAGAATTGGATGGTTCCTTCAAACTCCAGAAGGTCATTACTGAAAATCCAACAGAAGAGGAAATAACGGTTCCCTCGACGCAAACTGGACCAAGTAAAACTGAAGGTGAGCAATCACTTCCAAATAGTAGTAAGTTTCATACATTTCAATGATATTCACTGTTGAATTTTTTTTAGACGGGCAGGGCAGTATATTGGATGTATTATATCTCTACCTAAAGCAGCTAAGGGTACCTTAAAAAAAACTGTAAGCAAACAGTCCGAAGTTTTAACAAGTATGCCTTATAAGGAGTCACGTGACCAAGATACTTTGAATAAGAACAAACAACAATAAGTGAAAAAAGATATATCAAAAGCCAAAGCTATTAAACAAAGTCATGAATTAAACAAAGCTCCAAAGAAAAAAAAATTGCTCTCCATGAAAAATAAGCGGCATTTGCTCCGCTTGCGATGAAGTTTACTATGATCCTCCAGAAACAGATCTAATCAGTGTAAAACATGCGGAAAATGGTTTCAGGAAATTTATACTTCATACGAGGTATACCGAGAATATTTTTGCGAGTTATGTTTAAGATAAACCTAACCGCGAACTCTTGCATTTGCTACGTACTCTTGGATATAGTAGCGCCGGGGAGAGGTGTCTCATGGCGGACTCGATAATGGGGATATAATTATTACTGTGAAATGCATCTGTTTTCCTTTATCTTAGTGCGAAGTTTCCACTTAAAGAAAGAGGGGTTATAATTTATACGTCTGCTATATATTTTAAATGCAGGACTTAAAAACGTATGTCGCTTCTAAAGTCAAAGCGCATGACGCTGTCAGATGTCTTCTTGGCTATTTAACCTCAAATTATTCTTCGTATTTCGTTTCGTATAATCGCATCGTGTTTTGTAGTTATAATAATTTATCTTTCGCTTCGTAATTTATTAGTTTCCATTGCATTTGTAAAAAACAGTTTTTTTCAAAACTATTATTGTTAATATTCACTATTACGAGGTAAGTTTATAATGCAAAATGCATTTCCAATTGATTGAATGCATTTATTTATTTTGCAGCAAATAATGATGTCATTAAAAGGCAAATCTTTGAAAAGCCAAACTCAAGTGATGTTAATTAATATACTGTATTATTTCGAGATGGAACACGATAACGGGGGGCCAAGTTTACCTTTAACTTCCATTATCCAGGTACGCTAATAATTTTCGCTATTTATATTTATATTTATGTAATATTATGTTGCAGCAAACTGCTCTCGCATGCGGCATTTCCGAGAAAACCGTAACTCGGACAAAGGCAAGAATCGCTCTCGCTTTAGAATCTGGGAAATCGGCGCGGGATTCACCGCAAAAACATAGGCTGCGTTTGAAGTCGAAGTCAGAGGATGTCGACGAATACGTGAAAGACGTTTTGAAACGAAAAATTTACACCATCCATGCAACTGGTAAATAATTCAGAAATTATTGTTGAAATGGAGTTAATCACTATTTAATTTTAGGCTCACATATTACTATCGAAAAACTCCAAACTGAACTTAAAGAAAATAAAATATTTACATTCAGTAAAACAAGTTTGAAACAATTGTTACACAAAATTGGTTTTGAATTCAAAGTTGACGATGGAAAAAGGCGTTTAATGAAGCAGGTTCATATTGCTGGTGCTCTAGCAACATCTTTGCGAAAATATTTTGCTAATAAAAGTTGTGAAATTAGTTACGATCCTGTCTTTTTGGATGAGACATGGATTTTTAGTCGAGGACACGTTCGAAAATCATGGCATGATAATGATTTGGAGAAAACAATCCAGACAACAACATTAATTTAATTAAAAAAAGTATTCTTACATAAGCTATTTTCAAAATTTAAGTAAATTATTGGACATCCTTAAACTATTAAACAATTTTTTATTTCTAATAAAACTCAAATTTGTATATAAATAATTTAAATTATATAATCATTTACTACAAATGACAAAATTTCCTGAATTAGATAATATCTTTAAAACTAGAACCTCAAGTTTAGATTCATAGACATATTGAAAATTAAGAGATTTATTTAAAAGTTTAATAAGGAAGGAATTTTTTATTACAGAAGTAGCCTTCCTAGGCAAATTACGTCAAGGTAAAACCTAACCATAAAATTACGTTTAAAGATCCCATTAAAAAGTAAAGTACAGGCTGTCCTTCTTCTTAGGATTACAGAAGATTTATAAAAATTGGAAACTACAAATTTACCAAATGCTTAAAGAATTCAAGATGTTCATATAAAATTATTTCAAAATTTTAAAATGCAAGGATTGATCTTAATCACCATATTAATTATCAGTTGAAAAACTTTTCAAGTTAGAACATGAAATGTGCCAAGAGATTTTTAACAATCCAATTGAATTTTATAATCTAAAACTTAAGAATTTTCAAATTAACTGAATTGTAGTAAATAAAAGAAATATTTTAGCAACGTAACTATTCAATTTATAATAAAATACAAACCTTAGTTTGGTTTACAACTAAGAAATGAAATTCGCTATCAGTGAGTAGAATTTTTAGCTCAGAAAGCGATTTTATCTAAAACAATAACTGAAACTAATTATTTTACATGGAAAAGTGTTAATAAATGTGGACGTAAATCAAAGATCTGAGAAAGATAAAAAAATTAATAATATAATGTCACAGTAATGCAAGGTGACAAACATATGTTCTAATATAAGGTATGTGAAACTTGAACTTTAAACGCAACAAATTAAAGTGTATAGTTGACATAACATATAAATAGCATGCAATATATATATACAGTATAATATTACTATATATATATTACATCATCAAATATGGAAGCAATTATCAATGTAAAAATCATTATGTTATATGAAGTACATTGTAAGTATGATAATGATTAAATAGCAATAAGTTATATGATAAATCATGGTATACAAATATAGAAGTTCATCAAATTTATCAACAGAAA
The DNA here is from genome assembly GCA_036346205.1 of Vesta saturnalis. Taxonomy (NCBI): domain Eukaryota; kingdom Metazoa; phylum Arthropoda; class Insecta; order Coleoptera; family Lampyridae; genus Vesta; species Vesta saturnalis. Next base: position 1,029,866 of record JARFJB010001996.1, read on the forward strand.
CTTTCATATTAGTTATAATTGATTCTTTTAGCAGATGTGCACTTTAGTCAAATTAATAATGTTAAAGATCATTGACACAGTAGTAGATTATTCACGTTAGATCTTGCATGTGATCAGATAGAAAAGAGAATTGTCGAAAACGCTTTAGTATAAGCAAGGTAAATTTGGAATAGTTCGATGCGTAAGTGTAAAAACGACCTGGTTTGTTTTAGTTACAATTCAAATATAAACTCAGTAATTGTAGATATGGATCCATTAGTCAATCAAAAATATAAAATTACAAGAAAGTAACAGTAGACAAATTGTTGAATTAAGTAGAAGTTTAATTATTAGAAATTAAAGACAAGTAATTCTTTTGAAGAAAGCCTTCCTTTGGAAGGTAATTAACACTAAAGTAAATAATCTTCCCGCAAAATTCAAAGTTTAAAAAACCCACTTCAAAGAACAGTCCAAATTAAGCTACGAATATGCTTTCCTTTCTTTAAACATCAATAATCTATATATAAATTTTAAAAACTGTCAAATCTAGAGAAAGAAAAGATTCAATTATGTCACTAACAAAATTAGCAAACATTTTCAATCTGTGAACTTACTACGATCAATATGCACCAAAATACCAAATGTACGTTACTAAAATGCACCAATGTAGCATAGTGAGGAGTTTATCGAAAGATAAAAACATTGCATGTTTATAATAACTTAAAATAGTGCTGAACACAATTGTTTAATATTGCAACAGGATTAGCTTCTTATAGAAGATATAACATACCATACATTAAATTTATAATAGATAAATGATCATAAGACTTTGTTCATAGCAAGGATCAAAATTCAGCTTAGGAATGAATTGAGACTCCGAGTTTGATTTAGTTACAATAAAGTAAACGAATTATCTAAATTAAGCATAAAGAAAACGTCTGAATGTTAATAAATATATTATCTTTGATAACAGTAAACTGCCAAAATTATAAAATTGTGAATTCTTACTAAGCAAGAAAGAGTAAAATTCTTCTAACAGGCCAGTAATATATGTTTTCTTAATTACATCATTCTTGATAACGTCATCAAAGACTGGAAACAATGCAATTATTAAACTGAAATATTTAAATGAATTATACGTTGAACTATTCTTGACCAGAAGTACAAATTTTATTAAGACAATTACGGACAAATTACTTCAGAAATATTAATGACAATTTCTTTATTGCCAAAACAATCGTAAGATTATCTGATATAGAAGTATTGATAATTATAGACATTAGCTCAAAATTTTACTAAAAATGACGCACAAAGATAAAGTAATTTTTATACTAAATTCCAAATTAAAATTTGTTACAAAGATTCAATCGCATGTATATTGTACATACCTATCCTCAATCCTTCAGTATTCCAATATAAAAGAATTTACCGGATACCTGATCAGCAAAACAAGGTGCTAATACCGTCGTTCCAATATCACCTTCAAGGTGTAAGAAAAGAGCTATGCACTAACGAAAAATGTAAAGTTATAGAAAAACAAATCGTGTGTTTTGAAAGAACCGAAACAAATAAGTGTTCCATAACTTATAACAAAGATTGCGTATACGCCGTAGTCAATAACAATTATAAATTATACGTTCAACTAAACAATGGAAAAATTTTAGTATCAGTCAAATAAGATTTAGAAATAATTGAAGAGTGTCACAACGGAATTAATAACTTTAAAGTAATTTACAATGTTTTTATATCATCAGGAAGCAATTGCAAATTAACGATAGATGATCAAACTTTTGAAAACACATTGGTTAATTTTACTTATAAGAATCCTATAGAAATTAATAATTATAAAGCTGACTTAACTGTAAAACTAGAACCAAAACATTTAGAAAACTTGAAAACCTTAAAAGAAGAAGCTGAAATGTTAAATACTGATTTAAAAATTAATCCTTTAGTGCATGTTATGCATTTATCTATAACTACTTATGTAATTGTTTTATTAGTCATGTTCTGTATTTTAACCTATGTATTTAGAAATAAGATACGTAATAGAATTAGGACACAAAGGTTAGATAAAGAAATAATTCCTTTAAAACAGGTAACTTCGCAGAATGAGGACATTCTGTCTTAAGGAGGGAGGAGTTATATCCGTCATATTTTTGTATAATAATGTATCATTCTATAAATAGCTAATATAACATATCGTTCTGTAAACAATAATCAGACATCAAATATTAATATATCATCAAATATTATCACATGGAAACTTTCATATTTGTTATTATTGTAATTTATCAATTCTTAGAGATGTTAGTTATCTTCAGTAAATTAATAATGTTATAAAAGACGCTGCATTGATAACAGTAGTCAAGAGTTCATAGTAGCTTCTAGTTAGTGAAGTCTCATATTTATTGTAATTAGTTTATTTTAAATAAATCTTATTTGCAATAAAACATATATTTATATATCATATATATATATATATATATATATATATATATATATATATATATATATATATATATATATATATATATATATATATTATAAACTGTAAACTGAGATTTTTAAAATCAGTTATATTATTAACTAATAATAAATCTCATTTTAACATCAATACAGTGTAATTTGTTCATAACAAAACTTATAATAATCAATACAGTGTATTTATTTATGACAAAATCAGTTATTTATAAGTGGCTGTTAATCGTTTACAGTTGTACAATATACTTTTATCATATGACTACCTACACTCGGTGGACTTTACATGCCAGAATAAGTGCTAAGAGACCTTAAACGAAATTCTACTTTATTTATACGAGTGGATGGGGATTTTTAAGACCTTTAGGCGGCAGTCACATATAACCACTGCCACTTGTAGCCACCCACAGCTACTTAACAAAGCTAAATGAAGTCATACTGTACCACTAATGGTGAACAATAGACAAGCGCATTGAATAGTTGCAATTTTGTTTTTATGTCAAATTCTTAACCTATATTTGTGTTTGTCCTAGACAAATTTGTTTGTGTATAAGTATGTCTTCGTCAGAAAGAGAATCTGAGATTTCGACTGTATATTATCATTATAAAAAATATTACAAGAGAAAAAGAAAATGTTGGACACGTGAAATTTTTTTACACCGAGAACAGTTAGGTGAATATCACAAATTGGTTCCCCAAATACGGCACGATTCAGAAAAAATTTATGGGTACTACATAATCTGCAGTGAAGTATTTGATTATTTACTTGAAAAAACAGAACCTTCTTTTCTAATAGGGCATTCAAAATTTTTGCAGAGAAACTTACTGTTACAATACGGTAATGGTGAATATATGTAACTACTATATTTGTTTTTGTAAATTCTATTTTAACATGTATATATGAGACATTGAAGAATGAATTTCTAAAGTTTCCTACCAAGCAGGAGTTTAAACAAATTGCAAATGAGTTTATTGGAAAAGAAAAAATTTCCGCACTGCATAGGTGCCGTAGATGGCAAACACGTTCGTGTTCATAAACGGGAATATGGTGGTTCCTTGTATTATAATTATAAGGGCTATAATTCAATTGTATTACTTGCTGTAGTAGATGCTCAGAGCAATTTTATAATTATTGATGTGAGTAGCTATGCCAAAAATAGGGACGGTGGCACTTTTGACCACTCAACATTTGGCAAAATGTTAACTGCAAAACAATTGAATTTACCTGAACCAGAGTCTCTGGTAGGTGATGAAGAAAATAACATTCCATTTGTGTTTGTTGGGGATGAAGCATTTCGATTAAGTGAAAATCTTTTGAAACCGTATCCTAGACGTCAATTAGATATGCAAAAACGAAGATTTAATTATAGGCTGTCATTTGCAAGACAAAGCGTAGAATGTGCATTTGGTATTCTGGTTGCAAAATTTAGAATACTTGATAACAGCATTGCAGTATTTCCAGAAAAAGTTGATAGCTTCATAAAAGCTACGTGTGTATTGCATAAAATGATATGAAGGATAGAGAATACTGAGATGACTTTTGAGAATGCTACATCACAAGCCTTTACTCAATTAGCTTCCAGTAGCAGCCAAAATCAATCGTGCGGTAATGTGAGAGATTTGTGGGATAAATTTTGTGAATATTTTAGTGGTGCTAGTCATGTACAGTGGCAAGATGATATTATCTTTCAACACGAAAATAATTAAAAACAAATTTTTATTTGAAAAGGACAATTTTATTGTAACAGAACAAATATGTACTAAATTCTAAATGAAAAGCTAAAAATTTTGTTGTATTAGTTTATTGCTGAGTGGATAATTTATGATATAAATCCTGTAAGGTTTCAACCTTAAACAATCCTAAATTATGTGGAGTAAGCTGATCCATGTCTGGTAAGAGACTTAGTAAAAATAATTCATTGGGTGTTGATTCTTTTTTTGGAGTTCCTTGATATTTTGTTTTAGAATGTAAGTAAGTGATGAATGCTTCATCCACCTGTGAATTATTTTTTCGTTTTGACTTTCGAGTGGCAGAAGTAGTAAGTGTATTTTCCCCTTCTGACATCTGATTGACTCCAAACTGCACCTCTTCGTTATCAACAGAGGGTGTTGCCTTATCGAGGTCCAAACTTTTATCTGAAATTTTTATCTCATTACTTGCTTATAAAGGGAATAAAGAATTTAAAATGTAAATTAAAGTTTTTTGATCCTAAGAATAAGCAAGCATTAATTGGTATATTATATTAAGTAGGTACTATAAAAAAAGATTATCTAAGCACCTGCCTCACTTGTATTTGAACTGCAATCTGTATGAGGACAAGAACTGGGGGTCGATATATTACTTGTTGTATTTCTTTCTATAACAAATGGTTCTAAGAATGACAAACTATCAAAATAAACCCATATCTTTAATTAAAAATTATTATTTATAATAATTCCATATCTTTAATGTTTTAGCACCAGCGCCAGATGCTTGTTACATGTTTCTCCTTTGACGGTATCCTGTTCTCAATATCTGCCATTTGTGTTTCAATTGCTGTTCTAAATTAAGGTCATTATTAAATGTCTGTAACGAGCATTCTTTAATACGTACTTACCAGTTTTACCAGAAAAATGTTGCAATATGCTTTTCCAATGAGACTCTGTAACGTTTTGATTACAATATCCTGGAGAACTTTGATCACACAAGTTCCGTCTTTCTTTTACTGCGTTAATTAACGAATACAATTTTATCCAAACAATTTTCTGTCAACAAATGAACTACACATGCGTATAACCATCCACCGTACACCAAAATACTAGTAAGTTTGAAATTATAAACCGGTCGGTGGATGTGAACGGTAGACGGTAGTTAGCGGTGGCTGTATCTGAACAGCGTCATTACTTAATAATGGATTCAATTTTGGTTGGTAGTCACCGGTGGGTAAATGTGACTGCGGCCTAAGGATGCTAAATCCCGAGATGTTCGAACAATAATTTTATTTAAATTTGACAGCGCGGCTTAAATTTGAAAATAACCTAGAAACATTGACGATGTTTTGTTGGTATTCAAAATTACTAACTATATGAACCAATAACGACATACGTTTTTAAAATCTTAAACCATGCTTTACTAAAAGATGAATCATAAGACACCTTGTAACAACCCTTTTTGAGTTGTATTAAAATACACTTTAATTTAAGGTCTTCCATTCGTTCTGTTGTAAACATAAGAAAAATTTTAATTATTGAAATATAGGTATGTGGTAGGCAACTTAATTTGCATATCTTTTTAGGGGTTTATAGTGCATACTTCTTAATGGTTTATACCACTTCTTTAAAATTATTTTTCTGATCATTTTATTTGCGCATTACGTCATTGTGACTTAATTCTTTGCGCAAATCCTTTCGCGCACGACTACCTCGTCTAATTGAAAAGCATTCATTTTTTTTCACTTCCTTATGACTGCTGTGAGTGCAGGAAGCATTTTTTGGGTTTTCCCCTAAATTTTGTGTGAAAGTGCCATTGATTTGATGGTAAGACATCTTTTAACGCATTATACAAAAAATTAAAACATTTGCTCTTTTCAGGGATTTTTATTTTTTTACTGTTACTTTAACTTTTACTTTTACATTTAATTTTACCGCTTTGGATTGCACAATTAATTTTACTGTTGCGTACGCTTTCATTTTATGATTGCAATTGTTGCATTCAAAACTTCAAAATAATGCAATAAATATTGGATTCAAAATTTCAAGAAGAAATTTATAAGAGATAAAATTCTTTTCATGGGTTGGTTTACTACGTAAAGCATTATTACAAGATATTGCGCAATAATGGTGCAAGGATGACATCACCTCAGTTGAAATTTCCTTAATGATTTAGATACCAGAGGTTATTAAGAAATTTGTGTACAAGATTTTACCAACAGGTATTTATGTAATGAATTTTTAGTATAAGACTAGAATTTTAAGATATATTTTATTTAACCATATCATATTAACTGTCAATAAACATAGTTGTATATTTTTATTTTTTTACGTTTGGATAAAATTTTTATTGTTAACCTCGGTTTAGTTATTCCGAGCATTATAAAAATAACTTGGCGTCCGAGATCATTTTGTTAGTGTTACATTGCAATTTTTTATATTTATATTTAAGTGGTAATCAAGCAAATCAAAAGAATGAACCCCCCTATATTAATCTACCGATTTGAGTCAGGCATTATTTGTGGTGAATGGTTAGTATCTCCGGTTAGTTTAACTATTTGTGTTTATGGAGAACTTTTACTCTTACTTCTTTATTACATTTATTCTATTATTTAAAATTTTTACCAGTCGACAACTTTATCATTAAAACCTCTCGCCGGCCCGACTATAGAACCCCTGCGTACTCTTAGAATGATTACAGTCTAAGAGTGCGCATGTTAAAAATACACTTGGTTTCTAATTTATTTTTATGTTTAACCTGTTAGATATAAGCCTTATTTTTAAAGTTTAACAACGATTTAATTTGAATAAAAATAAGTTTATAAAATAAAATAAATTCTTTTTAATTTATGCTCACTCAAGACCGGTACCTTTGCAAGTTTTCTTTCCTCTATCTTTTGTTTACGCTTTGTTTGTATGTAGTCTCATATTTAGTACTCCTAGGACATTAGAAAAGGTGGGGAATTAGGCTTTTTAGTGATGCCACGCAATAATAAATTTGACTGGATAATTATCAAAATATTTAACAGTAAAGCCATTACTATAGTTAACTTACTCACAGCCACTGTACCATCAAATTTAAGCAATGCTTAAAGTTAGGCACGCCTAAAATAATATAGCAAGTATTGTCTCAACAATTGTTCCGAAGGAGTTTAAGGTGAGCTTATCCTAAAGTTTAGCTTACATTTGATAGTACAAATGGTCATTAACCGAAATAACAATAATACGGGAGACTTAAATTACTCGACATTACTGTTAATGTGGCATTTTCCAGGCTTAAGACCTTTTATGAATAGTATATATATTTATTAAATAATATAATATAAATTGTATATATATATATATATATATATATATATATATATATATATATATTGTTAATTCTCAGGTGAAGTTGATGTTCTTCCGGGCTTGGTCTTGCGTAAATTCTCCTCCATGGTTCTTAAAAGAACCGATGTTGAAATGACGACGTTTCGGCATAATCTCATCTGCCATTTTCAAGTCTTCGTGTTCTGCTCCTGTAACTCGTCAGTTCATTCTTAACCATAGAACAAGGAAGAATCATAATATATATATATATATATATATTATTATATATATATATATGTTATATTTAAAAATAACAGATATAATATTTTACATAAATTAGAAGTAAGGTAGGTGAGCCAATTATTGCCATGCTCTTATTAATGCCATCTCTATTAAAATCGCGAGTTTGTAATATATGCCGTAGGTGACGCTGTCAGTATGTCTACAAAGCGAACGCTGTAAAATGATATAGGTTCACTCAGTCAGTAACGAAACTCGCACTAGAGTACTTATTATTTTGCGCAATATCATTATAACAACGTGCATAAGTGAAGTGAAGTTTAACCGTGTTTCAAGCAATTATATTTCAAGTCGGAAACGTTTTAAGGGAGATATAAGCCTCTACTTCCTTAATCCATATTGTGTTTTATTCAATATGAAGACAAGAACGCCATTAATTGGAATTTTCGTTTAGGTAGATCCTAATATTGTCATGTAAAATTCCTACACCTTTTCGAAATCATCTGAAATGGCAGGACGGAAGTGGCTTAAGTTATTTTTTGCAAAACATCCCGATGTAGCCAGGCGGAAGGCTCAACAGATGAATCCAGCCCGAGCCCAAAAAATGAACCGCGTGGTTCTAAATTATTATTTCACAAAATTAAAAGAAGTGTTAACGAAATTAGAATTGTTAACCTGGCAGTGTGCACAATATGGACGAAAAAGAGAGTCGTCTAGCGATTCACAAACAGCAGACTGTTTTAACAAAAAAAGGTGCTAAGCGTGTGCATTTGACTGCTCCAGAGCATGGGGAGCCTGTGGGAATTATCTGGGGCAGGTAATCCCACCATTTATTCTCTTTAAAAGAAAAAGGTTTAAATCTGAAAGGAGCGATAATTTACCTCCAAGATCATCTGCAATGGTGACACTGAAAGGAAGCTTGACATCTGAATCCTTTATCCATTGGCTCAACCATTTTGAAAAGTACAGGAATAAGGGATCTGCCCTCTTAATATTCGATATAGCAAAATAGCACTTGGATATCAATATTGCTGAAGCTGCAGAAAATCATGAGATTACCTTGTTTTGTCTACCGAGTAACACTACTCACGAGTTGCAGCCAATAGACGAGGCGGAATTTAGAAGCCATGAATCGTGGGACCAAGAAGTTTTAAATTTGTTGGTGACAGAACCTGGAAACCCCTTAACCAAAATGAGATTTGGTGAAATATTTACTAAAGTGTGATTTAAATCAATGACAACTTCAAACATACTATCTGGATTCCGAGCCACAGGTATTTTTCCGTTTGATCCGGAGGTCATATCTGAACCCGATTTTGCACCAAGTCTTGTAACACATGCCGAAGAAAAGACCATGCAGCACATAGAAAACAAAGATGGTCGTGTCATTTCTTCAACTTCTATAAGTAACAAGACCAAGGATACGCAATGCAGTCAAGTACCAAGTACAAGTGAATTCCTCGAAAAGTATACCAAAGAAAAAACTCAATACAACAAAAAATCATCCTCTGACACCGAGTCCTCTTTAGAGTCGGAGTTTAGTATCCATGATTTTTCATTGACGATATAAATAGTGATGACGACTTTGCGCCAAGAGTAGGTACGAAGAAGACACCATGCACCGAATATAGCACACTCTACTCCTGATAAAGATAATCCAAATAAATCTTTCAAGGATATGGGCTTCTTAGTTACACCGGAAATAAAGATATCTGCGACAAAACGGAAACCAGCACTCAACAGCAGAGTCAAACAAGTAACCAAAGCGTTATTTTCGGCATCATCGAAAAAATCGACCAAAAATGAAAATACAAAACAGGTATAGAAGTCAAAAAACCACGATAAAGAAAATGAAGTAAGTACAAAAATAAAAAGTTCTGAATCTTCGTTCTGTTTTGTGTGCAACGAAAATCGTCAAGTTCATATGCGATTGTGTTCCTTATGTAAACGATATATTCATAAAGAGTGTGTGGGTCTCACTAAAGCTGGTAAAGATATTTTTATGTGCCCATATTGTGTAGAAAAACAAGTGTGACAATCTTTGGTGCACTAGGTTCTAATATTGTCAGTATTTTCTTTTTTTTTATTTCAAGTTATCACATTCTTTTATATTTTCCAAGGCTTAAATTGTGGACATTATAACTATTGCATACGTGGTAATGTTACAGATTATTAAAATTTAAATTGACTATAATAAATAATAAAATGTTTTAACATGGCAATATTTGGCTCACTTGAAGGTAAAAAAACGCTTCGTCGTCATTGCGAGGAAAGCTAATCAATGAGTGTAAAGAAGAAGGTGATGCAGAACCAATTCACTTACCATCATTACACTCTTTGAGCCTGCTGAAAAGTAGATATAAAAAGCAGGATCCAATTATGGCATTACTCAGAATGAAGTACAGCGATCCATTTAAAGGCATCATCCAGAGTATAAGCTTAGATCCATTTATGATTTTTTTATTGGACACCATCGCAACTGGCGGTTTACAATAATTATTGTTTAACAACAGATGTGCCGTCTGTATGCATAGATTCTACTGGAGGAATTGTGAAAAAAAGAGTCTGTTTAACAACTCATCCAGAAATATTTTCTTATGCAGTGTTTGTATGTATGATGCACAGAAAATAATGCAATATTGTATTTGCAATATGCTATCAGAACAATACTGAATTTTCTGAACAGTGTTTTTTAAAGCTAGTGGTTCCGTTAGAATCAGCGTACCAAAGGAAACTGTTTGCGACTATTCTCTTGCTCCCATTTCTTCCCTTGTCCATTGTTTGGTACCATTTCCATCCCTTCATGAATATTTACAAAATTCTGCAAACATAATAAACTGTCCATCAAATGGAGACGTTCCGACTTGCTTTGTATTGCACATACTGTTAATATTATTGCGTCGTGGAAACCTTTAAAGAGAGTCAAGAATTCGTCAGCTTTATATTCGGAGCGTTTGTCACATTACTCAAAGTAGAAGTATTACGAATATTAAGAACTTATTGTTTTATATTTTCGTGGTATCGTTTAGTCCAGATTGTGGACATGACAAGTCATTAACGATTTCATTTGACATCCATAAAAAGAAGTAAAAAGCGAAAGCGATAATGGTTTGTTGAAGAATGAGTCATGCCGATCCAATAATAGTAAAGCATCATCAAGGAAGAAAAGAGAAAATTGAATACATTTAGAATTGAACATGCAACAAGAAGATCCTTTGCAATACAAATTCATTTAAAAAGTGTGCTTTGAATTCATTAGATATCTGAACAGGTAGAACTCAAGTGACGAAGACATATACAATCATGTTTGTGAACTTACAGAATCTACTTTGCGAGAGATACTATTTTGAAATATTCTACGGCAGCATGTTAGCCTAATTAGATGTAAGAAAATAGATGTCGAATTTAGTTACCATATGTGATATGCTTTCAGTAATGTTCACTCAATAAACTACTAAAATACGAATATTCTGAAACAGTACGTCATATTTAAAATATTAATATCAGTTATCAGCGTATGCAATGAAACCGATAAATCTAATAATCTGATCATTTGTTCCTTGTACCATGAGATCTGTGCACATATTATTTATGGAATATGTTATCATTATTCCAATTCTAGGATATTATTATAGATAATATGTCCATAAAACGCAGACTTTTACCACTATTAGTTTATTGCACATACATGTTAGATTTGCGAGGAATATATAACAGACATGTCAAGATTGTATGCATTAATTTCGAGTTCTGTCACATTACTACACACAGAAATATCACATATCACAAGCTTATTGTTTGTATACATTTACGTCAGAAGGCATATCTTTGCGCTAAAGTTGTGGCACAGTGCAATTGCATGAAGTGATTGATCCATTGCGTAATAAAAGCCGTGAAAAGGTAAAAGTTAAAAAAAACGCTTGTATGTTGAAGAACAAGAAATACTATGGAGACAGATCACTTTTGTGAAAATTGAGATAGTTTGCCTAAGTAAACACGCCATACGGCCTATAAGAGTCCTGAAAAACTAGAACCAAGAGAATACACCATCTTGTCAGAAAAATACATATTAACGACAATGTGCTTTGTCAATTTTAATACTATTTAGTGTTATTGCGATATCAAAGTAGCATCAGTTTTATACAAATCAAGTGACGATGCAGGGTTTGTATAAATGTTAATTAGACCTAATTGTTGTGAAGCTTAAGCAAATAATTAATTTTGTCTGCAGTTATTGAAACGCTTTTTGAGTAGGCGTACTATACACGTCAGAAGATTCAGCATAAACTTACTTTTTCCTGTAGTGTAAATAAAAGTTTCAAATATTATTAACCATCTGAGAGAATATTATTTACATGGTTCTGGTGTCACATAACTATCTAAATATAGAAATTCTAATTAGACTAATAATTTAAAGAATTACAGTGATCAATATTCAAGGAGCTAGAAATCGATCAATTTAGATAATCGAGTATGTTTCCTCAGTGTAACCACGATATTAAGATCTGTGACGACTATAGTTTATCATGCCTTATCTGGAGGATAAAGTAAAATGTTATAATGTACTGAAACTTCCAGGAGATAATAAGTATAAAAAGGCGGTCACTAGACTCCTGTGTTATCCGTTTCTAAAACTAGAATATTGGTCTAATAACATATCTAGGTTTGAACTGTGCAACATGTTATATAAAGCTAGAGAACTGACTAATCTAGTACTTTATGCTCAATTGATGCAGTATGCCAGTATGCATACTCCTTCTCACCATGTTAACCCCATACCAACAGTGCATCTTTTCAGAAAAACTATATATTCCTTCGTCTTATTAAGTTTTTAGTGTTATTAATCAACTGTTGTGACGTTGTGTAAAAGTGCCTTATGTGTGTCGGTGTTGTATAAATGTTATATTAGACCGTGGAATTACGTTAATACAGCTACAAGGTAAGCAAATAATTAATTATTCAGTCAAATCCCCCATGCTTTTGATCGGGCCTTTTAAGAAGCGCGTACGTCTGACACGTGAGGACAGCATAAACCTTACTTTCGCTGTTATTTGTGTAATCACAAAGTACAAATATTATTTTAGATTTATTTTTACAGGGTTTTGGTGTCAAAATGTCTAAAGGTATAACAAACTTTTTTAATTTGAGACTTAATAAGAAGTAAAGAAACAGTGATAATGATCAAGGTAGCTTAGAACAAGCGGATCACTTTAGATAAAACGGTGGCCATGTTCCCTCAGTGTTCTCAAGATATTAAATCTGTTGAACGATCTAGTGAGACCAAAATGCAAAATCAGCCTTATCTGGGAGGATTTGAAGAGAAAATGATGAATGAACCTGAAACGGTCCAGGAAGATAAAAATGAAGTTCGAAAAAGGCGGTCACTAAACTCCTTGTTTCCTGTTTCTACAAATAGATATTGGTCGTAATGAATTTCTAGGTGTGCAACTTGCAAATGTTTTTTCAAAGCTAAAGATATCTGAAAATCTAAGAAATGCTCCAGAAATGATAAGTGATGACGTGATGCCTTTACATGCGTCAGAAAATCTTCCTTCACATAAGATATGAAAACCCCATCTGCTATATTGTACGACTTTTTAGAAGTGTCAGAATCTGGTTCGGTGTTTCCAAAGCTCGTACAAACGTACATGGATTTGACACCACATAGCTCTGGACCTGAGTGAGCGGTATCCGTTCACACTACTGTTAAAACGAATATACAATCATCTTACAGCAGGAAAACACTAAATTCCAGAATGTATATCGCTCTAAATGGAGTAGGTACCGCATTTTTAATCCAAGATCAGCAGTAGCAAGGTTTTTAGAAGCTAAAGACAGAAGACGAAAACTTCCGGATGAAGAGCTATACAAGACTCAGAAGTTCGTCGAGAAGTTCGTGCGTTCCTTTGTGTTTATGTTAGTTTATTTTTTCAGTAAATTTTATAAATTATGTAACTTTTTTTTAACTAACGAACATTATAAAAAAGTGGTGTAAATGGTAATCGTACAAAATGTAAATAATATAATAGAGTAATAAGAGTAAAAGTTTGCTAAAACAAGTAGCTAAACTAACTGGAGATACAAACCATTCACCAAAAATAATGCCTTTGACTCAAATCGGTAGATTAACGTAGGGTGGTTCATTCTTTTGATTTGCTTAATTACCACAATTTTTGCTAGATTACTTCAACTGAACATCAATAATAAAAATGCAACGTAACACTAATAAAATGATCTCGGACGCCAAGTTATTTTTAATAATGCTCGGAATAACTAAATCGAGTTTTACAATAGAAATTTTATCAAAATGTAAAAAATAAAAAATATACAGACTATGTTTATTAACATGTAAAATGAAAGGATTAAATAAAATATATCATAATTTTAGCCTTCAATTACTAAAAAATCGTTAAACATTAAATACCTGTTACAAAATATAAAACATCTTCTTGAGAACCCCTGGTATTATAAAAACTAATGCAGAAATGCAAACCAGGGTGACGTAATCCTTGTGTCAATGTTGCACAATATATTGCAATAACAATGCTTTTATGTTGTCAACCACACCCAAACTGGAATTTTATTTCTTATAAATTTGTCTTCTTGAAATTGAATAATCCGTTTATTGCATTTTCTTGATATTTTCAAAAGCAAAATTGCAATCATAAAATGAAAGCGTACGCAACAGTAAAATTAAACGTGTACTTAAAATGTAATTAAAGTGTAAATCAAAGTAAAAATAAAAGAAAGGAAAGTGCCTGAAAAGAGCAAATGTTTAATTTTTTAGTATTACGAGTTAAAAGATATCTTACCATCAAATCAATGGCACTTTCACAAAAGTTAGGTGGAAAACCCAAAAAAGCTTTCTGCTTCTCACAACATTCATTAGGAAGTGAAAAAATGGACGCTTTGGAATATCTGGTGATGGTAATGTACTTATCATCCTGCATTCTCACAAGTAGAAGGCTAACAGCCCCCCCCACCTATACATTCGTTATGTACCAGGTGGCCAACTAAGAACGGCCGTCGGCCATATCTCAGGAATGGATTATAGCACAGGTTCGGGAAAAAAAATTTTATAGCAAAAGTGTCCCCGAGAAACGCCTGGAAATTATTTTCAGAATTGTAGGTCCACCGCTAGAGGACGTATTTAACAGTTAAAATTTTAAAAAGCAAAATTTTTCAAAGTTTATTCAATTAAGGGAATATTAAATATTATAATCTACTCTTCAAATAAGAGATGGGGAGAGTGGGAACCTTGTTACGAAAAAACGCCTTTAATTCAGGTTCTGCTTGACCGATTTTAATAAACTTGATGTTGTTTGAAAGAGCTTTTGTTAAACAATAGAAAATTTGAAGCAATCTGATTAATAACATAAATGCTAGAGGGCGCTGTTTAATATTTTTTTAATATTGTGTTTTCTCTTTACAATTTTAAATGGAAGCATAAAAATTTAAGTAGGTCTTTAAAAAGTAGACTAAATTAGTAATAAAACAGTGAAAACTGCAAGTCGATATTTTTTTCCTATCCTGAGATATCGTAAGAAACAGGTAAATGGCGGGAATTGTTCTTCCAACGTCTAGTAGGCTAGTTCGCGTTAACGGAAATTATTAAATTTAGCCTGAATGAAAAGATCTTACATTGTTATCATACTAATGTTATGGTTGCCGCTAGATTACCTAAATGTAATGCTGTCGATACTAACAATGAGAACAAATTATAAAATAATAATGTGATAAATCTAACAATTAAAACCTTAAATAAATAACTACGTAATTAGTGTCGCCCTAGATGTTTGAAATGTCGTCCATCATTTTCAATGCATGAAATCAATCGCTGACGGGTGGAGAGAACAGCAGTTTCAATTTCTGCCCTTGAAATACTTCGTATTGTGTGTCGTATTCTTTCAATCATGTCAGTTCTTGTTGTGGGTCTATCGGCATAAACGAGATCTTTTATTCGCCCCCACAAATAAAAATCTAAACAAGTTAGGTCTGGAGACCTTGGTGGCCAAATAAATAAACTTCCACGTCCTATCCACCTTTCAGGGTATGATTGATCTAAGAAATTCGGAACATCTCTAGAATAATGTGCCGGGCACCCATCATGTTGCAAGAACATGTCACGACGAATGACCAAGGGTACGTCTTCTAAAAGAAGTGGCAATTCGTTGCTTAAAAAATCTAAATATCTTTCTCCATTAACACTCTCATAAAAAAAAAGCCCAATTATTTCTCCACCTAGAATCCCGCACCACACATTTACAGACCAACGACCCCGATGTTGGACCTCTTGAATCCAGTGGGGATTCGTTTCAGACCAGTAGTGCATATTATGTCGATTTACACTACCATCACTATGAAAAGTAGCCTCATCTGTCCACATAAATCGTGAAAGTATTTCAGGATCGTCGTGTATCATATTTGAGAGCCAGTTGCAAAAATCCAACCTGATATCGAAATCTTGAGCATTCAAACTATGGTGTAGGACCATGTGATATGGGTGCAATCTAAAATAGTATATATTATAAAGTAATCAGATCAATAAAACACATTGAAGTCCTTCGTTGTTAGTAAACAAAAAAGGACTTTAAATGCATTAACTCTCGTAATGTTATTACGAATTTTTTTCGCCCGGCCTCTCATTATTTTTTATTATTGGTACCTTTTTACTTTACATTGCCTCACTTAATTATGATGTTGTTAGTTAAAATCTATTCACATGGCATTAGATAATTTCAATAAATAATTTGTTGTTTTATTGAAACTGGACATAAACATATAACGACAAACGAAAAAAATGAAAACATTTTTATCATTATAATACCGTATAAAACATGCATTAATAAATAAGTAGTCACCTGTGTTCTCTTAAAATATTTCGGACGGTGGTTCAACTTATACTATAGCTCTGGTGCTTGAATGAGGTTTAACATTTACATAAGCTAAAACATCAATAACATTTTCCTCTGTTCTACCTCTGCGTTGTCTTCGGTACACAGGGAGATTCACATTTACAGTAGTACGCACACGGTGTGCGAGTTGGAGAAAAACTCTTCTGCTGTGATGCCGTCCGTTTGGGCACTGCAGTGCATACAGTCTAACAGCAACGGTTGCATTTCTCATACATTCAAAATAAACTGCCAACATATCAAATGCTTCTTCATTTGTAAGAATCATTTTGGTACGAAAGGATAAAGAAAGTCTATTAAATGCAACACGATGAATAATTTTTGACATATGCGTGAAAATCGTAGCTTGCTTGCTTTCAACAGGGAATTTATTTTATATCTTACATGGCCCTCTTCACTAATTTTGTTGTTATCAGTAAACCGTAATTCACATTTTAAACTGTATTTGTTGTTGCTAGGCAAATATCGGTTTTTATTGATATTTTATGCTTTTGATTTACTAACACATCGCTTGAAAACAAATATAACATTCTTATATAATTAAAAAAATGTTAGATTTATCACATTATTATTTTATAATTTGTTCTCATTGTTAGTAGAGACAGGATTGCATTTAGGTAATCTAGCGGCAACCATAACATTAGTATGATAACAGTTTAAATTACTGCAGACCAATGTAAGATCTTTTCATCCAGGCTAAATTTAATAATTTCCGTTAACGCGAACTAGCCTACTAGACGTTGAAAGAACAATTCCCGCCATTTACCTGTTTCTTACGATATCTCAGGATTGGAAAAAGATATCGACTTGCAGTTTTCACTGTTTTATTACTAATTTAGTCTACTTTTTAAAGAAAGACCTACTTAAATTTTTATGCTTCCATTTAAAATTGTAAAAAGAAATATTAAACAGCGCCCTCTAGCATTTATGTTATTAATCAGATTGCTTCAAATTTGCAAATTTTCTATTGTTTAACAAAAGCTCTTTCAAATAATATCAAGTTTATTAAAATCGGTCAAGCAGAACCTGAATTAAAGACGTTTCTTCGTAACAAGGTTCCCACTCTCCCCCACCCCTTATTTGAAGTGATAGACTAAAACTTGTCAAATAAACAATATGCAGAATTTGTCGAGGAATCTGATTATAATATTTAATATGCCCCGTAATCCACTAAATTTTGAAAAATTTTGCTTTTTAAAATTTTAACTGTTAAATACGCCCTCTAGCGGTGGACCTACAATTCTGAAAATAATTTCCAGGCGTTTCTCGAAGCCACTTTTGTTATAAAAATTTTTTTCCTGAACCTGTGCTATAATCCATTCCTGAGATATGGCCGACGGCCGTTCTTAGTTGGCCACCCGGTACATATGGTGGAATTACAAATAGAAACAGTGAGAATAGGATTAGAAGGAATTAAGTTAAAAGTTCTGTAAGTGAAATTATTTCCTAAACAGCGTATATATATATATATATATATATATATATATATATATATATATATATTCTTTGTAGGAATAGACACCCGTTACGATTAAAGTAATAGTAGCACCCGCTTGTATGTATCGATAAGTATAAAAGCTGCAAAAATGGCATAGCTATAAATAATGTTCAAGTGGCACCCTTCCGTATACCTAAAAATAATCACCTACCAAGGTGACACCCTCCATTGTTGCCACTTCAATGGGTGCCGTAAAACAGTTTGCTGTTTATTTTATTATCTTTAAGATTGATTTTTTTTTAACTAGAAAATGCAGTAAATACAAAAGTATTACTCCTTGTAAGTTTGATGTTATATAATTCATATATATTTATGTAATCATTCACTTTTGTGACAAGGTGCCTAATTCACAATTTACATAATACTATGACTTTGTCATTACATGCGTTTGATTTTCTCTTTAATTTATATTAATTAACTGCCAAAATAAACTTTTTATTATTCCAGTCTTGTGGGTCTGTATAAAACTTGGAAAATTCAAGCTTACAGGCCACAAAAGTGACTGGTTACATAAATATATATGAATTATATAACATCAAACTTAAAAGGTACGTACAGTTTAGGATTGAGTCGAGTGGAACTAGTTCCCTCGATAGCTCAGATGGTTAAGAGACCTACTCTAGATAAGTAGTGGTCGTGGGTTCGAGTCCTATTCGAGGCAATCTTTTACTGTATATAAGTAGTACACGGGCACCATGCGCCATTTTGTTTTTTATGACGTCACTTTTACCACCACTTTTTATATATGCCCACGTGGGGATCGTATTTTTTCACCTGAGAATAAAATGATTTTATTTAATCTGTGTTTATTAGTATTTATTAGGGGCCGTTTTGGTATTTATCAAAGTAGATTGCACAATTCTTATTAAAATTATTACTACATTTCTTTTAATTTCCATCTACAGATTGTGACCTTTTATCTATACAAACAAAATTATTGATACATTGGGGGTTGTATTCTAATAAGGGGTCCTAATCTTGTAAGACGGGGATCTGTTCGCGGACATCGCAGCTGTCATCAAAATTGTATTCTAATAATGGGGAAGAATTAATAGGTAAGACATGTAAAGATGATGATGACAATTGTTTTCATAATAAAAAGATGTTATGTAATCTGTGTTTATTATTATTAATATTTATTAGGGTTGTTTTGATTTTTATCAAGGATATAAAAACCTAGTCCTTAAACGATTATGATCTATGCATTCTTTAAGACTGTATTTAAGCGCTTTCTCAATTTTTTTCAATATCTGAAGTTAGCATATTGTATTTATGACTATTAATTCATTTCTATCTGAGATTTAAATATAATTCTGATCTAGATAACTGTTTTACAATGTGCTTTCGTAATAGGGTTAATTACAAAGGAGACTGCATAATTGTTATAAAAATTATTACATTTCTTTAAGACATATTGTATTTTACAATATGCTTATTTTTCCATGAGAAAGTCACCTTCAACATTATACATACTTAAAAATGAGTAATTAAGTTGCCATGCTTTAAACGATTGTCCACCTTGAGAACGTTAAATTATATATACAAGGTTTAAGCAGAAATAAAATGCATTAATACGATAAATGGTAACACAAATGCATTATAGGCTGTTCTACGCTTCATTGTGTACTCCGTTTAATAGTGGCACCAATTATCAATTAAAAGTAAAATATTTAAGGTCGATTGCTAAATTATATGCTCAAGGTTTAAGTGGAAAATAAAACTGCATTAATACATTAGTTAATACACGTACGCATTATAGGCTGTTCTACGTTTCACTATGTACTCCTTTTAATAGTGTTATTGAATAAAAATAAATATTGAAGGTTGACAGTTAAAATTATGTGCACAAGTCTAACCAGAAAATAAATGCATTAAACGGTTACACATATGCATTACAGTTGTTTGTTTGTTTTACGCTTAGGGATAACTTTTTTGAAGTAAATTGCGTCACTTTTAACACCTAGATTAAATTACGTAAAATTGATTATTGATATGCGATGTCATACTTTCTTTAAAAAACAGTAAAATATATGCAGAGCCATAAACATAATACCTGATAAATTGAGCAATACTTTTCAGCAATGTAAAGCAACCGTAAAAGGAAATGGTCACGTATTTCATTCTCACCAAACTTCGATTTAGTCCATCAGCCACAATCATGGATTTAACATGCATACATACATTACGTACATATGCATGATGGGATTAAGGTATGTGTGCCAGGATAGGATCGAAAGAAACGGAGTTAGGTTCTGAGAAAATACTACAGCATTCTAAGTAGCCGCACATGGTGTGCATACGCAGTGACCATGCCTGCATGTGTATTAACCCCAGAAAAAACTCATACAAGTGACGGTAACGGAATCAAGCCATTACCTCGAATGCTAAGCAAGTCGTGTCACAATACGCTACCAGCTCGGTGCGCGAAACGTACGCGTTTTTTAATGACATGCCAGCAAGATTACCTACTTTCAGGAGTTCAATTTGCATGTACGAGCCCTAACAACAAATAGTTCGGACGCTGGTTTCTTTTTAATTAATATCTGTGTAACTTGATTCTTTTTTTTTTTTTAGTCGGGCTGTTTTAACCAACAGATAAAACCAGGCAACACCGCTTTTCCCGGATTATCGATAATTTTGGACGCACTAGTGGTATTATATATGATAATTTTGACTCCGATAATTTATAAAAATTATTGTTTTGTATACGTAAGATTTTTTGTTGACAACTAATAGTTCGGACATCCTTGGTATTAAACATGATTTTGTAACGTTGCGTTGGTAAGACAATTTTTGT
Source organism: Vesta saturnalis (assembly GCA_036346205.1). Taxonomy (NCBI): domain Eukaryota; kingdom Metazoa; phylum Arthropoda; class Insecta; order Coleoptera; family Lampyridae; genus Vesta; species Vesta saturnalis. The sequence goes on from JARFJB010001996.1 coordinate 1,050,768, forward strand.
TCAATGTCGTTTTTTTTAGTCTGGTCATTAGTAGCCTCTTAGAGTTTTTAAAAATGAAAACGGCGGTGGACCAGAAAGACACCACTATCTTGAATAATTCCAAAACTTATGATCGATAGCAATTACGGGCAATTCAATACTTAAAATATCTCAAAATCTGAACTAAGCCGTACTTCCGGTTGTATTTGATAATTAATAGATTTGGGGAAGCTTAGTGTATTATTTTTGTTGAATAAATCGTTGGTCGTTAGAAAATGATGATTGGTAAAAATTAATGTTGTCTAGTTATAGTGTACAAAACCTGCGGATGAGCCACTTTGGTTTTAAAAAAATGAGGTTAAATGTGCATAATTGAATTTAAATTTCTTATAATTTTGATTCAGGAAATGAATTCATAGACCCAGAACTTGAAATTTGTAAGAGATGGTTTTATAATTACCATTTAAACATTAAGATACTTAATTTATAAAAAAATTGCTGTTACAAAACTTTTAAAAAGGAGAAAGCTCGGACTATACAAAAGAAAAGACATACTGGATACGAAAGCACATCAATTAAAGTAACATTTATTTACATAAACCTATATTTAATGGTGAATCTAGGTTTAACCTGTGCAATGGCATTTTTAACATGAATGGTAAGTTCTCAACAAGCAGGGCTTCACAAAAACTACCGTAAAAATTCGCTGTAAAATTTTCTGGAGAGAGAATAGTTATGGGTACATATTGAAATAACTATTTTCGATACAAGTGCACTCTCATATTACTTTACAAGTTCGAGACCGTGTTTAGAGCCCTACGCGTAACCGAAGGGCCGTAAAAGAGATAGAGGACCTAAAAAGTGATACAGCGCAAGCGTATTCAATGTTATTTATTATAATCGCTTCAGTATATCGGAAGAACGTGTTTTGGGTATGATAAATATCCACCCAACATACAGCACAAGGGAAATTAGCCTTGAAATAAATGCGTCAGTCTACTAAAAAAGCACCGATATCATCCATACAACCCCAATGTCATCAGGATGTATTTCAAGCAGATGAAGAAAGTAGAGTTATATTTTGCGAAGAGAAACAAGAGCGTGCGAATCAGGATCGTCGCTTTATATCGTCAATTTGTTTTACGGACGAACGCACTTTTACGTAAAACAATGAACCTAACGTGCAAAACACTCGATACTGGGCTCAAGAAAATCTAAGGATCAATTTATCTACAAGAACCCAATAGCCTCAAAAAATTAATATTTGGGCTGGAATTTTTAATAATAAAATTATCAGCCCATTTGACATTAATGGAAATTTAAATGCCGAAACTTATTTAGAACTTTTAGTGAGTAAGATAGGTCCTGCTTTGGAGGAAGTTGCAAGAGAAAATCAGGATATCTGGTTTCAACACGACGGCTGCCCTGCGCATTACGGTATAGACGTCAGAAATCATTTAAATGATACATTTCCAAATCGTTGGATTGACAGAGGTGGTGCCATAAACTGGCCAGCCAGATCTCCTGATTTAGCACTTTGCGACTTTTTTCTCTGGGTTAATAAACGAAAGACAGTTGTGTAATGTTCGAAATTCGTTTAATAACAGGCTTGGATATTGTTTATGGCACAATGGAGGGTTATTTGAATACATGTTATAAGTTTTGATTTTAGCCCACCCCTGTTATAATATTTATTAGCAATTCCTTCATAGTGTGTGTAATAAAATTAGAATTTTTCAATAAAAATAGATGAAAACAATTAAATTTTTGATGACATTCGATGTGTAATAATTTTCTTATTCCATTGATACGAAAATATTTTCTGTAAGCCAAATTGATGCAAGCAGTGAATCAAAAATGTTAATAATCAATGTTAAATCTATAAGGTTTGAAAATAGACAGTATGTAAATGTATGTATGATGTATGTATGTATGTGTGAGAATATATATTTATCGACAATTATATATATTAATATATATATATCAGTATATATATATAAATATATTTATATTATATATATATATATATATATATATATATATATATATATATATATATTATTAATAAGTTAGTTAATTGTGATTAAGTTAACATAATAAAATTACAACAATTGGCTGATAACTAAATTTTTTTAATTATAACTATATTCATATGCAATATATATATATATATATATATATATAATATAATATATATATATATAATATATAAATAATATATATATATGTATAAGAAATCTAAATACAGTGATTATGACAATAACTAGGAGATAAAAATACATTTTGAATGCACAAAGTTAACATATCTTGTAAATGTTATGTATCTCTTGAAAAACAGTAAGCGATGTAAACATTTTTCAGTTCACCGTGCATAAAGAATAAATTAGTTTGAATGTAACATATGTTGCACTATAATGTAACAATTTTCATAACATCCTGAATTAATGAACAGAATATGGTATGTCATATTTACTTCATACTTAAGTTTACCAAATGTGGTAACAACAATGTATTACATTTTATGCATTACTTAAGATAAAATTGGTGCTACATTTAGGTTATTTGTACTATTAACTACTAGCTACAATTTATAAGGAAAACTTTATTAATACAAAAGAACAATGCAACATACGTAAGTTTCATAGTATGAAAAATACATTATAAATAAAATTGCAAATGTTAAAAGGTATCATTTCTTGTTTGGTTTACATATATGTAATCGACAATATTTTGATTATGAGTTAATGTACCATCAACTCCAGTATAGACCATTAAAATCATACAATCAAGTTAAGAACAACTAAATTATAAATGGTATCTTAAACTTCAAGTTGGCATCTATTTTATTAAAACAGCACACCTTTATAATAAAAACCTGAACATGTATGGAATTTACGATTGTATAGGCTCAACATAAGTAGCTGGAAAAATACCAACAGAACCATTACACTCTCCTAACCACCAACCATCTTCTTGCTTTCTATAAACTGATAAAACATCTCCTGGATGTAAAGGCAGTTCATCAGGAAGATTGGGTGTGTACGAGTAGAGAGCTTTACATTGAGCTATTGGTTGAACTGAATTTTCTTCAGTTGTATATATACCCCCAGAACTACCTTGTGATGAAAATTCATCTAAAAATGTATACCTATAATTAAAACAAATTTTTTTAACGAGTTTCAGTTTTTACCAAAATCAGAATCTGGCTGATTAGAGTTTCCATCAGCTGCACCACGATGGGTCCAATCAGATTCAAGAAAATCAATTTCATTCATATGACCTGATTTTACAGATTTTTCACTTATTGGACTTCTTTCAGGTTCTACAAATTCTTCTCTCAACCACTCAGGTACCTATAAGCAAAGAATATATTAGAATTAATTCTTAATAATGTGAAACACATAGTAACTAACTTTTAAAACACTTTGTTGTAGCCCAGCTTTATCTCTGGTAACAGTAATATGAGGAGCTAGTGGATGGCCAGTTTTTGGTTTACTGTCTAACTCTGCTAAAGCATTTTGTACTTTATACCTGGCACCTTCTAAATATGTTAACATTGACTTCATATGATAGAGCTTTTCAGAAACGTTTTGTTGTGAATCCTCTGCCCCAAAATTTGGAGTTTGTTTGATTGCTTTTGATAAATTTTCTAATCCATTTTTGGATTTTCTTTCTCGTTCGATATCTTGTCTAATAAGCTGAAGTAATTTTACTAACGCTTGTTTCCTCCTTTCCCTGTTCATAGCCAAAGTAATATGTTCACAATAAAAATCAGGTAACAATTGTTCTACCGTAAGCTGGGATGAATTACGTAGACTTATAAACGTTGTTAAATCTTTTGATGGTTCTGCTTGTGCTACTGGCCCAGATAACCTTTCAGTCGCCTAAATAGTCAAATTATTTACAAAATTTCTGTAGGATTAAAGTGTTAGTTATACCTCAATTAGCCTAGGTCCTAATTGATTACTATGATGTAGATACGAGGTTAAAACCGTTTTTAAATTATTCAGTCTTTCTTCTTCTAATATTTGAAACATATTCGAACCTTTTAATATATCCGATTCCCACTCTAATCTGTAAATTTTGTTTACAATTTAAGTTCAAATAAGTTTAAAAAATACCTTGCACGTTCTGCTCTAACACATAATGTATAATATTCAATATCAGCCTTTTTTACTGCATCTTCTGCTTTTCGCCTTTTTCCTTCCAGCTATTGAAAAAGTATAATTATTAAAAAAAAACTACCGTTTGTTAGTGCAGCTGTTACACAATTTAAAATAATTTTTAATTACATATAATACTAATTTTTTTCACAAATGGGTTAGTTTTAAAATACTACGTAATTAATCATAACATAACATGTCATGTTCCATCTTATTGTTAAACACAAACATATTTAACAAGTATACTTATCATTGACATAATTAACATGAATTTGTATAAGTGAGTTCAACTTACCTTCGCATTTTCTTTCTCAGACAAAACTTTCTGATTGTGCGTATGAGCCAATTGAATCAAACTCGTTGTCTTTGATAATCTGTAAACAAATTTTAATTTCAAAAATTTATATATATTAACATAAAACATATAAAAACAGTTTGAATTATGTTGCATTAAAAGTTTAAAAAATGGATAAAGCTCAAAAATAAAAAACTAAAGGGTATATAATAAATATCTTTTAAGTTCAATAAAGCTGTCTGTCTTTTATTTTTTTATTACTGATGCCACAGAAACGTATGTTATATGGTTAGAAGACTGGATCATCCTCGGAAGCGGATTTATGTTCTTATATTATTATTGTGGTAAAACAAGTCTTGCTGTGCACCACATATAGAACATGGTCCTAGTTTTGAATCCAAGTGGACACCTCTGAATCACCCCGTTATTTAGTGTACACAAGAAAAAAATATTAACCATAATAATAATAATTTTGTAATTTTTTTGCACGACCGGCATTTGGGCGTAAAGTCCCAAAGGATTCAAGACGGTTTTGGATAGGTACGTATAATGAACTTATATAAAATTTAAATGTCAGTAGAAAAAGACTGCATAGAATAAATTGTGTCAATTTTAAAAGTTCAATACGATAATGCTTGCCATTTTCAACTTTTTTTTATTTTATTATACGTTCCAGTGCCCATCTTGTATTTATTTTATAACTGGTTAGATTTGGCGTTAAGTTCTGAACATTCTAAAATTAAATTCAGTGTTTAAACTTCTAACGTTATACTTAACATTACTATAATAATTATGCAAATTTGGTTTTATTTAATTAACGTAGCATAACAATATTCTAATACCAAGACATACATTTTCTAATATTACATTTTTGTTTAAAAGGCTGCTTTTTTACCAATTGTTATAGATAATTCGTTATAACCATTTTATGATGATTCCTAAACGTGAACAAAACGAGTTGCAACAACACAACATTAGAATGAAAGGCTGGCCGATGTACAGGGTAGTGCATTGTACTATGGAGCACAACAATTTATTCAATTTACTATCCTGTATATAATGTGACCGATTTAAATGCCAACATGAGTGAGTGAGTATGTGAGTGTGCGAGTGTGCGAGTGTGCGAGTGTGCGAGTGTGTGAGTGTGTGAGTGTGTGAGTGTGTGAGTGTGTGAGTGTTAGTGTGTGAGTGTGTGCGTGTGTGAGAGTGTGAGTGTATGAGTGTGCAGGTTTGGGAGTGTGCGAGTGTGTGAGTGTATGTGTGCGTGCGCTTGTGTTTGCGTGTGTGCATGTGGGTGTAATTGCGCACGCGCGTGTGCGGGTGCGGGAGCACGAGCGCGGGTACTCGTGCGCGTGGAAGTGCGCGTGCGGTGGGCGTGGAAGTTCGTGCGGTGGGCGTGGGGGTGCGTGAGTAGGTGGGTGCGTGAGTGTGAGTGTGAGTGTGTGAGTGTGTGATTGTGTGAGTGTGTGAGTGTGTGAGTGTGTGAGTGTGTGAGTGAGTGTGTGAGTGTGAGTGTGTGAGTGTATGAGTGTATGAGTGTGCGAGTTTGGTAGTATGCGAGTGTGTGTGTGTGCGTGCGCTTGTGTGTGTAATTAATTGAGCGCGAGCTTGTGTGTGTGGACGCAAGTGTATGTGCGTATGTGTGGATGTGGGTGTGTGTGTGTCAGTGAGTGCATGTGTGCGTGGGTGTGCGCGCGGGTGTGGGTGTGCAGGTTTGTGTATGTGTGTGTATACGTCCTATAAGGTTACTTTGTAGAAGGTTTTGAAATGCATTTTATGAATATTTCAAAACCTATTAGCACAAAGTGTACAGACGTATTTAATTATGAATCAGATTTTTCCAAATTTCTTTTGAAAAACTTTCTCATAGAATAGAGAGTAAAGTCCTAAAGCGTTAATTCAATTAAATAAAAAATTCTAATACACTTAGCGAAAATTTATTATTGTATTAACGTTTGTCAAATCGCCATTGTTACCGCGATAGAAAAGATAATTAGTGAATTTTTAATATCTTGATAATACCTCGTAATTTGCTAATGGTTTCGAAATATGTTCTTAATATATTTTTTGTATAAGGAATGTGAGAAAGTATGTAACTGATATTGACTAAGGGTTGAAAAACATGTTGGGGTTTGAGTAGCAGGTGTACGCTTAAGAAACTGCTTTACTGAAGGGGCGTAACGAATCAATGGAATATTTAATACGCGCTCTTGATGTAAAAATGTCATTGATCTAATGATTAATTACGGAACATATCGCAAATCCAAAGGAATCTTTGTTTGGTACGTTGAAACCCGAGAGGTAAATGTAGGGTTTGTTACGGACGAATGCATATTTTTAAAATTAAGAAGTCATGCAATAATTTATATGAAACTGTTCCAACGTAAATTAATGTTTCTTGTTCTTTTTATTACTTTTGAAGGAAGAGGGTTGATTGTGGGAGTAAAGATAGGTTTTTTAGTTTTTAAATCGAAGGGGACGGCAGTTACTGTTAGAGCGTCAAGCGAGCCAGATCGATTTTGGTTAATTAAATACCTTCATTGTTTGTCTTTAAAACATTTCTTGCGTGTACATTTTCTTTTGGAATTAGCCAACACTAATTTGTTTTTTCTTTCGGGTGCTAGTTGTAGTGTGTTTTTCAAATATTAATCTATAAATAAGTCACCCTTTTTGAAGTTAAAACCGCGTATGTTAACGATTTGTGTCTGTGATCGATTAAGGGAATATATTCAAGTGTAAGTATCTATTTTTATATAAACTAAGACTTTCAGCAAATAATTCTACAATCCTAGATAACCTATTAAAAATCAAACACCGCCTCTCATTCGGGCTCAGTAAGTGGAAATCTGCTAAAATCAAAGATAGTACAGGGCTCGCCCCCTCTAGTATTTGTGTGAATTAGCACTGTTGTTTATATTTATATTTGTGTAGAGGTGGGCTAACGGGTACATGATTCCGCTTTGGTTATTAATTGTAAAAGGCAATTGCTAAGTGGCTACACACTCCCGGCCAGATAACCATTAAACACTTCGAATTTTATTTTTATTGTTTTTATTTGTTGTATAGATGAATGTGTAACCTGAAAAAGAGTCGCTGTATTCTTGTAACGCACTCAAATTTATATATCGGTCACGATGTTGTGATCTATTTATAACTTACACTTGTAAGTCTTTGTTTTAATGAGTTTTTTTGTTTCATTTAAGTAGAATTATTTGCCTGCGAACTTATTTCTCTTTATATGCAATGGATTGTAATTTTTATGTATTTTGTGTCACTAAAAAATTGTGAACGTGTAAATTCCTTGTCTATTTTCTCTTGTCCTTGCCTTTACCTTATTATCATCTGTGCAATTTTACTGTTGTTGTATTTTATATGTACCGTAATTTGCTTTATTGCTTTATGTGCTTATTTACTTAAAGACCGGCATGATTGGTTTTAAAGGGCCACATGGTTGGTATTATGATTTTTATTTTGATTATTTATGACATAATTGTGGGTGTGACTACATGGAGTTTCTTTTTTTTATTGTACTTATGTGTAACTAAACTGCTGTTTATTTATTTTCCTCTTAATGTTATAATTTTGTACGCACTTTAACCTGATTTAATGGTGTTTTGTTATATATTTAACCCTCTAATTGTTTTTGTTTTGTGTTATTTGATTTATTAATGTACTTATGCAATCATTTATTTATGAATAAAGTGGCTTTTATTGGTGGTTTTTTCCCACAATAGTATATTAACGGGCTGAACCACCATTGCGCAAAGCTCGTTAATTTTAATTTGAGTAGTTTCATTTTTTTACCTGCCCCACATGATGCAACACTTACCTCAACCAGCCTATCTAATTCAGATAGCACAACGTACCTACCACTAGACAGCCCCTTGGTTTCATCAGATTTGAGGTTTGCGAGTAATTAAATATCGGACTTGTAAATAAATTCTTATGTTCTAATTATTGCCAGGAAAGTCAAAGTAAGGAAGGCAATTAATTTGAGCAATGGTAACATTATTGTCAGTCAAGATAAATCACTTAGCGATTGTTTTGTTCTTGAATTTGCATTCTTGCAAATAAGTTCAGATTACACTTTTCAAGATAGGGTACCTGGAAGACGCTACACACGATTATCTTTAAAATAAAAAACTTTCGATTGGAACGCCAATTAATACATTGCTATTATTTAACATTTATTTGATTTAGAATTAGTAGTTTCGATATAATTTTCATCATATAGAAATTTTATCAAGGCGAACTCATTATTATGTTCGTTTGCAATGGTAAGTTATTGAGATATACTGAAACAAGCATGAAGAAACTATCCTGTTACATAAGTTTTCATCTTGTAATCAAAAACAAGCAGAAAGCTACATCTAATTTTAATTTTTGATATCACACGATTTTTTGTTGCGTTTTTCCTTGACCTTGTTTTACTAAATAAGTATGTATACTCTTCAAAATTGTAACGTAGATAGTTAAAATTAAATTTAGTATATATTCTTTAATCGAAATGTTTTTTTTTTATTATGGCATTCTTCATCGCTAGCGTACGTCGTTAAAGAGAGTTCTGGAACGTTATTTAATTAATTATTATTTAATTTAATCTATTAAATGTATTATTTAATGTATTAAAGATTTATATAAATCATTACTAAAAATAACGTTTTAATTCATATAATTATTATAGCAGGTTTATGCTTTTCATTTTCATATTTTATAGCTTGTTGGCATTGATGTTTGTTAACACGTTCATTCCTTTTTACTGTGGATTATAACCGTAATGGTTATTGAAACGTTTAAATATTGTAAAAAATTTAAATAAAAATACACGATGGCAACCAAAAAGATAAGTGTTTTAATCATGAATGAAAATCGTCAAAGTTTACATTTTCATATTTACAATCTAAGCGATTAAACCAATTAAGACGATACAATTATTTTTTAATATAAAATACATCAACCCTTTATAACACTGCTTATATCTAGCAAGATGTTTTTAATATAAACAGGATGGTTTATAAATTGCTATTTTTGAAAATGGTATTGTGAAATATATCTGAAGTGTTTAAATCAATCAAAGATAACCATTTTGGGACATATATTTCTTGGATCAAAGATATAAATGTAAATAAAGTTTTTTCAAATGGGTTTGAAGTTATTCAGTAATTTATTCATTATGGTAGACCTTTTGTAAATATTTAATAGTTTTTATTTCTAGCAAAGATATTTTCATACAAGGTGGTCAAATAAATAATTGTTATTTTTGTAAACTAGACAGCGAATTAATAATAAAATATTGTTTAACAGTCATACAAAGAAATAAAAAAATTTAAAGAAAAATTAAAATACTTAAATTGTATCCCCGGTCACTTTGGAATATGCGTGAAAAGTATTAGATCAGACCCTTCAATCATTTTAATTGTAATATCTAGAAATTTTAATGAAGAGTATTCCCATATGTTATGAAACTTTTTGTACGTAATTGTCAAAGCAAACCGTGTTGTCATAATTTTACTATTTCCTTTAAAATGCATAGAAAAATGGTTGAAATTTTGTTTTCTACTAACCGTCTTGCTTTGCTCATCGAATAAATTTTATCTATTAGTAAAATACCCGTGCTTCGCAACGGGATGAATTTCAACCCCTATTTCCCATCGTCTGGTATTGGTTTTCAAACGTCTTTTAAACATACTCCCGAAATCATGTTTAATTTCAAAGATCTCTAAGGTGCTTTTGCTATAACTCTTAAGCAACCCAACGATCCTCATATCACCCCATTTCCTCCTCCTTACCACTTTCCTGAACTGAATTTGTAAATTCTTCTTATTGGTTGTAAAACGCTGTTTAGTTTGATACCCAACATGACATTTTACAATATTTTGAACTTTCAAGACCTAAAATTTATTTTCATAATTACCTTTCTCTTCTTTTTCTCAACTATTTTTCATGATTCCGGGAAAAGTAAAAAAAACGTGTTTCTTTATTTCCTGACAATCTAAATATCAATGTTCATGTTTCTAGGCTTAACGGCATTTAACTTTGTTTAAAAATTTAATACCCCTTTGGATCCCGATTTCACCCTTTGAGGTAAAATTTCAATAAACGGTAAAACATGAGTCGGTTCGATTATTAATGAAAATAAATTCTCCGATTTTCAGATCTCCAAATGCCCGTGTTAACGAAAAGGTCTGTTTTTACAACCCGTAACAGTAGAATACGGACACTACCGTCACTTTTTGTGACGTCATTTGACCTTGGAAACTTCCCACAGCTGACCTTGAGGTTGACCTTGAGTAATTTGTTATCTTGAGAAAGTTGTTTACCTTTAGAAACAGGGTAACCTTGAGAAGTGGTCGTGCGGGGGAAATTTGAAATTGTTTTTAATAATAAAGAGGTTCTTATAAGACAAGTGTGGGAACTACCATGTAGGCCTTCGATCTTGTGTTAGGGTCTGCGCCCCTGTCGTGGCCCCCTTGGCGGGAAATTTGAAATAAGGGCGCCCTAATGCTAACTTGCAAGACACGTGTAGATCTTCAAAACTTGTTCTGGCCTTCGCCCCTGTCGCCCCTGGTTGGAAATGGTATGGGGTCCTAACCTTATAAGACAAGTGCAGAAACTAGCTCTTGGGACTTGGCCCTATCGTGGCCCCCTTAGTGCAATTGTATGTGGGTTCTAATCTAATCTTATAAGACAGCGTAGGTCTTCGCCCCCGTCATAAAAATTTGTATTCTAATAAGGTGGCCCAACTGCTAACTTTAAGACAGGACTTATATCAGAGTCGGCGCCATCTAGTTGTGTATTTTTAAAGTTGATTATATACGTCTCTCTTACGGAACTCTTAATTAAAACAGCTAAACTACTAAATACGCTTTTGTTTATCAGAGTAGAATGGTTGAAAAACAAGCATTGTACAGTAACTGGATTATCTCATCATTTATAACTAAACATGTAGTGAAAAACTTATTTACAAAATCAAGCATCTTAAGCTAGCAAGTGTTTTCTGCAATAGACGTTGATCATGCACACATCTATTTTTCTCTTTCTCGTTTATCCGTTTCTCTCTCTCTCTCTCTCTTTCCGCTCTTCCTCACACATAAACAAATCAATTCATTAATTAATTAAGCAGATGAATCTTAAACAAATCATAGTCGATCAAATCAAATCAATCAATTAATCAACCAAAATCAATAAATCATGTCTTATAGTTTGCGGGAACCAGCTTACAGTTCAAAAACTGATTTGGTTTATTTAATTAGTTTGCTTGCTCAAAATCAGCCACAGTTCAAAATTGCTATAACGGAAATAAAAGATAAAAGGTTTTAACGGTTTATTATTATATGCGAATCAATAACTACGAAGTTTAAAACCAAGAAATACGTATCGCATAATGTTATTAATTAATTTAAAAAATCGCGTAACACACCTTTATCCAATTAACGAAAAAAACGGGTAGAATAAGAGCTGATGCAAAGTTGGTTGATTTATGACAGCCTCCCCCTATAATGACACATTAAAATCTTTATTGGCATTTTTGTAAACAATATCAAGTAAAACATATATTAAAAAATAATACGCATACCTTCAGATGTGTTTTTTATTTCAACTGTTCGAATAATAACGGCTTTGGGGAACTAAACTACCTATTGAAATATTTGATACAGTTCACTAAACCGTTTTGTGTTTTTACTTATGGATAGTTGATATAAAACTGGTTATTGGCTTTCCCATCATTAAGTAATTTAGAATGTAAAATATACAAACGTAATTATCTAGATCACCTTACTGCAACTCGTATTTACCTTTCCCTTTCGCAGACTACTTGCAGCGAACTTATATGAAATTTATATAAAACGATGGTTATTTACAACATACATTTTAAAATGATTTCACCTACATGATAAAAGTGCTTTTATAGAATGCATTTGTTATTTAACAGTTATATAACTTCATTATGATTGGAAAGTGAAAAGTGGAAATATTTTAAAAAATTGCTGCTGCAAAAAACATTAATGTCCAGTATTGGGTGAAATAATAATCATTTACTACCCTAGCGTTTTATACAAGCAGATTCTCTATCTAAACCGGCATCACCTTTACATTCGAAATTATACCTGAGTATCTGTATGTTCAATTACTCACACACACACACACACACACACACACACACACACACACACACACCACGCACGCACGCACGCACGTACGCACGCACGCACGCACACGCACACGCACACACGCTCACACCCTCACACGCACACACGCACACACGCACAGACGCACACACGCACACACGCACACACGCACACACGCACACGCACACACGCACACACACACACACCACACACACACAAATTACTTTAAAATAAATAAATGAGCTTTAATTAAGTAAAGCAGGTAACTAGACATTATAAATAAACACAATAAACAGGATAGAATATACCTGTGTTGAAGATTTTTTTTCAGCTAGTATTTAAGTAATGATGATAACAGAATACTCTTTAGTATCGATTAGCGTTTTGTGATGGAAGGTCAGTTTAAGCATCCCTTTTCTGCAATAGTAGTGGGGCCACCTGGTTGTGGGAAATCGTACTTTATGATTGATTTTCTAAAAAATATCGAAACTGCGATACAGCTTTTGAAAAAATTGTCTGGTTTTACGGCGAATGGCAACCATTATTCAAAGATCTCTCAGTATAATTTCAGAAAGGATTACCTGATATGGAACAATTTGAAGAAGAAAAACCGGTCTTAATAATAATTAACGATCTAATGCGCGAGACTAACAGTTCGGTGGTTGATATTTTCATCATAGAAATCTAAGCGTGTTTTTCGTAACGCAAAACATATTTCATCAAGGACGTGAACAGCGAGATATCTCACTCAACGCTCATTACATAATCTTGTTTAAGAATCCATGTGACAGGGCACAGATACAGCATTTAGCAAGACAGATTTCACCTGACAACCCGAAATTTTTAGAGGCATCGTACCAAGATGCTACTTCTAATCCGCACGGATATTTATTGTTCGATTTACACCGCATGTGTTACGCTATAGAGCAAACATATTCGGGCCTCAAGGTATTTGCCAAGTATATATAGCGACAAATGGGTTTAAGCCTCACAGTCATAAAGATTACATCATATATGATGGTTGACGCTTTAATCGGAAACACCGATATCCTGCGCGCATTAGCCAGATTAAGTAAAAGTCAACGTGACGCTTTATTGAAATGTCTGAATAGTAACCAGGTGGAATGCATTTGTGAGTGTGCACATAACATTTTAAAAGGTCGTGCACCTCTGTCAACTGATCAGAAGCAGTGACTCTCTCAACATAAGCACACTTTAAGGCGGTTGGCGGAGAGAGAGGAATCTATAAAAAAGAAGAAACAGTTTCTCGTACAGAAGGGCGGCGCATTTCTACCGCTCCTGTTAGGACCATTACTTGGCGGAATTCAGGGTAACTATGGACCACAATCTGAAGAAGAAGATGATTATTCTACCTATGGATTTTATTAAGTATTAAAAACCAAAATGACCCACCATGACAAATGGCGGCAGTACAATGAGGTTCTTTAAAGATATCTACACTTTTCCAATCGGTTACGTCAACCCGCTAGTATAACAATCAGCGGTGATGAAGATGATATCAGGGATTCACCGAAACGCAAAGGTCCGGCAGACGACGAGATAGTTTCAACACTGCCTGTTTCATCAGGAAGAAAGTTGAGGCTTTCTTGCGTTTACTGAATGCGGGCGGTGATGTATTTTGGGATAAAAGGGGTACTGTCATAATAAAAGGTGAGATCATCCCTCATTCTAACATTATCGATTTGGATCACGAAACGTTAAGACAGCGAAAAACTACAAACCCACACGGCTGGCGACAGTTTGCAACGTACATTAAAGAAATAAATATATCACGAGAGTTTTTACTCAAAGACGTGATGCTACTGTATCACCCAACATTGAACCGAACCTCATAACTATAGGTGAGAATTACGATGCCGATAGTGAATCGAGGGAAACCCCGCGAAGATCCTTTCAAAGAAGAAAACTTTCAATAGACTGGGATACGTGGAGAACCTAACATGGATGCTGTATACTATGATCCAGAGCATCCTGCCGGGTTTGCGGGTATAGCACCTTTAGTTAACGCTGTAAAGGGTATATATGGTGAAGTGAAAAAATGGCTGAAGGCTCAGGAGACTTATACGGTTCATAAACCTGTCAGAAAAAAAATTTCCCGTAATAGGTATATTGTGAGCAACATTTACGAGCTGTGGCAAGCGGATCTTTGCGATATGCGAACTTTAAGTAAACACAATAGTGGATACAACTACATACTAACGGTTATTGATGTGTTTAGCAAGAGGGCCTGGGTAAGAGTTCTTAAAACAAAGACAGCAGCATCTATAATTGAAGCATTCACCGATATTTTTAAGGAAAGTGAGAATACACCGGCAAATCTACAGACGAATAAAGGCAAGGAGTTTGTAGGAGTCAGTGTACAAAACTTTTTCAGGAAACAAAATATCAATTTCTATGTAACAAATAACCCTGATGTAAAAGCATCTGTAGTTGAAAGATGTAATAAAACATTGAAAACAAAGATGTGGCGTTATTTTACCTACAAAAATTCCTACAGGTATATTGATGTGCACCAAAAACTTGTGACTGCTTACAACAATAGCCCTCATTCAAGTATAAAGATGGCCCCTGCGTCTGTAAACGATGAAAACATTTTTGAAGTGTGGAATAATCTGTACGCGAAAGGCTTAGGCACACACGTCATCCTAAATATAAAGCCGGTAAACATGTTAGAATCGCCAGAACTAAGTACACCTTTGAGAAGGGATATGAAACGAACTGGAGCGAGGAAGATTTTCCAATTAGTGCAGTGATAAAAATAAGTCAAGTTTTATTACACAACTGCCAAAACGAATAAGATTAACAGGCTCATGGGTTGTAGGCATTTCGGAAATTCAGTACCCTTGTTCTTTTGCCGCTGTAAGTGCGACAGACAATTTAATTTATTATAGAACTGATCCACACCCAGGAGAAGAGGATGTGTTAGAGACGATATTAAAAAAGGCTGCATCACATTTCCAACACGACAGCGAGAAAGCCATTTATATTAAGGACGGATGGTATGTGTTTCGTTTCGCCTCGGGGAATTTTGCCAACATTGAAGAAATTGCTAACGAGCTTAATAATCACGGGTTAATGAGTAAATTGCTAACAATCGAATACCATAATATAACTAAGCGCGTCACTACGAAATTAAAAACCTCCCTCTCGCCATTCGGATTCTCACAACGTTTAGCTTTACAGCTGGGTTATCGGCCATATCAAAACATAGCTATAGAACCAATACCCCCACACCCTGCTTGTATATGGATAGGATTACCAACGCAGATGTTTGTTTATTGCGATATCGTTAAATCGCAAATTGTGGGCGATGTTTTATCTCCGCTTATGCGTATAATAAATGTTACTTCTGAAAACTATGCTTACGGAGGACATAAAGATGTGGTTTTTTCACCTACACACTACATACCCGTAATGACACGGGAATTTGAAAACATCGAGATTAATATAAAAACAGATACGGGTGCAACAATACCATTCGAGTTGGGACGTCGTGTCTGAAGCTACGCTTTAGGAAAGTGCAATAATGGTTTGTCCTTATCAACAATATTATATGAATCAGGCCGGTAACGGCATTGGATATATCTACAGAGGCGCACTATATCAGCATGGTCACGGAATAGGAAGCTGGCTAGATGGTATATTTAGAAGTATAATACCGTTATTTAAGTCTGGTGCTAAGTCCATTGGAAAAGAAGTTCTCAGAACGGGTGCTAATATTCTTGGTGTCGTCATAGAGGATCGACCTGTTAAGGAATCGTTTCATGAAGGATTTCACGAGGCAGGTAGAAATCTTAAGCGTAAAGCCGATGAGAAAATCGATAAAATGATGGAGGGTTCGGGCTATAAAAGAGTACGTCTGGCCAATAATAACCAGTCTCTACCGAGAGCTGTTGCCGCTAAGAAGAAGAAACCTACTTACGACGATATATTTTCAAGATAATGGCTTTTCTACATGCTCAATCATGTGAATGCCGAATTGGATCTGTTCGCTTTACCGTCGACGCAGACAAGTATAAAGAGTGGTGAATGGATATTTTGCAAACCATTATCAGCTCTTAGTGATGATGCCCCAATAGAATTTGTAGTGCCCCGAAAAGGAAACGATTACATAGATTTAAGTCAGACCATGTTGTATATTACAGCTAAAGTTATGAGGCAAGATGGTACAGCACTTACTGATGCGGATGTTGTAGCACCGATAAACAATTGGATGCATTCGCTTTTCTCACAAATGGAGGTTTACCTAAATCAGAAGATGGTGTCACAACCAAACAACACCTACGCCTACCGCTCATATTTCGAAACGTTGCTAAATTATGGAAAGGAGGCCAAACATCTAGGTTGTACCTTATGGTACAATAACACAGTTGGGCAGATAAATACACTGGGAAACGCAAATAACGGTTTCTCGAAACGCCAAGTACTTGCAGTGAACAGCAAACAAATCGAGATGATTGGTCACGTGCACTCGGATTTGCTTAATCAGGAAAAGTTTCTCATAAGCGTTGTTGAATTAAAGGGTGAATCTGTACGATCAAGAGATACCTTTAGTCTAATGGCGGTGCAAGGTTCAAATTACAAGACGCGAATTATGGACGCTAGTTTATTGGTGAGACGTATGCGAATCAATCCCACTATTCTAATTGTACACGCTAAAGCTTTAGAAACAACTGCGGCAAAATATCCTGTTATAAGGACCGACGTAAAAGTGTTAACTACACCTACAGGCATACAGTGAAAATCATTGAATAATATCTTCCTGGGGCAGTTATCTAAACGATGTATCGTAGGTTTTGTCGCAAATAAAGCCTTCAACGATGATTACCCCTCAAATCCATTTAATTTTCATCACAGCAATATTAATTACATGTCTTTATATATTGACGACCAACAAATTCCTTCCATAGCCTTACAACCAGACTTTACAGCTAATGGTTTATATGTAAGGGCATATCACACTTTATTCTCCGGTACGGGTATTCATTTTTTGAATGAGGGCAACGATATATCGAGAAACGACCTAACCCCTGACTTGTTTGCAAACGCTAGCATACACTGGAATTTAGTTAGAAACGGTTCCCTTCGTCTAGAAGTCGGATTTGAAGAAGCTCTCGTAGAAACCGTTAACTGTTTGGTGTACGCCGAATTTGATAACGTGATTGAGATCGATAAACATCGGAATATGGTCGTGGATTTCGCCTGTTAAAAGGGACAGCTCTAGATCACAAACTTCAGTATCCAGCAGCAAGTGAAAGAAGATGGACGCATACTTGGACGTACAAGGGTTTAGAGGTGTTGGTAACGAATTCATACCGAAAGAAATTGCCGTGGATTTAGAGGATAAATATCACGACTTGAAATGGCGGTCAGAGTATGTGCCATACAACGATTTCCAAGAGGATCGGATAAGAACTCTGCTGCCGTTTAACAAAATTCACGTTAAGGGTAGTGAAAAACAACAGTTTTTAAGATTCCTTAACAAACAAATACTAAACTTGGACTAGATTGGTTGTCCGTCGATTAAAAAAATTGAAAAAGGAAGCAAAGGCGTATAGTTGTTTAAACCATAAGATCGAGGAGCCTATGTGCACTCTGGAAAACGCATTACTACTGCAAGACTAGGCGCATACCAACTCCAAAGATGTATACGGTACAAGTGCTGAAATGTTTGAAATCGATCTCCAGCCACAAGAATGTGTTTCGAATTGTATGTGCTTCTAATGAGCTGCCCCGACACGCACCTAGACCTTGTGCAATTATTGTAATCACGGATCCAGCAAACCAACCAGGTTCCGCTACAACAAAACGACGTTGCAGGATTACCATTGGCATGTATGTGGACTTTACACGATAATGTTTTTGTATTTTAGAATAAATAATTTACCAATGTTTGATTTTGTAAATAAGTTTTTCACTGCATGTTTAGTTATAAATGATGAGATAATCCAGTTACTGTATAATGCTTGTTTTTCAACCATTGCACTCTGATAAATAAAAGCGTATTTAGTAGTTTAGCTGTTTTAATTAAGAGTTCCGTAACAAGAGAGACGTGCATGATCAACATTAAAAATACACAACTAGATGGCGCTAAAAATCAATTTTTACTCAAGGGGGCTGGAGCGCAGATCCTGATACCGGTCCTGTCTTAAAAGTTAGCACTAGGACCACCTTATTAGAATACAAATTTTTATGACGAGGGCGGATGCCTTTTTTTTAGGTTAGAACCCACATACAATTGCACCAAGGGGGCCACGATAGGGGCCAAGTCCCAAGAGCTAGTTTCTGCACTTGTCTTATAAGGTTAGGGCCCACATACCATTTCCAACCAGAAGGCCGCGACAGGGGCGAAGTCCCAAAAACAAGATTTGAAGATCTACACGTGTTTACAAGTTAGCACTCGGACCCCCTTATTTCAAATTTCTGGCCAAGGGGGCTACGACAGGGTCGCAGACCCGAACACAAGATCGAAGGCCTACATGGTAGTTCCTACACTTGTCTTACAAGAACGTCTTTATTATTAAAAACACTTTCAAAATTTCCGCGCAGGACCAGGTCTCCGTGATAGTTCCCACACTTGTCTTTTATTACTAAAAACATTTTCAAATTTCCCGCGCAAGTCCAGGTCTAAGGCCAACCACTTTCTCAAGGTCAAACCGAGGTCAGTCCTGGGAAATTCCCAAGGTTAAATGACGTCACAAAAAGTGAAAGTAGTGTCCGTATTCTACTCATAACCTCTATCCCTTAGGGGTTGAGTTTCCCTTAGTGTGCGCGTACCTGGTAAGGGGTGCATGTTACCCAAATTTGTAGTTCAAAGGTCTAACGGTCTCACCTGGGCGTTGATTGATAAGTGAGTCAGTTAGTGAGTGAGTCAGGACAAAGCCTTTTATTAATATAGATACATATAGCATAAATATGAAATTTATATACACTAAAGTAGATCATTTAAGGTTTGTACAATCAGACTAAATTTATAATTAATAACCAATGATTATTCTTGGTTTAGAACATTTCAAGGTCAATACCCTATTTTTCATTACAGAAATAAGTTTTAAGTTTTGTTTTTCATAATACGATAAAATTGGAACGATGGTGATTCAGAGTAAATTTTCTCTTTTCCTCTAAAATAATCAGGGAAACCAGTATAACAATATACCATAGAAATTCCGAAGTTGCGTTGTAAAATACAACAACCGGTGTAGTATTATTACCATAGACAATTTACAACATTTGCTTTTCGTTTCTTTAAAAAAAATTCTTCAAATATTCAACTTAAATGGTAACATTTTGGATATTCGCAGAATGTTTGTTAATACGTGATAATTATCGTTGTTATAGGTAATATTACTGCTTATGTATCGAAAACAAAATACAATAATATTCCTGTTATAATATTGATCATTCTGTACATAAGTAGATAATTAAAATTCGTTCAGATATTGCATTTTAAAATTGAAACATACATGGTCAGACTTCCGGTTCCACTACAACCAAAACGCTAAACTTCCTTTTCAGTAACAGTTTTTAAAGTACCTTGTTCCACTGCCTCAATAATTCTTGGGTCGTTGCTCTAAAGAAAATTCTAAGGTTGTTATAAAAAAGACTGCAAATTAGATTTGTTATTTTGATTTTATTACAAATACGGTTTTTTAAAATAACAATTCAACAGAATATTTAACTGTTATACGTTTAGCATTGAAAATCGTTCGGTTAAAATCTTGTTATTAATTTTATTTAATTAGAACAAACATAATTGCCTAATTAAGAAGTTTACATTTTCGTTAAACTTTGCTACCCAGTCAACACTGACTGAAAACGTTTCAGTCACGAAAGTAAATCACGAAAAGTGATTATTCTTATGTAAATTCAATAATGTGGAAAATGTTTTGTTGTAAATGTAAACGGTTCTACATATTTGATTGCGTTTAGAATATTATGAACTAAAATAGAAATGGGTACACTTCATCAAATTATCAACTGTGAGAATATCAATTATAATAAATCACAAATAGTATATTGAGTATCAAGAACAGTAAGGGATGTTTACTGGTCGACGGCCATAGCGAAGCCTCCAATTTGGCCGGAGACCGGAACAACTTAATGTTCGTGATGCTCATACTGTTTTTTGCACGATTGTATTAAATTTACCACAATAGAAATTATTTAATTTCTACTAAATAAACGAAAAGTCAAAAGTGACGTTTTAAATAGAAATGTCAAAATTTTTTCTTGAATTCAGAAGCAGTTTCTGTAAACTCAAGTACTGCACAAGCCAGCGGGATTACAATTAGTAATTGTAGTAATTGTACGTTTAATTTCAATGCCAAATAAATATTTTTTTGAATGTTTTCTGAATTATATAATTATATATTTAGATTTTTACTTACCGCGCTACATGCACGGTAAGTGAATTACTTTCCCGACGTGTGTATCCTAGTCACCAGTAAAAACAACCTTCTGATCTCGCAACAAACCCGGTAATTAACTAAAATCGTCCTATCGTGCAAAAAAAAATGTTTCAAACGTTTTAATCTACAGTAAGGTCCGAAAGTCCTGTCACGCCCCCTTTTTTGTGTTATGATGCGTACTTATATGTAATTTTTCTTTTCAGGAGATGGACACAAGTATGTATAGTGTGGAAGAACGTGTTTTGGCAAGTGCATGGGCTCATGAACGTGCACACTCTGGGAAAACCATGAGAGATGTGCAAGGGGATTTTGCGGCACGATTCAATAAAGAAGCACCACCCAAGAGAATGATACTGCAATGGCAACAGAAACTGTTCACAACTGGATCCGTTCTGGATGGAAAGAGGACAGGTCGACCATCAACACGATAAGAAACTTGTGCAGCAGTGGCGGATTCTGTGACCAGATCTCCCAAGAAATCATTTCGAAAAAGATCTTCTGAACTTGGAATTCCAAAAACGACTATGCTGACACACATGAAAAAAGATCTGGAATTAAAATGTTTTAAGCCAACATTCGTAAACGAGTTGAGTGATGAGGACATTCGGCGAAGACATGAAGCTTGCTCAAGATTACTCGATGTGTTTGTGACACTCCCGCAGCGAGGCAAAGTTTTCTTCTCAGACGACTGTGCAATTTACCGATCTTCTCGGAATAGGGGTATTTTCTTCTGGAGCAAAGAAAATCCATATTATTATGAAGAGTTAGAGAATAATCCACCACATGTTATGATCTGGGCAGCAATGTCCAGTAGGCATCTGATAGGGCCGTATTTTTTTGACGGTACTGTCAATCAACATTCTTACTTGGAAATGTTGCAGGAATGGTTCATTCCACAGCTTCAAAGACTGAACATTCTTGATGACAGTTGGCTCAATAAGATGGAGCTCCTGCTCACTACGTTCTCCGTGTCCGAGAATTCTTGGATGAAGTGCTACCCCAGAGGTGGATAGGGAGAGGATCGCAGCATCTGCGAGCGCCGATCGAGTGGCCTCCCAGGAGTCCAGATCTGACATCATGCCACAATTCTCTGTGGGGAATAATTAAGCAGAAGGTCTTGAAACAACGATATCAGTCTGTTGAAGGATTAAAGGAAGCTGTTAGGGAGGCATTCAGGGATATCACCCTGCCTATTCTTCGGAAAATCTCACACAGGACCTGGCGCCGCATCATTTTGTGCCGTGACAATGACGGTGTCCATACTGATATTCTGGACCACTAAACAACTTAAAATTGTAACTATCAACATATGCTGTGGCATGTTCGCAAATACACATACACATACAACACATACAATCATCCCACAAATAGGGGGTGGTGACAGGACTTTCGGACCTTACTGTATATTGGTACCAAATATAGTATATCAAAAATGTTTCAGCTGTTATATGCAAAGAACACAATAATAAAAGGACGTTATTATAATTATATCCGTTTCAATTTTGAAATTTGAGTTGGGTTACATTGTTTTGTAACAAAACAACATATGCTTATAACGTCAAAATAATTTCAGATGCTTTTGGGTCATTACCAAAAAAATATTTTAAGTTTCGCTTTATTTTAGTAGCAAATTGAATTAGTAAGGTGTCAACAAAGTTTTATGTATTTTGGTCAGAATTTTCACTAAACTTAACATACTTCAATTGTTTCAAACTTTAAAACTAAAAGGCAAATTTACACGTGTCAAGTAGCTAAAGCAGGTTACTAAATCAAGTGAATAAATTTAGTTACTTGTATCGTGTAAACCACTTGATTTAGTACTGGATCAACTATTGGATTTAGTGAAACGTTTAGTCAAGTAAATAGAAAGACGTTCTATTTACTCGCGCAAGTTGCTTCCACCACCCATGCTTGGCTGCAACTAAAAGCTGAATAAACACGAGTAGGCTGGTCGGTTTAGTAGAGTTCGTTAGTACGGACTGTCCAGAACGTATTTTTGTGTTGGCTTGTGTGTATCATGACTTGTGCATAGAAGTGAGGTTAAAAATGTCTCTTTGGAATGAAGAAACATTAACGTTCGTACAAGAATATCGTGAAAGACCTTACTTTTGGGATACAAGAGCGTCTATTTATAAGAACAGGCAAGCCCCGAGAATCAGCTTATAAGGAGATCCAGGAGATAATGGGAATTGAAGGATTTGGTGTATCCGAAATTGAAAACAAAATACAGGTTTTGAGATCGACTTACTCCCAAGAAAAAAGGAAAATACGGAACTCTAGGAAGTCGGGATCGGATCCGAAACACAGGATAATCTTAATAATGTAAGTATACTTTTTATTATACTAATATATTTATTGATATAATTAAAAAATCATCTGTTCCTGCCATGTGACAGTACCTTCCCCCATAAAGTACTCACAAATTCGATCTCTCATTTCTCTTGCAAGTCTTGAATAATGATTACTTCCCAATGTTCCTGTTGAAGGCAAGGGATTATTAATTTCGTTTCTCCAAGAACCTAGCATAATACGTCCACTATGTATATCTTCTTCATCTAATAATCCACCTAGTGGTAAGTGTTATTTGAAGTGGTTCTCAAGTGGTTGTGTATTGAGCAACACGCCTGAATAATTTTATCTACCGTTTCTGGTAAGCATGCTATAGGCTTTTCGAAAATTCGAAATCTACTAACCAGAATTCCGAAAGCATTTTCTACTATCGTTCTGGCCCGAGAACGGCGATAATTAAATTTTTTGGCTCCTTTGAAATATAGTTTCATTAGATAAGTTTTTAGCGGAAATGCTTCATCACTTATAAGGAAACCACAATGTAGTAATACACCACTCTCTAGTGCCTCAAATAAAGGTGATTACTGTAAAACTCCGCCATCGGATTGTCTTCCAGGGCATCCAACATTTATGTAGCGAAAACAATAATTGTCGTCCACAACAGCTAACGAAACAATGTAATTAAAAAATTCACTTCCACAATGTGCTGGTGCGTGAATTGTGAAATGTTTTCCATCAATCGTACCGTAACATTTTGGAAAGTTCCATTTTAGACGAAATCCATTTTCAATGACGTTCCATTCTCCTTCGGAAGCAGGCACCAAAAAGAGAGAGAAAAATTTAATACTGTATTTTTTAGTATTCTAGGTACAATGTGCAGAAGTAAGGAGAAAATCAAGAGAAAATATTGACTTCCACAAACGAAAACTACGTGGAACTCCCAACAAAAAAAAATCCGACTGACGTCAAAAGTGAAACACGTTTCAACAGTAATCAAGGAACTAAAACGGATAAGCGAAACCGTGACCCATGAACTTGTCATTTAGAATCAATACATGGCTCAATTAATGGCGTAAATAACTCTGTCAGCCATAAGGGCACAGGACCGCATACCGTCTATCCTCACACATTTTAACTGCAAGACTTGCAATGTATTAATCACAATACTCCTACGTCCCACACCAGAAATGAATCTGCTGTATCATATGTGTCTAAGCCTATGCTATCCCCCACATATTCATATTTAAATCACGCAAGTTGTAGCAATGGATCGGCAAATATGAGTTATAACCAGCCGACAACGAAGTTTCACAGGCAGACAATATAAGCCAAGCTTTCTCCAACATTTAATATCATTATATAATATGTATATGTTTTTGCAAATAAACATGTAAAAAAAAATGTTTTTATACTTTAACTTACGTTTATGTATTCCTTGAGAGTTTCGTAAATACCATCGCATACTTCGGGCACAAATTTGGAAATTGCCGGCTTCCAATTTGATTCTGGCCGGAATAGCAGTTCGCATTATAGTATCGTTTTTCGTGATTTTAAAGGCAATTTGATTCAACAGTGTGTCAAATTACTCTGTGGTCATTCTCATACAATTTCTGTGTTCCAACAAATCTTCAGCTGCAAGTTCTCTTAGTAACATAGAAGAAGCACCATATGTTTCTCTCCGAGACGACCATTTTCGTACCCACCAACGTTTTTTCGCGTTAATGTTGTCTGAAAGTATTTCTACCAATTCACCACATATATTCAATATACAATTCTGCATTAATGCACGAACATCTGTACTTGCGGCCATGTTTAAGAGAACACTTAACAAGAATACTAAAATATATGTAGACGCACATTAAACTACTAAACGGATTTATTTAGTTACTTGGTTTAGTAACTTGCTTTAACTACTAGCCACGTGCAAAGCCGCCGTTAAATCAATATAGGGAAAAAATCCCAACAATCTTTAAAACTGAAATATCATCTAACATGATTTGTTATAACCATAGTTTTCTTGTACTTTAATTTTCTTTCCAGTACATCAAATTGTATATATTACAAGTGTTATAAAACATAGGAGCAACGCAAATATGCGTATGGTAGAACATTTCATTTGTTTGAAACTGTGACCCGAGCTGGTAGCGTAGTGGTGACACAACCTGCTTAGAATTCGGGAGGTAATGGGGTCGATTCCCGTTACCGTCTACCTTGTATGAGGTTTTTTCAGGGGGTTTTCCTCATACACATGTAGCGGCACGGTCACTGCGTATATGTACACCATGTGCGGCTACTTAGGCGAATACTGGGGTAGTATTATCCCTCGGGATAATTTTCAAAACACTCGCGACTCGAAAAAATTTCCGAAAATAATCCAAGCACTAGGGAGATTACAAGTGAATATATACCGTCCAATTAGAGATATGCTTCCCGGTTTGTTTATGTAAAATTTACGAAAACTCATTTTTTTAGAGATGCGCGCGGGTAAATGCGATATTGTACATCTAAAATCATTAGATATAAGTATAATACCATTTTTTCTTAAATTTCTCACAAAATAGATTAATGTTATGTTAACTACATTCCATAATTTTTTAAGCGTATAACATGGCATATAATGTCTGGATGCTTAAAATTTATGGTTTTGTATAGGTTATTCTTGGACGCAATAAAAATGGTTAAAGGTTGCCCTCAAACATTAAGATGAGGTTTGGGTACTGAGAATAGAATTTAATACACAGTATTGGATGAACATCTTTGAAATGTTAAAGGAAGATACCATATTTAACGGTTTCTTTCTGGATAAACTGTTCATTCAATTCTGATTTTTACCTTTAATACACCTACCCATAGTTAATTGGTCATTTTAATCTTAACTTTTGACGATGTTCCCCAAGTTAGTTTTTATTTACAGCTATGTTGCATGTTTTTAGATCAAATTTGCTTAGAATAAAATATTCACAGAATCGGACAAACAAAGAATGCCGTTGCTCAATCAGGGAGACCCACTTTAATGAATGAGATGCCATCCTTATATGGAGCCAATGATTATTTAGTTAACATTCCATCATTTGTAAGTACCGCTCCTGTATCAGAACGTACATTTATTCAAACACCATGTGCCGAGGATTTCAATGATTTAAATTACGTAATAATGAATGAAAGTCAGTTTTCGCGATCCTCTGATCCTAATTCACCCGTGGATCTGTAACTCAATCTTAGAAGCAGATTATATCCTCTTTTTGAGTCAAATTTGGCTTCCACGTTATGTAAATGTTATAAACTCTATTATGTCACCCCTCTAATAAACAATTATTTAAAATGAAATAAATTTGATAAAAAAGACTATTTTTAAGATTGTGTCACGCACGATTCAAGAGATTAAATGGCTAATGTCTCGGCAATAATAAATCGTTTTAAGGATGAACACCCTATATATGTTTATATATTTGAATTCTCTGTTAATGCTGAGCAAAATGATATAAAATGATATCGGAGTGAAATTTTGGGATTTGTTTTTTCAATCTGTCTAGTTTTAACTTCTATATTCATATTGCAGACTATTTTCTTTGCATATACAGGGTGGTCCATTTTGCTCGATGTTATTTTTCTCATTTTTATTAAATGGCACACCCTGTATTTTATTATAGATTTGAATAGTATCTTTTACGGGCTTTCGATAGATACTTACTTTTTACTACCTATTCCTTATGAAACAATGTTAATTGCTTTAAAACCGTGAAGCTATACGTTTATGGCACAATTCAACATTTTCACTATAAAAGAGCAACATTTAATAATTATTTACTCACAGAACTGCATAACTATAAAATTTAAAATGGAATTAAAGGACACAATGAATAACAGTAACTTAGTTTTCGATTGTCTTTTTCTTAACAACTTAACAAATGAAAGCCACTTATTAGAAATAATTCGTGAGGACTTGTCAGATAATTATCTGATAGTGACTTCGTTATTTACTTAGTGTGCGATGAATTTTTCAAAAGAAAAGTTGATTAATATGATCTATGTTTTGGGAGAAGCTAAAAGGAACTGTGTGTTGGCATCCATGATTTATAAACAAAAGTACTCTTTAGCTAGACATGCAAGACCTGAAGCGTTTCAACTTGTATGAGAACGATTTGAAGAAACAGGAAATGTCATATACAAAAAAAGACATGTAGAAAATCGTACAGATCCAAAAACGAAGAAAATGAGTTGACTGTTTTATTAAATTTAGAAGAAAATCCTCACGTAAGTGTTCGTCAGATTGCGGTACAAGTAGATCTGAGCTAAAGTTCAATACAAAGAATTATAACCAAACATAAATATCACCCATCCATTTGTGTTTGCATCAAAACCTACGACCGCAAGATTTCGCAACTCGCGTCGCATTTTGCAAAATTATTCTGGACAAAATTAACCAACAAGCCAATTTTGTTGACTTTGTGCTATTTAGCGACGAAGCAAGTTTTAATAGCATAGGAGTCGTTAATAAACGTAATAGTCACTATTAATCCGTTGAAAATCCACACTGGGTACGACAAGTAGATTACCATCATCAGTGGACTGTGAATGTGTGGGGAGGTATTATCAATACTGATGTAATAGGACCTTTCTTTCTCGATGGTCCCTGACAGGCGAAAGAAGATTTGCCACAGTTGCTTGAAAATGTGAATCTACATACCCGACAAGTTATGTTTTACCAACATGATGGATCCCCGCCGCACTACCATAATCGAGTACGTTTGGTTTTTACAAAATTGGTGCGAAGATCGCTGGATAGGTCGCGGTGGTCCCATTGTTTGGTCAGCGAGATCAACCGATCTCACTCCCCTAGACTTTTTTCGGTGGGGATATGTGAAATAGTAGGTGTATGGGGATTTGCCTACTACACAAGCCAATCTGAAACTTCGAATTACTGAGGCTTTTCGAAGTATTCGAAGAAGCACCCTTCAAAATGTCAAAGCAACCTTTACTGGGCGGTTGAAAATGTGCATGTTTGAACATTTAATATAAAATTTGTAATTCATTGTGTTCTTTACTCCCATTAAGTTTAAGGTAAAGTTCATAGTTATGCACTTCTACGAGTAAATAATTAAAAACACTTAGGAATAGGTAGTAAAAATTAGGTGAGTACCTATTGAAAACCCGTAAAAAATGCTATTCAAATCTGTAATAAAATACAGGGTGTACCATTTGAAAAAATAAGAAAAATAACATTGAGCAAAACTGACCACCCTGAATATGCAACGAAAAGAGTCTGCACTCTGAATGTAGAAGTTAAAACTAAACAGATTGGAAAAACAAATCCCAAAATTTCACTCCGATATCTTTCAAGATGGCGGAACAGGAGCCTACTTAATTGACTAATTTTTTTACATAGAAGTGTCAATAACTTAGTAACCGTTAGTTGTAGATCCATAGTACCTTATGTCATTTTGCTCAGCATTTAACAGAGAATTCAAATATATAAAATTATATAGGGTGTTCCATTAAAAAAACACAAGTTTAGTGTAGTACTCGAAAATGGGACACCGTGTGTATACAAAAATATTTTTACCAGATGCTCCTCGTTGTTGACAACAATAATCTTTTATTAAAAATCAACGGTATAGGCGTAATCTTCCACCCCCAAATTGTGGGGACACCCTGTATATATATATATATATATATATATATATATATATATATATATATATATATATATATATATGTGGACATCACTTAACCACAGAACGCTTGGATACGCAATTTGGATAATAATACAGATGTAGGTCATCTTTTAAGATGATAATAGTTATTATCAGTGGACCATTAGTGTACAAAACACGGGTAACCCGCAATAAACCAGAGAAAAACTTTTTAATGTTAAGGCCAATCACTTTCAAAAAAATAGTTTCAGAAAGAGACATTCAATAGTAATTTTTCTTGTTACTTTTTAATTGATGATATCTGTTAAGGTTTAGACACAAAAAAAATAAAATCTGAGGGACCGCGCACTGCATTTCTTTGCCCTTGAGCAGTCGCGTGGGTAATAATAACACCATTGGTCACGTGGACGACAATGGTCATCCATCAATTATTTTTGAGTTTATCAATTTTATTTTTATTATAATATGTAATTTAATGAATTATACACATTTACTAAATGATTTACAAGTCTCCACTCTAAAATTATTACTGAAAAGGACAAATAAAGTGTTTACAATACATTTATTATACAATAGCATCATGTAATGAATAGATACAACAAATAATTTATTCAAAGATGGCAGAATTTTGAGTTTAATTTCAAACTAAAAAATGCCTCACAGTTCTTTTTTATAAACTAAAAATGTAAATAACGTAAAATTATAAATTACTTGTGAAATATTTTAGAGAATATTATACTTCAGCTGTATTATTCCTTTGTGTGCTAAAGATTCCTCAATTTCTTTACTTTTATAATTTTGTGTTCACCAAAACATAAATCAGTAGACATTATTTAATTGAAATTACATACAAATACTAATAATATACTAAAACTACTGTAAACGAACATTTTCAATAAAAGAGTACATACTTTTACAGTAATAGTCGCGTGGATGACAATTGTCACAAACTTAAATTTATTGCCTTATTGTAACACCACTTGCAATGTTGAAAGTTAAAATATTACTACACCCACAAATGTAATCTGTCTGGTATTCTAATAAACAAATGAAGATATGATATTTATTAGTGACAAGTAAGTGTGTCAAATTGTTTTGGTATTAGCTAGTGATTTTTATCAGTTAATATTCTTCGTTATTTCCGTAATAATGGCTGTAAACTACTCTTACGCTGAGCAAACGGATATGTTGATGGTTTTAGGATATTGCGAAGAAAATTGTCGCAGAACCGCTAGAGTATACAACAAAAGGTTTCCAAATCGTCGCGTGTCGAATCATAAAACTTTTGCAAACATTAAAAGACGCCTCCGAAAAACGAGAAAATTTGCACCGATCACAGCTGATCGTGGACCTGCTCGTACAATTCCACCCCCAGGGTAGAGGAAGAAATTCTGCAAATAGAAGAAAATTCAGAAGTAAGTAGTCGATGCTTAGTATTGCAACTAGGCGTTTCAAAGAAAATTGTTCATAGAGTTCTTAAAGAACAATTGCTATATTCTTACCATGTACAAAACGTCCAGGAGCTTTTGCCAGCTGATACCATCACGCGTATGGAGTTTTGTAGGTTCATTCAAGAAAGAACAGCTGAAGATGCCAATTTTCATAGCAAAATTCTCTTCACTGATGAGGCGTGCTTCAGAAGGAGGGGTATGACAAATTTGCACAGCGAACATGTATATGCAAATGAAAATCCATATGTCATCAAGCAACGCCACTTTCAACATGAGTTTAGAATGAATGTATGGGTAGGGATAATCGGCAGTTTCGTCATAGGCCCTGTCATTTTACCAAATCGTTTAAATGAAGAGAATTATTTAGACTTCCTTATAAACACCTTACCCGATTTATTGGAACACTTGCTGTTAGACCTTAGACGCGATGTTTGGTTTCCACACGACGGAGCACCACCTCATTTTACATTGAACGTTCGAAATCATTTTCATGTATAGTTTCCTAACAAATGGAGTAGACAGAAGAGCTGATGCTCCTGCAAAATGGGCACCTCCTTCACCAAATTTAAATATTTGCGATTCTTTTGTGTGGGGAGCTCTAAAGGGCAAATTGTATTCTCGTCTTGTAAACACACAGGACGAACTTTGGGCCATAATATAGAACGCTTCACAGTTCATTAGGAATGATGCAGAAATGTTAAAACGAGTACAGTTCAATTTTTTTGCATTGAATCAACCTTTGCATCCAGGAAGATGGTGGCCACATTGAGAATTTACTCTAGATCTAATCAACTACATACTTATCACTAATAAATACCATAACAAATTGCCTTATCGTCATTTATTTCTTAGAATACTAGACTACAAGGTTACATTTGTTTTAGGAAATGCAGTGCGTGGTCCCTAAGACTTTACTTTTCTTGTGTCTAAACATTAACAAATATCATCAATTAAAAAGTTGTTGCCCTTAACATTAAAAAGTTTTTGACTGGTTTGTGCTGGGTTACCCGTGTTTCGTACACTAATGGTCCACTGATAATAACTAATATCATCTTAAAAGATGACCTACATCAGTAAGGAGTACAATCGATCTAAGCGTTCTGTCCTTATGGATAAAATAACTTTTTCTTGAAAGAATTTTGAAGAAGAATACTAGCTAAACGAAACGTAACTGCATATAGGTAAGTTAAGTTAAATCGTCTTATTTTCGAACCAGGAATCTATGGTTAAGTGATGTCCACACGCTTTAGGAACACCCTGTATATATATATATATATATATATATATATATATATATATATATATATATATATATATATATATATACCGATATAACGAATAAAGGGATAGTTATACAATTCGATACAGCATACCGCTGTCATCTGGAATTTTTTTAAATAAGTCGAGTGATATATCACAAAAAAGCTTAATTTTTCCTCTTTCCAAAAAATATTGGTAATGTACCATTGTACTTCGAAATGTCTTATAAAATATCAGTTTTATTAATCTAAATTAAATTGTACTCTAATAATGATTTGCCCCTGGTAGGTTTTTAATATTAAACAAAAAACACTAGTATGTACTAAAAACGTCAACCACATCATTATTTGCGTACAGATTGTCAAAACTGATACTCATTTCAAATAGATTATCATAGAGTTTAAAAGTAAATTAAGAATAATGGCACATTTATGAGAAAAACAACGAATCCAAATACTAATACCGGGTGATTCTTTAATACTGATGACAGTTTGAATTTCCTGCAAAACAAAAAATTTTAAAGGTTGGTGATTATACATTGTGATTTATTTAATTCCAGTGGTGTATGTATAAATAGGTATCATTCTCTAAATTAATAATTTACTTTTAAATTACGAATAAATCTACTATTTCACAACAAATTTTACATTTACACTAAGCACATTTACATTATTAACATTTTACTAAATAAATGTCCACCGATATGTTCCGACACAATTCCACTCTACACTTCATATTGTCAAACACTTTTTCCAGAGTTGCAGGTGTATTTCTTTCAAGTTCCTCTTCAAAATTATGTGGATTTTCAGTTGCCCACGTTCGATAATTTTGATTATTAATATAGCCAGATAAATGAAACCATGCTTCATCGGTCATAAAAGTTACATTTAAAATAACGTTATTTAAATGAAGTAAATGTAAGTAAATGAAAAACAAGAAGAACAAATTAACGACGGCACTGGTATCAAAAAAGAACGAATAAAATAACTAAAAATATTTAACCACCAATTCAACGCCGTAAAAAAAAAACTAGAATCGTACGCGCGAAATTCAAACTGTTATCGGTATTAAAGAATCACCCGGTACTAGTTGGCTATGGCGATCGGAAACGTATCCATGGCGAAGCAAGTCATCTTTTTAACGATTTAAATCCTAAATATCCCCCTATAAGTAGATCTACAGTTACGCGATTAGTAAACAAATTTAATGAAACTGGTAACGCAAAGGATCTTCCAAGTTCTGGTAGACCGAAAAGTGCAACTAATGAAGATAAAACTTTAGATGTTCTATTAGATGCTCAACACAACCTTAAAACATCTACAAGTGTATTGGCAAGAAATCATGGTACTTGTAGAAAGTCTATATAAACTATTTTGCACAAAAAAAATTTCATCCGTGATAAAGTTCAAAACCAACAAGAATTGGTTGAAGATGTTTTGATCGACGATTAGAGTTTTGTGAAACAATTACAGGGAAAGTTAAGATGTAAAACAATTTCTTAGATTTTGTTGTATTTAGTGATGAAACCACATTTTGCTTGAACGGTTCTGTTAACAGACATAATTCTCGGTACTGGCAGATTGTAAACCGCACTGGATGGAGGAGATTCATACACAACACCAACGAAAAGTAATGTGTGGGCAGGTTTCGTAAAAAACCATTTGATCGGTCCTTTTTTTATTGAAGGTACGCTTACCGGTGCTTGATCTTCAAAATGAAATTATACCTGAAATAAACCGTTTATTACGATATATGAACGTATACTTTCAACAAGATGGCGCACCTCCACACTATCAAAAGAGACGTTAGGCAATATTTAAACACAGTTTTCCCTCAGAGATGGATTGGTCGAAGTGGTGTAATTGAGTGGCCAACAAGATACCCGACTTGATACCACTTAATTTTTTTTTCTGTGGGGCTATCTGAAAGAATGCGTTTACGCTAACACACCAACTAACGTAAATGTATTAAAGAATCGCATACGTCACGAAATGCAGGAAATTACTCCACAAATGATCAACAATTCTATTCGTAGCTTCGAAGAGAGGTTGTATCATTGTCAACAAATAAATGGCCACCATTTTGAGCACTTATTTGTAATAAAGTAACTGCTACTTTGTAAATTGTTTAGTTATAAGTTTTTGTACAACAAGATTTTGTGTAAAATTACATTTTTTATATTTTTGTTAAATTTCTCGCATAACATCATAGTCAAGTGGTACACTGCCAGTATTTTTGGAATGAGGGAAAAATAAGCTTTCCTGAAACCTCTGTTTCTGTTCTGTTTTCTGTAAAAAAATTACTCTAAAAAATGCAGAATACAATCCTATTCATCGTCCTAGAATTTCATAATTATATAAAGGTACGTCTCCGGATCGAGTTTAAGAGAGGAACAAATTTGGTATTTTTGATTTCTAAGAAAAAGTCTCTCATGATGATTTGCCCTGCTTGATTTCAAACCTCCTAAACTTAAATTACTTTTTACATATCTCAAACGAATCTCGACATAATATCACTTTTCTTCAAAATTTAGACTTAGCAAGATATCACTAACAACTGCTGACAATTAATAAGTCACTATAACTCCAAATCGAATATTCCCTATTTTGCTACAGTTTATACGCTATAAAGTTGACTCTAGAACAAAGAACTTCTTTGATTCAATCCTACGGAACTGGGGAAGAGTGCTATAGAGTAGTTATTACTACAAATCGCTATTAATATTATTACATACATAAATAAAAAGTTTACCTCGAGTAGGATTTGAACCTACGACATGTATATTGCCAGAATATCGCTCTAACCAAGTGAGTCATCGAGATACAAGCCCTAATCGATGAAAATTTTGTCTTTATGTATGTAGAACTAAATATAATGGTTATTACTAAATTTAACCAAAAATACCCGGTAGTTAGCATTTCTAACGTCGTAGCTAAGAAGTTGATAACCAAGTTCCTAGTAACAGGCTCTGTTTTAGACATTAAAAATCAACAAAATTGTAGAAGGAGGATGATGCGGCTTCAGTTTCAGTTCTTGCCCTCCATTCCGTGAGATAACCTCCAAAATTATTACTTAGAAGAAGGACAACTGAAACTGAAATAAGTAAATCCCATTTAGAGAGAATTTTCAAGCGGAACCAGATTTTACCATTTAATCCCAAATTCAAACACACCTTAGACAACGGTGATGAAGCCAAACGTTTTGATTTTTGTTTAGAGATGGGTAATAAGGTTTAGATAAGCGAATTATGTTCTCCGATGAATCCGCGTTATCAACAAATGGCGTCATTTCCTCTCATCGTCGCCGGTATTGGAGTGAAACAAATCTCCATTTTACTATTTCTTGACGAAGACAATATGTAAAAAAAGTTAATATGTGGTATGCGGTGTTATATCATAACATTACTGGTCAATATTTTTTCGAAATTAACTTAAAATGCTGATACATATGTGGAGGAGATGCTACAAAATTTTTTAACGGATAAACTTCTTAACTCCGACATTAGAAATGCTAACTTCCGGGTATTTTTCGTTAAATTTAGTAACAGAGAGCACTCTTCCCCAGTTCCGCAGCATTGAATCAAATAAATTCTTTGTTCTAGAGTCTACTTTACTAAACAGTAGCAAAATATCCTAGATTCGATTTGGAGTTATTAGTTGTCAGCAGTTGTCAGTGATATCTTGCTAAAAAATTATTTGTGTATCCTATGCAACGAAGTCCAAATTTTGAAGAAAAATATTATCTCTCTCGAGGTTGGGTTGAGTTATATAACAAGTAATTTACGTTTTAGGACTTTGAAATCACGCAGAGCATATCATCAAGAGTGAGAAATCAAAAATACAAATTTTTTTCCTCTGTTAAATCGATCCGAATATATATATATATATATATATATATATATATATATAATATATATATATATATATATATATATATATATATATATATATATATATATGTGATTATTCATTTTTAATATAATATTTTTTTTGAATTAGGTTAATGAATATCCTGCGTGAGTATTGCTTTAAACGGTCCTCCTCTTCAAACATTGCTCTTTTAATAACTGAAATTTTGATGGGTATGTAGTTATAAATTTCCAAAAAACATAATCGCGTAGGTGATGCCCGTTCCCAACCATGGTTTAATAGGGCTTGCAATGATGTATTATCGCAAAAGCATAAACTCTATACCAAATGGAAATCAAATAAATCTGCCGAAAATCACGTCGACTATATTGCCGCAGGGAATAGTTGCAAAAGCATCATCACCAAGGCCAAAAAGCTGTTTGAAGAACGTAGATGCAAAGAATTAGTCTCATGTCCTTTGGGTTGTCGTAAATTTTGGTCGTTAGCTAAAGCTATCAGTAAAAACTTTAGTACATTTTCCTTTCCTCTCATGACGGAGTAGCTGATCCTGCTGACAAATCCAACCTGTTTGTCAATTATTTTGTATCAAATTCAAGTCTCAATAATTCTGGTAAAATTGTGCCGTCGCCCAAATCCACATTTGATACAAGCTCCTAGAATCAATTATCAATAAATTTGACTGAAACAAGGCGACTGGCCCTGGCGGTATTCCAGCTAGTACCTGTATTGTCCAAACTTTTTTCGATCTCCATGTCATCTGGAGAGTTCTCCCTCATCGTGGAAGTTGGCAAATGTCCAACCTATTCCCAAAAATGGCGATAAAACCGATCCCTCAAACTATCGATCAATACCTATCATTCTATCGAAAATCGTGGAAAAGCCATCAACCACCAACTACTTTTGTTTCGCGAGTCCAATAAACGTATGAATTCGTTCAACGGGTATTCTTTCACCCAACTTTGGAATAACAATTTGAAAGGTCCGATGAAACAGTCGTAGTAGCTTTAGACATTTCAAAGGCTTTTGACCAGGTTTGGAACAAATGCCTACTTGCCAATATCACCTCGTTCGGCTTGTCCGTATGCTCATCAATTGGATTTCCAGTTTTCTCGATAAAAAACGTATACGTGTTGTCGTCTATGGCTCCTTTTCGAAAGAAACTACAATAATGGGGCGTACCCCAAGGATCAGTGATAGCTCCCACACTTTTCCTGCTACACATAAATGACCTCATTTCCTCAACAATTAACCCGATCCATTGCTTTGCAGACCACAACACTGTACATTGTAGTTCTTCTCAGTTTTTCCACAACAATAAGTATAGTCAGGACGTTAAAGTGAAAATGGCAGCCTCAATCAACAGTGACTTAGAACATATCCTTGAATGGGGAAAAATAATCTACTCACGTTCAACGGCGACAGAACCCAGTGTTGCCTTGTGTCCGCCAAGAAAGACCGATCACTTCCTGCCGTAAATATGAATAGCTTAGATTTCAAGTTTTCAAACTCTATTTCTATGTGAGGGATGTCCGAAGCATCGAACTTTTCATGGGTTGACCACCTTTTGTCAGTGAGCAAAGCAGCTGCCCGTAAACTGGGCTTTCTATACAAATCTAAACAATATTTCACATCACAACAACTCCTTTTACTGTATAAGACTCAAATTCGACCTCATCTGGAATACAATTCCTACCTCTTGGTCAGTGCTCCCCAATACGCCATTTAAAATGGTAAACCTCGCTTTTCCTTATTCTATCGCTATTGCAATGGAAAGTGTGCCTCCAAAATACACTACTTAATACCTTCGCTATCTTCACTAGGAACAACCGGTTTGCCCATTCACACCATAATTACGCACTCAAAATTCCATCTTGTCGCACTAAACTGGCGCAATCTACATTTTTCCACGCGGCGAGAAAATTGTTCCTGTTTTCCTCCAAACTTTGATTTAAGCAAATTTAAGGTAGCCATTCATAAACATTTCTCGGCAGTCTAACAATATCCGTAACCCCCTCCCAACGTTCCTGGGTGCTTTAGCACGTTAGGCAAATCTTAGCCTGATCAGAAATACTATTAGTAAAAAAAAGTATTACTAGTAACGTAAAGGATATTAATTTAGCTTCTAAATTTTGTTCATCTCCTAATTTATGATATTTTAATTTTTTTAAGCATAGGAATAACATCTTAAATTTTTCCTTTTAATCCTAATAATAATAATAATTTATTCATTCTAATATACGTTAAAAATGCACTTACATACGTCACAAGAGGTGTTGCTAAATACATATATAAAACATAAGCAATTTAAAAATCTAGGTTACTATCACAGGCGAGAGATTCATTTATAAAGTAAAATGCGTGCATAACTAAATGTTTTTTAATGACGAGCTTAAATTTGGGTAAAGGCAATTTGCGTACTTTTTTAAGTGGAAGGTTTTGGCTAGCTCTTATATTGTGATAATGTATTTCATTATTTTGAGTAAACAAGTCTGTATTTCTTTTTACGTGCAAAAGACATTCATAAATAAACTGAGAAGGTAAGGTAAAAATTCTCATATTTATAAAAATGTGTTTACAATCATCACGGTAGTTAAAATTTGAAAGTATTCGTACAGCTTTTCTTTGCAGTCGAAAAATTCTATGTCGCCAGCCGAATGACCCCACAATAAAATATAATAAGATATAATTGCATGGAAAATTGAAAAATAAATATTACTGAAAAGTCGACTAGAGACTAACTGGTTGAATTGGCGTATCGCATAAATAGATATAGTTAATTTTAAACCTAAACTATTTATGTGATGTACCTAAGTTAATTTGCTATCTAAAGTAACCCCCAGGAAAATCAGTATAGATATCTAAGTTACGTTTTAAAGAAAATATCATCATTTGCGTCTTATCCTGATTGAGATGCAACTGATGTGCAGAAAACCAATCAAATGAATTTGTTTGTATTTTGCTACTTTAGTTTATTAATGCATCTAAATTATTTCCTTCAAGCATTAAAGTTGTATCGCCTACAAATTGTATAATATTTTTGTAATCGTTAATACAATTGGGGAAATCATTAATATATATGAGGAAAAGCAGCGGTCCCAGAACACTGCCCTGGAGGACCCCAACCTTAACAGGCATCATTCTACAATGTTCATTACAGTAAACTGTTTGATGACCGTTGTTTAAATACGATTCTATTAGTTTTAAGCTATTAGAATCAAAATTATAATTTTTTAGTTTGTCAAGGAGTACTTTATGC
Source organism: Vesta saturnalis (assembly GCA_036346205.1). Taxonomy (NCBI): domain Eukaryota; kingdom Metazoa; phylum Arthropoda; class Insecta; order Coleoptera; family Lampyridae; genus Vesta; species Vesta saturnalis. The sequence continues at coordinate 1,089,542 of JARFJB010001996.1, forward strand.
GAAACACAATCAAATACCATTGCGAGGTCTAAGAAAAGTGTAAGTAAAATATCTGTTCTTTCAAAGCAGTCTACTACTTTTTAAATAAGGTCACATATTGCTGCTGTAGCACTTCTATTTTTTTTTAAACCAAATTGCTTATCATTAAACAATTAATAAAATAAAAAAATAAATGGCCAGCGAACGTGCTGGCTATTTTATGGGTTTTCGAATCGTTATCTAGTTGTCAGGAAGAACGTCATTTAAACTATTTCGAATGACTAACACATTCCTCTCTAGAGGAATACTATCAGAAAATCTTCCAAAGTGTGTTATAATATTTGGACTTCCTAAGAAACCACTGAACCTCGCCTTCTAGGTAAATCTTTAGGTTTCAGATGTTGCTTTTATGATACTTATACGATTTGAATTTATAGCGGTGTAAACGTAATGTTTAAGTTCCCGAAACACCAACATCTCTTGTTAGTTCCCGTGAAGAAGTTTCGTAAGTTGCTTCTTCATTCCCACAATAAGAGTGATTGATCCGTCAAAACGTTAGTTTAATAATTTCTAGTCGAGGTTGGACAAATGAACCATATTCTATTAAATTATCTTTCAACCTAAAATTTATAATGCATTTAAAATGTAATTTAATAACACTAGTACGAGGATCACTGTTAACATTGGTGGAAAATGTAATAAGTGTACCCATTATGTTACGTAAAATTTTTTATTGTTTTTCAAAATATTCTCCATACACTTTTGCATTCGGTAAAACCGATCTTCAAAACATTTTTGCCACTCTGAGCGAGGTACCTCCAAAATAAGTACTTTAAAAGCTTTAACGGTCTCTTCAGGTGATGAAAAACGCTTACCACGCATTTAATTTTTGATGTTTTTGAACAAAAAAAGTCATTGAGGGACAGATCAGACGAATATGGGCATTGAGTCATTAATTTAATATTTTGACTAATCAAAAATTCTGTAGTTTGTCGTGTTGTGTGCGCACTTACATTGTCAAGATGCAGAATGATTCGCTTATTTATATTGTTTTTTTATAATTTCACCGATCACCTTGGTGAGACAAATTGAAGTATACCAATCAGCAGTAACTATCCTTCGATCCTCCAATGCAACAGTTGCAACATAATCGGTTTTTCCGAAAAAACAAGCAATCATTTTCATTGAAACGCTTCGCGAGCGCAGCACTTTTGTTGGTTTAGGTTAATTTTGAAACACCCATACAGATTATTGCTGTTTAGTTTCAGGCTCATATGAATATATCCATGTTTCGTCATCTATTATAATGTAACATGCAGAATTTGAACGACCATGGTAAAATTTTTTAAGCATTTCCTTGCACCAGTTGACACGTGGTTTTTTTTTAGCTTTCGTCATATTGTGAGGAATCCAATGACTACAAACCTTCCTAACATTTAAATGTTGTTTCAAAATGGTATATATTTGTTTCGCCGCAATTCCTAAGGATGCCTGTATCTCATTGTATGTTGCATGTCGATCTGATAAAATAATTTCACGTACAGCATCAGTATTCTTTGCGACAACAGAAATGCATGGTCAACCCTCGCGAAAATGGTCATCAAAAGTAGATCTTCCACGTTTGAATTCTGCAAACCATTTGTAGACCATGGTCTTCACCAAACAACTTTAGTTTTTCCACGCGTCCCTGTTGCGTTAAACCGTATAGAAAACCATGAAAATCGTCACCCAAAAATCATGATTCGAAATATCCACTTTTTCACAAACTTACTACTTTTAAGATTCTACTGAAATTAAATTGCTCTGTTTACAATCTTAATGTCAGTTGTACTAATTGTATAAAATGTCAAATGACAATCGCAGAACCTTAGCATTGCAAGGAGTGCGTGATTCCGCGAACTTCAGCAGTGATCCTCGTATAAGAATTTAATAAGGTTTGAGTTTTATTTTTAGAGCATGCAAAAATTAAACGGTTAATAATAATTCCATTCACCCTCACGTTGCTTTAACTAAAGCTTCACACCGAATAAAACAAAACACAAGCAACAAAAGCACCACTAACTACATATAAAAAAGCGAAAACTGTGTCTAAGTACTCAAAATAGGCGTTAACTTGATAATAGTCATTCAGCAAAGTAAAAAAGAAATACAAGTGCATTTTTGTGCCCATCTGGCCGTAATAGTAAAACGTGAATTCTAAGTAATTCTTTTTAATCCTTTAACATGTTTAGTCAACTCTGTGTAGGTGTAGACGTGTAGTCAAAATAAAATCACAGCTAAAGCCAAAAAACGTGTCTACGTGTCATATCATGTGTATATGCATATCGGATATCCTATTTCGCACTACTCGTAATTAAGTATATACTATTTTGTTATGAACGAATAAGTTCGAAGATAAATATGTGTAGGTAGCGGACCGCGAAAATTTTATTATTGTAGTAAACGTTTGTCAAATCGCCATTGTTACCGCGACAGAAAAGATAATTAGTGGATTTTAATATCGTGATGATACGTCGTAATTTGCTAATGTTTTCGGAATGTTTTATTTAATGTATTTTTTGTGAGAAATGTGGGAATGTTTGTAATTGATATTTCAGTAAAGGTTGAACAGAAAAAGGAAACATATATTAGGGTACAGAAACAGGTGTTCTGCCGAAACTGGCGTGACGAATTGTTGAAAATTTCTATATGCGCGCTCTTGTAAAAATGTCACTAGTTGGTAATTAATTACTAACGGTACAAACTGCAATCAAAGAGGTCTTTGTTTGGAACTCGAGACCTAAATGTAGGGTTTATTACGGACGAATGCATATTTTTAAAATTAAAACGTCGCGTCGTGCAATAATTAATATGAAACTGTTCCAACGTAAATTAATGTTTCTTGTTTTTTTTTTCACTGTTCAAAGACGGGGTTGATTTTCAGGAGTAGACATGGTTAGTGGAAACCAGAGGGGAAAACAGTTGCTGTTTAAATTTTAATTGAGCCGGACGCTTTGATTTGTTTTAATTAGAAACTCCCATTATAAACAGTTTGTCATTAAAATATTTCGTGCGTGTTCATTTTCTTTTGAATTAGCCAACACTAATTTGACTTTTCTTTCGGCTGTTAGTTGTAATGTGTTTTTCAAATATTAATCTAAAATAACAGTCACCCTTTTTGAAGTTAAAACCGCGTATGTTAACGATTTGTGTCTGTGATCAATTAAAGGAATATATGTTCAAGTGTAAGTAGGTATTTTTACATAAATTAAGGCTAGCAGCAGATAATTCTACAAGCCTATGTAACCTATTAAGAATCGAGAATTGCCTTACAAAGGTATCTTATTCACAAGCAGGCTCATTAAGCTGAAATCTGCTAAAATAAAGGACAGTACAGGGTTCCCTCACTCTTGTATTTGTATAAATTAGCATTGTTGTTTGTTGTTTATATTTATATTTGTGTAGAGGTGGGCTGGTGAACGGGTACCTGATGCCGCTTGGTTATTAATTGTAAATGGCAATTAGCTAGTGGGTACACACTCCCGGGTTCAGATAAGCATTAAACACCTCGAATTTTATTTTTATTGTTTTTATTGTTGTATAGATGAATGTGTAACCTGAAAAAGGGGCGCTGTATTTTTCTAACGCCCTCAAACTTATATATCGGTCACGATGTTATGATCCATTTATAACTTACCCTTGTAAGGCTTTGTTTTAATGAGTTGTTTTGTCTGTTTGTTCAGTAGAATTATTTGCCTGCGAACTAATTTCTCTTTATATGTAATTTCTTGTAACTGTACTTATGTATTTTATGCTTTAGTGTTGTTGTATTTGATATGTACCGTAATTTGCTTTATGGTTTTATGTGCTTATTTACTTAAAGACCGGCATGATTGGTTTTAAAGGGCCACATGTTTGGTATTACGATTTTTATTCTGATTATTTATAGCACAATTGTGTGACTACATGAGTTTTTTTTGTGTGTATGTCTAACTAAACTACTTTTTATTTATTTTTAACTTAATGTTATAATTTTGTACGCATCTGATTTAACCCTTTCATTGTTTTTTTTGTATTATTTGATTTATTAATGTATTTGTGCAATTACTTATTTATGAATAAAGTGGGTTTTATTGGTGGTTCTTTCTCACAATACTATATGAATCACCGTTGCGCAAAGCTCGTTGATTTTAATTTGAGTAGTTTCATTTTTTTTACCTGCCCCTCATGATGCAGCACATACCTCATCCAGCCTATCTAATTCAAATAGCACAGCGTACCTACCACTAGACGGCCACTTCGTTTGATCAGTTCTGAGGTTTGCGAGTAATTAAATATCAGACTTGTAAATAAATTCTAATCTTTTAATTATTGTCAGGAAAGTCCATGTAAGGCAAGCAATTAATTTGAGTAATAGTAATATTATTGTCAGTAAAGTCAAGATAAATCACTTAGCGATTGTTTGGTTCTTGAATTTGCATTCTTGCAAATAAGTTCAAATCACACTTTTCAAGATACGGTACCTGGGGGACGCTACATACATTTTATTAAAAATTATTATTAATTTTATTAATAATAAAATTAATAATAATTTTTAAGTATATACTGTATGTATCTATCAGAGATTATAATAAAAAAATGAAACTAAAGTTTATAATTGTAAAGAAGTAATTGTAAGTAAGAACCATAAATATATTGAATATTAACCAACTTTACCAACTTTTTTAAAATCTACCACAACAGTGAGCTTGATTCGTTTTTATAGGACTGTTAATAAATTACTATAGAATCTATTCTGCTCTTACTCTCGTAGTGGTAATTAAAATTTTATTTACAAAACTTTAATGAAATAAAAAAAAACATGCTGTGGGCATTGAGTAAAAGAATCGCCCGGCGTGTATATTTACGACTGGATGAAAAATCACCAATTATCATAAAAAATGTGCAAGTGTAAGTTTTAAATCTTAAAATTACTTAAACACCGCCCGGAGCATGTGGTCTATGGGCAACTTTATTGTTTGTTGGTCTTTTTACTGAAAAAATTATTAAGCTTAAAAGTTTTTCTTTGTCTATTATAAATTTTTCCTAAGAAACCTAATATTGTATGATTTAAAGTGGATGCCTATTTTTTTACAAGAAAAACAGGTTGTAGTATGTAATTCATACTTTGCGCGCCTTTGGAATTAGCGCCCTGGACCAAATGCTCCACGGTAGTTACGCCACTGTATTTATGGGTCGAGATCTAGGCACTGAGGGAAATGTTTAGTATCTCAACGTCAGTAGAATGTTGCTCTACTAAAGGAATGCCACCTTCAGTAAGGGATCTTTAACATGTCAATTCCACTAAACCTACAGTCTTACCTATTACAATAGAAATAGTGCTTTTGTTTATCTCCGATATACAAAAACGTCTACATCGGTAAGGTTTAACCCGCGTCCCTCGGGTGAAAGTGCCCTAACTGTTAGATCACAGAAGCAGATCTTTGAATAATTGTGTAAAAAGCACGTAAATAATTATTTTAAGTTAAGAAGTACAGGGTGGCCAACTAAGAATGCGGGGTACTGTATCTGGGAATCTATCCATCGTAGAGGCTTGCGCAAAAAAAAATTATTACTAAAACGGCCAATACAAAAACCTGGAAAATATTTTCAAGTTTCTGAAATGGCCGCTAGGGGGCGTAACTGCAATCTTGAATGTAAAAAAGTGATGTTTCTGTGAATTCTGTTATATTAACCTAATAAAAAAATAACTGATCTTTAAATTCGAGGATAATCTGAACTTTTTTTGTTTGGCACTTTTTGACGTATGTCTTAAAATAAAGTGGTGGGGGGTATTCAAAGGTTTCCTTAAATAACCACCTGTATCTTCGAAACGGCTAAGCCGATTTTAACAAACTTGGGCGCGTTGAAATGAGCCATTATTGGGCTACAAATGCTATAATATTTTAAGTTTTGGTAGTTTCACATGTCGTCGCTAGAGGGCTTTGTTCGTGATACCGACAGAAAGGGTTAATTTTCGCAAAAAAATTAAATGCATTTTTTTCATGAACAAGTAGCTAAATGATGCCTAAACAAGCTCGCGAAAACCGCATCTCGATATCTTGTTGCTAACCTAAAATATCGGCAAAAGAAAACTTTATACGAAAATCTCTTAAATTTTTATTTTTTTTAACTATATTTTTTCTGGAATTGTGTTTCTATTATGTAAGTTGTGGCCCTAAAAAGGATCGATTTAAAGGAGAAAGGTTTTTAACGCCCCCGTAAATGCTCGAAATGCTGAGCATCACTCTGTGCACTGCTGAGGCCTCTTATGGGTAGACAAAACTGCAGCTTCAATTTCGGATCTGAATAGGTTACCTAGAAATTGCGATTTTAAATGTTTGTAAATCTATTCACCAGAAAAAAGTTATCCTTTTTGAAATTACTACGGGCAAGTAAGCAATGCTAAAAGTTATACGAAAGGCCTATTTTTTTGTTTGTTTAATTCCATATTCACTACGGATATATACGAAAAATACAATTAATAGAAGCAGGCAATGGAAACAGATACCTAAACAAAACATACATAATCCTCAAATTGTCAATAGTTGTCAATACTTTCGCGTTACTTTGACCAATTTTTGTGCTTTCAAAATGCGTTTTACGAATAATGAAGCTGTTGATATGCATGCGGTTTATTTTGAATGTCTTCAGAATGCCGCAGTAGCTAAAAGAGTTTACGCGGCTCGATATCCAAATCGGCGTCCTTGCGATGTAAGAGTTTTTCCCCGATTAGTGGCGAGCTTACGAGCCAATGGTAGTTTTCGGCCTACGTTTCAACGGCAAATAATTGGAAGAACACAAGGAAATATTAACCGTGTACTGGGCTATATTGAAGGAAATCCTCATGTTAGCACAAGAGCATTATCCACTGAGTTGGGCATATCACGGACAACGGTTCAAAATATTTTGAAAGACCATAGGTAAGTTCTAATGGCCATCAAAATATATAGGTATTCGTTTAACCTTTTTTTAATTACTTTAAGAATGCACCCATATCATGTCGTTTTGCATCAGGCCTTGAAAGAGGAAGATTTTGATCGAAGGTTAGACTATTGCCATTGGACGTTAGGCATGATCCGCGAAAATAGAGAATTTTTATTTCAAATTCTTTGGACCGATGAAGCCACCTTCAATAGTGACGGGAGAGTCAATATGCACAATATGCATTATTGGTCTGCAGAAAATCCCCATTGGTTGCGTGAAGTTCAGCGCCAACGACGTTGGAGTTTAAATGTATGGTGTGGCATACTGGGAGGCAGAATTATTGGGCCATATTTTTACGAGCAACCCCTAAATGCCAATCTATTCCTTGACTTTTTGGCCAATCAATTACCGTTGTTGTTGGAAGATGTGCCTCTGTAAACAAGGCAAAAATTGTTTTTGCAGTTGGATGGTTGCCCAGCACATTTTGCTATTAATGTGCGAGAGCATACTAATGCAGTATTTCAACAGCGGCGGATTGGAAGAGGAAGTCTGTTTCCATGGCCTCCGCGATCGCCAGACTTAACTTGCCTCGATTTTTATTTATGGGGGCGCTTAAAGGACATCGTGTTTCGGACTCAACCTACTACTAGAGAAGATATGAAAAACCGGATTCGTAACGCAATACGTCACATACCGAGAGCCGAAATTGAAGCTGCAGTTTTGTCTAGTCATGAAAGGTTTCAGCAATGCATAGAGCGTGATGGTCAGCATTTCGAGCATTTACGGGGCCACAACTTACATAATAGAAACAATTTCGGAAAAATATAGTTAAAAAAAATAAAAATTTAAGGGATTTTCGTACAAAGTTTTCTTTGGCCGATATTTTAGGTTAGGAAGAAGATATTGAGATGCGGTTTTCGTGAGCTTGTTTAGGCATCATTTAGCTACTTGTTCATGAAAAAAAAATCATACCAATGCATTTAATTTTTTTGCGAAAATTAACCGTTTTAGTCGGAATGTCGAACAAAGCCCTCTAGCGACGACATGTGACACTAACAAAACTTCAAATATTATAACATTTGTAGCCCAAGAATAGCTCATTTCAACGCGCCCGAGTTTGTTAAAATCGGCTTAGCCGTTTCGAAGATACAGGCGGTTATTTAAGGAAACCTTTGAATACCCCCCACCATTTTATTTTTAGACATACGTCAAAAAGTGCCAAACAAAAAAAGTTCATAATTAATAATTATATAAATAATAATTAATAATAATTTTTAATTAAAAAAAGTTCAGATTATCCTCGACTTGAAAGATCAGTTATTTTTTTTATTAGGTTAATATAGCAAAATTCACAGAAACATCACTTTTTTAGATTCAAGATTGCAGTTACGCCCCCTAGCGGCCATTTCAGAAACTTGAAAATATTTTCCAGGTTTTTCTATTGGCCGTTTTAGTAATAACTTTTTTTTGCGCAAGCCTCTACGATAGATAGTTTCCCAGATACAGTACCTCGCATTCTTAGTTAGCCACCCTGTACAATTTCTATTTCATGTACCTAATCTTTTTTAGATATTAGCAAAACTATAAATTTTTGACAAATTAAAAACACAATTTAATTAAAATTACACAAAAATTATGTGCAAATTAAAACAAATTAATTTTATGTATTTCCAACTTGTTTTAAGTAATGCCCAGAGATACCATTGAGTTAAATTTATTTTGCCAATTGTATTACTTTTAAAGTCATGCATTTTAAAAATATTATTATCACTGTCTAGTATTGCTTTCTTTTACGCTTAATTAATAGTATGGTATAGTATTGTAGTTGTATAGATTACAACGCCAATACACAAAATTTTGCAACAGTCATCATAGTATTTGCATCCATCCAATAGCTGCTGAACTACTTTTTCCAAGCTTGTATAGAAAGCTAATTTTAAATACAAAGGTATTCAAATCCTTTATATAGCGCACATTGTTTACATTCATTTAGCATAAGTGCAATTACAATAGACAATGATAACATGTACTGTGAAGCATGAAGTGGAACTAAATAAAAAAAATCAAACGTTATATACACTAGTTTCGCATAAGGTTACTACTTGGGTGAGGATATATTTATAATTATCCAAATACCGTAAAAAGTGCAGATATAACGTACGACATTGCAATGGTTCTTTTACACAATAGTATGTACTACAAATACAGTAGCAATTATTGTAATAATCAATTTATTCTATAGTCATGTGTTCAATAATACGATGGGCAAGATATCTACTTACACCAACAATGCAAAACAAAATTATCATTAAGAAATTTAGGACAGTTCTAAGACAAATTTGTATTGTCAGAACACTAGCCTAGCCGTAAAACTAAAGTTAATCCTACAATTTAAATTGCAAAAAGTGACATTTTACAAGTATAAAAGATACGGGGTGAACATTTTTAACCAATCTCTGTAACAACACTTACCTTACATCAAGTAAAGCATCTTGTAATTTTTCGTTATCTCTGGCACAAGCATGACTATGTTTTTTACTCTTTGCTTCTGCTGCTCTCCATTCAGAGAGGCCCTTAGCCGATTTATCTACTGTTATCTCTGCTTGTTTTCTAATTTTATGTTGATTTTCTGTTAATGTTCGTAGAGGACGTGTGGCGTCGTCCAACAAGGATGTTCCCAGTAATCTGTGTGCTTCTGCTCGAGTTTCTAATTCTACTGCTATGGATCTCCATGTATCGTTTAAACCACCAATTCCTTCCCTACATGCCCTTGCCAGTTTTCCGCTTAACTTCGATAAACTTTTAGCGTATTGCAGTTCTGCCTCGGATCTGAAACATAAATGTTACAGTAAAACTAACATTCTGAATATATAAAAAAAATTGAGTTAGCTGAATCGAAAGAATTTTCCACCTGAGGTTGTTTGAGTCGATTCAACCAAAAGTTAATTTTACCTATTTAAATACAACATTTTCATAAATCTCCTCGATAAATGCGGCGCTTTGATAAAAACATGTAATGAATGCACCACGGTAGATAAGAGTTGACATTTATTTTATATTTATCTTATACATTTAATTTGTTTCGGATTCATTTTTCATCCACCAGTGTGGAAAGTATGATGATCAATAAAATTTCAGAAATGGAGATAATACGTTTTTTGGGTCTGTTTGTAACCACTAACCGGCTACACTGTTCTTCCGATGGACCTCATGTGACATATTTGGAACGTAGGTTGGTCTTCGTCACCATTAGGTTTATGGATATTGACCATCCCAATAGGAGGCGTTGATGGCCAAACAGTTGAAAAATCTCTGTTTATGGATTAAGTTCACATTCGGAATATACAAGGTGCGGCATTAGTGCGTCGAAGTATGATGTGTCCGTTATTAAAGGAAATATAAAAAAGTCATTTACAACAATTATAGGCAACTTCAAACTTCACATTATAAAATTATTTTCGTATTTACAGGGTGTTACATATTACCACGGTGAACCAAACATGCTTTTTTTTTAATGGGACGCCCTATATATTATTTCAAATTTAGATTAAGCTCATCTCCCCCGTACTTCCAATATAGGGTTTCATTACGTTACACAGGGTATTTCAAAAGTTATGGTCAACTGTACACGAAAATCATTCTCATTTCAACGTCCTGTATACCCTAGACAGAACAACCTAACAATAATTTTTCCCAGGTAATAACTTTTTGACATTGGTACAATTTTACGAGAAAGTGATATTTCTTTATTATTGCACCAATTGAATATACACATGATTTTTTCAATTTTTTCAAATGAATCACCCTATATTTTATTTTAAAAAGTGAAAATTACCTTTATGTTCTTTCATTTTTATTAAGCACTCCCTCTACCTAAAATCGTTAATTTCTGAGATATTTTCAATTTAATAACAGAAAGAGATTTTTTTTTATTTCTATTATAACAAGTCATCAGTGAACAAATACAAGTGTGACAAATTATTCTAAAAAATTCAAAAAACATCGGTTATTAAGCCAAAATTCTTATAAAATTAATCAATTTCATAATAAATGGTCAAAATGTCCACCGAAAACATCAATACAGCATTGCAGTCGATCTTCAACTTCTCGACTGACATTTTTTAACATTTCTACATTAATACTCTGGAATGCTTCTCGTATTCTATTCTTCATATCATCTTGTGTGGTTGGAGGTACTTGATACATACGATTTTTCACATAACCCCACTTGAATAAGTCAATTTTACTTAACTCTGGTGAACGAGCTGGCCATGCAATGGGTCCTCCTCTTCCCACCCATCTTCCAGGAAAAATGGGCATTGAGATGATTATGAATTAATCTAGTGTGATGTACCGGAGCTCCATCGTGTAACAACCACATTCTTTGACGAATATTAAGAGGAACGTTTGCCTACAGTAATGGTAAATGATTTTCTAAAAAGTCCAAATAAACCTAACCATTCACTGTTCCATCGAAAAAATGTGGTACAATTACGTGATATCCAACTATACCACCCCAAACATTCAAAGACCACCTATTTTGACCACGAGTTGCTATAAGATGGGGATTACTTGTCGAATAATAATGGAAATTGTGTCTATTCACAGTTCCATTGTTATGAAACGTGGCTTCGTCTCCAAAGAGGACAACATCAAAGAAATCCGCCTTATTGTGGATTTGTTGTTAAGCCCATTCACAAAAAGCAACCCTTCTGGGATAGTCACCTTCGAGTAACTCTTGATGCAACTGGATATGGCATGGATGCATCTTATTTTTACGGAGTATTCTTCGGACGGACCTGTCACTAATATCACGCTGAGGCGAGATTTCACGTGTACTAACATGTGGATTATGCGTAACTTCAAGCATCACGTTAAATTCATTTTGCTCGTTAAGTACAGGTTTTGTCCTTTCCTTTTTTTCATAAACTACTGTACGATTAAAACGACCTACTACCTTTCCAACGTTATTTTGTCGGGTTGTCTTGGTGCGGGATATCTCTCTTTGTAAATTCTTTGTGATAATAAACAATTTTTCATACGTTCTCCCACTACCCTTATCTGTTAATTCCTCCAGGAATTAAGTGTATTTAAGTGTTTACAAATTAATAAACACTACACAATCTCAAAGAAGTTGGTTAAATGACAAGCTAGTAATTATTACTGAATAATATCTATCTGTCATTTGTTCACGGTTAACTTGTTACCATAGAAATTGTTAAAAAAATCTCTTTCTGTTATTAAACTGAGAATATAATTCACATGCCACATGGTACATTTTTGATTACTTTCATTGGTGAAAATACAAAAAAAATCGCAGAATAGGCTATCAAATCGGTTATAATTTTATCACCGCATGTTGACTGTCACATGATTTTAAAGAATAAAATAGTTTACTGTCAAAGTGACAAACAGTTTCGAAGAAAACAATAATTGTATTGATTACCTTGCAACTGTAATATTTACTATCAAAGTGACAGATCGTTTAAAATTGTAAACTTTAAAAAATATATTTTCTATGAACGTTCACTCGTTAAAACCTGTAGAAAATTGAACAAGTGCTCGTTCAATTTTCATCAGTTTTAACTCGAGCTGTCACCGATGACAATCATAAATATCTCAGAAATTAACGATTTTAGTTATAGGGAGTGCTTAATAAACATGAAAGAACATAAAGTGTATTTTCACTTTTTAAAATAAAATATAGGGTGATTCATTTGAAAAAATTGACAAAATCGAGTTTTGGCTAGCTCTATATTCAATTGGTGCAATAATAAAGAAATAGCACTTTTTCGTAACACTGTACCAATGTCAAAAAGTTATGCTGGGAAAAAACTATTGTTAGGTTGTTCTGTCTAGGGTATACAGGACGTTGAAATGAGAATGATTTTCGTGTACAATTATTATTATTATTATTATTGCCATTTATTGAACACTAAATAAAGTTATTTACAAAACAGAGTTAAACTTAAAATTAGTGCACAAAAGGTCGAAGTTCAGTCTTGCCAAATGTGAAGACATTTGGCGACTGTTCTGCCACTTAAACCTAACAATAAAATTGTCATTACTGTCTGCTCATTAGGAGTTGGCGGAGACGAATTTTAAATTTATTAAATGGTAATAATTTTATTCTTTCAGGTATAGAATTATAATTTATCGCTATATTATAGGAGAAAGACCTTTTAAACATTTGTGATTTATGAGTAGAATTAGAAGTAGATTTTTGTTTCTTAAATTGAAGTTGTGAAGTTCTGATGAACATTCGATTTTATTGGACAGATACGAGGGAGTTCTGGTATTAATTATTTTGTAGTATAAGCAAGTTGAATGCAAAACTCTTCTGTTGCCCATGTTAAGCCAGTCTATTTCATGGAGCTTGTAGTGGATTGACTCATGTTTTTTTATGCCAAAAATAAACCTGAGGCAACAATTTTGGATGCGTTGTATTCTTTTAGAGTCCAAACTATCAATACAAGGTCCATACACAACATCACAAAAATTAAATTGGGACAAAACTAGTGTGTCACACAGTAGTGCTCTTGTGCCACGATTCAAAAGTTTACGTTTATTATAGAGTACTTAAGTTTATAACAGCTTTTTAATGCAGTTGGATATATGTTTCTTAAATCTAAGCTTAGAATCAATTACTAATCCAAGATTTCTACCCGTGTCAGAGATTGTAATATCCACATCTTTGATTCGAATAACGACATTATTTTTTATACGTTCCTTGGAGACTTCTTTACCAAAGAGTAAAAGTACCGTTTTATTTGCATTAATTTTTAAATTGTGACACTCCAGTATTTAACGAGGCAATTTACTTTTGATTTATCAAACAGATGGCCGAGACAACGTCATTTTCAGAAAAACTATACTGTATTTGGGTATCATCAGCGTATAAGTTATAACGGCAAAATTTTTAAACAACTACCGAGATTACATGTATAAATAGTATACAGTAGGGGACCCAGTATTGATCCCTGGGGAACACCTGCATTAATGTCAAGCAATGACGATGCTTGATTGTTTGACATAACTCTTTGTTTGCGATTCGAAAGATAATTCTGTAGCAAAGCGATAGCAGCATTATCGAATCCAACGAAGTGTAAAACAGTAGATTTCATGACATATTGTGTCAAAATGTCATAAATCTAACATTATATGTATTAAATATTATTAAATTCGGTAAAAGGTTCTGACATTTAAGAGCGCAGTCCAAAGATATTACCTGGATTGGTACTGAATACAATAATTGTGTATTCAAAAGGTGATTGTAAATTTGTTGAGCCATCACTTTTAGAATCATTGATAAAACAGGTAAAACGCACGCCCTGGTAAATTTTAGAAATTTTTTATAGATTCAACATTTAATTCTGCAAATAATCATACTTCTAAATTTCGAATACATTATTAGATGACAAATATTTTGCATTAACTAAACGACCATTATTACAGAAAATCAAAATTTGTTATTTTACATTAAAACGCAAGTAACTATTAGGTCATTATTAAAGAGATATTGTTTGAATAAAATTAGGATAATGATTACAAATTTAAATATTGTTCAAAATGTCTCTTCCTTTTGAATGCAAGCTTGTTCTTCTTAGCAAATGAAACCTTAGACGTTGCATATTAAGAAATTAGAATTCATTTGATTCAAGTCCATCTGTATGCGGATTCCAATTTGCGATTAGGTCAATTTGAACAGAATAGACACGAGTTTTCCATAGAGCAGAATGGGTAAATCTGGCGATATTCTAAAACGCTTTCTCCTGATTTATCAAAGTCCATGAACCATGCAATTTAAAAATTCTCTGACGTTTCTTAGTTGGTACGGTTCAACATTTTATGAATACATGTTCATTCTAACATCATGTACGTCGTCAAACAATTCTGGCAAATCGTTTTGAAAATTTATAAATTTACAGTAAGTCTTTAAAACAAAGGATAGGTCCGATTAAAACTACTAGATACTATAAATATTTCGTAAATCTATGTCTGTTAACTGGTCGAACAATTATATGATTTTCATCTAACCATTTGTAAAATTATAGGTTTATTATTCCATTTTTAAAAATACCTCATCAGTGGTCAATAAGTTTATAAGAAATTGTAGATCTTAACATTTATATTCAAACCATCGTAATATTCATTAACTATGATGGTGGACAAAATAATCAATAGACTTTTGTAGGTTAAGGATGTAAATTTGTTCGTGAAACTTTCAATTAACTTGACCATACACCAAATTCTAAACCTAACTCACGAGTACTGAGTTAGAATTTTCGAAACTCTATCTAAAGTGTCTTCCTCAATTTCAACTGGTCGAGCATTTCGTCCGGAATTTTCTTTAAATTGAAACTTCCATACTCTAACAAGTTACGATGAACGGTTCTAAACGTAGTATAATTTTCGTAAATCAACTTTGATCCATATAACATTATATTACCATAACATAAATGCATATCGACCAGTTCTCGTTTAGAATAATTCAATTTTTACAAAATTAGACACAAACAATGAATTACAAACACGCGTAAATGACTTTTTAGCAAACATAAGATATATAACTATAATAATAATTTATATATATAATTTATTATATATATATATATATTATGTTAACAAAATTCAGTAAATAATGGGACACGTTAATAGAGATTATTTGCGTTAAAATAAGATTTTTTGCAATTAAATTGATACTAACGACAATTTCAAGGTCGAAAAAATAAATCACATTTCCTTTAATATATTTCGCTTACTTCCAGCTGATTTCGTGAATTTTCTTATACGGGGGTTCTTTGGGATAATAAATTCAAATTTATTATCAATTTGGGTGTATCTTCTAGAGGACGCCACCGGCGATGGTTTTGAACTCTTTAAACCATTACAACTTTTCTGTTCCAAGTTTAATTTACATTCATGCTGAAAGTGCTGCACCACTATACCGTTCGGATTTTCTTCAGCCCATGTATGACCAGTTTTGTCATTAAAAATTCCCCTTCTCGTAAAAGTTGCCTCATCAGTAAAGAGAATTTTCCTTACAAAAGATGGGTCTTGTCTGTTTTGAGTTAAGACAAATTCGCAGAAATGTGTTCTCGCTAAAAGATCATTTGGCACTACGTTTTGAACTGGAGTAAAATGGTACGGATATAATTGTTGTTCATGTAAAATATTAAAGACAGTACCCTGACTTAGTCCGACAATATTTAATATCTCTTCCTAGTGCTCAACACTGCGAACCATAGGTCGTCCATAGACCCTCTTTGGGCCAAAACTTACGGTTTCTCTTAATCTGCTAATTACGCGTGAAAACAATTTGTGGTTGGACTGTGTTCGATTACGATAAATTTCTGCATAAATTCTTGCTGCAGCGCGTGCATTAAAATCTTGTTGGACGTAAACTGTTATGTCGATCATTTCACTATTTCATATCACGGCATTTTATAAAAATGGCGAATTTTATTGAGCAAAAATCTGATGTTATTAATATTATTTTAACAAGTTGATACAATAGCAAATGTCTCCTAGTAACCTCAGACATCTGTCAACTTTAATATTTAATTAAAAAAATGGTCATATATAAAATCCTAACGGTACAGTGGTGCGGCACTTTCAGCATGAATTTAAATTAAACGTTTGGTTTAGTATAGTCGAAGATAACCTTATAGGATCTTTCGAACTTCCAGTGCACTAAATGGACGTACATCACTATTTTTAGATGTGTTTTTCACGGAAACCTTTGGCCCTAGCGACTTCAATAAGGCATACCTTTTTTAACTAGAGGTTCAAAATCGTCGCCGGTGGGGTCACCGAAACAGATAATATATTTGTATTAATGTGATTTTATTTTTCAACTTTGACACCCTGTAGCTCCGTTAGTACAACTTCTGGACTAAGGTAAATTTAGTCAAATCTGCTTATTTTAACGCAAATAATCTCCAGTTAACGTATGTCCCAATATTTATTGAACACCAGTATATATATATATATATATATATATATATATATATATATATATATATACAGTGACCGGCATAAAATTGGATACAAATGGAAAAATTTTATTGTTCATTTCTCAGAAAATTTTATTCTTGATAAAAGTACCTGCTCGATCGCAAACCATTATTTTTCAAAATACACAAAAATATCATTTTAAAAAGTTGTTTAGAATTGAAAATGTATCTCAAATACGCAATTTCAGCCAGCTTCCTAAAAATGTCTACGACGTTTTTCCTTTGTTTTCTACCATCCCTGTATTTTCGGAAACAAAATATTTCAGAGGTAAGTTACTAAGGTAAATTTAGTCAAATCGCTTATTTTAACGTAAATAACCTCCAGTTAACGTAGTCCCATTTTTACTGAATACCCATTATATATATATATATATATATATATATATATATATATATATATATATATACAGTGACCGGCATAAAGTTGGATACCAATGGAAAACATTTTTATTGCTCAATTCTCCCTAAAATATGTCTACGACATTTTTCCTTTGTTTTTTCTACCATCCCTGTATTTGCCGGGAAACAAAATATTTCGGAGGTGAGTTATTTTCTAATGGAACAACAACACGCTAAAAAGCATAAGTTTTATTTGCCCCATAAGTGGAAAATTGGGTTATTCACAATTATCCCTAAAAATACCTCAATTTTTGTGTCCAATGGCAAAACTACATATTTCTTCAAGATTATACCTAGCAAATGTGAGGGGATTATAGAGAACGTCAAAACATTTTGGAATAACTCTTTATGTACCTTTCTGAAACGTTATAATAAATAAAAGAATCTTCAAATTTCAAGAAAGAAGTTTTATTCAAAATATTGGAATAACCTACATTAATTAATGATGCAACACAAACATAAAACAAAAGTGTCAAAAAAAGTTACCTATATCATTATCATTCAATGTGGTGCCCTCCGTTCTCTATGCAAAGTATTGTACGTTTGTGCATTTCTCAACATTTGTGGGGTTACTGTTCGAATACAATTTCTAATTGTATTTTCCAAATGTTGAATATCTCTGAATGGTCGCTGTTTATAAACTTTCTTCTTTAAATACCCCCATAGGAAAAAGTCCATTTGGGTGATATCGGGCGATCTTGCGTGCCATGAATTGTTGGAAGATCTACCTATACAGCGGTTAGGAAATTTTAGATCCAGCCATTACTTTACCGCCACCGTTGAATGAATAGATGAGCCATCTTGTTGGAAAAACATGTTGATTTTGGTTCTCAGAGGAAGGTTATCCAAATAATTTGATAAATATGTCTGGAGCATATTTGAATATCTAGCAGAATTAAAATTTTCTCTAAAAAATACTGGTCCCACAATTTCATCATTTAAAATTCCACGCCAAACGTTGATTTTAAACGAATATTGATCCCTTAACTTCAAGATAGAAAGTTAAGGTTTTCACATGCCCACCATCTACAATTTACGATACCATTTGATGTAAAACTGGATTCATCAGACTAAAGAATTTTTCTCCAAAAATATTCAACATTTTCTATTTCTCCTTGGAACCAAAAAGAAAATTCTAACCTTGAGTCTGGGTCTCTTTCCTGAAGGGTATGAATAAATTTGGGTTTGTATGGCTTGAATTTATTTAATCGCATACTTTTTCTAATTGATCGCTCAGAAACATCGTTAATTTCTTCCCGCTGTGATAACGATGTCCTCAGATTTTCCACAGTAGATAGAACAACATTTATAACATTGTCATCATTACCAGTTACATTTCTTTTGTGCTCTGTTTTATATTTATTTTCAACAGATCCATTTTATTTAAATTTTTTTATTATTTTTGCAACTGTTGCATGACTAATGTTTTTATCTGGGTGTCTTGCAATAAAAATATCTGCAGTCTCGCGAGAAGTATGATAATTATCACCATACACTAAAACAATCTCAACTTTTTCTCGGACACTTAGACGTGCAGCCGTTACAGTGAATAATTACTTTGAGACACCAGTGAAAATTAGACTAACAGCGATATCGGAACGGTCAAAATGATATTACTAATTTTTTCCCAAAGCCTACTTTGCAAAATATCAAAGCGAAATAAGGAATAATTAGTACTTGTGAGACATAGACATAGAATCAATTTCTATTCATTTGCGGACAAGGATTTATTGATAAAATTTAAGTGTTTTGATGTTCTCTATAATCCCTTCACATTTATTAGGTATAACCTTGAAGGAACATGTAGTTTACCCCATTGGATACAAAAATTGAGGTATTTTTAGGGATAATTGTGAATAACCTAATTTGTTACTTATGGGGTAAATAAAACTTATGCTTTTTAGCGTATTGTTGTTCCATCAGATAATAACTTACCTCCGAAATATTTTGTTTCCCGTAAAATACAGGGGTGGTAGAAAAAAAAAGGAAAAACGCAAATATTTTTTCAGAGAAGCTGGCTGAAATTTAGTATTTGGCATATCTTTTCGATTTTCGAAAACAAGGGTACTTTACTCTTGAGCCACATTCACATTTTCGAATTTCCCTCGTATAAAATTTTTGCAACTCTATTTTAGGTTTGCGACTTTGTCAAGAATAATATTTTCTGAGAAATGAACAATAAAATTTTTTTCCATTTGTATCCAACTTTATGCAGGTCACTGTATATATATATATATATATATATATATATATATATATATATATATATATATATTGGTTAAAAATTAAGTTATTATTTTTTAAAACTATAGCCGAATATATCCGAAGCTATCGACTAGTTACTACCCTCATTTTAAGGATATATTTCTATTTTATTAGAAATAAAAAAAATTAAAAAATTTACTATAAACATGTTTCAAAAAAGTTTGCTGCTGTTATCCAGAAAGTGCGTTTATGCAAGATGAGATTACAAATTTTTTGATGTTCTTGCTGCTCGTTGTCTACAGAAGTTAAAAACTACTTTACATTTTCTTTATCATCTTACCCTTTCTTTTGTGAACAAATTAATCCTTGAAATAATAAAAAATATAATTGTTAATTCATTTCTCAAAAATTATTTCGAAAAACAAGTGATACATTTGAAATTAATTTGCAAACAGTCAAAAATTTGTCAAATCCTTATAATAAATTGAGGAAACTTTTAATGATTAAAAATTATGAAAGAGGTGGCAGGGGCGAGATTTCGTGAAGTTCTTAATTAAATAACACTTATTTTCAAATTGTATGAAAACTGTATTTAAATCAAAACTGGGCTTGTAGGTGAATTGCTATATTCGTTTACGTATGTGGTACATAAGGAATATACGCTAAGAGAAACTCATGCAGAAAAGACAGTTTTGATTTAAAGTATTTTCTTCTTGTACAGCTTATCGTAACGGATGTTAGCGACCAATAAAGCAATCTGAACTTTGGACACCGCAGCGCGAAACAATGACGTTGTAGACTTATTATACCAGTTGCGCAGGTTATTCACGTCTACGACCAACGTTTCTTTTCCATGCAATACCGAGCTGGTAGCGTAGTGGTTACACAACCTGCTTAGCATTCGGGAGGTAATAGGTTCGATTCCCGTTACCATCTACCTTGTATGAGGTTTTTTCAGGGGATTTTCCTCATACACATGTAGCGGCATGGTCACTGCGTATATGCACACCATGTGCACCTACTTAGGCGAATGCTGGGGTAGTATTTTCCCCCTCATAACCTCAACTCTGTTCCTTCCGATCCTATCCTGACCACACCCATTCTTAATCCCACCATTCATACATATATATATATATATATATATATATATATATATATATATATATATATATATATATATGCTGGGAATCCGTGATTGTGGCTGAAGGAGCTAGGAAAGCTCGGCAGGCCGCTCTCTCCCCTGGGGTAAGGAATGAAATACGTGGTCTTTTCCTTTCCTTTTTTCCCCGAAATTCGACCTTGTAAGACTAGCTGCAACAATTCATACTTTTCTCCTCTCATCAGATGGCATCAATATTCTAGCTTTCGTCTTTTAATTGTTGACATTATTTCTGGTGAACAGTTCATTCTATTTAACACATTTCGAAACTATTAATTTCGTTGCATAACTCTTTGATTAACGTCTATGATTCCATTCCATATAAAAGTACTGGGAAAATGTAGCACTTCGAAAACCTTTTTCTTAGCTTTCTTGCTTGACCGATACGGCTTCTGATCTCTAGGTGTTGTCTTCCTTCGCTACTGTTTAATGTTCCTAGATATTTGTGTGTATTCGTGTTCTATATTGCTTTATTGTTTATTGATATTCCAGTTGGTCTTGTTTCCTTTTTTGTAATAACCATGTATTTGGTCTTCTGAAGATTCATGTCTAAGCCATATAATTTACTAACTTCATATTCACGATTAAAAAGGTTTTGGAGCTCTTGTTCTGTTTCTGCAATAAGAATGGAGGCATCGGCGTATCACAAGTTATTTATTCATACTCCATTGATTCTCATGCCTTCTGTGCTGCCGTCAAGTGCTCTTTTAAATACCATCTCGGGATTTATAGTATATCTTATACAATTTTAAAATAAATTTGATTGTAAAATAATATCTAATTATCTATTTCAATTCACACTTATTGTAATGCCCTATCTACCTGTCCATTCGCATTAACTATAGCCTCGTTAGTGCGATTCGTACCTAGATGACTTTACTTTACGCTCTCAAGGAGAAATTTTGTTTTGTTTGTATGTATACAAAATATAAAACATAGTTGAAGGTTGACTTTACTTTACATGCTCAAGTTGAAAATCATTTTAAAATGTGTGTAAATAAAAATGTATATAAGCAGGCAAGGTTGCACTAACGAACTTATGTAATTAATGCAAAAGGTGAATAAACAAAAATTTACAATAAGTGCGTTAGACATAATTAGGTTTTTGCTATTCGACTCTAATTTCAAGTTTAGTTATATTTGTTATTGTATTGTATTGTATAAGTATTTTCAATAACGAATTCAGGTTTATAAATCTAGAGCCGTTTATGCATGTAAAATAGTATAGTGGTCTGACCCTGAGCTTGGTTATATTTGTTTGTTACTGTATAGGCATTTTACTAATTTAAATGTAAAACCTATTTTTACCATTGTATGTAAAACGTGACAATAGTGTTACACGCTAATTTGATGTCGTTTTTTTGTAGACTGGTTTTTGCATCCTGTAAGTTGAATCAGGCTGTTATTTTTGAATTGAGTTGAAAGCTGGCATTGCAAGATGTAAGTTAAGTCAAATTGATATTTTTGAATTGTGGTTGGTTTTAGCAAGTTGTAAGTTAATCCAATCCAATCAGTATTTTCAACTGTAAGCTGGTTTTTCGCAAGCTGTAAGTTAGGATTTGATTGAATGATTTGTTTGTTTGAGAAAGATCCGAGAGTGACGAGACAGAGAAACGGTGGAAACGACAGAGAGAGAGAGAGAGAGAGGAGAGAGAGAGAGATATGTGCGCGATCAACTTCTATTAAAGAAAACATTCGCTAGTTTAAAAATATACGACTAGATGGCGCCATAAACAAACCCTAATTATTACTAGAAATTTACCGCTAGGTGGCGCCACCTCTATTACAGAAAACATTCATTAGCCCATACACCACTAGATGGCGACACAAACACATTCAAATTTCGCGCCAAGAGAGCCACGACAAGAGAGCGCAGACCCTAACACAAGTTCCCATACCTGCCTTACAAGTTAGCATTAGTGCCCCCTTATTTGAAAACTATTTCCAACCCACGGTGCCACGACAATAGGGCGCAGATCCTAACACAAGTTCTTATACGTGTCTTACAAGTTAGCAATAGGGTCCCCTTATTCAAATTCAAAATTCCCGCCGAGCAGGTTAGGTTCTGAATATGACTAAAAAGTAGATTTGGTTCTGACCTTGGCTAACCCAAGGCCAACTCCAAAGATCAAAATATGCCCTCTACGTGGCCGCCAAGGTCAAAATACTTCCTCCACGTGTATATATATATATATATATATATATATATATATATATATATATATATATATATACACGAGTATATACGGATATCTTATCAGCTTCTTATCAAAAAGAAGAATGCCTAATCATATATCCACAGAGTTTAAACAGATTGGTCTAAACGTAAAATATTTCTTCGAAGCGGAAAAAATGGCGTAAACACAATTATCCTTCAAGTTAGACAGCGTACTGCGGAATGCTTGGGAATTAGTGAAAGAAGTGTTGTAAGGGTATCAATTGAAGAAGGGGCAAGTAGTACTGGTACAGTGTTAGGGGCGAAGCCAAGTAGTGGTAGACCGAAAGTAGATATGGATGATTTTTAAAGAGCGTTATACGCAGACAAATATTCAATTTTTATATGAAAAAAAGGTTTCCAACCACAGTCGAGCATCAAAGATTGATAGACGAGTGTCCGGATTTTGGGTAAAAGAAATGAACTTTACTTATAAACAGGCCAATCTAGATGGTAGCTACTACAATAGCTGCTAAAAGAGCGGAATATTTATATTCGATTAAAAGGTACAGAGAAACGGGATGGAATATTTTTTTTACTGACGTAACATGGGACGGCGCAAACCATTGAAGAAAATTTGGTTGGGTGAAATTTGATACTCCAGAAAACCGCGCGAGTTTTGATCAATACCGAGGGACAATTCAATAAATATACGGATTGAGAGGGGGAATCAAGCGACCTTCTGGATCTGGATTAAAAGTGATTATACTGGGCATTGGTAACGAAAACGGCCTTTTCCCAGGTGGTACCAAATTCTTCGTTGGAAAAAAAGATTCGGCTGATTATATGACGAAATTTATAAACAGTATTATGAAGAATGGTTACGATACGTGTTGGGAGGTGATCCCCGATAAATCGGCGATTATGCTAGATCAAGCACAGTACCACACAATAATAGATCCAGATTTTAGAAATCCCCCAACCGCCTAGAGAAAACAAAATATAACAGAATGGTTGAACAAACGAAAAGTTCCGTTACCAGAGCAATTGTACCGGGTGGCCAGAAAAGACTGCAAAGTGCTGTTTCTCGGAAACTATTCGTCGTAGAGAGTTGAGGCAAAAAAATGTTATTACTAAAGTGTCCAAAAAAAAGACCGTGGAAAATATTTTCAAATTTGCAAGATGACCGCCAGGGGGCGTACCCGCCATCCTAAACTTTTAAAGTGATTTTTTTTACTGAAATCCACCTAGTAAATGTACCAAAAAATTATATGCTTTTTAAAGCTCAGCTTTATTCAAGTAATTTTTGTTTGACGTATCTATTAAAATAAAGTGGTGTGGGGCGATTCAGTGATTTTTTAAATAAACAGCTGTAACTCCTAAACGACTGAACTGATTTTTAAAAACTTAGTCTCGTTGGAAAGACCATTTATTGCTCCATCAAATCCATCTTACCTGTAATATGTCTAATTTTTAGTGATGCCGCTAGAGCGCGTTTTTTAATATAATATCAGAAAATTGCAAAATTGTCTAAAAAAAATTAAATGCAACAATATGACTTTTTTTTCATAAAAATGAGATGAAATCATCCCTAAATAGGTTAGTGGAAATATTAGGAATATTAGGAGTAGGCCATTGAGAAAAAACAAATACCTAAAATCAAATTGTAAACAAATATTAAAATTTGACAGACAGTGTAATTTATGTTTATGTCTTTTACAAATGATATGATTGATATGATTGCGGCATATTTTGAACGTCTTCAAAATACGGCATTGGCTAAGAGAATATACTCAGCTCGATATCCAGATCGGTGTCTACGCGATGCGAGAATTTTTCCGCGTTTAGTGCAAAATTTACGTAATACTGGAAGCTTTCCACCAAAGTTGCGAACAGACTCAGCTAGAAGAATGGAAGACAATATTGTTATTGTTTTAGCATAGATGTCATTGAATCCCCACGTTAGTTGTCTATCGCGTTGGATATGTCACGAACTACTATTTAAAACATTTTAAAGGATCATAGGTAAGTTCTTACGTCACTGAAAATACTACTTTACATGTTTCATAATGTGTTCGTAATTTCAAATTTATAGAATGCACCCGTATCATATGGTTTTACATCAAGCCTTACATGACGAAGACTGACCGATGGATAGATTATTGTCATTGGATGTTGGGCATGATCAGGGAGAATAGAGGATTTTTATACGAAATTCTTTGGACGAATGAGGCCATTTTTAAAAATGATGGAAACGTTAATTTGCATAATATGCATTATTGGTCTGACACCAATCCTCACTGGTTGCACGTCGAACATCAAGGTCATTGGAGTGTTAATGTGTGGTGTGGCGTCCTGGACGTAACTATTATAGGTCCCTATTTCTTTGATAAACCACTAAATGGTGCCGTGTTTTTTGATTTTCTGGTAAACCAAGTGCATATTTTATTAGAAGATGTGCCCTTGCAATTACCGCAAAATATGTTTTTACAACTAGATGGTTGCCCAGCACATTTTTCAATAAATCTGCGAGAACACTTAAATTTAATATATCACCAGAGATGGATTAGACGAGGAAGTCCTTAGCCGCCCCGATCTCCAGACTTAACCTGTTTGGACCTTTATCTATGGAGTCGGCTAAAAGATATTGTTTACGAAACTCCTCCAACAACGAGAGACGACATGAAAGTGCGAATTCGAGAGGCCATTCGTAGCCTGTCAAGAGCAGAAGTTGAAGCTGTTGTAATGTCCACGCATGAGCGGCTCCAACAATGCATCGAGGTCGATGGGAGATAATTCGAGCATTCAAGTAGGCATTAAGTAGGTACTTGATGCCTACTTAAGTAGGCATTGTTGCACAATCGGTCCTTTTTAGGGCCATAAATAAAATTAATTAAAAAAATTCCGCAAATTTGTAATAATACCTTTCAAAAATAAAAATTATATTATTACATTTAATTCTTGAAATAATAAAAACTTTAATTATTTAAAATTTATAAAATGAAGAAATTTTTCATTGACAAAAGACAAATAAGTAAGAATAAATACCGGTGTAATATCGACTTTCTCAAATTTTATAACTAAATTTTCTTTATTCGATGTTTTAGGGTATGAATAAGATATATTATTTAGGGATGATTTCATCTCATTTTTATGAAAAAAAGTCATATTGTTGCATTTAATTTTTTACCACTTCTTTTTAATAGATACGTCAAAAATTACTCGAATAAAGCTGAGCTTTAAAAAGCATATAATTTTTTGGTACATTTACTAGGTGCATTTCAGTAAAAAATCACTTTAAAAGTTTAGGATGGCGGGTACGCCCCCTGGCGGTCATCTTGCAAATTTTCTTGACCACTTTAGTAATAACATTTTTTACCGCAACTCTCTATAGTTTCCGAGAAACAGCACTTTGCATTCTTATCCGGCCACCCGGTACAATTATAAAAAAACAATATTTGCTTGAATAAGTGGTGAAATAATTACGAGGAGACAGTGTTAAAATGTTACGGCTTTCAGTAGCCCACTGTGAATTCAATCCAATTGAATTGATATGGGCTTATGTCAAAAATAGAGTTGCAAAGGAAAACACAACGTTCGAAATAAAGGAGGTTTTAGAACTTTACAAGTTAACATTACTAATTGTGCCAAATATCGTTAGAAGTAGTTGTGTCAATCATGCCAAGAAAGTCGAAGATATGTACAGAGAAAAGAAAAACTTAGTAGACGTCGGCATAGAATCGTTAGTTATAAATTTAGGCGACAATGACAACGATATTCAGGACATTGAGGAGGGTGGAAAAGGAGATAGCGATAAATGTATTTATTATGTAATTAAAAAAAAATAGTTTTCGAGATCTAGAAATTTCGCCTTTTATTGCAATTTTAATATTATGTTCCTACTTAAAAATACATGAAACCATTTTTTCGCACTATATAAATTGCGATTTCTCTGTAGAGGAGACACAAGATTGGGCGATGAGTTCTCTTCCCCTGTTACCTCTGCGTGCAGTTAGGCGTTATTCTTGTTCAACGAAATATTTAATCCTATTCCTTGGTTAGCAATTACATAAATTAAGAAAAAGTCTATCTTTTCGTATTTATTGGTTTTAACGTACAGCATCCTCTAGAAGTACTGCGTATAAGGCTTAGAATAAGGGAGTTAACAAGCGTGGTATTTGTCCTTTACTACAAATGAAGGCAATCTCTTAATGTGTGTTTTAGTATTAATTCATAAAGATTGGTCTTGCGCCAAGGGTGATAAAAAGTTGTGTTTTCTCGAATATACTTCGCTCTAGTACTTAGCTAAATGTAACAAAAAATATCAAATTACGTTCACATACACAGAAATAAATATCCATTAAGATGCAAGTTGTTTGATTAAAATCGGGCTAATAGTTTTCGAAATATAAACGTTTAAAGTCAGGTGACTAAATTTTTTACTTTGATAGTAGTATTAGTTATAACTTAGTAATTATTATTAATTTTGATAATAATAACAATAAAACAAACAATATAAACTTCGTTGATATACATATAAACATGGTTGTTCGATGTTCCTATACATTTGTTACATTTATAGCAGCATCTATTACTGAATTCCAAATCTACTACCAAATCTGTTATCTACTAACTGGCAACTTTGCAAATGGCGGATAAACGTGACTGAGGTCGTGCATCCAAAACTTGACCCTGTGGCGAGCTATGTGAATTAAGTCGCTACCTTCAATAGTTAGAAGAAATAAATAAATTGCGTTTAAACGCGGCTGAGGACGAGTTAGAAAAACTATGTTGTTTTTCTTAACATTAACCGTTGTAACAATTTAAGCTTTTAATCTAACATTCTGATTTCTTGCATACATATACCTGAAATTGTAATGTGTGTTTGAACGCCATGTATATACACGTATTTTTTTTTCTTTTCGTTTCTTTTTCTATTTACACAGTTCTCGCAACGAAATTTGTTGTTTTTATGTGTCTTCATAAAGTTAAAATTAAATTGATATATCGTTTGCTTTATATTGTATTTCGGATTAGAATTTGTGGTATTTAGTGAATTTCTTTGTTAGTATTAATTTACATCAGGACTGAAATTATATAAATTTTCGTAAGGTTTAAAATTTAAAACGCAGTTATTGATAAATAAAATTCCAAGTTGTTTTTCGTGTTATGTTTCTGTTAACTTCCATTTGAGGAACGGAGCCAAGATTCTATTGCGGTACAGTTTATCGATTCACTTTCAATTAAAAATCTTTATAGGAGAAGGCAAGATTTGGCTGGATTACAATATGAATTCATTAAACTTTAAGTGCATATGTACTGTAGAGTAGATAAGCGTTGCTTACTTGTAAAAGCAACCCTTGCAGTTTCTTGTGTGAAAGCGAAAATATGACGAATCTTTCTTGCTCATTTACGGGAAGGGGCATATCGTTTCTACCGCGTTTTATAATCTGAATGTATGAGCAGTATGATTGGCTGTCGTTTTTAAAATCAAATATGGCGTAACTGAAGAAGTTTTGAATGTATGTCCTCAGCCTTCGAATGATGCCGTAATGGCTAAGGCTAGTTTGCGCTTCGTCGTATACACGAAGTTTGGTGTGTGGAGGTAGTGAAATATTTACGCTTACCTGGAGATTAAGTAAAGCTATCGTGGAGTTTGTCTCGAGTATTTATCGTATCGGTGCCATAAACAGCGATATATTCTCGTCCATGGAACTTGGGTTCAGTGTCGAATGGCGCTGAAGTTCTTTCGCGCGTGGTGTGCGGATCAAAAGTAAATAGTTCAAGTAAAGTAAATAAGTTAGTGTTAGTTAACCACTTCGCGTAAATGGCTAAGCGTATAACAAACAATTATCGCTGTAAATAAAGAAAGCTTTTAGTTTAAGTGTAACCATAATATCCGTCAAGAACTTTCTAAATATCGTTAATAAGAAGACGCCGTTTAAATAAATATACCGAATTTTAAGTTTCAATGAGTAAAATTAATCAAGTAACGCTTTGTAAATAGTTGTGCATTTAGGTTGAATCAAATGAAGAATTAGTAGTTTCGTTGAAGTAACTGTCGTAAATTAAGTTCGAGTAAATATGAATAAGATTTGTCGCTTGTGAAATTTCACATGGAAAGCATACCGTAGTAGCCAATTGTCGAATTATTCAGTACCTGGTAAACCTGTTGTCCGACCGATTGTAGTTCAGAGGAGGAAGAACATTTCTTTGTTGGTGTTATGTAAGGTAACGTTTATTTTTTTATTTTTGTGGCAGGATGCAAACGCTTGCTTGTGTAAACTATCGTATATAGGCCCTTCAGGCAATTTTGGAAACAGGCGTATTCATCCTCACAATTTATTGTTTATATCCTGATTTTTTTTGTTGTGCAAATTCTGTGTATATTCTGTACTATTTAAGGAAAGGTATTTTTTTATAATACTCTTAAAGGGCCTTGCAAGCACCGAGTGAAATTTTATTAGTTATATTCTAGATTTCTTGTTTTGGAACTGCGAAATTTAATGTTTTTTTTAGGTAACTGTATCAAAAGTTGAGATGTAAATGTCATAATATACGACCATCGTTAATGTTTATACTGTTTTATTGATAGATATTAATCTATTGTAATTCGTCCTATGTGCTACAATTTTGACGTAAAGTAATAAGCTAAAAGAGTAGAAACCTTTTGTTTCACATTTAAGATTACTAGTGATTGACTTCATTTGATGAAAGTTATTTGTGAGTAATTAATTAAAGGTACATTTTTGAGGAATGAGATTCATTATGGTTTGACGTAATGCAGTTAGATAACGTAGTATGTGTTTGATGACCGACCAGCTGATTGTATTTTTTTTTGTGCATACGAGGGTATCTCGAAAAGTTGCGAGATTTCTTTGAAGTATTTTTATAGGTATCGACTTATCAATTGGAGACATTCTGGTGCCTGATTTGCCGAACAGGTAAGCGAATATAATTGTTTGTTATGGTAGATAGGTAACTTATTTTGGAATTTGGGTATTACATCCCGATATCGACATTTGATAAATTTTAGAATTTCATAGATTTTTGATCGCGTTTGTTTAGTTTGTGGCGACATATATTTTTCGTTTTAATTGAATAATTAAAATGTTGCATTTCCAGTTATTCTTGGATTAGTTCGGCTAATAACTTTTCACGTAGATTTATCGAAATATTTAGTGAGTTTTAGGTTTTATTTTGCAGTTTGCGGCTTTTATATTTAAAGCTTAAGATTTTATTGAAGTTTAGGTGAACCTGGCATTAATATTTTTGGAGTAAACTTTGTAGAAGTAGTAGATTTTTGAGTAAACGTTGTGGTTTCATGTTAGACCAATATAACACCAGTTCATGACGTTTTCGCGCTATAAATGATTTTAACAGGTGGCGCCTTTTTGACTTTATCTATCGATTTTGACTATTTTTGGAATTGCTACGAGTGCCTTTTACGATCTTTAAGTAAGAACCCCGTCCACACGGGCTAGATGCTCTAGTGAGTATTTAGCCTGTAACAAAATAAGAGCGTTTCTAATAGCAATTCAGGAATTTTGAAAATGTTTTTTTAAATAAAGTTGAAAAAATAAAATTCTCAAAATCGTGCATCCAAAACTTCACCCTGCCGCGAGCTATGTGAACTATCGAATAATAACAATGTCGATGCTTCCACATGTTTTGGACAAGTTTATTTTAATTAATTACCATATTTACTAAATTAATTGCTTTCGATTTCAAAAATTACATTTTAGACAATGAGGTTTTGTAATCTTTTTAGGAAAAGCACCGCTACTCTACATTTATACCGGGATATCAACAATGAGTGACCGAAAAAAACTGCTTTTTAAAGAATTTTTATCAAAAGTTTATTCCAAGTTACTAGTGAAATTAGGCACAAATATTTATTTCATCTTCGATTGACATTTCATAAACGTACATAGATTTTTCCTTTTTCAATTATTCCTTTATCTACATTTGTATTACAATAAAATAGTTTTTTTCAAAACTCATTAATAAATTAACCAGGCCTTTCAAGGTAAATTTATTCGTGTATTTTATGCCTTTTTCGTAAATAAGTTTTTTTTAGGTCATAATGCCTTTTACTGTGGAACAAGACAAGTTTATTTTGGAAGCTTATTTCCGAAACCGCCAAAAAGATGTAGATGGAAACTGGAAGTATTCAGTACTATTATGTGTTGAAGAATATCAACATCACTGTCAGAACATCGAGGTTGATGAATTAAAAAATGCAATAACTGACGCAATTCAAAATATTACACAAGCTCAATTAATAAATGTATTTACAAATATGAAACGAAGAGTAGATGCCTGTAATGCAAACAATGGTGATCACTTTGAAATTGTTTTATAGATAATTGCCAAGTTTAATTTTATTTTTCTATTTTTAACTGTAATATAAACATATAAAAGACCATTCATTCCAACGGGTAGTGAGGTGTGCGTCGGGATATCGTTATATTTGTATGTAAATAATATGTGCACTAATTGAAAATCTTTACTCATTATTTACTATACTTTAGCTGAATTGAGCTCATTTACATTTGAGATCTAAAAAAACAATGCATTATTAATTCATTATTTGCTGTGCTTTAGATCAATATATACAGATTTGAGTTATCTTAAAAAACAATAGGTACATTATAAAGTAGACATGGTGACTAGTTCCATATGAGAAGGACTAAATCAGTGGTATATAATCTGAAATAAGTTTTGTTCAAAATTAGAATGCAATGCAAAAGTGATATCTAGCATTAAGTTAAATAAGTTCTTTTTTTCCATTATAATGTATTTGTGATGTTCACCAGTGTACATTCAAAGGTGGTCAGCAAAGATGGTGTACCTGACTTGTGCTGAATATGTTGAATGTATTCATTTATAATAAACTAACCAGTCATACATGTAATTTGTTTTCACTAATATTATTTAACAAATATATCATACATTGATTTCTGATTAATGACAAATTCATTTTAAAAATTCATTTAAATGTTTTAATGTCATTGTAAAGGTAACATCATCCAATATCACTCCTTTTTTTAAATATTCACTGTCCACATATTCACACACTTTCTTCGAGTTCTCAGCTGTAATTTTTTTTAATTCTTCATTGCCAATTGCTTAACACCTTCCATTTGAAATGTCACATTCCTCACTGCTATCCGATTTTTCAATGGGATTTAATTCAGAGTGGTACAAAGGGAGATGAAGGACAGCATGACCATTTTTGACTAGTAGCTTGTCTAGAATGGTTTCTTCAGCAAGACATTCTTGTAATTGGGATAATGGCATTGTCATCGTTCCTTCTTTTTCCTTTTTCATAAATTGGTACACATTGTAGATAATTTGCCGCCCTTGGCTATGAATTACCTTTCGATTATTCATTTTCAACCTGACAACAAAATTCATACATTATTGCCTATTTCAAACCACTCATGTCAATATAAACAAAAAGATCATTAAACGCTCATCTAAACAGTTTTTACTCTCTAAACTGTACATTATTCTCGTAACCAAATTGAGGTTAAAAAGCAAAATTTGTTTTAAACATTACTTTTAGTATATAAAAGCACTTATAAAACTTGAATTTGACGAGTAAATACCATGTATTGGTTTAATACACCAGAAATACGCCTTGGAAATCCAGAAAATCTGTAATATCAATTAAAAATAATGAATGATAATTTTTAACCAAATTTTTACATACCTTATAACAATTTCTCTTTAGTCTTAAGAAAGACTAAATTACAATTATTGAAGTTTTTGTACGTCTACATAATACGCAATTCGTCATTCGCCAAAGTTTTTGTCATTTATGGTAGTATTCATACAGAAAGTATCTATGGTAGTATTTATTTTAATATCTGCGTTTACGCCACTGGACATAGCACAATTTTCATTTTAAGGATGCGGAACAGTAGTACTGTTCTAAGAGCGGCACGGTCAAACAATGATGATCGCACTGTAGATATTCTTACTTTATTTCTAGATATAAGGCTAACGCATATGATCTCTAGAAAGGTATGGTGCCGAGAGCGGCTAGTGGCGTTCTTGGCAACAGCGCGCGTTTTAGGGCTAGCGGATAAAAATTCATATTTCTGTAACTATTGAAGTCAGCGATTTTTTTAAACTTTCTACGTTTTTGGCTACATTTGATTCGATATATATTATATATATATATATATATATATATATATATATATATATATATATGTATAAATCAATAATTACATAGCTCGCCGCAGGGTGAAGTTTTGAATGCACGATTTTGATAATTTTATTTTTTCAGCTTTATTAAAAAAAACTGTAAACTTTTTCAAAATTTCTGAATTGCCATTAGAAGCACTCATATTTCAGGTATATGTGTGCAAAAAATACAATACAATACAAAAAATACAATAAAAGCTTAAATTGTTAAAACGGTTAATGTTAAGAAAAACGTAGTTTTCTTACTTTACCACAGTCGCGTTTAAGTGCCATTTGCAAAGTTCGGTCCTGCTAAAAAAAGTTGTACATTTCCATTTCCTATGCCCCAAAGTGTCCTCTACAAGATGGTGTAGGTTTCAACAGCTAGTTAGAAGAGCGATTTTAAACTTTCTAATTTTTTCTACATTTGATCGAATATATATATATATATATATAATATAACAATATATATATATATAATATATATATATTATTTTATATTTAATATATAAATTTATATATATATATATATATTATATATATATATATATATTTTCAATAATTCAAAGCTGGCATTGAAGTTTTTAGATTTTTGATAATTTGTATAATTTTAAACATTTTCAAAATTAGAATTGCCATTAGAAGCACTATTTTTTGGTATTATTCCAAATAATATACAACACAATACAAAATAGAATAAAAGCTAAATGTTAATAAAGTTAATGTTAAGAAAACGTATTTTTTATACAATTGTTTAAGTGCCATTTGAAAGTTCGGTCCTATAAAAAAGTTGTCATTTATTTCCAGCAAAGTGTCCTAAAGATGGTGTAGCTTTCAACAGCTAGTTAGAAGAGCGATTTTACTCCACTATAAGCCATTAATTTTTTTCTCTATGCATCTCAAGACAGGAAGTAAAGGTTTATAATACAAGGTTACAAGCAAATTATTGTTATATGAAGTCATTCTTTGTTGTTATTGTTTATTGTCTTTAAGATTATAAATTTGATACTTAACGCTGAAATTCATAGTTTGTTAAAGGCCAAAATTTTTAATAACAAAGCGGTTGAATATGACTTAGTATTGTTTACAAGAATTTGTATAAGTTCAATTTTTACTGATTTGTGAAATTAAATTGTTTAATGATACTTTATTTGGACTTATTCCAAATTTTAATATTGATAAGTTATCACGCCATCTATGAAACTTTGGACAAGCAAGTTAATAAACATTTTTTTCTATAGCAATTGTTAAAGTGTGCAAATCAATAGATCAAGTTTCACTTTAACCGCAAGGGTAGATAAAGTTGAACTTTAACAGCAAGGGTAGATAAAGTATTTTAATTTTTTTAATTTTTATTTATTTTTTCATTTTTATTTACATTAATAATACTTCAATATTGTAATTTACATTTGCAGAAATATCAAATTTTGGACCAGAACCTGTTTCATGTGAAAAACGTACAGACGACGTAGAGTTGCATGAACTTTCTATTCCACAGAGTATTTTACGCTCCATACAAACCCAGTACCGCAACAACCTGTAATTTAAAAGCCAAATTATGATGTCACCATTTCTAAACGTTTTACCTTGACAAACAGATAGTCGTCATCTGAATCTGCTTTTAAAAATCTCATAACATCATCCGATTCAAAGACTTGGAACTTTTTAGACATAACCATCACTCAGCTTCTTCAGCAATGCAATCAGTTTGCTGTATCTGAAAATATTATACGTAATTATTTGACAGAGCACATACACTTGACATATTATTTACTTTGAAATGTCACAATTTTCATTCACTAGCAGCGTAGACTTTATCATCGAGTAATACGACCACAATGTTGATGCCTTCACTTTCTATGACTTTTCCGGAAAATATGCCAGAAGTACCATTTCACTCACATGATTTATATTTTTTACGCTTTCCCACCTTTGAAAGCACGTATATTCTTTTTGGTATATCAACCTCCATTTTTGGGGCAATAAGTTACCCACTGCCTCCATCACCTGTTCTTCCACATCTGAGGGAAATTTTTCTTGTTCGAAATCGGTTTCCCAATTATTTTCACTCATTTTTACTAGCACTGTATTCAGAAAAGCATACGAAAGCACATAGAATAAACCACAAATTCTGATAAACAAAATTTTGTTTTATTCAGTGTCAACCCTAGCAACCCATACTACTGAGAATTTAAAACGTGACTAACTCAATTAATATTTCTTTAATTTTTCGTAAAAATTTTGCTATAGAAAAAAATAGAATGCTATACATGACGATAAAATACAACTATCGACTCGTGAAAATTAATTCATTCGCTCCTTCGTCGCTCATAACATTTTTCACTCATCGATAAAATTGTATTTTATCGTCTAGTATAACAAATAACTATTGTTTAGTTTGGGATAAATACATTTTAATTTTTTTTTAGTTTTTCATCAATTTTCTGAAATATTTTAAACGGCAAGTTATAATATATAATAATGGTGTAAATCAAGGTTTTAAAGCGTTTTCAATACAAATCGTTAAAATAACTAGAGACACCAACCACTCAATAAAAGATAATGCCGTTGACTCAGTAGGTAGATTAAATCAGGCCAGGTTCATGCTTTTTGATTTGCTTAATTACCAACAACTTTCTGCTTAGTTATTTCCACCTAACATCAATAAAGTAACTTCAATGTAACAATAATAAAAGTTATCTCGGACGCCAAGTTTTTTTTTTTATTACGCTCGGAATAACTAAACCGAGGATACAATAAAGCATTCACCAAAAAGTCAAAATAAAAGATATACAAACTATGTTTATTAAGCATTTAAATTTGGGATTATATAAAATAAATCTTAAAACTAGTGTTAATAGCCTTATCCTAATAAGTCATGGAAGTTATAAAATTTTAGAACAACTTCTTGAGAACCTCGTTATCATAAGGAATGCGGAAATGTAAACCATAGATGATGTAATTTTCGCACCAATGTTGCGCAATATGTCGTATTTTCAATATTCTACGTTGTAAACCATACCAAAGTTGTATTTACTTCTTACAAATTCATATTCATTGAAATTTGAATAATCCAGAATTTATTGCATTCTCTTGAAGGTTCAAATAAAAAGGTGTGATCTAAATTTAGATCTGAATTAAATGCAAAATGTAATCATAAAAGTACCCAAAGTGGTAAAAGTATAAGTATAAGTAGAAATAAAAGTGTAAATAGAAGTGCCTGCAAAAAGCAAATGTTTCAGATATTAATATAATACGAGTTATAGGTGTTTTACCATTAAATCAATGGCACTTTACACAAAATTTAGGTGGAAACCAAAAATGGCTTTTACTTAAAACAACGTACATCAATCAATGCCAAAAACGACGCTCACGGTATCAGGTGATGTAGCGATGCGCGTGAAATATGTGCAGAAAATAATTCCACGATATAGAAGTATAAACCCTTAAGAAAATATGCAACTTAAGTTACACCAGTGAAAATTAAGTTGCCTACCACAAACTTATAAATCATTAATAATCGAAAACCCCTTATTTTATTTTTACAACTAAACGAACGAAGAACGTAAAAGATTCGTTACAAAGTAGCAGTTTTTAAATTTTTACATTAGACTTTAGAGTATATCTTTTTATATTCAAACGTTGAGGCCATAGAACTGGCATATTGAATTTGAAAAAAATAATTCTTGTACTACTGTTTTAAGAACAAATGGCCACTTGTGATAAGCAATAAAAAATAAAAAATTAAGTTCTATCAAAAGGTATACAAAATAAGCAAAGTTCCATTTAAAACTATTGACTTGGGTCAACTTACCGAAATTGTGTGAATCGCAAATAACGTTGAAAAATAAAACGTTTCTACGTACTGTAAAATAGCTGCCATTGTGTAAACGTACAAATCTTGTAAACATTTATACATTAAACGATTTCTCAATCATAGATAACTTGTTTTTCAGTGTGCTATTGTAAATTATCATCTCATGGTAATATTTGAATTTGGAACCGCTTTTTTGAAATATTATCAAATTAAAAAACAAATTTTATATAAAACAAAACACTATCTTTTTTTGCAATTTGAGAACTAAAGTAATGCGCTTAGTCTTCCTTTTGAGAGACTAAATTGTCACCTTTTCTCCCTGAGGGGCTAAATAGCTGTTTACATATCAAAATATGAGAATGACACTTCCTCCAGCGGATAACCCAAGCGAAACGTGGGACATCGCTAATCACCAAAATTATTCCTCATAAAAGTTCATACATGCATACATTATGGTGGAGAAATTGTACTTATGACCCTACGTTGAAGGTAGAAAGACTTATTTTCGACGTTGAAAAAATATTTTTAATCTCCCCGGGATTAAGTCACAGCGAAAGTAGACACGAGATATAATTGGATTTATTTATTGATAGTGATATTCGCAGGTAGATTCCTACAATTAACGAAATTAAATTCACGAATAAACTCATCCGATCTCTCTAAACGGATGTTTACAAATATTTGCTTCTTCACTATGTTGGAAAATATTTTCACTAACATTATTTTGTTATTGAAGGACTTTTTTACATAACTGCCACCAGCTATGGACTGCAATATGATCTCGAATACACTAAAAACCATAAAAATTACTTACTTTGGTCAATAAAAGCTGATTATCTAAATCAATGGACTTGTTTAAGAAGTTAAATATTCTAGATTTCTTAGACTAATAGCCATCAGTTAATTTTTTATGGAAATATAAGAATTTATTAAATTTGCTGACCTCGACGTTATGGTTGACAGTCAAAATGTAGACATGATTCTTCTTAGAGTTCTTGTGGCATCTTCATTTGTGCAAATTTATTTCAGGTTTTGTTCATGGCATATATTTATACCATACATTAACATGATAAGGTATCCTAAACCTTTCATTTTGTTTTTCGAGGCACCAGTTTTCATCATCCTTAGTTCTCATATACGGGCACAGCCAAATTACCCAAAATAAATTTCTTCAAATCGTAAATTACCCACCGCAAAAAGATTCTGGAACAATCATGTTACAGACATGGCGCTTACAATAGCACTTTTCTGTTTAATTCGTATGAAATGCCCTAAAAAATGTGATGGAAAACATCGCTATTAAAGCAAGTACAAAATTAAAAAAATTAAACAATAATTCAGTCAGTAGCAAATAAGGACAAGTAATATACAAGGTTGCTCATTAGTGCGTCAAAGTGTGATATCTCAGTAATTATTAGTTCTTGAAGGAAATTTATTTTCTCAAAGTTTTTGGTGTTTAAGAGGTGCGTATTTTAAAATTATTTTCCAATATAGGGGGTGTGTCATAAAAATGTGGTAGTAATAAATTATGTTTTTTTAAAAATAGAACCCCCCAATTTTTTTGCCATATTCGGATTTATTGTCAAATTTTAATGTTAATTTATGTAAGTAAGATAGTTAATTCTCAGCGACAGGAGTCCGT
This sequence comes from Vesta saturnalis, assembly GCA_036346205.1. Classification (NCBI taxonomy): domain Eukaryota; kingdom Metazoa; phylum Arthropoda; class Insecta; order Coleoptera; family Lampyridae; genus Vesta; species Vesta saturnalis. The sequence continues at coordinate 1,128,056 of JARFJB010001996.1, forward strand.
AAATGTTTGGGGTGGTATTATGGGAAATTTTATAGTTGGGCCAGATTTCTTTAACGGACATATGAATGGTGCTGAATATTTGCATTTGTTGCAAAATTATTTGCTCCAACCTTTGCGAAACGTTCCTGTTGTTTTAATGCAAAATATGTGGCTGCAGCATGAATGTGCTCCTTCGCACTTTGCGTTAAATGTCAGACTACTTAAATCGAGAATTTGAAGGTACATGGATAGGACGTGGCAGTCCCGTTTCTTAGCCAGACTTAACAAGAATAAAAAACGTTGCATATCAAACTGCACCGACAACTGCAGAAGATATGAGACAACGCATAATTAATGCGTTTAGATATAGCGTAAGAATTGAGGTGTTACGAGAAGTAAATAAGTCTTTTCAAGCAAGACTGGAATTGTGTTTTGATCGAAATGGGGGGCAGTTTGAGAATCTGTTATGAATACCTCATTTGCTAAAAATAATTTTCAGCAGTTTAATACATGTTTGGATTGTGAACGTGTAGCCGATTGACTTGACCAAAATAAAAATTAAATAATTTTTTTAGTTTTGCCGAATAATTCGGAAAAGGTAAATTTTACGTAAACTGACTTTAAAAATTTGACGATAAGTCCGAAAGTACTATAAAAATTAGGGTGTTCCATTTGTAATAAGCAAGTTATTGAGGTTTGAAATTATGCAACTTCGGATGAATATTTGGCAGTTGTAGGACTTCTTTTAATTAAAATAAATCAAAACGTAGCTTATTAGGTTTTCTTAGAGCCCCAGAATACCGATTCCGAAATTCGCAAAGATCAAGGTAAAGCACCGATTTTTGTGGAATCCTGCAGCTATCAAAATTTTCACATTTTTCCAAATGATTCGAAAACGGTAAATTTTTAATATAAAACATCTTACATAAATTAACATTAAAATTTGACGATAAATCCGAATATGACAAAAAACACTGGGGCGTTCTATTTAAAAAACATAATTTGTTACTACTACACTTTTATGACGCACCCGTATATTGGAAAATAATTTTAAAATACGCACCTCTTAAACACCAAAAACTTTGATAGGAAACACTTCCTTCTAAAACTCATATTTACTGAGATATCGCACTTTGACGCACTAATGAGCAACCCTGTAGTATGAGGAGTGCAAACATTTATAATAAAATAGTTTAGTATACGTTTCAGGGCTATACATGTTATAAAGAATAAAGAAAGAAATACGTTGAAATACATTTTTTAAAAATTTTACTATTTTTCATAATGACAAGGCCGATTTTATTTCCATTATTTCAGACTACTTCATGAAAACCATTATGTAGTCTACTATTGGGACATTATTTAACAATATATTATATAGTTTCTGGAACTTGGTCACGAATGGACTTCTCCATTTGTAGATCACATCATTGTAGAGTCCAAGTGACAAGTTCTTGGTCAATTCATGGTACACCATAATTATGTACATCGATCAAAACCAACTTTTTAGTGGGGCCTATTGCAAGAAATGTATTCATTATTACTGTGTTTTGCCAAGTTTCGTTCTACAAGTCAAAAAATTAATTAATTGAGAAACCCTTCTCATAGAGGTTTAATAAAATAACCAAAAGCAGAGTAGGTAAAGTAAAATGGAGTAAAAAATAATAGAAATACTGAATGGCATAAAGCAGGAACTGGGAGATAATATCTCCCAGTTATTGATTTATACTTAATTAAATAAATGAATACTGAATTAAAGGAATTAAACACAAAAATGGAAGAGAATACAAATGCAGTAAATATATTACAAAGAGAAAATTGTATATTGAAGAAACAACTAGCAGATCAAGCAACAAGAATAGAGATATTGGAAAAAGAGATATGGAAGCAAAACGTAATTATTCATGGAATGGTAGAGAAAAATGATGAAGAAAAACTAATGGAAAAAGCAGAACAAATATGTAAAAAGATGGGGCTAGATGAGAAGAAGACCTTGCGAAATAGTGGGATCATAGGAATGGGAAAACACCAAGAGGGAAAAACCAGAACGATAATGGTAGAACTGGCAACAGGGAAACTCACGAAGCTACAAAATACTTAAGGGGCACACTCATATAGATAACTGAAGATTACACCAAGGATGTAAGAGGGCAGAGAACAAACTAGGATACTATCTAAAAAAAAGCAAAGGAAGAAGGCTATACTGCAAAAATGAGATATAATAAGTTGGTGGTGAATAACAAAGAATTTAGTTTAGAAGCGGTAGAAAAATGAACATCTTACAGAACAATAAAGAAAATAATAAAGAAAAAAGGACGATAACAGTGGGTAAAAGGTCACCAGGGAATAATAATAAATACGACACGGCGGTCAAAAAACGAATGAGCGAGAAAAACGGCAGAAACAAAGAAGGCGAAAGGATATGGAAAAGGAAATGATTTTGGAAAAGGGATACATAAAAAGCATAAAGAAAGCAAAAACAAATAAATAAGATAAACGTAGGGGCTTGGAACATGAAAACATTAAAAGAGGGGAAAATGATGTAAATCGCAAAAGAAATAATAAGTGGATGTCGCTGAAGTTCAAGAGATACGATGGAAGCGAGAGGGGGAAATCATCAAGAAAGATTTCACAATGTTATACTGAGGCGAGAAAAAGTAAGGATCAATTTGGGTTGTATTTTACGTAAGAAATAAAACAGGAGGAAAAAGATTATGTTTTAAGTCAATAAATGCTCGACTAGCTTACGTAAGAATTGAAGCAAAACCAGCAAACCCATCAATTATAAATGTATATGCTCCGACAGAGCAAGCGGATGAAAAAGACAAAGAAAAACTATATCAAGAACTGGAAAGGCTAACAGAAGAAGCTTCAAGGCATGATATGATATTATTGGTGGATGACTTTAATGCCCAGATGGGAAAAGAAGCATTTGCAAGTAGAATAGCAGGAAAACATACGGTACACAATGACACAAACGATAATAGAAGCAGACTGTGTAAATTTGCAGCATCAACAAATATGGTAATAAGGAACACCAAATTTAGGCACAGGAGATTACACAAAATAACCTGGGCAATACTAGGAAAAAAACAATTCAGAAGGGAACCAGATAGACCATATATTTGTAACCAGGAAAAATGCTACATCAGTAACGGATGTGAGAACATTTAGGGGTGCAAATGTAGACACCGACTATTTTTTATTGATGGCAACAGTAAAACAAAAATTCAATAAACAGAGCATAAAAGGAGGAAAAGAGAAACGTTGGGCAATAGAGAAGTTTACACAAGAAGAAATAAAAACAAAATACAAAGAAGTAACACTACAAGAATCAGGAAAAGTAGACATAAAAGAAGATGTAGACAGAAAGTGGGCAAAAATGAAGCACGACATAAATAAAGTAGAGCAGGAAGCAATTGGATATAGGAGATATAGAGGGCAAGAGTAGTTTGATACGGACTGTGAGAAAGCAACAGAACAAACAATAGGGCATGAATAAAGTGGTTAAGGACGAATGCAGTAGAAGACATGAATATGAAGAAAAAAGGAAATAAACGAATAGAGTATGCAAACAAAAGAAAAACGAATAGATAAATCAAATAATGGATAATATTGAGAAAGATAGCAAGAGAAATAATAGAAGAAGATATATAGGAAAATAAGAGAACAAAAACCATGGAATAAAATAAGAAGCAGAGGAATGAAAGATGAATACGGAATGTTACAAGCAACGCTGAAAAAATAAAAGAAATATGGAGAGAACACTTCGGAAAGCTGCTGTGTACAACACGCGATGACATGAACGAGAAAGAAAATACAGATAGTAGAACCAACATATGAAAAAGTAAAAAAATGGAAAAGCACCAAGAATTGACCAAATATGTGGAGAAATGGTTAAGAACAGTGATGAAAGTATGCAGAGAAAATTATATGAGATGATGAAAGAGATTTGGAACACAGAAAGAATACCGAGAGATTGGAATGAAGGTATTATTGTTACATTACACAAACAAGGAGACAAATAAATATGTAGTAATTATAGAGGGATTGTACTAGTAAACTCGGCTTACAAAATATTCACCACAATCCTCCAAAGAAAACTGGCAGAGCATATATAAAAAGGTAAATACCAATTTGGATTCACAAAGAGAAAATCTTTAACAGACGCTATCTACATAATTAGACGAATACTAGATAGAAGTAGTGAACACAATATCAGATTACACATGATTTTTGTGGTAGAATAGCGCAAAAACTAATAAGATTAATTGAATCAACTTTAGTAAACACCTATGCAATAATAAGAACACCAGAAGGAGATAACGAAAGATTTATTTTCAATAAAAGAATTTGGCAAGGGGATTTCCTATCAACCTCTCTATTTAATGTAGCACTGGAAAGTGTGATAAGAAAATTGAGCTGCGAAGGAACAATAAATCAATAAAAATGGGCAAATAATTGCATACGCGGGTGACGTGGTGATAATAAGCAGAACGGAAAGGAAACTGAAAGAGATATTGTTTATTATCAAAACAATACATTAACCTTTTTCCCCAACGAATTTGCATTACCAAAGTAATTTAAGTTTGAAATGATGTCCAAAGGTTAAAACATTAAAACATTTTGACTACAACTAAAGATTCGAACTCGAACCGAGTCGAAAATAATACCCAAACGATTAAAGCAGCATTTGAAAAATCTGGAACACTGGAAGTGTGGCAGGATCTGTAACAAGCAAAATACGCCCGCGTACTACACACAAAGAATAAAACGCATTTCAATAGCTAAGCTATCATCACTTCGTTGCTTATCCGGTGAAAGTGAAAGTTATGAAAGTTTAATGAGTTCTGAGTAGCCTAAATGTTCTTGATCATCATTATTCGTTAGAATGAATGAATGAAAGGGAAAGATATGCTACTCAGAACTCACTATACTTTCATATGCTACTCAGAACTCACTATACTTTCATAACTTTCACTTTCACCGCTGATGATATATATTAGAAATGTTCTATAGTTCGTCGCAGTCGGCCGCTCATGATGATAGCTTAGCTACTGAAACGCGTTCGGTGTTTTTTTTTGTGTGTTACGTGGATGTATTTTATTTGATTAACAAACAGAAATCTTACAACGAAACATTGCCCACAACATTGCAATTGTAACAAGCTTTGACTTTAAAGGCCAATTGCACCATAACCAGGTACTAAACAGTATTAATGCAATGACCATTGGTATGTTAAATTCATTCTAAAGAACATATCCAATGTATCAATAAAAGATCATGGGTTGAGATCAGTGAGATACGTATTCAAAATTTCCTTAAAGAACGCTTTCAAAATGCCACACTAGGAAGCATCAAGATGGAATAGAGGCTGCACATACACATTTAGTCGCTACATTAACAAAAAAAGAAAAAAAGAAATTTGAAAAAAATTGAGCCCTTTTTTCTGTAATGCAGACAGGGGCACTGATACACGCAACCGACGCGTCTGATCCTACTCACTCTTATGAGCTAATGACCCTTGAAGCGGCGTTGAACTTTTTTTTACCTTTGACCTAAACTTGTGAAGAATAGATGGAGGGGTTAAGGTCAATCAAATACAATTTGAAACTAGTACCTAAAATGTTTTTGAATGGTACCCATTTTGGTGCTCATTGAAAGTAATCACGGCCAGTATTACGATTGGAAAAAAAAACAGATTTGAAAAAGAGATGGAAGGACATAATAGATCAGATTGATGAGACGAAATTATAAGAGTATGATACGGGTAACCTACTGATTACCCAATGTTTTAATGATAATAGGAAAGCCAAAAAACTAAAGATTAAAAAATCTTGAACCGCTCCCCCCTACCTTATGTAGGTAACCGAACGTACAGAAGTGCATGTCAGAAGATGGGGCAAATTACATGACATCATCAAAGTTACGGGATTGACTTAATAGTAAACAAAAAGTAAACTTAACAAGAAATACTAAACCATTCTAGAGCGATTAGATAGTGTGTAGATTATTCATCCAAACAACATAATGACCTAAAATTATTAACAATCCTCAAGAACGGTTTTAGTTTTATAAAGTCCATCCCAGTTTAGTAACGCCCTATCATTGTTTAAAATAAAAGAAAGGTCGCTATTGATTTCTAAGCACCAGGTCATCAGGAATCGGATAATTTGAACAAGAGATATCGTTATTTATGCATCAGTTTCGTTAGGAAAACGTCCAAGGGAATTAGCTAGATACTTAAAAAGTTAATTTCATGCATTTTCGATGACCATGTGCATTTTGATCAAGACATGTCAAAATAGTAATTTATGTAGCAATTTCATTGGGAAACATCCAAAGGAATTGGATCAATGTCCCAGAACTGAATTTCATACATTTTTTGGTTCGTTCGAGTGCACGATAACTCGGTCTAGAAAGCTCGGATAGTTTTGAAACTTGGTTTGTAGCTTCTTTAGAGGTAGTGCTTAACTTTCAAGTAAGTAGGTCATCGGGCCCCGAAGTTGTTGGCGTTAACGTATGTCATAAGAATATCAACGATGTCGAGGATCGTTCGGTATTCCATTGTATCGGTTTATTTTATGTAAGTAATGTTAGAGATCTATGTGTAAGTACGTAGTATTTAATTGTCGTTCAGCGTGGAAGCCCGATTCCGTCAAAAATGTGTTCTTAATAAGAGATTGTATTTAACACATTATTGATTTATGCAAGTTCAATACATAAAAGTCCAATTGCATGGAAAACTAAAATGTTTTCTTTTTAAAAACTTCTTTTTTATTATTAACAAAAAATAATTACAGCAAAAAGTTATACAATTTTTGTTTTAAAGAAAGGCTCTCACCGCATCAACTTCTTTTTTTGTGATCAAATCGATATTACCTAAGCTTTAGTTTGCGAGGAATTGAGATAACATTCTTACCGTTCTTGAAGTATCGTTGATAATTCTTTGCAAAAATCTCCACCTTGTTTGACATACCGGCGAAGGTCATCAAATCCTGTGTGACTCTGTAACAAAAAGTTTAATATAGTGTTAAGGTACTCTTGTCTTTCGTCATTAAAATACTCATTGTTTTAAACAATATTAATGTATAAAAATTTTTTTATTTTTTCGATCGAATTATTATTAGTAACAATCATATAGTGGACTAGTATAATAAGAAGACACGGTGTCTACCCTTCGCGATTATATGACCAATTTCTTCCGAATGAAATCATTTCATAGATAAAATGTTTTCATTGGAATCATTTCTAACTTTGAATAGTATTTCACATATGTACCAGGTGGGCAAATAAATGAGGCAAGCAGCTGTATTTCAGGACCTGTCAATCTGACAATGGGAAAAATTTTTTATTATGAATGTGGCTATGAAAAATGCTGGAAGTTCCGTATTTCACCGCTAGAGTGAGCAATTAAAAATTCTAAATTTCTCCCAAAACTCCTGTCTAAAGATATACCTTTGCTTACATCGTTAGAAAGTCTAGACAATTTTACATAATTTTGTTTAAGGTTCATTAGCATACTGACTCTAATAAAAGTGAGAGAAGCTATTGAAAGTGTAATAATTAAACTTGCTGTAAATTCTAAACCACTTATTCAATTTTAGTAAAATAAAGCTTGTTTGGAACACAAATGTAGGTATTTTAAATTGCCGTTCCCTCTGTTACACAATAGTTTCTAATAAAAGTTCCAGAGGACGCAATTTGTTATATCAGTTTTTTCATTTTACTCCGAAAACTTAAATCACACGGTATATTTTTGACATCGTATTCGAAAAGTAGATTAAATTTGCAAGAAAAACGTAAAAACCGCAAGTTCATATCTTTACTCGTTTTAAAGTTATAGCGTAATGAAGATTTTTTAACACTTTAATTGACGAAGTTTGGTTTTGCTGAACAGAATTGGATAAATGACCAACAGTGATTTTTAATGTCTATCACCGTCGCTAGGTGGACTTAAGAGTACAAAAATAAGGTTTTTACGCTTCTTCTTTAAAATTTTAACTGCAATGATGTAGGTACGTATTAAAAGGGCGTATTTTTATGTTATCTACCTAGCCATGAAACAAAAAACTGACAATGTCAAACAAATTATTAAAAAATTTCTATCACTGTTAGAAGTACACGTGCTAAGTTGTGCCGTTTACAGAGATTTAAGACAGTCTATTTGTCGATAAAATGAGTGAAACACAGATTAAACATCGCAAAGTAATAAAATTCCTGACAAAAGAAGGCAATGGTCCAAAAGCAATTCATGAAATAGTGGTTGCTGTGTACAGGGAAGATCTTATTTTCAAGTACAATATTGGTCTAAACTCTTTCGATGGTGTCGAGAATCAATCAAGGATAACCCAAAGTCCGGACGACTCGTTGAAGCTCGAACTGAAGACATTGTGCGAAAAGTCGGAAATTTGGTACTGAAAGATCGACGTCTAAGATCTCTGTCATTGCCAATGAAGTCGGTATATCCGAAACAAGTGTCCTCAAAAGGTTGCATGACAATTTGAGTATGAAGAAGATGTCTGCACGATGGATATACCAATTGATTATACCTGAACAAAAACTGTACAGAAAAGAAGTTTCTCAAGAAAATTTGGCCGAGTTGGAAAGGGATAAAAATGTTTTTTCTCGAATTACCACCGGGGACGAGACTTAGGTACATCAGTGGGACCCTCCTACTAAACAAGAATCCATGCAGTGGGTTCATAAGAGCTCTCCACCACAAAAAAAGGCCAAGACGCAATTTCCTGGAATAAACTGATGGAAACTGTTTTCTGGGATGCTGAAGGAGTCTTGCTTACTGAATATATGTCGAGGGGGTCTACCATAAATGGAGAGGCTTACAGAAACAGGTTAAAAAATTTAAAAACTGCTCTGGAGGAGAAACACTCGCATTGTTGTCCACAAAATTATAGTCCCGACCTAGCCCCGTCAAAAATTTAAAAAAGGATCTCAGGAGAAAACGTTTCGCTTCTAACGAAGAACTCAAAGAAGCTGTTGAAGAATATTTTGCAGGGTTGCCGAAGGCATTTTCTGAGGATATGGAGCAATTGAAAAAAAGGTGGAATAAGTGTATTAGTGTTGAAGGGAGTTATGTAAAAATTTTAAAATGTTAAAATTTTTTTGTACTCTCATGTGCTTTTTTTCATGGCTAGGTAGATAACATAAAAATACGCCCTCGTATATCAAAATCAAAAGTTAGATTAAATTTGCTATCAAAATGATACAAGATTTATTTTAAAATTGTTAGTTTTAGAGCTATAGCGAAGTTTAATTTTAACATGACTCGCACTGTAAAGTTCAAATAAAATCAATAATCCGATTTTAAACCCGAAAATATTAATTCCTTACCTTAAACTTTTTACCTTCCTTAAACCAATTTTACATATAGTAGGTAGAAAATATTACATTTTACATGTCTTTTTTAATAAAACGAACTCAATTATTCATTATTTTAATTAACAAATACCGCCATCTAGCGCTTTGTGTTGGATTATCTAATCAATGTTTAGTAGTAGGCCGCGGAAACAAAAAAAAAACTTTTAAATAACATTGTACAGAAACGTCAAATTTTTATTAGAATTCATGTCAATTTGGTTTGCGAATATTTTTTAAAATGCCTTTCATAAGTGATGAAGCCGTCGGTATGATTGCGTTCTATTTCGAATGTTTTCAAAATGCAGCAATATCTGAGAGACAGTATGCGACCCGGTATCCAGATCGCCATTATTATGGAAGAAGAATTTTTCCACGCTTGATACATAGACTACGCGATACTTCCTAGATTTAGGAAGCGTCTCATTGGAAGGACGGAAGAAAATATTATTAATCTCTTACCTTACATAGAATTTAATAGACACATTGAAACTAGGGCGGTATCTATAGATTTGGGAATAGCTCGAACTACTCATTAAAAGAGCACAGGTAAATAATTGCATTAGCACATCCTTTTTAATAGACAGGCAGTTTATTATATGCGCATTACTTTTTATTTTTAGACTACACCCCTATTATACAGTTTTGCACCAGGTCTTAAACGAAGATGATGTTGATCACAGAATAAGTTTTTGTCGATGGATGTTAGGAACGATTCATGATGACAAGAGTTTTTTATCACAAATTCTATGGACCGACGAAGCTACTTTTAATAGTGACGGTAGGGTAAGCATGCATAATATGCTTTATTGGTCTGCTGAAAATCAATATTGGATGCGAGAAGTGCAGCACCAAGGCCTTTGGAGGCTAAACGTGTGGTGTTGCATTATAGGCGACAAAATTATCGGTCCTTATTTTTTTGTTCGTGCGCTAACTGGTAATCACTTAGAGTTTTTAATAAATGAGTTGCCAGTCCTGTTAGAAGACATGACATTGGACATTAGGTGAATCATGTATCTACAATTGGACGGATGTCTAGCACGTTTTTCCCTTAACGTTTTTCCCAGAACGCTGGATGGGAAGGAGAAGTCTATTCTCTTGGCCGGGGCATTAAATACCTAATAATTTTTGGGTTTAAAATCTGATTTTTGGTTTTATTTGAACTTTACGGAGTGTGCCACGTTAAAATTAAACTTTAATATAGCTATAACTCTAAAACTTGCGGTTTTTACGTTTTTCTTACAAATTTAATCTAGTTTTCGAATACGATCTCAAAAACATACCGTGTGATTTAAATTTTCGGAGTAACATGAAAGAAACTAATATCATAAATTGCGTCCTCTAACACTTTTATTAGGAACTATTGTCTAACAGTGGAAACACCAATTTAAAATACCTACATTTGTCTTCCAAACAAGTTTTACTTTACTAACATTAAATAGGTGGTTTAGAATTTACGGTAATTTTAATGATTACACTTTCAATAACTTCCCCCACTCTTATTATGGTCAGTACGCCAATGAAACTTAAACCAAAATTATGTAGAATTGAAAGATGTAAGCAAAGAGATATCTTTATATAGGAGTTTTGGGAGAAATTTAGAACTTTATTATTTAATTTTTAATTGCGAAATTGTGAAATACGGAACTTCACAATAATTTCCAGCATTTTATCATAGTCATATTCATAATAAATTTTTTCCCCAATGTTGTCAGATTGACAGCTCCTGAGATACAGCCGCTTACCTCGCTTATTTGCCCACCCGGTACATGCTTGCCAAATTTCGATGATTGTTCTTCACGTCATCAAAATTGTCACAACCGTTCAACTACGTAGATAATCCTACTGTCACAATATAGGACTACAGTAAGATTTTGTTTTAATATGTAGGAAATCACACGCCATTTTTTTTTGTAAAATGCTCGGTTATGTAATCGAAGTGGGCACTATGAGAGAAATTCTTTGTGTAATATCTTTTTGTAGTAAATGGAAAATAGTAAATGGACGCTGTGCTACTTTGTAAAAAATGTTAGGTGAGTAAATTGATGTATTTTTACAGTTGTACTGAATGGTTATAAATTGGCTACGTATGTCGCAATTATGTGTTTCTTGGTTATAGCCCTTTAAATACACCATGTCATGAGATCAAAATAACGTGAACCGGTAAATCCCCAGGCGTCAAACATTGAAATAAAGGCCTTAAAATCCACATGCTCTTAGCGAAAAATCATGTTTAGCGAGCTGAAAAAATCTAATAACTCAGTAGATACTTACTCTCACTATTATATTTGTCAATGTTTAATAAAAGTAGAAACATGTTGTAAATTACGCAGTAATGCAGATTTTCTGTAACCTGAGAGAATGAAGAAATTGCAGGAAGAAGACTCTATGAGAGGTTTTTATAAATACGGTTCAGATGAAATTTTGTCAGAAAACCACAGAAATAAGCCTTAGCACAACAACCAACTTCAACCGCTATGATGTTCCTCTGAAAATATTTGGAGCTTAAACAAAACTGGACTTCAATCGAAAGTAAATGCCAATAATGAGTGTAATATTATCTGAAATAGGTCGCTATTGACTCGTTAGCAGATGTAAATTCAATTGGAAAATAAATATCTCCCATGTGCATTTCGAATGATTTTTTCTTGCACTCCACAACTGCTACGGAGTGGTCAAATGAGCAAGGTTTTTAAAATAACTTAACTCTTTCGTTGCGTTTTGTATTGTTTGGTATTTGAAGAAAGAAATAAGTATTAATATTGGGGAAGTATGAATCGCATCTGTCTCCAGAGGATTTATATACAGCCTATGATGCAAAGAATGTAATGGTCACTTCTCTACCTCCTACATAACAGCGACGTCTCCATGCGTTTACCTCCGAGAAACAGAAAGTAAAAGACAAAACATTGCAAAGAAAGTGCAAAAAAAGTGTAAAAAGAGAAGACCCTTTATTTCTATACCGGATTTGAAAATAATCTTAGAAAAATGTGAATTTTAGACTTTTTCAGCTACAAAAATAATCAGGGAAAGACTATCATGCTTTTTTTTAAGTGTTTCAAGGCATCAGAGCCTAATTAATACACCATTTAACATTTTTTAGTTTTATAGCTTTTTTTTTAATTATGCACCTAAGGTCGAATCCAAAGTACAGCACCTTCCCATATAACTACAATTTGTGATGAATGAGTACGAGAGGAAATATAGAAATTTGTATTGGTACTGAGAGTGTAATGTTTATAGACGTAATGTAAAAATGCAATTTTGGAGTAACAACTGGAACAAACAGCCTAAGCGCATTAAGGCGAGAACATTCGCTACAAAATACAGAGGACAGCAAAGCATTAGGTTTGTTAACACTAAATTGACATTTATTTCACATTTCTCTTATGAAGGCGCTTAGACATTAATATGAGTAAAGTAACAGGTTTTAAGAACGCTTAGCTTTGGCCGTAATTCATCTTCATAAATAAGTTATTACATTTTAGACAAACTAGCAAGCACACGCACGGGCGTACGCACGCACGCACACCCGCACAAACGCACGCACGCACTCACTCACCCACATTTTAATATTCCTTTCACCACAATGGCGAGATTTCACAAAATAAATGTCCCTACCGTACTATCAACGTTTCCAATTTTATTACTTTTTTAAGTATAGTTCTCAGAAAATACAAATTGAAAGTATAGTAGGCTATTTCTTAAAATTTATTAAGCAGTTGAAAAATAAAAATTGTTGATAAATAGAACTGGTTTAATACGAAGTATTAAAAATCTACCATATTTATATTTAAAATTGCATAGGTATAAAGTTGACATCACTGGTAAAAGTATATTTGCCGTCTTGTAAATTTCAGATCCAAACAACAAAATATTATAAACTTTTTTAATTTGTTAGATATGAAAAGTTTTGGTTCCAATGTTAAATATATATATATATATATATATATATATATATATATATATATATATATATATATATATATATATATATATGTGTGTGTGTGTGTGTGTGTGTACAGTGCGTTCAATATAATCGGACGCACTCAATAACTTTTTAGTATTGCGTTTCACAAGAAAGTATTTAAATAGTTTTTTATTCATTTACAAATACTCTTATTAAGTGCTTGGTTTAGATAATTTTTTAAGCTTCCGGTTTGACCGGAAGCGCACATAATTTAATTTTTTTAAATCACACTGTATATATATTTTTGCATTTTTGCATTGCTTATTTTTTTCTCAATACATACGTATAAAATTCAAAATTCTTATAGGGTTTTATAAAAAAAAGTTAGAGAAAAATGCCATCGAAAGTTTTTCAATTTTATTATACGATTAGAAGAATCAAACAAAACCGTACGTCAACAAAATCGCATCGCAATTGTTTTTTCGTTTACCGCAATTGACTATCAGATAAAAGTTTAATTTGATTTCAATCGAAATAATTGTTTAAAATGAATAACAGTGAAAACGTTGACCTGTTGTTAATTTTCGGTTAATGTAAACGTAATTCTCGACGAGCGGTAGAATTATACGCACAAAGATATCCCAATAGATCCCATCCTTCCGAAAGTTATATACGAAAAATTGAACAATCGCTTAGAATGCGTGGAACATTACCAGGAGTAAATTATCAGAATTTAGAACAACAAAGAAATGTTTTGACCGAAGATATTGAAGTACAAATATTGGGTTATTTTAGAGTAAATCCACGGTCATCTATTAGACATGTAGCGCAAGAAGTAGGTGTATCAGTTGGCTCAATTCACAGGACATTAAAAAAATTCAAAATGCTGCCGTATAAAGTCGATTTGGTTCAACACTTGCGGCCTCAAGACTCTGATCGGAGATTAACTTTGATTGCATGAATAGTTGAGCAGTGTGATCACAATCCATTATTTTTAGATCATATTTTATGGACAGATGAATCCAAGTTTACAAATAATGGAGTTATTAATAAACAAAACAATCGTTATTGGTCTGACGAAAATCCTCATTGGTCAATGGAAACTAACCATCAAACCGTATGGGGTACTAATGTTTGGTGCGGTTTAATTGGAAACCAATTACTAGGGCCTTATTTCTATGATGGTAATCTAAACGCCAATAGGTATCTTGAATTTTTAGATAACGTGCTACCAACAATGTTCGATGAGTTTCCTCTGCTTCTGCAACAACCATTGTATTTCCAGCAAGATGGAGCTCCAGCTCACAACGCGTTGATAGTAAAAGAATATCTTAACGAAACGTTCAATGAACGATAGATAGGAACTAACGGCCCGGTAGAATGGCCTGCGAGATCACCAGATCTTTCACCGTTAGACTTTTTCTTGTGGGGTCATTTAAAAACGTGGAACCATCCACTTTAAATTATAGATTAAACAAAAAATAATGTTTTAATTTAATACAAAATAAAAATAACATACCAGGCACATTAGAACATGTAGACAGAATGGTGGCAATTTAAATTCGAATTAAAATTTTAATTCAATGGTGTAATAAAATTGAAAAACTTCGATGCATTCTCTTAAATTTTATAGATTAACCCTATAAGAATTTTAACTGATGTTTAATTTAATAGGCAATGCAAAATCAAAATAATATATAATAATAAATATAAATCATTCTAAACAGATGGTGGAACTTTAACAATAATTATTCGCTAATTATAACGATTTGTTTAATTTTCTAACCAATTAATAAGAATTTGAAAACTTGCATGAATATCTTAATTTTTTGTAAACGCATAAAAAGTTATTATACGTCGTATTGAAAAATGAAGCAAAATGAAATAATATATATATATATATATATATATATATATATATATATATAACAGTGTGATAAAACGACTTAATGCGTCGGTCAACCGAACTTAAAAATTTCTAACACCTAAGCAGTTGATAAGAGTAAAATTTGTAAATATAAAATTACTATTTAATATATTATCTTGTGAAGCAAATTCAAAAAGTTATAAACTGATGCGCATTAAATTGAACCCAACTTACATTTTTTTTAAACGAAACACCCTATATTTTATTCAATAATTAAATAGACGTTTTTAAGCTGGTTTCAAAAATATATAATATGTTGACATTTCGTTCAGCCAATTTTTAAATAATCGAGTTTAAAATTTAAAGCACACGGTAGACTTAAATTCTTTGTATCCATGGAAAATTTAATGTTTGACATTATGATATTGTTAATGACTGTCACAGCATTAGTAATTAAATTGAACTTTTAATTTTTAATCAAAGTTAGAACTTTAAAACCTTAAAATAGGTTATTCGGAAGAAGTGAAATATGAAATAATATTTAGTATAGTATAGTATTACTCTAATGACAATAACGTTTCGAGAGTTAGAAATGAATATCACCGAATTTATCCTAGAAGGAGAGTCTTATCAGTAAACACCGTGAAAAATATTGTTAAACATTTTGGAGAAAGGAAGAGAGAAACAATAGAACTGTCTGAAGAAATGCTGACGATGATCTTAATATTTTACTTTATTTTGAAGGTATTCTTAACGTGTTCTTTGTTTGAATATAAGAACTGCTTTAATTTTTTTACAAAATCCTAAGGTGTCTATGAGGGATGCGGTAAATTATTTGAACACATCGTTGAACAACATTTATAGAACTTTACGCTTTTACAAATACCATCCCTATAAATTGCGTCCCGTTCAGGGTTTAAGCGAAGATAATGAGAGGTACCATTTAGATTACTGTCAGGAAATTTGGCAACATATTCGGGAGGATGGGGACTTTTTAAATAAAATCGTATTTTCGGACGAGGCCAGTTTTACTACGGAGAGAATGTTCAACAGACATAACAAACACTTTTGGGCCAAAGAAAATCCGCACAATATTCAAGCTGTCAGAATACAGGTACGTAGGTCAATAAACGTCTGGTGTGGTTAGCTACGGAATAAAATCATTGGACCGATTTTTTATGTTAGAAGTTTGAACGGCCAAAGATATTTAAATTTTCTTCGAAATGAAATAGAACATTGTTTAGAAGATTCCCGTTATTGACTATGCAGCAGGATTGAGCACCGTCTCATAATATTTTACCTGTTACTGAATTTTTAAACAATAAATATAACTTCTGGATAGGCAGCATTTCTTAGATGTCCGGATATTAGCCCCGATTTAAGTCCTTTGGACGTATTGTGTGGCTACCTTAAAAATGAGATATATTATATTAGACCAAAAAATTTGGAGGCTACGTAGAGAATTGATAAATTTTAATTAATATTCGTTGTGTATTTTTGTTATGTTGTTATTTTTTTTTAGTTACTAATTAATATTAGTTAAAATATTAGTTTTTGCTTTTTAATCCAACTGTTCTCTCAAATATTCAGCACATTAAAAAAATCCATTCATTTGGGTACCTATCTCTTATAGGTGTTTCACGTCCGTAATAATTATTTAAATTTTAAACTCGATTATTTAAAAATTGGCTGGACAAAATGTTAACCAATTATACATTTTTGAAATCAGCTTAAAAAAATCTATTTAATTATTGAATAAAACACAGGGTGTTCCGTTTAAAAAAATGTAAGTTGGGTTCATTTTTCCATCAGTTTATGAGGTATTTGAAAGTTTGATAGTGCTAAAAGATAATATAATTAGAATCCTGCAACGTTTGTATTTAATGTTTCTTTCTATGTCAAATAATAAACCCTGTATGTGAGTGTCAAAATGTAATAGAACACCCTGTACTAGGTGGAAATTAAACGAAATGAAATAATTTTGATAACATATCGATTAATTAGGTTCTATGCATTTTTTTGAAAGGTAGAATTTAAGTGTTAGTTCAAAATTGTTCAATATCAGAATAACGATTAATTTTATAAGAAAGTATGAAGACATATCTTTTAAGGATAATTTAATGCGACGCCAAAATGCATTAAAAAAATAATGAAATAAGATTGAAACTGCATTATCCATATTTTTATTTAAGCGGGCGGCTTATATTTTAAACCTCCATCTGACATAGATTATTGTTTTTGTTTTTACAATGTTGCCTATTTTCGTTATGAACACATTAAAAAAAAGGTCGCATAATTATCCTAAAAATTATCAAAGTATTTCATTTCTTTCAATTCCCACTTTGTAGGTTGGACGGTCGTGTGTTGTTCTACACCAGATATTTTTAGGATAATTATGCAACCTACCTTTGAATACGTTCATAACGAAAATAGGCAACATTGTAAAAGCAAAAATAATCTATATCAGATGCACGTTTATAACTTCATGTCATGTCAGATATACGTTAACATACGTACGATGCTAACTTGAAAAAAATTCCAAGGCCGCCCGCTTTTATAAAATACTAATAATACAATTTAAGCATTTTCAATAGTTTGCTTTATATTAAGAAATATTATGATGAAAAGTTATGTAAAATATGTCTACATATTTTCTTATAAAATTACTCATTTTTAATACTTTAAATTCTACTTTAGGAATTTTTGCCGCTAAATTACACGTCGTATCAAAAATTGCATCGAACATTATTAGTCGATATGGTTAAGGAGTATATGTTGGTATTTTTATATCTTTAAAAAATACAGCTGCCTCAGAAATATTTGAAAAATACCAAAAACTGCTCCTAATAAATTCCCTCTCTCCGTCGCAGAATTTCTCCTAAAATCTAATCAGCTCCAGTAGAAATGAAAAGAAGCCTAAATACGAAATTTAAAGTATGTACGTTGTCGTTTCGGATTAGTGTTGGGCGATACCGCGTATCGATCCGTATCGACCTAAAAGATATCGATCCGTGTGTCATATCGCTTCCAAAGTATCGATACATAATATGGATAATTTCTTTCGGTCAATCTTCCTATTCAAACAAAAATACCATTTTACTATTTGGTTTATTAGAAAATAATATAACATAAAATAAATGCAGTGTTATACTTACAACTAATTTTTCATATGTATTCTAAAAAATATATAAAATAAAGATTATATTTGTATATAAAAAACAAGGTTTAGAAATAAATTTAAAATAAATGGTACCTACATATGCCAGTCTTTTAATTCTAACGATCAGAGAAATAAAAGTTCAGAAATTCTCTAGGGGGCTAGTGGTAAATTTAAATAATTTTTTAAACCAAAGATCACTATTAAGAAGGTAGTGCCAAAGTAGAATGTGATTCGGAAGTAGATGCCTGTTCATTTTCACTATTAATTTTTAGTTTGCATTCCTTGTCAATCGCATGTATTGCATTTCTGCAAGCCATGGCATTATTAAAATGGATCTTCTTGAATCTTTGGCCAAGAAGTGTTGCAAAAGCTAGTAAATGTACCTGCTCTACCGCACCAAATCTTTTTTCTATGCCATTCAGAGCAAGTTCTTTTAGTACATTAGCTTGTTCTGAGGAAGGTGACAAAGCTTGCAATTTAAGTCGAATGCAGTTAACGATTGGAATAATTTTGATGCAAGTTAAATAATGATCTCCTGAAATTTCTTTTGACACCGCTTCTATAGGACCCAAATCTCTGTAACATATAAAATTCAGAATTCCATCTAGTTGGTTTGCCTCATTAATTATACTTGAAGCAACTAAATCTAAAATGTGCGCAAAAAATGGTAGATGTTTATTTTTCTCAAATGTATGATGAATTACTTTGACAATATTTTTTCCATTATCAGTAACCACTGCAGTAATTTTATCATGAGGTGTATTCCAGTCACACAAATTGTCACAGTATTAAGATTATTATTAAAAAAAGTAGTGAGCTGTAACCCTCAAAAAACTAACGGTTTGCATCGTCTCCGTCCAAATATCCATTGTTAGTGTAATGTATTGTACATTTAATAAAATGTTTTGTCCAACAGTTGCAGTTTTTTACGTTAGTTTTCAGTGACTAAAATCAAATTTTATTCACTAGTGACTAAATTTTATATGGCGAGTGAAGTAAGCCATTACAACCAAGACCTGGCTGCTTGATTTTTTTTATACTTTTTTCCAAATAATCTCTTCAAGTTTTTCGTTAAAAAAATCCAACTGTTAGACAAAACGTCGTATATCACACGTGAGTGAAATGCCATTATAAGCACGTGAGAATTTGTATAATGGCTTGTTTCACTCACTTGTAATATAACCTACTATTGTCCAACAGTTGCAGTTTTTCACGTGTTTTATACGTTAATTTTCAGTGACTAAAATCAAATGTTATTCACTAGTGACTAAATTTGATATCAATAACGTATTCATGACAACCGGTCGACCGACCATTACAACCAAGACCTGACTGCTTGACTCTTTTTTTATTTAAATAATCTCTTCAAGTTTTTCGTTAAAAAAAATGCAACAGTTGGACAAAACGTCGTATATCACACGTGAGTGAAATGCCATTATAAGCACGTGAGAACTTGTAGCACTCGCACAAGCGCTCGTGCATTAAAAATCTCACTTGCTTATAATTCCTTATTTCACTCACTTGTAATATAATCTACTATTTGAACATGCTACTCAAAATTTTTTTTCGTCAATAATGTTGCCAACTGTTTTGTGACCTGGAGGTGAATACAGCGGAGCCACTACTTTCATCAAGTACTTGAAGCCCTCGTGTTCCGTTGTGCTTAAGGTAAATTATCCTTGGCAATCATAAAAACTATTGCATTGGTAATTTTTGCTGCTTTCGCTCCCCTTGAAACCGCATATAATGTATGCATATGTAGTTAAATTTTATTCGTCAAAAGGTTTCTGCAATCGTTAATTGACGGGAGCTAACGTGGGATAATTCAGATGCAAATTCAGATCTTACAGAAATAGTTGTTAATGTTGAACGGTTGTGGGGGAGGGACATTTGGTATCTCAGATTTCACTGAAACTGACATATCGGCAGTTGGTTTCTGTTCATCATTCTCAGTTTCAGCATGGTCTCTGGGTTGGAGTGACAGTGATAAGCCTACAGATGATACACCAATTTCTGCTACCTGATTATTATCCAAAATGACTACGTGATTCAGTATATGGTTTATCCAGAGACATAAGTCATTATACGTCATACGTTTGTTGAGATTAGTTGTATTATTCTACCAGACCTTTTTACGTCTACATGTTTTTATGAAAAATTTCCACATATTGCTTTTTGTACGCGGCATAATAGTTTCACACCCTAATCTTTTGTACTGTAAACACAATATAACAGTAGTGAGTAGACACGCCCAAATTTGTATTCGAAAATTAAATATATGAATACTATGCAGTATCGACACTATATTATGTACAATATACAGGGTTATTACAAATGATGTTCATGATTTCAAGTGCACATAAATCTAGTTTTATTTATCACACAAAAAAATAAAATGGTTACATTTTAAGAAAAACTTAAAAAGTTTCATCCCAGGTGCCAAGAATTATAAATGTTCCATATGGGAATCCCTTGTGATACGACAGATGTTAAGTGTGTAATCAAGCTCTTGCCATACTTTGTTAAGAGTGTTCAAGGCGATTGTTTCGATAGCTCCGGTAATCCGTTGTTGGATCTCAGCTATGCTTTCTGATGGTGTATACACTTTATGTTTGATGTATCCTCACAAGAAAAAATCACAGGGGGTGATGTCCGGAGATCTTGGAGGCCAGTTCAAGAGTGCACCATCACTTGGATCTGCACGGCCGATTCATCTGCCAGGCAGCCGATTTTGAAGTCCAGAATGAAGTTTAGGGATTCTTGTTCTAATTTCGGTAGAAGCCATTCCGTCATCATGTCCAAGATTTATTCCATTTATTGTTTGTCCAACAAAGAAAAAAGGTCCGTACACTAAATGATAGTACAAGACAAATTAACCTTCGGAGTGTAAGTGCTCGATGTAAAAATAGCTGATACGTACTTAAATCAATGAAAACAAAACTTTATGAGTTTTTCTTTCCAGTGGTACCAACTGAAATGGTCTTAAAACAGGTTAATCCAGTAATATTTATAATTGAAATCGGGAACATCATTTGTAATAACCCTGTACAATGATAGCAAACGCACTGTTAGTATGCGCTACAATAAAGGCATCTGTAATCTGTAATAAATACTGCCAATAATGTCAATTAGTAGACATGAGATGGCGGCAGCAGTCAATTCTAATTATTACTGATTCTCGTTTCTTTGTCTATGACTGATAAACTACGATATGATAATAGAAAAGATTCGATTCAAGTTTTTCGATACCAAATATATCAAAAGAATAAGTATCGATACAAAATATCGAGTATCGAAGGTAAAAATATCGATACTCTAAAGTATCGATGTGTATCGCCCAACACTATTTCGGATACTAACCATACATCCACACATGAAAACAACACACATGCAGACATCATGGCCGATCTTGGCGAAACTTTGGGAAACGTTGTAAAACGAGGTAATAAATTGATTTAGAAAAAAATTCGATTGCATAAATGAAATTTGTATTTTTCGAAACATACAAAAATACAAAATCTGACATTCTTGGGCTCCATTTATTTATTCAACTAATTACAATAATCTTACTTTCTTTTGTTGGTTCATCAATATTTTAAAACTTGAAATACCAGAAAGTCTTAATTAGTGAACAGCATGGTCATTAGCTAACTAATCTTTTTTTTTCACTATTAAACAAGGTAAAGGTGATGAATCCTAAAAAAATGTGTGCATTCTTTGCATTGTGTGCAATCTTATTATTGGAAACGTTGCGTAAAGAAATT
The DNA here is from genome assembly GCA_036346205.1 of Vesta saturnalis. Classification (NCBI taxonomy): domain Eukaryota; kingdom Metazoa; phylum Arthropoda; class Insecta; order Coleoptera; family Lampyridae; genus Vesta; species Vesta saturnalis. Next base: position 1,150,111 of record JARFJB010001996.1, read on the forward strand.
GAATGGTCGTTAGTTTTGGAGGCAAATTAGTATCGCAATAACAAGCGTAATGTTAGATGTCAGTGAACCCAAGAAAATCCGTGACTTCAGTCTTATATAAGAGTTAATCCAGAACAGTGTTAATTTTTTTATTAACAAAATCTATATACTTATACCTTTAAGTGAAAGGTTAACTACTTGAGAAATGTTCTTTAAAAGAACTACTGATCTTTTATTTCGAAAAGGTTAATTAATTTCATTGACAATGCTTAACTTTAATTGAAATTAATGTGTATGATTCAAAGTTAAAACTATTTAGTGGGCAATTGAGAAAATTCAATCAAGATTTACTAGATAAAAATGTGAAAGTAATGTAGATCTAGATTTATCGCGTGCAGGTAATAATTCATTTCTCTTCGTGGTTAAGCTTTTAACAGTATGGGTTATCTAATATTACCAACCGCTAGCAATAAATAAGTAATAGCGAATTTGCTAAATAAAAATAACCAGAAAAGTTTCCATCAAGAATAATAGTGCAACCATGTTTCTTAAATTATTATTTATTTATTAAATTAGTTTTAAATAAATTGTTTAAATTTTTTTACTTAAATTACGGCTTGATAATTGTGCAAAACTGGAAACTGTAAAAATGTGTTAGATCACAGTACAACACGGCGATTCAGCATTTGAATTGTATAGTAAAATATTCGTAAGAAAAGATCGGAAGGTGTACAAAGGTAGAGACATGTATTCTCGGGCGAGTCACAATTAAATTTTATTTTTAAATACCCTGAAATCAATGCACTTACTGCAACGTTTCAGCAATTTCGCAACAATTCGATGCCCCAAAAACAAATATTCCTTCCGTTTGCCTTCACAATTACGTCGTCACTGAAGTGGCGCCCTCGAGGGCTATTCATAGAATGATCGATTGGTTGCAAACCGCTTGAATAATTCTGCACACCTCTGGTCAATTTCCCATTTCTTCCGTGTCTCGTATTTTGCGAGTCAATTAATATGTATTGACTTTTCGTAAATCCCTGAAAGTCTATAAGCAATTACTGCAAACCGTAGTCATAACTTTCGCAACAATTCTATGCCCCAAAGGAAACAAATATTCCTTCCGTTTGCCTTCACAATTACGTCGTCACTGAAGTGGCAGCCCTCGGATTAGCTATTCATAGTAATGATGATTGGTTACAAACCGCTTGCAATAATTCTGCACGGACCTCTGGTTCTGAATAATACCACATTTCTTCCGTGTACTCGTAATGTTTGCAGAATAATGCAGTGCCCTATTGACTTTATCAGTTAACGCTGAAAGACCTCTAAAGGTAGAGAAGAATTCGCAAAACCGTAGGTATTAACCTTTGTCGACGAATTTTAAGGGAAGAAAGCAGCTGGAGCGCCCGCCATGCGTTTCTTATGGGAGTACATTGTTATTTACGTATTCCTTTTGTATAAAAACTACATAAGCTAAAGTTATGAAATTTTTACCATGTCTTTACTACTACTTTATGAAGATACTGTACCAAACTTATAAAATTTGGATCTTAGAAAAAAGTTTAGAAAAATAATAAAATTGTTGTAAAAAAGTTTCACCATTTTAGTTTACAGAATATTTTTTATTTCAAAAACTATTGCAGCTACATTAATAATTCTGGTACAGCATGTGTATTATACAGTAAAAATTTCAGTCTTCTGTGACATCCTGAATAAGAGTTAAAATGTACAAGTGTACACATGAGTGAGCATTGGTTTCTTGCGCTGCGTCCTCTCCCTTGTTTTGTAATGGCTTCAGCCGCTTTATTTGCCCTCTGAACTCTGATTTTGTAGATCTGCACAAGTCCGTTTTGCGTGTTTCTGCGGATTTCCAGATTCAGCTTTCTAAACACTGCTACTCTTCCCATGGCTCCTTCATTGAATGTTATGACTGCATCCATAACACCAGCAACTAGAGTGTTGAAGCCTACAAACACTTTTTTTGGAACCCTACTCCATGATTCAGGCCTTCGTTCGGCTTCTGCGTGTGGCCGTGAAGACATTTCCGCAGAGAATCATCATTTGAAAGGTCTCTGAACATTGGTTTGATTTTTAGTTGTACAGGTTCTGGTAGGCTGTTCCTATGGTGATACAATTCTTTGGTAACTACCGATTGCTGGTACTTACACCAAGATTCTGCTCCCTCAATTTATAAAAATAAATAGCCCATATTGCTGTTTTCATGTCTTTTAGACTTCTACTGCCAAACCATAATAACGCTGTAGAAGGTCAATATGTGCATCAGTCAGCCTCCCTTTCCCACCCATGCCTTGACCATCAGACAGTTTCAATTTCATCGCATTACATTTTTGCTTTAGTTTGCGAAGGCGGGATCCAACTCTCTTGTATATGCCCTATACATTCCAACTTCTCTATCATTATTTCATCACAGTAAGGCTTAGTATCTCTTATCGTAGGACATGAGGAAAAATCACCGTCGCCCAGGAATTTTGTGTAGCGGACACCTCTTTCACGTGCTGAACGTTCGAAGATTTTCTGAATGCCATCTGTTACCATTACGCCGCTTGAACCCTCGTAGTTTTTCACTCAGCCTTCATGAACACCTCGACGGTTATTGGGCTTGGTACAACCCTGGCAATACTTGGAGAGCACGTCAACATCTTGCACCTTACCAGTGTCGAAGGACGTGACAGTCACAATTCTGTTCCGGGAGTTTTTTCTGCCATGCCCCGTCGAAAGTTGCTGCAATATCTTTGTTGTCTGAATGTTCTTTCATTGCTTCTTCTGCTGCTTTTTTCATGGAGTCATCTGCAACCTCTTTTAAAATTCTTTCAATATTGTATAGTGTGATACAGATTTTTTAGGAGGAGGAGGTATGTTCATGAGTGCACAAAATGCCTGCGAACCAGCTAGACCCATACCTATGCAACACATAACGTAAAAAAATCGCAAGTTGATTTCATAAATTCAGTTTGAGTCCCTTTTAATAAGCTGTGATGCCATTTTTGTCATGACAGTTCTTACAATCTAATTCTAAACCAGTCACTAAACCTTGCCTTTTGCCCTCGTTCTCACTAACAATAAAAAAATTGTAAACTTACATTTACATATTGACGAAATCAATTGTGTTAGGCTATTCAAGTCAACTATTACTTTGTTACTTGAATTATTCAAGTTCTCATTAACACCTGAAGATAACATTGAAATTTTTTCTTAGAAGAACTCACTGGAGTTACTGGGATAGTTGCAGAACTAGCCCATGGAGTTTCTTGGCCAGCACTAGAACTAGGCCTAGTCTGATCAGGTGTAATTACTGAAACATTGACAATGCCAGTTTCTTGAGAAAGATTCTCTGATTGTTTGGTAGTGTGTTGATCTTCTTTTTGAAAATCATTTAAAAATAAAATATGAAACACAACACTCATGAAGTCACAATGACAAAACACACGACAGTAAGTTGATAAACAACTATTTTGACTGCTGACTGATTTGTCAGCTGTTTTTTTTATTAATATATTGGCAGTAGGCCAATATAGAGAAAAAGCAAAGACAAACAAAGTGTGTAATAACCATGTATATCAGTATTATATGAACACTAGACAAAGTCAGAGCGTCAGTCATATACTCGCTGCGCTTGAGGGGCAGAAAATAAGGTGTAAGCACGACTTACAACTGGAATTACACACAGAAATAATTTTTTGTATAATATGTATTATATATCACCGTGTTCAAAAAAGAACACAATTATTTTTCCACAAAAAAATTAAAAGAATCGAATTTTTGACATTTCTACCAGCTTTCTTCCCTTAAGATAAAAGATCATAGTGGAGAACCGTTATTTTATCCTTGTGACGATTGCCTTCAACACTTCCACAGTGTATTTCTCTACGAATACCCAAAAGTGAAGACGATGAACGATTAGCCAAATGGTTGTTTCTAAAAGTCTCGACTTTTGTGCTATTGCTTTCACCTTTATGCACTTCCACAGTGCCTTTTTGTTTTCGCGTTGTCTTCCTTTCCTATGTGAAACCGTTTCAACTAATCTTTTACCTCAAAATAAGACGGAGAAACTTCCTCGTATACTCCATCCAGTCCAGTTTTAAATGCGTTGAAGACGAAGACTTCAATTTCGTGCTTCATGACTTCGTTATGAACGAATGACGTAAAATTCAATTTAGTTTTTTTCAAACTGGTGCGTTATCAACATTTTTCCCGTTATGACACTTCAATCTATATCAGAGCTACAATATTTGAAGCAACTCTCGTAACTTAACAATCTTTATTAAAAAATTATGATTCGATTTTTAAAGTCAATAATTCTGAAAATAATTCAATTCTGTAATTAAATTGGTTGATTAAGTTTTTCTAACTAAGGCTTATATTTCGTCGTTTTGGTAGTATAACCAATAGAATAACGCGGAACTGTGAACTATTATGTAGGACCAGGAGAAAAACTAAAGCTCGCTCTCGTTTTACATCCTTCTTTTCTAAGCATTAAAACATTAATACAAACATAATAATATGCTCCAAAGAACGTGTGTGATACAAACTCCTAAGATTTTGAATATTTTGAGTAAAAAAACCGACAAGAAGTTACAATTAATAGCTTAATCAGATATATAAATTTTGTGTGTACCTGGCTATCATGCTGGTGATATCATCATGCCAATGTCAATTCGGGACACGGTTTGTATTTCGGTTCGAAAAACGAACTGAAGTATAGTTCGGTTCGGATCCACCCATACGACCAAGTAGTTCTCATACATATCTACAAATTTAATTGGTAAACATCACAAGAATTTCTGTAATGTTAAGACAGTAAAATAGCGAACCATTTTAGGCGAAGGGCACATTAATATTCTAAGAGCTCCTCCACACAACGGGAATGATATGATGGGAGACGTATTCCTATTTGAAAAACGCAGTTTTAGATGTTTGAATTGAGTGAGTTTAAGGTTACTTTTTGGATACTCCTCATTTTTTTTAACAAGTGTTGCTTCAGTTATCTGCATATGTCAGTGAACACTATACCAAATTCGTTCATCTGCCCTAAATAAGTGCAGAGTTATTGGAAAGTTTGTAAAAAAATATCAAATACCTGGAAAATGGCTCACAATTTTCATACAGCCGTATTATAACAGTGATTTTAAAAGTTTATCAAGGATTCAAAACTGTAAAAATATACAGGGTGTTCCATTTAAGATAATAAGGTTGGTACCTAGTTTCGGTTTAACTGGAAGCATTACACACTTGAAAATATTTAAGACAAATGTTAACAAGCTTCTTACGCACTGATACGTAAAAAAAGATCAAAAACACCAAAGCACGTCTGAGAGTATGAAAAATCTATCATTTGCGCCCTACACCTTAAAATTCGAAAAATTAACGAGGACAAACTGACTAGATATTCTAAATAACTAATAGAAAGGAGAAGACTAAAACGAAAAGAACAAAATGAAAATTTAAAAGAGATTAGAGATCTCAGCAGGACAATCTCAAAAAAGAGAAATAAAAATCTTAGAAGCTACAATAGGCGTTAGGTACAACAAACAAATGAGAAAAATAAGAATATGGTAGTTATGAAAAGAAAACCGATAGAAAGAAAATCCAAGATGTTGAAACTAAGGAAAACAACGATAATGAAATAATAAAACAGACACTAATTACACGGTACTACAAGACGTTTTGATTATAAACCAGTCAAATGAAACGCTACTAAATTGAGATTATACAGATCTGCCAGATATCACTGAAATGCTGTGAAACAGTGGAATAACAATAAGGTCTTCAGTAAAAGCCTAAATTGGTTTTAGACTTTGAAATCACTTATTAAACTACCCAAAGGTGAGTAAACCTAAACTATTTATATTGTATTGAGATTCATAAGAAGTTAACGTTGGATGTACAATTGTGGTGGTAAGTAATAAGATTTTATTGTAAATAAAACATACATGAACTGCTTTAATTATTTATTAATAATCAATTTTTTGAATTATAATTGCACAAAAATGTATTAATGTTTGTCAAATAAAAACATGGGCCATTTTATTTATTTTTAACACATTAAGTTTTGGTTCCACTGCCAATATTGTTACGTGTATTTGGTTTTTACAGTCCCGTATAACACGAAGTATAGTAAAGGGAAGGTATGGTGTGTTTTTCTTCAAGTTTGTATAAGTTTGTTAATAAATACCTAAATAAATACTACAAGATTATTTTTATTTTTTGAGATTGAAAGTGTACAGACGAATGTTAAAAATATAATATACTGTTAAATAATAATTTGTTAATTTCTGAACGTATAAAAATACATAACAGACCATTAATTTTTGAACGTAATAGTAAATTTTCAAACCTAATATTGATTGGCAACAATATCTACACCATACGTTTTTTTCTCACTAGATGACGTAACTACAAATGGATATAAATACAAGTATAAGCAATGAGAGTTCTAACCCCATCCGGGAAATTAATTTTTTTTGGTTAAAATTGTTTTTAAATTTTATTTTAATAATTTTATTTTAATATTTATATTGTGTTTTAAACACAAGGCGTTGGACATTACCTAAAAAAGTGAAAATCCTTAAGAAACTTATTGTAATTATCCCCGTGCACGGGGGAATGCTGAACACGGCAAGGGGTTATAGCGTACAATAATTACAACTTCCAAGGTTTTACTCAAAACGTTTAATGATTTTTTGTTTCAAAGATAAGTGGAAATATACAAAACAATCAGTAATAAACATCATAAGGAATTGTGAAATAGAAATTTATTATAAGGAATCGCATGGATTTGTCCATATAATTATGCCCCTAATCTTTTTACAGAAATTACAAACAAAGTCTTCAGCATTTTCCGCGGCTGAACATTCCGAATGCATCCACCCTGAGCAATTGACACAACGATGCCAAAGTTCGTTATTTTTTCCGAATTCACCACGCTTTAAACATATATCACTATTTTCATTTGCAACTCTTCTCTCAGCAAAGGCTGCTTGTATGAGAACTTGGACAACATCGCTTTTATTTAAATCATTCATTTCGTTGTCATCGCAGAGGATTCCCGTGTCTGCCTCTGAAGAATCATCTTCCTCAAGAAATATTTTTCTTCCGTAGCCTTTTAGATTGAAAAACCATTCACTGCTTTCTCAATGTTTGCTACCCTACTAAATGCTTTGTTGAAAATTTCTGCAACATCATACATGGTAATTTTTTGGTTTGGATGAGACCTCAAAAAGTTATCACATTCCTTGTTGAGCGAACCTTTCAGTCTACTGTAGAATGTCAAATCCAGACGCTGAAGCCTGTGGGAGCAATGTGGAGGTAGTGAGACAACCATGATTCTCTTTACAAAGGTTGTAAGCTGCGAGGGTCGTATGTGTAGAGTGGTTGTCCATTATCAATAGCAAAGGACTCTGCTCAGAAGGCTTAGCAAACGCAATGAAATGTTTCAGCCGCTCCACGAAAAGTTCTTCAGTTATCCAACCTGACTTGCTGCAATGACAAATAGAGCTAGGTTAAATTCGGACTCTAGAAAAAATAAACACTGGGGGAACATATCCACCACTAGCGCCCATAACACAGGTGATTGTGATGTTTTTGCCTCTTTCCCAGCTAGTGTTACCATCAAGCTGCTTAACGATTTCAGCTATTTCTTCCTTTCGATGTTGGGTGAAGGTGAATTTTCTACTAACCTCGGTTTAAAACAATTTCCACTCTTGATGCGATCTCGAAGCGCAGACACCGGTGTACCATAGCACCTGACGGCCTCCCTCCGTTTCTTTACGGCGTTCACCACATCATGAACAGGTTTCTTCATTGTTTCTACGACCCATTTTACGATATTTGTAGTGCGTTCACGTTTTCTTGGCATCTGAAACATACACACAAGCCTGTTGCAACAAATCCCGTAATCACTAATGTACCAAAAATTACCATAAGAATCAATGAGGGGGAATCACGAACAGAGCTGGAGGAACGCTGCACATTCCCCCAAAAATAACATGAAAGTAAATTTTGATTTCTAGCCTCAAACTTGTGCAAGGTATTGAAATAGTTATGACATCATAAAAAAACTACACATTTCAGGTGATTGTATGATGTAAGAACTAATCTCATATAATTAGAATTAGCTTACTTACCTCTTATTTTGTGAACATCAATAATGATAAGTAAAACAGCAAAACCCACTTCACGAGTCACTCTATGATAACGCAAGCGGCGACACGCATGGTTGACTGAGGATTGAGTTTAGCATTTTACCCGCTGCGTTGCAGCACCTGCCCGGGTACTCTGCGCGGTTTATCTTGGCTGTATTAAGGGTACTCGCCATTCTCCCGGTGTGCGCGGTTCCCCGCTCTCCCCTATACTGTACAAGGATGCTTTCTTCCTTAGTTTAATATGTGAATAGGTACATTTTTATGGATAATAAATTGAAAGAAGCTCTACAATTTATTCAAATGCTACTTGACTGGTTCTGTTATAACATCATTATCAAGAGCTTTCAAAAGTGATAGAAATCACGACATTTCATATTAATAGCGAGACATGTTACATGGAAACCGGTAACACAATATAAAATTAACTTGGTGATGTAGAGTTTACAAAATTATAAGCAAATTATTAGTATGTAATTCTATTTTGCTTTGTTTGACCATTTTTACACATCAAATATGTAAAATAGGATTGCGATACATTTAAAAAAAATTCACTCAATTTTTTCCCGTTAAAGCACGCCCTGAATTAAAAAAAAATGTTCGTGCATGTGGTCGAGAAGGAGTTAATATATCGAGGCAAAGTTTTTACAGTAGAACCCTATTATGTATGATAAAAACCCACTATTCCCTAAAGTGGCTACCACATAAACTAAAATGGAGTAATGGATCAATTAAGATCAAACTTGGCCAGGATTAGCATTTTGGGCCAATTAATCATCCTACCAAAGAGAGCTTAAAAAATTTTGCCATTTAATCAATTTACCGACAGTTTAACCCAAATAATCGATCGATTTAGTTTAATATTTAATCAATAGTGGTATAAATAAGAGCACGGTGCACTAATACTGTTGAAAACCTTTTTAAGAAACCAACTCTTAAAACAATGGTGAAATTACTCACTTGTTTATGTCTGTTACTTCTATTTCCATTACGAAAAATTTCATAGTGTATGACTGCTATTATCATTGTATAGTACTACAAATAGGACAGCGGTGGTGCACTTTTGGACCAAGACTCACAAAGGGTGAAAGTAATAGAGGCGTATTATGTTTTATAAAATTGATTCTACTCAAAAGTGCAGGGTAGCGTTTGAATGTTTGGGAGGGGTGAGTCACTTCTGAAAATTTGCACACCTATAAACAGGTGGAAAATTTGTCGTTATAATACATAGTTTTTGGGGGTACGCCATAAACTTAAGAAGTCCAATAGCCTAAGAAATGCGAGTTTACCTGTAGAGCTCAATAGATTTGCCCCAGGTGTAGGCGAGTTAGATTAAGAGAGGATCTACATTCACGCACGCCGGTTTATATGTGATTTAATATCTTGTTACTCGTGAGATACTTTATGAAGTCAGGGTTAATGTACTTGTCTATTATCTTACCTAACATTGAAAGTAGAGATATTTGTTAAGGCGCATTCTCACGATTCGATGTTAGTTGATCAATTTTAATGGAATTTTCACTGTAGGAAGTTGCTTTAACTATATATATATATATATATATATATATATATATATATATATATATTGTCGAGGTTCTTATAAGTTCCTCATCACAGGTAAAAGGGTATCTCGGAATTTATTTCTCCATATGTAGGTCAAAACATATTTTGATATTGCCTCCACACCTTATGCGTTTTAACCAGAATACTGAGATGCATTAATTTGTGCATTTTACTATAAATATTTATATAAGTACTCGTTAAGTATTCGTTAGTTTTTCATATATGATGTTAAAATTACTGTAGTTTAAAGTCTGAAGATGACTATGTTTGTCGAAACTAGTCATCATTTGTAATTTAGTGTTAAATAACTTGTAAAGAAAAACATTGTGGGGAAGGTTTAGTGTTTTCTAAGCATACTTCTGATTATCACAACCCCATTTAGAGTTTCAAAAATGAAGTCCAATAGTGAAAAAAAATTACTGTCTATGGTATCATAGACAAGTTATAAAGATATAGAAGCTAGAGAAGATGCTTTAAATGTTATAGCACGGGAAATGGAAATAGATCTTACTGCAGCGGATATTAAAAATAAAATAAAAACGATAACCAAGTATAAAAAAGAACTAACAATGGTGTTAAAATCTAACAAAGGTGGAGCAATCACTGATGATGTTTATAAACCACAATTATTTTCGTTTAAGAAAGTTGACACATTTTTTTTCGAGGCGTGACAACACAACGAGATAGCTCATCAAATTTGGTAAGTTGCTTTAATAATAATTGGGTTTTTATTTTAAAATTTTCCACTATGATCCTATAAAAAAAGACACTGTAGTATATAAATCTAATGTTTTTTATTTCATTATTATTAGGCATCTCATAAGCACTAATTCACATCTTAAATAATAAGTAAAGATGTCCGAATATTAACCGTCATATATCATTTGATCTTGCCATAGTACAGCCCCACGACTTAAAAAGTAATCTGCATATCTCTCACATTTACTAGCAGCTTCCTGCATGTGATTATGAGCCCCAGCGTTATTTCGTAATGCCTGCATACCATTATCTTCGCCGTGAATTTCTGGTCTTCAGGAACCTGGTATAATAGTACCTGTATTAAAGTCCTCTACGTCCAAGGACCCTATTTCCATATATGTTTCATTGGAAGTAGTTCTTAACCAGTTATGTAGTGCACACGCTGTTTTAACCAATATATTCATCTTGTCAAGCGCAAGAGGTGTCGATTTTTCAAATATCCAAAATCGAAAGACCAAAATTACGAATGCATTTTCGACAATGCGGCGTGTCCTGGATAAACGATAATTAAATATTTTCTGCTTTCAAGATAGGCACGTAGCTGTTCCATATGGTTTTAAAATGAATATTTTGAGCGGAAAAGCGTCATTAGCGATGAATACTACGTTCTTTGGAAAATTTAACATACTTGCTTGCAACTCTACATTTAGAGATGACTTTGAAAAAACTGTTGCATCATTGGCACGGCCATTTGTGCTCACATCAATACAACGAACACAATAATTAGCAACAGATGCAAACTAAATAGTACTGAAAGTGCCTTTATAATTAAAATATTCCGATCCGCTATGAGGGGCATTACGTATAATAACATGTTTGTTATCTAGCGCCCTACAACAATTTGGAAAATTCCATTGGCAAGAAAAGTTATTTAGAATTTCTTTCCATTCTTCGTCTGTTTCTGGTACCTGCAACAATAGAAGTACATATATAATTTTCTTTCAGAAGAAGAGCCGCAAACAGATATTCACAGCGAATTAGGTTATTCCGCAACTCAAAATGAACCTGTAGAAAATAGTACAGTCAATAAATAAATCTTCACAACCAATTCGACACAGAGCCGAAAGCGTAAAGCAGCGTCAAAATACAATATATCTGTTATAAACAATGTAATAGATAAACTGGATAAAGTGTCCCAACAAAATCAAAACGCTGTTGGAGATGAATTTGATGCATTTGCAACTTATTGCTATCCGATTTGAGGCAGCTACCATCCCTTAATGCACTTTTATGCCAAGAAAAAGTATAGTCATTCATCAAGGAAGATCGTCTGAAGGTGTTAAAAAAAACAGTGATTCCGAAGCATCACCTTCTCTGTACAGTAACCACAGTAATCAGAAAATATGGTCCAATTCGGCATCGAATTTGTAGAACAGGATAATTATTCTCATGCTTCGCAAGGAACATCTGACCTTATTTCTCAAGCATTTATTAATATATAAACACTTCATGGTCATAAAAATTATTTGTTTTGTAAAAAAATTAGGTTAAAAATATTTTGTACACTTTAATAGATAAACATTTTGTTTGTGCTTACATTTATACATTCTTATAGAGTCTCATATATTTCTTTTCAGACTTCTTTAACAAAATTTGATATTGTATTTTTCGGTACTCTGTACATGAAGGCCAGCGTAGCATAAGAATCACCTGTTGCCAAATATCGCAAGGTTATTTGCAATTTTAGTGCTGCTCGTAGTGCTTTTCACATAACAGTGTCCTCTTTTATGATTTGGGGCCCAATCTAATAATTTAACATTAGTTGCTCAAACTTTTCTTCAGACATCCTCAAGTGATATTTATATCCTATATCCTCCAAAGCAAGTTTTTTTAGAAGAGTTTCTGAAACACCATACTGATTTCTTCTTTTAGTCCATTACGTATCCAGAAATGGCGTTTTTTATGCTGTCCATTCCGTCCCGCAGTCCCTGAATCAGTAAGCCAGTAATAACTTTTACACCTGCACGTGCAACTGCACTTGGCGCTATTTTTAATAAACTAGTTTCTTCAATTTTTGCTTTACATACGCGCACACGCACACACAAAAACGCACACACAGGGTGACTCACGGTCGATTAGATGTTGATGGAAAACGACACATAGAATCGTTGTGAAAATTTGGTTGCTTGAGTAATCGACACTGCTCTACTGCATCTAAAATATTTCCAACAATACGACGTTGCCGCTTCTGCAAAAAGTACCATCATCTTTGATATTTTAAATAGGACACCCTGTATACTATTCCATATTCCGCTCCGCCGTTGCTTTTCTATTATTTTTCTATGATATTTCCTTATACCTATCGTCAAAGGTTTTCGAGAAATTAATTAATCTCCATTTAAATGTTTATTACTGCGGTATTTGGATTGAATGAAAAGCTGAAATTTCGTGTGTAGTTTACCAAGGTTCTGAGTATCAGTTCTGTGTGAAGGCATTTGCTCTGCGTTACACAGAATCGTTGAAAATTTGTGATTTTACCGCTACATACGAACATGGAGAAAAGTTCAATTTTTCAAATAAAACATCCTGTATATCAGCAAATATCCTGAACGAGAATTGAAGTGCCCTTCAAATCATGTACGTGTTCCTATACCTAAATAGAAGCAAGTTTCTATAAAAATCTGATTATTTCAGCATGTTTCATGCGATTAGCCATGAAATATCCAGGTGAAAATTTAACAATTAGTGCGTTATTAAGAAAACGCTCGGGAGTTTATCAACAATAGTGAATTGAAAAGATTAAGAATGGAGGGATAGATATTCAAATGAAGTTTTGATGACATTCTTCATTCTTTATGGATAATGGGACCAAATTATAGCAAGAACATGCAGGAGTTCAATGAAAGATGCACTGATTTACAACCAATGAACGAGAGACTGTACGATTACAAAATGATTTCATTAGTTATGGGTCGAAACTGAAATCCTAATGACATTTACCGGCTTGTAACTTCAGATGAAGGCAGCATCTTAAATGTTTTAGCCAATTTTCACGCTTGCTCCACAAGAACTGAAGAAGAAGATTTAGGATTATCTCATGCTTCTGTTCAAAGGATCTGAATAAATACGATATGCACCCATACAATTTTACAAAAGTTTATGCGCTGAAACCAGAAGATCATCTAAATAGAATATACATGAAACCATTCTGACCAGCATTGAAGAAGATTGTAACCTTTCGAAGAACATGATTTGGACAGACGCTAAATTTATCAGGGAAGGCATATTTAATACGAGAAACGAGCATTTCTGGGTAGACCAACATCCAAATGTCGAGGAAATGGGTTTTCAGGAAAGATTTAGTTCTAATATTTTTATTAGAATAATATCGTACCTGTTGGTTTCAACTGGATGGGGCACCCGTTTATTCCACTGAGACAGTAGCAACAAAGCTGTTTGAAATGTTCAACGATCATTGGTTCAGACGTTTAGGACCGTGGCATTGACATGCAAGATTACTTGACCTCATGCCACTTGATTTTTACTTTGGGGGTAATTTGAAAGGAAAAATGTACATGACACCGGTATGCAGTAAGCAAGATCTGCGTCAACGAGTGATCGGTTGCATTGAAGAGCTAGATGCCAATGAGATACGGAGGGCCACAAATGAATCTGTGAGCACCAGGATTTTAGAATGTTTGGAAACGAATGGTAGTTACTTTGAAAATCTAGAGTGAATGTTTTCGTTTTTTTTTTTACTTATTTTGTTATTGTATTTTCATTGCCATTTGATGTTTAACTGTATTTGTTATTTGATGTATTGAAAATAGTTTCTTGTAGGTTTCAACCCATAGTTATTGGAATTATTTTGTAATCGTACAAACTTTTTCTCGTTCATTGGTTGTAAATTAGGGTACCTTTCATATAACTTCCGGTATGTTCTTGCAATAATTTTGAATGGACCTGTATAACGCAGAACAAATTCCTTCACATAGGACCTTAGTAACCTACATACGAAATCTCGGCTTTTGATTAATTCAAATTCCGCAGTAATAAACATTTAAATGGAGCTATATTTTGATCATAGAATATGGAAATTAATTAATTTCTCGAAAACCATTCAAGACAGGTATAGTGAAGTATCATACAAAAATAAAAGTATCAAAGGTGACGGTACTTTTTTATAGAAGCGGCAACGTCGCATTGTTGGAAATATTTTAGGAGAATACAGCAGAGCCAATTACCCAAGTAACTAAATTTTCAGAACGATTCTGTCTCGTTTTTCTACCGTCGACTCTAAGTCACTCTGTATGTACGTATGTACGTATGTACGTATGTACGTATGTACGCATGTACGTACATGTACGCATGTACGCATGTACGCATGTACGATGTACGTATGTACGATGTACGTATGTACGCTATGTACGTATGTACGTATGTAGCGTATGTACGTATGTACGTGTACGTATGTACGTATGTACGTATGTAGCGTATGTACGCTGACGCGTATGCGTACGCGTAGTGTACGTGTATGCGTACCGTATGTACCGTATGCGTACCGTATGCTACCGTATGCCGTATGCACGTATGCACGTATGCACGATGCGTATGCCGTATGCGATGCCGTATGCGCGTATGAGCGTATGCCGAGCGTATGCCGTATGCACGTATGCACGTATGCACGTATGCACGTATGCATCGTATGCAGACGTATGCACGTATGCACGTATGCCGTATGCGCGATGCCGTATGCGCGTATGCGCGTATGCGCGTATGCGCGTATGCGCGTATGCACGTATGTACGTATGTACGCATGTACGTAGCCGTGTACGTATGTACGAGACGTATGTACGTAGCTGTACGCTATGTACGTATGTACGATGTACGTATGTACGCATGTACGTATGTACGTATGCTACGCTAGCGTACGTATGTACGTATGCTACGCGTATGACGTAGCGTATGTACGTATGCACGTATGACGTATGCGTATGTACGTATCGTATGCACGTATGACGTATGACGTATGACGTATGACGTATGACGTATGCGTACGATGCACGTATGCGTAGTGCGTATGACGTATGCGATGCGTATACGCATGTACGTATGCCGTAGCGTATGCTACGTATGCTATGCGGTATGCGCGTAGCCGTATGACGTATGCGTACGCCGTATGCACGTCATGCGTATGCCGTATGCACGTATGCGTACGCGTGCACGTATCGCATCGACGCACGTACGCATCGCTATCGCTATGCGTATGCCGTACGCTGACGTATGACGTATGCACGTATGCGTGACGTATGCAGCGTATCGCGTACGGTATCGATGCGTCAGTACGTGCGGTACGTATCGTACGCAGTATGTACGTAGTGTACGTATGACGTAGTACGCTATGACGTATGTACGTATGTACGTATGTACGTATGTACGTATGCTACGTATGTACGTGTACGTACGTATGTACGTACGTATGTACGTATGCCGTGACGTATGTACGTTGCAGTAGCATGTACGTATGTACGTGCGATGACGCTAGACGTATGTACGTATGACGTGACGATGTACGATGACGTATGTACGGTACGTATGACGTGCCGTACGTGCCGTAGCGTACGCAGCGTGCAGTATCGCATGCGTATGCCGTATGCGTATGTACGCATGTCGCTACGATGTACGTACTGTACGCATGTACGTTCGTACGTGTACGTGTCGATGCGCGTATGTACGTATGTCACGTATGCTACTGCTCGAGTAGCATGTACGTCAGTACGTACGTCATGTACGTATGCTACGCTATGTACGTATGTACGTATCGTACGCTATGTACGTATGACGATGCGTATGCGTATGTACGCATGACGATGTACGATGTACGTATCGTATGCAGTATGTACGTATGTGCATGCGTATCGTACGTATGTACGTAGCGATACGATGTACGTCATGTACGTACGTATGCTGCGATCATGTACGTATGTACGATGTACGCATGCTACGTACGTAGTACGTATGTACGTATGTACGTATGTACGCATGTCGTACGTACGTAGTACGTATGCTACGCGTATGTACGTCATGCTACGTCATGTACGTATGTACGTATGTACGTGATGCGTACGCTATGCGCTACGTGCGTATGTACGTATGTACGACGCTATGTGCGTACGCTATGTACGTATGCGTAGTAGTAGCAGTACGTAGTACGTATGTACGCATGTACGATGTACGATGTACGCATGTCGCGTATCGATGCGTATGTACGTATGTACGTATGTACGTATGCGTATCGTATGTACGCTATGTACGCATGTACGTGCGATGCGATGTACGTAGTCAGCGATGTACGTATGACGATGTACGTGTACGATGCGTGCGTATGTCGTATGTACGATGTACGTATGTAGCGTATGTATGCGATGTCGTATGTGCATGTACGATGTACGATGCGATGTACGTACGTGCATGTACTGCGTACGCATGTACGCATGTCGTATGTCGTCATGTATGTACGCATGTACGATGCGATGTATCGCATGTCATGTCGTATGTCGCATGTACGTCGTGATACGCATGTACGTATGTACATGTACGCATGTACGCATGTCACGTATGTACGTACGCATGTACGCATGTACGCATGCTATGCACAGCATGTACGAGCGATGTACGCATGTACGTATGTACGCGTAGCTGCCGTAGTACGTACGCATGTACATGCGTACGCATGTACGCATGTACGCATGTACTGACGATACGTGTACGCATGTCGCGTACGCTATGTACGCATGTACGCATGTGTGCGATGTACGCTGTACGATGTACGTGCGATGTACGATGTACGTATGTACGTATGCACGTATGTACGTCATGTACGTGTACGCATGTACGCTATGTACGTATGTACGTATGTACGTAGTACGATGTACGTATGTACGTATGTACGTATGTACGTATGTCGTATGCGTATGGTATGTGCTATGTAGTACGTACGTGTACGTAGTAGTATGTGTATGTATGTACGTATGTACTGTATGTATGTATGTATGTACGTATGTACGTATGTAGTATGTAGTATGGTATGTATGTAGTATGTATGTACTGAGTATGTATGTATGTATGTATGTATGTATGTATGTATGTATGTATGTATGTATGTATGTATGTATGTATGTATGTATGTATGTATGTATGATATATATATATATATATATATATATATATATATTATGTATATATATATATATATATATATATATATATATATATATATAATGATATGAGTGATATATTACAAAAATGGTGTTACGATAGGTGAAAAAAGTGTTCAAGTATTTTGCATTTTAGAGTCCGCCAATTCTAAAATAGCAAATAAATTTCGGATGCTTGTCACTCTAGAGAGCCAATCAAATTAACCAGATAAAAAGCCCTGTTGTTTTGTAAGTATGATTTCCTGCAAGGGTAAGCTCCATAATTTTTTTGGTTTATATCTGTACGTTTTTTTGGAACAAATACACCGACTGAATTTAAATTTAGCTGGAATTATTATTTTAGGACATGAAATCATCCCATCCATTATGAAAGGGCCCCAGCCATCCCTTAAAAGAGGTCAAACATTGCTTATTGTTTTTTTTAATTTGTAACCAGTAGACTAATTGCGTTCAAATTTAGTCAGAATTAGTATATTTCAACAAAAATCATCCCGCCAATTCTAGAAGTGCTACTACTAGGGGTCTCTTAATTTATTGTTCTTTTGTATTTATTTCCACAAAATCAGTCTAATTGAGTTGCAGTTTGTCCAGAAGTGGTATTTTGGGACAACGAAGCATTCCGCCAATTTAAGGAGACGCTCCGATATGGACCAACCATGATGTCTTGATATCTTACATTTACTGTTTAGCAAGTGCGCCTATTGAGTTGAAATTTGAACAGGGTTAGTGTTTTGAGACAATAAATTATCCCATAAAGTGTGGGGATGCTCCTGTGACCTGTTACGGGAGTTTCCGTACAAATAAAAAAATCATTTTTTTCCTCTCAACAAATTGGGCAAGTTGAGAGTAAAATGGACAAGTTGTTGTACTAGTATATTGGTACACAGATAGCGCTAGGAGAAAGTTGCTACTGATGTGAGAGTTACATATATCATTAGATTTCTGCATTAATTGTAGCGATTTCTTGTCTTTTTTTGTCTAGTGATTTTTGAAATGTGGTGAAGAAGCGATTTATGCTTCTATTGCAAAACTAGCTTTTTTTCATTATTTTAAAACATAAGGTTTTCATAGATTAGCTTCCTCCGTGTACATAATTTCGAACGCAAAGTGAGTGTGTGAGGGCTTCAGGATTGAAGATAATTGTACATAGACTTTCTGCTACTTCATAATCCGTAGATGTTTGCACTTGAAATCTCGATGATGGGACTCCGTCGGTATCCTTTACCAGGAGATCCGAACGAAAAAGTTCGGTACACAGACTTTCTGTTGCTGCTTAATCCGTAGATGTTTGCAAACGAAATTTTGACACTAGGACTCCGTCGGTATCCTTTACCTGAAGACCCGAACGAAAGTTTTTTACATTGGAAATTTTTTATATTATGGATGGAAAAAGAGAACTGGTTAAAAAACTAAGGGCAGGAGAGTGTAAAAGAGAAAAGAATATACAAGAAGGCGCATACGCAAAAATAAAAAAATTAGTATCAATCAAGATTCATAGTAGTTTTTGTCGCTCGCGTATGCGGAGAGATTCTCATACCCTTACTCTCGTCACATGGTATAGTATAAAACGAGCCAAGGGGCTAGTCGGTCTGATGCAATGAATGTTCCGTACGAACATTTCAAAAATTAAAGTAGCGACGTGTTGCAAAGTGAAAAAATAAGGTTAATATAAGTAACGTTAATATTATGTGTTGATTAAGTAGACAAGTACAACAGCATTCTAGAAATATTTCGTACAGTGTATTAAATTTTTAAGCATTTCAGCAATAATAACGTGGTACCATGTTTGGTTAACGGTTATAAAACTACGTAAGTTGGAAACGCATAATCCCTAGACCGTTTTTTTAGCTACTATTAGAGCTACCAAAAAGTGGCGAATTCTTAGTTACCTATGGGTTCGTAATTCCTAACCATAACAATAAGAAAATTTTATATCGAGGAAGATCGAGGATATTTACTGACTATTATTAAAAACATTTTAATGCAAACTCTGCACGGTTCGTTTTCTAAACACAAACTCGTGCGATAAAACCCTTCTTATGAAACAAGTTTCTTAATATACTATTAAGGGGACCCCTCGAATGTTTTTGTATTTACTTCAAATGCGCACGCCATCTGTATGCTGTGGTCCAAAAGTAACAGGGCTGAACTATATGTATACAATGATATTATCAATAATAATTTGCATATACAAAAGGCATTCATGAACTAACGAACAATAACATAATATTTGTATGTCCTACCTCTGGCACAGATTTACTTCTCCTAAATACATTTTTCACAGAAAGAAAATCTCCATCTTCTGTTTTTTCATCGACTAAACTTTTTGGAACATTAAAAAATAATTTTCCACTCATCACAACAGATTTATCACTTTTATCAGTCTTAGTACGAATACTGCTATTATCTGCAACATCAGATTTATTCATGTCATCAAATTTATATTCAATATCACTAGCTTTAATTGTTTTAGACACATTTGAAAAAAATGTATTATTTTTAACAATTTGCTCCGATGCGTCATCACCATTTGGATCTACATTTTCTTGGTCTTTTTTTGATTTACTAAAAATTTTACCAGTATTTTTAAAAATTTTCCTACATTTATCTTTAGAAGACTTATACATTTCTTCAATATTCATCATAGTGCTATCCTTTTCCATAAATGCTCCCACTCTTTGTTTAGCAGCATGTTCAGTCATCATATTATCTAATTTTGATTTTAGATTTACCCAAGCCGTACCCTTTGGTTTTCGTAAAAAACTAATTTTGCGTTTCTTATTTGACATTTTACTTCGAACTTTGCAATAATCCATTGACGCAGAATTTTGATCACCTCCATTACAATTATCTTCTGGTTTAGCAACAATCGTTTGACTACAGGATATATGTTCTATACTCGAATGAGCGGAAGATATACAATCAATGTTTTCTATATTAAAATCGTTTAATGAATGAGAGTGTCGAAATCTCCTTACAACACCAGGAACTTTATACAGTCCATCATCTTCATCTAACTCAAGTTGACTATGGGATATATTAGGATCACTTCCACTTTTCATTATCGTTGAACTATAAGAACAGTCAGTTAAACTTTTCGTTAATTCTAAATTAAAATATTCCGATTTTACAATAGTATTATTTAAATTATTTGTACTTTTTGACAGTTTGGATACGTCAGATTTATTCGGAACTGTATGCGTGTCTTGTACCATAATGGTAACTTCGCTAATATGCGACGGTTTTTCAACAATTTCGGCATCACGTTTTTCATCTTCAATTTTATCAATTTTTAATTCTGTTTTTTGTTTATGTTCAACGTTGACAATCTAAGGAAAAAGACATATTAAAATATATTTATTAGTTTAATTGGACACATCTTCATTACCAGAAAACTAAAAGATATAGCAAGATATAATAGAAAAGAAATTGTATAAATGCATACAATTAATCTTAAATTAAGATTGTGCATTTACTGTTCTAATTAACTATTTAATGTGACGTGATGTGATGATGGTAGTCAATTAAACATCAAGGTTGCTTCAATCGATATTACAGTAACTACTTAATAACATTGGCTTAGAAGACGTATAGAGATTTAAATACATTTTAAATAAATTGATGTATATGAACGTTATAGTATTTATGAACGTTTTATAATTAGATTCTATCAAAGAGTAGAAATTTAATTGTTTAATAGAAGAGTTTCTTTGAAATTAATTCAATTTTCCACCAAATCATCTGGGTCAATGTCAATATATATGCAAAGTCTGTAACAAGATTAACGAAACACCTTAAATATTTACTACACCGTAATTTTTTTAGTATAGACGCTCGTTAAGAGAAAAAAAATAACAGGTATAGACTAAGATAAAATAAGATACATAGAAAGTTGCAAAAAAGTGATTTTTGATGCTAATGTTCTCTAATTAAGAACGAGAAATTTCTTAACTTAATCTTCGGTCTGTAAACTACAGATACTACAGATGCCCTTTAAACGTCAGGAAACATTGTAAAAAGGTTCATTTTATTGACTAGATGGTGTAAGGGAATAATAAACGAGCTAAACGCTATCATGGATGAAAGTGCTCGAAAGTGTAATATTAAAAAAAAAAACGAGGATAATCATGGAGGTCCTTAAGTTGTAATCTGATTTAACGTCAATATAATGAGCATTCCACCTTCATCAAAAATGATCCATTTTGTAACCATAATTTTACATTAATTTTAGACAATTATTTAGCACAAAAATGAAAATTTAAACCGGCTGATGCAAAGCACTATAACAAAATCAAGCTGGCACCGACACGGTATGAAGCGATAATCTTTAACAATTTAAACTATATTTGAAATTATGATCTATTTGGGCAACTCGTGCGTTGCACGAGAACGCCGTAGATGGAAAGGCGCCTGTCGATGCCTCTCAATTTATAAATTTTGAAGAATACAACAAATTAAAATTGTGTTCCCGTCATTTGAAAACGAAAATAGTAGTAATTACTCGTATTTATTATTTTACATACTTACAGTTTTCTGCGTGCAATTTCAGCGAGTTTTATTTTGTTACAAAAAAATAATAATAAACATAGATATATCATTCTTTATTCATAATAAAGGCTTAGTCATTTGTCGTGTTACGTTTCAACTTGTTTAAGTTTAAGCTCTAAATATTTTTAATTGTTACCCATGTTGTTTTAAAGAAACTACTTTAAAGTTTTGCCGCAACCTCAGGAATATTTAAAAATTTAAACTGTTTTCTTTTTTATTAATTTTCACGATTTTTTAATGTTTCAAATTCTGCGAGAAGTATACAATTAACTAATGATAATGGGTTTAATGATTAGCATTATTTAAGTGAATATTTAAGTTACCACGAAAAAATTTTTTTTTAATCTGCAGCACAAAAGATATCAATAAAGAAACAAAATATTGGCATGACGTTATTGTGCGTATTTTTTATACGGTTCAATTTTTGACTGAACAGAGCTTACTTAGTCTTTCGAGGTACTACTAATAAATTATATGAAAAAAAATAATGGCAACTTTTTTAAATGTATCGACATGATCGCAAAATTCGATCCTATTATGCCTGAACATGTCAACCGGTCTCAAATGAAAGCGCCCCATTATCTTGGAGACAAAATCCAAAACGAAGTTATAACTTTATTAGGAAGTAACGTTAGATCTAAAATTTTAAACATGACGAAAAAAGCTAAATATTTTTCTATCGTTCTCGACTATACACCCGATGTCAGCCACCAAGAACAGTTTTCAGTAGGTATCAGATTCATCAATTTAAACGATTCGGGAACAAATATTGAAGAACACTTCTAACTTTTTGTTCTGTTACTGATGTTACCGGTGATGATTTAACAAATTTTTTGTTATCGACCTTAGAAAATTATGGATTAGATATTTTTAATTTACGCGGTCAAGGCTACAACAACGGGGCAAACATGAAGGGTAAGCATAATGGTTTACAAAAAAAAGTTTAAATATCAATCCAAGAGCATTCTTTGTACCCTGTTGTAGCAATAGTTTGAACCTTGTCGTTAACGATGGCGCAATGTCAAATGTATTACTCGTGATTTTTTCCTCTGCTTCAACCATCGACGGGGATTTTGACTTTAAAGCCGTTGTCAGATGCCAGATGGTCGAGCCGAATTGATACCATAACACCTTTAAGGTATGAACTAGGCGAAATATACGATGCTCTTTTTGAAATTACTTCTGCGCAAAATTTTGATAATGCTGTAAAGAATGTAGCTATGGCACTTGCTAAAAAGCTTAAAAAATTTGAATTTGTATGCATGATGATTTTATGGTTTAATATATTAAGCAAAGTTAATACAGTGTCCAAAAATTTACAAACTCAAAATTTTAATGTTGTGCAAGCGTGTGCTGGTTTAAGTAATTTAATTGCTTTTCTTAAACATTGTCATTCAGAAAACAGTTTTAATGGTTTATTAGATGAAGCTAGGAAAGTCTCCATTTTATTAGATATCGATCCAAAATTTAAAGATGAGGGCGTTTTAAAACATCGAAACGTTACAAAATAATTTGGTTTCGAAGGTGACGATGAACCAATACAGCATGACCAATTAAAATTTAAAGTACATTGTTTTTTTTAATTTGATAGATTCGAACTGTTATCAGCCCATGCGGCAATTTTCAAATTTTTATGGAATATTTCGGAATTTAACAGTCACTCTGAATCGTAACAGCTAGAGCTTTGTACAAAACTTGAGGGTACATTAAGTGATAAAAATCGAAATGAATTTGATATAAATGGGATAGAACTTATGCAAGAATGCTGAATTTTGAGAAGAGTGTCACTTATTCGCCAATTACTACCTTAAATTACATTGTAACCAATAATTTACATTATTCTTACCCAAAAATTTTTGTGGCATTACGAATTTTATTGATAGTGCCAGCCAGTTTCCATAGTCACAGCGGAAAGATCGTTTTCCAAATTAAAAGTCATTAATAGATATTTATGTATTAAGGGCATAATCAGAAGATTATGGCTCGAGGGAATGTTAAAAGCCCGACGCGAAGCGGAGGGCTTTTATATTCCTGAGAGCCATAATCTACAATTATGCCCGTGGTACATACAATGTTTTATTTTATTTTACACCATGAAACTGGAACAAAATTTTAAAAAAATTCAGTATTTTCGGCAAGTTTTTAAATGCAAATGCAGTGAAATAAAGTCGACAGTAGGCTAATTTGTTGTTACTAAGATACTGTGATATTGCTAAATTGTTGCTAAGGTACTGTTTCTTTGTAAATAATTTGCATTCTAAAATGGAAGGTGAAAACGCAAAAACTTATTCACAAGAAATTTTAGATAAATTAAAGAATACCTTTCATCACTATTATTTTTATTAATAAAGGTTGCATAGTAAGGTTGTTGTTTCAATAATTCTTTCAACTTACGTGACATATCATGTCATGTGTTTGCTGTCAATCATGCTGCTTAGCAACAATGACATTTCCGTGCTATAAAGACCACATTACGCCTGCATTTGAAGGCGTATAAAGAACATTATGGTGGCAAAATAAAATAAAAAATATTTACGTTCTACTATGGTACAAGAACGATTGGAAAATCTTGCCATCATTTCAATCGAGTCTACTTTAATTCAAGAGTTAAACATTGAAACGTTAATACGACAATTTTCAAAAAACAAAGCGCGTAAAGTCCAGTTCTGTTAAAATATGTTTAATGTTGCAATAATTTTGTTTAAAATTTTTGCATTTATAAGTTTTTAAAACTTAAAATTACTGTATAATGTTATTTTAAAAATAATTTTATCCATTATCTAACATCCCATGTTAATTCATTTCTACTAAGAGTTTTGATTTTAACTTGAAAAATTCTAAGCTTAAAACAAAAAAAAAATTCTACTATTTTATAACAAGGTTTGTTAATTTTTTTATAACAAAGTATAGAGGCGCACTTTTTGTTCTTACACGACGGCGATCGACAAAGTTGGCGCGCCACTGATTATGAGAGAATTCCGATATCTGCTTTTATTGAGCGGTCGAACATGCAACTTTGTCGTTTTCATACGAGGGGCAAGCTACAATTATTGAGAATAGAAAGATTGATACAAGTTTTTAGAATTTTTATTTTAAATATGTTCCAAGTAATTGCCATTTATAATAATGCACTTAATCATTCTCTCCTTCCATAGTTTAAAAGCGTTCAACCAGCTGTCTTTAGGGATACTATCAAAAAAGCACTTAACGGTGATGTCAATCTCTTCTTCTGACTGGAACCTTTTCCCTCTCAAATGTTTCTTGAGCTCAAAAATAGCCAGAAGTCACACATCGCCAAATCCGGTGAGTAAGGAGGATGTTCTATAAATTTGATTTTGTTTTCCGCTAAATACTGAACTGTTGGTTGTCCCTGCTGTATGGGACGACGCGTTATCATGCTGTAACATACGATTTAACGGTAACTGTCTTCTGATGTTCTAATTTAATTGCGGCCACCAAACCCGTACTTCTAAAAATACTGCGTACATAACTTTTTTCATTGCTCGTTGTTTTTTCACCATCGTAGGGTTTCCTCATCTTCATGTATCCAGATTCGACTTTCTTGGCGAGTGGGAACATAAAAAAGCGGAATGTACGTTTCATCGCCAGTTACAATTTTAGAAATAATTTGATGGCCTCCAGCATTCAACATATCTAAAGTTTCATGGCAAATTCTAACACGTTCTGCTTTTTGTAAATCTGTCAGATAATGGGGCACAAACCGAGTTATAACCGTTTTCAAATGTAAATGATCGTGCAATATTGATCTCACTTGCGAGGATACGATCTTCAGGTTGGACTCTATCATTGCATAGGTAATGCGGTTGTCCTCTTCCACCATCTTCGTCACTGCAGCAATGTTTTCGCGGTTAACAGCAGTTAAAGGAGGGCCAGCTCCTTTTCTGTGTACCACCTACTTGCAACCTCGTTCAAATTCTTTATACCATCTATAAACAGCAGCAAATGTTGTTGCGAGAACCCCAAATGCCGATTTTAAACTTTCCTCACACTCATACGCGCTCAAGCCTTTCTTGAAATCATAGTAAATCATTATCCGAAAGTTCTTTCGTGATAATTCCATTTTTTCGATAACAGAAGCTTATTCTATGGACTATTTCTCTGACACTATTCAACCGAATTGCACAAGCTAAACTGCAATTGACAGATAAAATAATGCACTATTTAATAAACAACAATTTGTTTTGCATGGGTAACTAGATTTTTCAATTCTCAATAATTGCAGCTTATCCATCGTAAATTGTTGTTTATAACCCCGTGGGTGGTGAACTAAAACCTACACTGCACTTTAAAACGTAGGTTCAACTTAAGGATATGTGTTAGAAGAAGATGCGCATGTGCATCGGCATGTCTTGACATAAATGGCAAATAAAGACTTAAAATCATTTACACAGCGGTACTTAAATTTTTTTTACTTATATAGTTTTTAAAATGTTACATTTATTTAAAATATCCATAAATAAAATCATTATGACGATATAAACAATTAAGTTCCCGAAAGTACCTATACAATTAAAAAACAATTTCTGATGAGCCCAAATACCTACATGTAATATTAATATACAATTTCCTTAGCTGGAATTCTTTTTTTCGTGTACAGGATGGTTCATCTTCGATGTTTTCTTATGGGAAGTACCCTTTCTACTACAGATAGACAAAAAGTAATATGGGGTCCTTGTGCTCAATTTTGGTGTTAACTAAGATCCAATAGTCATAATTAAGATATCTCTGACCGTTACTGCTCAATTAGCCAAAATTGAAAAAAGGGCGATTTTGAAAAACTTTTTTATTTCTAAATGTATCGACAAACTGTAAAAACATTCTTAAGGCACTTTTTAAAGTAGAATCCGTTAGTGGATTCACATTTTTAATACGTCCTTAATTTTTTTTATATGGAACCATAGTTGCCTATGACATTTTTAAATGACATTTTTTTTGTGCTTTTCAAAAATATATAACACCTCTATGCTATTTTAACAATTAATTGATTTCTTAAATTTCTCTTATTTACGTTTTATATTAAGAATACACAGTAGGCATAGGAGGCTGATATTTATTTAAGTATAAACAAATGACACCTATATGTCAAGTAATAAATTAAAAATTAGAAGTGTGCAACAAAGTGATCTTGGAATTTAGTTATTAACATGCCTAATTAGACAAATTCAGAAAAAAATTGCATGTAAAAGTGTTTTATATTATCTCTAGGTGAATGTGGCATCGGAATTATATTTACAAAATATTCCTGAAAGGCAGCAGCCAAATAAAAATATTTTTGAACGGCATTAGTTAATAGAAATTAAAATTTTTGTTAGCTCAAAACAATATCTTAATTTCAGGTTACAGATAAATTTAATTGAATGCGGTTCTTTTAAAAATCCCAGGCCAAAAATTTACTTTAAAGGAAATTCTGAAGAAAATTCAATGGTCGTCGTAGGACAAGTCGAAGCAGAGCCAAGAACTTCATCTAGACAAATGATTAATCTAGACGTGTATCGAAGCAAAGCCCTTCGAATTTTAAAGAAACACAAATACCATTACTATAGATTTCGGAAAGAACGAACATTTTTTTACTATAGACGACAGAAGGCGCCGTACTGAGTTTTGAAACTGGTATATACGTCAGTGCCAAAATATACCTAATTTTTCAAACTCTATTGCATGGTGAGACGAGGCGCATGTCAGTAGTGATGGTATTTTTAATAGTCACAATTTACCTTACTGGGCAGATACTAACGCTCATGGCAGTGTTGATGCTGCATTAAAAATGGACGTTTTTATTATTACATGTATGAAGGAACATTAAACTCTATGAAATATCGCATATTCTACGAATTCATTTGGAGGGATTTCTACAGCCTTCCTTTAGCACAATATTGCAATATCATATTTCAGCAAGGCGGAGCTCCCGCACATAATTCCCGCGTAGTTAGTGACTACTTAAACTTACGTTTTCCTAATAGCTGGATGAAAACGACAGCACCAATTTTGTGGCCTGCTCGTTCACCTGATCTTTCACCTCTAGGTTTCTTTGTATGGGGGGTTTTTGGAAAACATTATCTCCAAAAGAACTTATAATACTGTGAACGAGTTAAAAGAAAGTGTTCATGCGGCTTTTACATAATTAACACCATTATCTATATTAACTCTATAAATTCAATTAGAAGACGATGCGAAGTCTGCATCCAAAAAGAGGGCGCACAGTTTGAAAAATATTTGTAGTTTTAGTGTGTGTTTTATATAGGTATTTTGTGTTCATATTTTTATTCGTTTATAAAATTAGATGTTTACATACGTATAAAAATTGATTTTCTGTTAGCTTTTCATAATTTCTGATAATGTTGTATTGTTTATTTTCATTTCATTTCAGTTTGCATTTGAGGTTTTTTAATAATTTTATATTCAATCTTTAGATTTTATAATTTGTTACCATTCCACAAGAACAACGTTACAATTAAACTTATTTGAATCACAAAACGTCTGCAAATATTTTACTGGAAGTGAAATTGATTTTTTGAGTAGAATATCTTCATTCAATTTCATATCTGGTTTTCTAAGCCAACTGTTATCCTTAATAAATATACCAATTAAGAAAAACTTAAAAAAATCAATTAATTATTAAAATAGCATAGATGTGTTATATATTTTTAAAAAGCACAAACAAAATGTCATTTAAAAATGTCATAGCCAACTATGGTTTCCATATAAAAAAATACTTTATGTCATATATTTTTAAATTAAGAAGGCATTAAAAATGTGAATGCACTAACGGATTCTACTTAAAAAAGTACCTTAATAATGTTTTACACTTTGCCGATACATTTAGAAATGAAAAAGTTATTCAAGTTTTTCAAAATCACAATTTTTTCAAATTTGGCTGATTGCGCAATAACGGTCAGAGATATCTTGATTATGTTATGACTATTGGATCTTAATTAACACCAAAACGAGCACAAGGACCCTATATTACTTTTTGTCTAAGAATAAGAAAACATCGAAAATGAACCACCCTGTACAATTATAGTTAAAAGTTAAAATTTAAGCGGCTTGTTGAAGGTTCCAAATTAAGGAATAAACCGTAAGCAATTATATAGTAAACGATTTTATATAAATTGTATATTAATATTTTATGTAGGTATTCGGGCTCATCAGAAATTGTTTTTTAATTTTTTAGGTACTTTTACGGACTTAATTGTATATATCGTCATATTTTAAATGAATAAGAATTATTCAATTTCGTTTAGTTAAGTTTGTAACATTTTAAAACGATATAAGTAAAAAAAATGTGTACCGCTGTGTAAATGATTTCAAGTCATGCATCTTCTTCTAACTCATGTACTAAAATTGAACCTATGTTTTAACGCACAGTGTAGGTTTTAGTTCACCACCCTCGGGGTTATACACAACAAATTTCTTTCCGTCTTATATAAAATTTTATAAAATTCCGTCTTATGTAAAAAGGACAAAGTTGCGTTCTCGAATAAAAGCGCTAATCCGATATCGGAATTCTCTCATAATTTCAACTACATACTATAATTTTAGACTAATTGTAGACCGATCATTTGGCATACCGCCCATTCTTTTCTATCGACCTCAATCATTAATTCCACCTCCAATATACAACGAATATATGGAATCGAGTCAAAAACCGAACATAAAAAATGCCACAACTTTATACTAATATTTTAACACAACCGATTTTTTATCAGTCCCCAATGGGTTAATTTTACCCACCTCATCGAATTGGAACAAGATAAAAAAGTAGCTTTAATTTTAAACCATTCATTTGAAACAGTATTTTTCTACCCTTAATGTGTTAATTTAGCCCTCCTATTTACCGAGTATGTGGAATAGGATTAGAACAGAAAAAACTTTGATATAATTTTAGACTAATTAATTATTTAACAACAATGGATTTCTTTCTCTTAACCCTCAAAAGTTAATTCTACTCCCATTATATTATATTTAGACTAATCGCTTAACACAATCAATTTTCTCGATCAATCCCAAATGAGCTAATGCCACCCTCATCATATACGAAATATATCAAACATAGGGAAACAGATTAAAGATAAAAAAGTGGTCTTAATTTTACACAATTCATTTGAAAGACAATAGATTTCCTTTTTTAGTTCATATTAAGCGAACCTTCTCATAAGCCAAATCTATGAAATAAAAGTAAAACCGCAAAAACTCCTTGTCATAGTTTTAGACTAATTTTAAGCTAAGCATTAAACGCGCAATTAATTTTTTCTATCAACCTCAAATGGTGAATTCGACTCCTTTCATATATCAGTAATATAGAGTATGTAAGTATGTGTGTATATTAATGTGTTAATTGAACCATTCTATATACCGAATATATGGGATTAAAAACGACAGCACTAATTGCGATAATTTTAGACTAATTATTTGAAACACGAAAGTGAGGGAGGGTAGGGGGGATAACGCCGCTGGAGAGGGACGTTCATGTCAAGATAGAGATCGATATCGTGAGCAATTTTTAATTCGGCCATTGCCCAAAATGAGAACTCCTACAATGCGTTGTGGGTATTTCATTGTTACCCACTTGCCGAAGTTACAGATGATTTCGGCTACTAAGCAAATAACTTCGACCACAACGCATTGTGGTCAGCTTGTTTTGGCCACTACACGAAATAAAATTCCCAGAACGCGTTGTGGGTAATTATTTCGGGCAGTGGCCGAATTCGGAAATTGCGAATAACATATATATTCAGATAAACTTGAACAATTGAAGTAAACTTCTTGTTAATTGTCAAGCCATTTATATTTGTTAATTTTAATTGCAAAATCAATACACCTAGTATTGAGTGTATGATCAAGTTATGTACTGTAATTTTTTTCACTCACAGAGCAATCACTGTTATTTTTGTATTACATTTATTACTCCTAAAGGCGCCCAAACTATTCATTATACCTCTTAATTAATCCAAAAATGTTTCAATTGGTTTGATGGGATAATACCGTGACTGTGTTGAAGGTAAAATAAAGTAGCGTCCAGTGTCGTGAAGCAGTGAATCTTATTTAAATACTTAAATGAGTTCTCCATGCATGACCATTAATTAAATTTATAATTATTCTTAAAAATTGAATTTTTATCATTTACATCAGATAGGTAAAATGTTGAATCCCAAGGAATAGTTTGCAAGTGAGTCTATAAAATGTCTTGATAGAAGTAACTAAAGCTTCAATAGATGTAAAAGTAACGTTTTGACTCAATTATGCCACTAATGGGCATTGATACTACATTATACAGTGATCACTATACTATAAACGCACAGTTTCTAACGCTAATTTTCTATCAACGCTCCCATATACCGAATATATGAATCACAATTGAGTGATAATTTGACACTAATTTTTTTCTCCCAATGGGTTTTAAGTCCACCCATATATCAAATATACAGAATCAGATTAAAGCGATATAAAAACGTAGTCTTCATTTTAGGCATATTTAAAACTACTAACGTATGCCTCAAAAGTGTTGGCACAATATCCAATGCATGAATGATAAAATATTAGGTTGGCTTTGGTAACAAAAATTGTCTGAAAGTTTCTCAGTTCAGTTTTAGAAATCATTGTACTATAATGGCTTACAAATTAGATCTTCGTAAAAGTATTTACAGTCTAGTTGGGCCAATGCCTAAGCGTGACACGGTTCGCATATTCGAATATCAAAATATTTTCCGTAGAACTATTTATCGCACAATAGCGGATTGTGAACAAGGTATACCATGTATAAATCTCCCAAAAAGTGGTAGACCCAGATATTTTACCCAAGCCAGAGCAGACCGGTTAGTAAGAAGAGCAACAAATAGAGCTGGAATGTCCGTCAGGAAATTAGCAAGGGAGTATAGAACTTCTAAGGATACAGTTTGGAGGGAATTGGTTAGAAATACTCAAGCATATCGAAAAAAGAAAACGTCCAAAATATACGCCAAATCAGTTGGCACGGATACCGCGATGTTGTCGGGGATTAAGGCGTATACATTTTGCCAACAACAAAGTCACTGTTCTTGATGATAAAAAATATTTCACTCTAAGTAAGTAAGTAAATAAATAAGTAAGTAAATTAAGGGTAACGATGATTTCTATACTGATAACATAGAAAACTGCCCAGAGAATGTCAAATATAAAGAAAAGACAAAATTTGCTGATAAAATTTTAGACTGTGCGAGATTTCTATAAGAGGGATATCGAGGCCTTATGTGGGGCGTGTAAGAGGCGAAGCACTGGATAGTCAGCGTCAGAATTGTCTGGTCAAACTCAATGAATTCATTAATGAACCTCATGCTGAAGACAATATAATGTTTTGGCCGGACTTAACACCATGCCATCCCGCCAAGGAAACTCAAAATTGGCTCAACGCCCATAACACACCAGTCGTACCACGAAACTACAATCCCTCTAATCTACCTCAGGCCCGCCTAATAGAAGAATTTTCGGAAATTTTGAGTAGAAACGTGTATGAGGACGGCAAACCGAAAATGAAGAACAGTTAAGACGGAGGATTTACAGAAAAATTCGAGAGGTAGATATTACAGCCGCCCAAGACCTTATGCGAGATATTTGAGAAAATTACGTCTTATTGAAAATCACGGACCACTTCATTTAATTTAAGTTCTCAGTTTTGTTAATTATAAGTCTATTAATTAATTTTGATAGTTTGAAGTTTAAATAAAAGATATTTGTTTATAAAATTGAATATAATATTTTGTGCTAAAACTCTTGAGACATACGTTAATTTGAAATACAATAGATTTCTTCTCTCAACCCCATAGCATGTTTCAATTCCGCCATCTATCTCGGCAGCATAGCCAAAATAAGACGTTTTGATTGGATGCAAAATAACGTCCGAGTAAGTGCCGAGATCGTAGTCGGAAGAGACTGTGGAGTGCTCATGCTGTAGTTGGAATTAACCAGTATTATTTTCATAGGCCCCACGTACTGAACTGTGATACGCAAGATTTTCTTTTAAATATACTGTAACTTTGAATTAACAGAAGTAGGTATGGAAAAAATATTGCCCACCTCGTTCCGTAACTTATTTGTTCATAAGTGTATTCGAAGTGATATAAAAAGTGAACACAAATGGGCAGAAGAATATAGTATGTTGAACAAAACAAATTGGAACATTAAAAAATGCTTTGTCAGATCGATTTGTAGTTAGGTAAGGCATTATAATTTAAATAAATCGATACAGCAGGTATGCATGTGGTTTTTCCAGAATTATCTATCTATGCCATCATACAAATTAGAAAAGAGTAGATCCTAAAAATAATAAACGGGAGCGGTCGAAAAATTGTCGATGTTCTGCCGAAATGCATATTAAAATAAAATTAATCACCAAGAATACAATGAAAAGAGGCTGTCATGTTAAGGTAAGTTTAAGAATATTGACTGATAAAAATATTGATCAATTTTATTTTATCATACCTACTAGACTAATGCAACGCGTTTCTAAGACTAATAGAATTTAAGCAGGAACAGAATCACTCCGAGACTTCCGAATCATTATCATATTTAAGACCCACAAAAAACATTAAAGAAATATTTGAAACATATTTTAACAATGGTCTTGGAGTAAAAAAAGCAATTAATTTGCATGTATTATATACTGACTTCCATAAAAATTGCAACACCTAGAATTTATTAAACGATTTTATTGAAATTTATTTAAAATTTCGTAGCTAGAGATCGTGTAAGTTATCTGGAGGGTTTGGTAAATTTCCCAGTCGCCTACCGACCTCATCCCATACATGTTCAATGGGCGACAAATCAGGCGATAGAGCAGATTATGGGAGGACGGCAATGTTAGCTTCTTCCAAAAACGTGTTGTAGCCCTTGCCGTATGAGGGCGCGCATTATCCTGTTAGAAAATGGGATTTTCCAGTCCCTGAAGATATGAAAGCGCATCACTTCTTGTGTGAGGGCTGTGTTGCGTCCCACAAAAATGTTGGATTTTTGCGTTCTCCACGCATCAGTCTGACCCTACTACGATCATCGTGTGCCCACAAGCAAAATCGGGACTCGTCACTAAACACAATTCGATGCCATTCTTGCACCAAATTCGCTCTTTCGTTGCTCCATTATAGCCTGCGTAGACGGTGAAGTGATGTAAGAGGAAGACATAAAAATGGACGATATGAACGCAGCACATAAGACCATATCCGGCGATAAACAGATGACATTGACATTCTGGGTCCTACACCTCTCATCCAATCATTTGTAATGATCCAGTTGTAGAAAATCTGTCTCTTGTGGCCGAAAGTCTTAAGCGACGTTCTTCGCGACCTGTAGTCCTGCGGGTACGTCCAGATCCAGGGCGACGTTGTTGCACTTCTTCTCGGACCATTTGGACCAACATCTCATTACTGTTGTAACATTTAGGTTTACACGACGAGCAATTTCTCTTAGCGAAAGTCCGGCCTCTCTCATGCCAATAATACGGCCACGTTCAAAATCAGGCAATTGGGAAAAATGTTGATGTTGACATACTCTTGGCATTGTTCCCAAGTTCAGAACGAAATTGTGATCAAACAATTTGCAAAATTGACAGTTAATTACACACTGATTGGTGTATTCCTTCAAATTTATTGTTACGAAGTGCAAAGGAAAAAACAGAAAAAAACTACTAGCTAGATTTTATTCAAATTTTAATCGTTTGTTTGTTCTAATGAAAAACATCGCTGACGAAAATTTCAATAAAATCGTTCAACAAATTCTAGGTGTTACAATTTTTATGGAAGTCAGTATAATTAACATTAGTAATACAAATTTTAGGTTCTTCGAAAAAAGCACACTACACATAAAGAGCAAGGAATAATAGTAGAAATTCAAGAGAAACCATTTGCAATTGTAATAGTTACTCCTACAATGGAAAGAGCCCATAATTTGTCATTTGCTAAATATACTGCTTTTATGGACAGCACATCTTCTTGCGATTCTGAAAGCCACACACTGATTTTTTTTTATGTCTTGTCAAACAGGAGCGGTACCACTAGCTGACCTAACAAAAGATCAGCACACAGAGTTTTATGTAGCAAGTTATAGTTTACTTAAACGTGTAAGCAACATTTTTCTCTCACCAATATCCGAAAGTAATAATTACTGACGACAGCGAGTCAGAGAGGCAAGCTATAGATTTGGTTTGGCCAAATACAACAGCTTTGTTATGTCGATTCCACGTATGTCAGTCTGTATGGCGTTGGTTGTGGGATCAACACAATGATGTACTTAAAGAACATAGACAAATTTTATACAAAGTCTTTAGGTATATCTTAACAGCACTGTCAGAGTTCAGTGCGTTTAAAGGTTATTGCCTTTGTAAAGGATACAACTGTCCTAAAAGATACTGCTGTTCCAGAAGTTAATGCAGTAGTTTCAAGTGTATAACGTATATTTCTAACTATTAGAAAAGGCGGGCATTCGTCCTTTGGCCCATGGGCATCAAAGTAATAATTTTAGCGAAGTTAACGGCAGACTTTTGAACGACATTGTCTTATTAAGAAACAAAGCTTACAATGCAATGTCCTTGGTTGATTTTGCCTGCACAGAAATGAGGAAATATTACACAAAGAGACTTCGTGATTATTTGAATAATAGACATGTAAGAACAGCTCTTCTTTTGCGACATCAATTACTGAAATGTTCCTGTTTAAATAAAGAAGATATGGTTAAGTTGGATGCAAATTCCTACAAGGTGCCAAGCGAAAGTACTCCAGAAATAATGTACGATGTTCAAGGTAACACGTTTTGGAGTTTGTGAGCAGTTTCAAGAAAATTTGCCCAAATCACTCGCTATTATTGCACAATCAAAACATGTAATGGCCAAACTTGCCTTTGGCGAAGAAAATGTTATGCCACTTCCATTCTATGAACCTTTACGATTAACAGAAATTCCATCAACAACTGCTTTGTAATCTACACTTACACTAAATAACGAAACAATCATGAATATCGAATCACAAACTTGATAACATTTTCAGAAGAAAAAAATAGAGATTCTTCAAAAATGAAATTTACAAATTTATGACTTTATTACAATCTCACCATATGGCACTTCCTCAAAGGTACTAAAGCTTGCTATACAATGCTTGAAAAATTTCGACTCTTACATAGCTACTGTTGGTAGTTTTCTACCTATAAAACATACATCCAGAACCACAATTTAAAGTAGAACCTACAACAATAAGTCGAATGACGATGATTTTTATTGAAGGACCAAAGCGTCTCGCAGGTGGCCGACCTGCGAAAGATCAAAACGAAGTAAAATCAATAGACCTCAACATTTTCAGCTTAATGTTGACAACTATTTTCTAAACGCAACAGGGCATTAATTTGTATTGACTTATTAAGTAACAGTTTTTTTTGTTCTTGTTTAATGGGTGTTGCCCTTGCTATTCTTTATGTATCTTATAGCACTTAATAATAAACTGGTGTTAAACACTGATCTCAGCACTCCACAGTCGCTTCCGACTACGATCTCGGTACTCACTCAGACGTTATATTGCAACCAATCAAAGCGTCTTATTTTGGCTATGGTGTCGAGATACATGACGCAATTGAAACATGCCAACCCCTATTGTGTCAACCTTCCCATGTACCCAATAGTATTTAAAACTGCAAAAACTCATTACCATAGTTTTAGACTAATTTTAGACTAATCATTTAACACCCAATAATTTTTTTCTATTAACTCCAAATGGTTAATTTCATTACTTTCATATACAGTGTGTTTCACTTTACATGGAGACACCTAAATAAATTGTTTATTAATAATGCAATTAGTATAAAACTTTTACCAGTAATAGAGGCCATTATGATTAATATTTTTGTATGAATGGATCTAAATCCGGCAAATTATGGTTCAAATAAAAACCAGTGTTTCAAGTAAAGTCATAGTAGCGATGACGATAGAGCAAATAATTATTTAAAAATGTTGCTGCTAATCACTAAAACACTCCAAATACGAAGTTTCGCTGAAAAATGTTTATTTTTAATTTTTCTACATTTTTGTGTGAACTCTGAAAAAATTCTTATCGCAAATATCAAGTGTTCCATGTACAATCAAAACAATTAAAAATACATTAAACATAAAATTATAATTCTGTAACACTTCCCGTCTTCTGTTATTGAGTAGGTACAACGCGTCGTAACATTTCCAGAGAAATTTCGCGGTAGGTTTATCGGATCCTCCCGCATACGTCCTCTCTATTTCGAGGTCTGGATGCATTTACAATATTTTTAATAGTTGCCCAAAGAAAAAGTGCAGTGGTGTAACATCGGGCGATCTCGGTTGCCATTCGGTTAAAGGACTATTGCGACCTATCCATCTTAAAGGAAAATTCTCGTCAAACCATGCTCGTACTGTTCTTGCGTTATGAACTGCGGCTGTAAATACACTTCTGGCCTTACAATGAGTGGCAAAACATAAATAGATTCTATTAATTCGTTATTTAAAAAATGTAAAAACCTTAGCGTGATTAACATTTTGGAAAAGAAAAAGAGGCCAATGATTCTTGTATTTAAAATTCCACACCACACATTAACTCTATTTTACCATTAATTACAAAATTTGGGTTCTCGACTGCCAAGTATCTGCAGTTCTGTGATGAAACTACACCGTTAGTGGTGAACGTAGCTTCACCAGTAAACATATTTTTTTCAAAAATTCTCTGTCGTGTAAAAAATTACCTTGACACCATAGGTAATAAATACTCCATTCTTCTATGCAAGTCTCCTTCTTCTACAGTGTGGAAGAATTTTGGCTCACAAAATTATTTTTTGAGCGTAAGCTCTGTACCGTTACCTTTTATTTTTTATCTCTGTTTCGCCTTCATTAGGATTAAAGGTGAAGGCCCTTAAACGGTCTATTAATGCAAACATTTTTAATATGGCAGGTTCAAAATGGAGCCTAAAATTTAGTGTTTTTCTTTTATAACAACGTAACTATACTTTTTCCAACGAAATCAACCTATAAAGAAATATTCTCAATATGGCGAATACAAAATGGCAGCCAATAAAATGAAATAAAACCGGCCCATGAATAAAAATGTACAATAGACACAAAATTTAAAAAAATGTAGTAGCCCCCCATCACAACAATATGACTCAGCCAATAAAAAAAGATTTTCAGTATGGTGGCTCAGTAACATAAAATTATAAAATCTAGGCTGTGTGTATCACTATAATGTAACTGCATTTTCCACAACAAAATCTGTCCATAAGTAAAGACTTTCAATATTGAGGATTCGAAATCGCATCCAATGAGATACAATAATAAAATTTAGTGTTTGCTTATCACGACAGTACATAAGCAAATCATTATGACCATTATGGCGACATAAAATTAAAAAAATGTAGTAGTCGCTAAAATTTAGTGTTTGCTTATCACGACAATATGACCATTAGTTTTCCGGAAAAAAAATTGTTTTATAAATCCCCAAGATTTTCAAACATTTTTATTTTTATTATTTTTAAATAAAAGTAAGAAAAAAAGTGTATGCTATTATAACTTGTTTTTGATTCTGTAGTGGACGGACTACTACTACTACACAGCTTTTTGCCTTTTTATTTAAATTACCGTTCCAAAATTAATAACGCATTCTTGTTCAGTATGTTACTTATTAATGTCAACATGGCTTAAGTACGTGACGGAGGTGTTACACATCCCTGGATGTAAAAGATAACCTCAAACTACACCGTTTCGGGACTTTTTCTTTCTTACTGAGACGTTCTCATAACTATCTGGAATTCCAGAGCCCACCCTAATCAAAAACAAATCGGAAAGGGGGTATACGTGAGTAATATTTCACAAATTGTGAAATGAACACACTTAATATAGTGTGTCCTGTTTAACAATATATAATTTATGTTAATAATCGTGATATGTCACTGAATATGTTCCTTTTGATAAAATTTTATTAAAACCCCAGAATTTGTTTTTGGAATGAATGTTCTTACTCGACACGTAAAAAAGTAACAGCATACAAACATCCTCAGGATACATTGTGTAACCGCTAAATAAATATTCAGCGGGTTCTAATCGAATCGTCATTCAGTAACTATAGGCTGTACAGAAGTATAGTTAGAAACAACAAAGACGGTGTAAGGCAGACTTGCAAAGTGTGCTACGAAGGAGTCAGTAGATCCTGTATAACAGAATAGATAGAAAATACGCATCCCGGACAGGGATTCGAACCTGGATCCGAGGCATGCATAGTCAGTCGATTAACCCACTGGTTTGCCACACCGATATCAAAATTTGTGTTGTGATTAATTTAACTAAATTCCCTTAAAACGAGTTCAATTTGTTCCTGTCATTACTAACACGGGCAAATAATTAAATAATTAAGCGCACACATGATTGTCAAAGTTTATATGGTTTTCAGCTTTATTGGGGGAAATAGTAATAAATAAGACGAAAAAACGTATTAAGACACTCAGGAACACAAAGGCGGATTCCCAAAAGATACCTCTCACGGCTACCTTAAATTTTTTCATATCGTAAGTTAGAGGAAACCAGGAACTAGGAAGTTCATTGCAGAGTTTAGAAACCGTGTAGAAGGATGTGGATTGCGCTTGTTTTGTACGACAAGTGAAGATTTGTGCTGCATATTGATGAAGTGAATGAGCAAACCACAACACAACACAATAGCCATTGTAATACCGGTACTACAAAAAAAGAATTGAAACAGTTCTTCTATGCCCAAGGAACTGTATGTCACAAGTTAAGTACGGGTCATTTATAAGCCTACCTCACTTCATTGAATACCATCAACGATATTGAGATGGGGAGCACCAACCCAAAGGTGATAATTATATTCTAGATTTCTATTTCTAGAGCAGGTACTCTTGAATACCATCAACGATATTGAGATGGGGAGCACCAACCCAAAGGTGGTAATTATATTCTAGATTTCTATTTCTAGAGCAGGTACTCTAGTAGCTGACAGGAGATGGTCGACCCATGGTAGATTTGAAGATACAATCATACCCAACATAGTAATAGAGTCTGAAAACTTAAGATCTGAGCCATACTTACGATAGGAAATAATAGATGTTTTTTGGCGGACACAAGGCAACACTGAGTTATGTTAGCATTAAATTTAAATAGATTATTACTTCCCCATTCAAGGATACCTTGAATGTCAGTTAATTGAAATGGCCATTTCAGCTTTAATATCTTAATTTGAAATATAAGGTGGATTACTATTATGAGTGGACTGAGATGAAGTACAATGAAGAGTGCTATCGTCAGCAACGCAATGAATCGAGTTAGTCGTTGAAGAAATAAGATCATTTATACATAGCAGAAAAGTGTAGAAGCTATAATTGATTCTTGGGGCACGTCCGCATTAATACCAACTTCGTTTAAAAAGAAGTCATCAACTACGACACATATACGTCTTTTATCAAGGAAACTAGAAACACAGTTGATGAGCATATCAGTTAATCCAAATGAGGTAAGTAAGTTCGGCAAGTAAACTTTTATGTCAAACTTGGTCAAATGCCTTTGAGGAATCTAAAGCGACTACAACTGTTTCACCCGATTGTTCTAATGTATTGCTCCGAACTTGAGTCACATCTGAAAAAAGATCACCTGGTGAACGACTCTGCCTAAAACTATATTGGTGGTCACTAAGTAGTAGATTCAAAGAAAGAGAGTAGTTGCTGATTGATGACTTTTCCATGACTTCAAACAAAATAAAAGTAATAGCAATTGGCCGGTCTAGTCGTCTTTTTTGGGAATAGGTTGAACATTTGCTAATTCCCCAGAAGAATGGAGCTTACATAGGGCTGGTACTAAATCGGGGGAACATATCTTTAAAACAATAGTTGGGATACCATCTGGACCAGTCGCCTCATTGGAATCAAACCTACTGATGATCGATTCTAGTAGCTTATATAGAAAATGATTTGGTATCATAGCGTACGAAAAAGAGCTAACCAAGGGAATATTTTTTCCAGAATTATTAAGACACGAGTTTGACGCAAATACATCCAGAAAAAGATTGGCATTGTCTACAGGATCAGCAACTACAGATCCGTCAAAAGATGTCTGTCATGGGGAAAATAAAGGTGTACCACAGTTTTCACTGATGATTTTAGCTAAAGACCAAAATGTACGACTATCTAAAGGAGATGTAGCTAGTTCATTGCATTTTCGTTGTCCAAAGAACTTTTTAGCTTTAGTGATAACACTTTGTAGGCATTTGTAGCAACAACATAGTCTGCATGCCTTTCGACCGTTTTATTAGATTTCCATTTTGTATAAGATTTATTTTTCAACGATATTGCATCAGCACAAGCCCTAATGACCCAGGGTTGAAAATGAAAATGACCTATATGATTTTGTTTTTTGGGCATGTATAACACCATGCCCATGAGGATGGCATCAGATACTGAAAGAGCAATGTCCGAAGACTAGGACGACTTAAACCAATATACACGCCATGGCAAGGTTACAAAGAAATGTCATAAATTGTTGTAATAAATTAGCTGACTTAAAACACCACAAGGCCCTATCAGTGTTGTGAACAACGGAGGAATTAGGAACAGTAGAAGTTATTTCTGTTAGACAATGGTCAGATAGACTTAGTGGGGAAAGAACTGAAGAATTATAAACTGGTGGGCTTGATGTAAGAAAGAGGTCTAGAAGATGTAGAGTAGTCAGGGATTCTTGTGGGTTCAGAAATCATTTGTGTGAGGTTTCATGAAATAGCAAATGTTTCAGTACTATGATTAACAGTATTAATGGTAGATGAATATCGAAGCCAATTAGTGTTATAAATATTAAAATCTCCCAGAATTTAAATATCGCAGGATGGAAACCGAGGCAGAAGAGATAGTCCTTAGTTTCACTAAAGTAATCGAAGAAGTGTTGAAAGTTACTATCATTGGCAGACCTTGTAAATAATTCCTATCGAACCTTATTTCCTAGTTATTTCCACAGATGCATTATCACTATTCATAAATGATATCAGTTGTCCATTCGTGTTCCCACTCTCCAGAATTTTACTATAAACACCCGACCACCTCGCATAATAATGTCATATGCGAAGCCGCACGTTGGGCGCCAATTTGTAGACTTGTAACGTTACAACCTACATTATCATTTCACAAATTTAGAACCAAAAAGTTTGAAGCAAATCACGTCGTTTATTCTCCAAACAAGAAAACCTCTTGCATACTTGAGATAGGCACACACTCCTCCTTTGTACCTAGAGTTAAAGTGAAGATTGTATTGGGGAAATTGTTTTAATTTACACCTTTATGAAGTCCCACAATGTAATCAATGATCAATGATTAATTAAGAAAGTGTTGCTAAAGAACCATCTTTAAAGATGCATTTACCAAAACAATTTGAAAAGTTTTGTCGTGGTTTTGTTTACACAAAAAGAAATAAAGTAGCGACCTGCTTCTAGTAAACACTTTGTATTTAATAAGTAGATTCTCTTGATACACTATGATTTAGTCCTGTTTCGGGCAGAAATATAAAATTGTTACGTTTCGTGCGGAAGGGTCAGCTCCAAGGTTTTGGGTATTTTAGTGGTTCTTGCTTCGGGTGTTGACGCAAAGCCGGTCCGGAGATATAATACCCTTACTTATCGACTTATAGAAATTTGAGATCGAAATCAGCAGTAAACACAGCGGGTGGTATATTTTTAGTATTGGTTTTTTGAATAATAATAAGAAAGTAATTTTCATATTTTCAATAATGTTCACATCTTTTGCGTTTTCTGTGTACTAAATTAAGAAATTTAAAAATCGGAATTTTTGTTCAAAATCAATTAGCGTTAAAGTTATTTTAGTTAAAGATTTCTTATTAACGACTTGAGTCATTAACAAAACTGTTTTAAATAGTGGTGAACAATAGTTACGGTCGTGCTTTTACCTACATGTTGGGTAGGTTTACTAATCTCAACAATAGGGTACTTAAATGGTCATTTATTTTTATCGGAGATTAAAAATTATTATAGTATATCTCCGAACTAACCTTACCTCATTTACATAATGTTTAAATTTGAGGTATGTGGTTCTATATTAGTTTTTGTGAATATTTAAAATAGGATAAAAAATAATCATGTAATTCTGCACATGTTTTCGTAATGTCTTTGCTTTCATGGTAAATCTTCAAAATTAAATGTAATAATGTAAATTATATGTTAACCCTTACAATGAAATCGATTTTTTGGTCCACTGTACAAAATATTTTATGAAAAAATGAAAAGAGCAACACACTGTTTTAAAAATGTATTTATTAATATTATATTATGTATACATTATATATCAATAAGACACTATAAGTAAAATATGATTAATTTATTAAAAACATAATTTTTAAATATTATATATCAAACCAAACAGTATTTTACTAGTTTTAATCAAACTTTAAAACATACATAAGTATTACCTAAGAAAATACGTGTTTCATGGAAATCGTTTAAAACGTTCCTAATCCGAAGAACAAGGTCACTATATTTTTTTGCGCGTTTTGATGTATTTAAATGCAAGTCGGTTTTTTGTTTCACAAACTTGTAATATTTTATTTCCTCCACGATAACTTTTTATAAGTTCATAAATAATAGGATGACACTTTCCAACTCTTCTATTTAGCCTATTATGCCATCCTTTAACTGCGTTGATTGTTCTGTGACGTTGTTGTGGATTATTCATAAATAATTATTTTCAAGCCACTGCTCTACAAAATAGTCATTAAATTTTGTAATTTTATCGTCGTCCGATGCATTTTCCACAACACAAAGCCGTGCATCAGATATTATGTCTTCTGAGAGATATGCGAATGTGGTCCCTAATTTTTGCCATTTCCTTATTGCGATTTACCAACCCTAGCTCCTGGACTTTTCTCCAAATAGCTTGGTTAAAGTGAAAGTTACATACTTTTATAGTCGCCGTAGGAAAAACGTTGGTTATCAATAGCTGCTTTTTCAAAGTCCATATGTATCTTCTTAGGAGAAAAATTAGTGACACGCTCTTGCAATATTTTAAACAGCCTTGTATATGTTTCGTGTCTTTTGCTCGGGAATAAAGCATATACTGCTGGCACAATATTGGTTGTGGTCTCTGTATTACCCAAATCCACGTGAATTGTGTTCAAAAAGAGAAGAACAACTTTTGAATGTACCGTCCATGAAAAATTCACTTTGTAATTGAAGTCAGTTGCTTTGGTTTTGTGCGAAAACTAATAACCGATCTTTTTGGCCGTCGTCTTTTAATATGCAGTTTTGCACAGAACTTGGAATGCAAATTTGTTGCCGCGATTTTGGAAGTGTTGTAATTTCTAATGATTTATGCCTTGCCCTGTATAGACGAGAGTGTAGGTACCTCAACAACAAAATTAAGTCCTACATCTTTGAC
This sequence comes from Vesta saturnalis, assembly GCA_036346205.1. Classification (NCBI taxonomy): domain Eukaryota; kingdom Metazoa; phylum Arthropoda; class Insecta; order Coleoptera; family Lampyridae; genus Vesta; species Vesta saturnalis. The sequence goes on from JARFJB010001996.1 coordinate 1,194,701, forward strand.
TGCTGTAAACTCCTCTCTGTAGATTTCGGGTATTGGAAGTAACTAATCTCGTACTCGTTTTTTAGGTTTAAACAAACTAACTTCTACATCGTTTTTAGCAACATTGGGAAGACAAGAATGAACTTTTTCTTCTATAGTTTTGTAGTCATCTGTATTAGTTGTTATAAGACTTCCTGGATAAGGTCGTTTTGCACAAATCCACCGAACCGTAGTGGAATGTTTGTTCAAACATTTTATTAAAAACGTGAAGCCTCCATATAAAATTACAGGCTTGTCACGTTTTGCATTCACAACTTTTACTTCCATAACACGTATGCTCGCCTATTTGGGATTTAAATAAGTTGATAACTGTGACTGTAAATATCTACCCTCCCACTCCATTATTTATACAAATTTGTCTACATACCTGCTCTTGATATAATGAGGACACAAATGACATAATTAGCATTTTATGGGGTTTTAAGAAATTTAGCGTAATTGGCTTTTTAATAAATAATAAAGTACCTAAATTGACAATTGATGTAACATTCATTGTATATTAAATGCAACTTTGTTTGCAAATTACCTTTTCACCTGCAGGAAACTTATTAGATACTTTCGAATTTTCTTAATGATAATCTTTAAGTTTAACAATGCATTTATCAGAGAGTTTTAACTAAAAAATCTGATGTGTGCGACACATTACCTCACAATACAATGTAATTGATAATAATTTAAACAAGCACAAGTAAAAGTGAAAGAATTTGACTAGTGTACTGTTTTTTTTTTGCTACTAAAAATTTTGTAGTTTTTTTCACATTAAATTGTTTTATTAAAAAAATCGTAAAACATCGACAGAAACAATTAAATATGACGACTCAAACCGTGTCAAATGAAAAATAAATTTTCGAAAATTTTGCTAAGGGCCAAACAATTTTTTTCCAAAAATCGTCTCAAATGGTCAGAAATGGCTCAAAACGTGTAAAAGTGCAAAACAAAATTTCCAATATTTTTTACCAAGGAGCCAAAAAAATGTTTTTTCCAAAATTCGTCGCAAACGATCAAAAATGGCAAAAAACATGCAAAAAAAAATTCAAAAATTTTTGACCAAACGGACAAACATTTTTTTTTTCAAAAATCGTTTCAAATGGCTAGAAATGTCTTAACACGTCTAATATGATAAAATAAAAAACCTCGCACATTATGCGTCTTGAACCCGAAACGCCGGGACATCCACCAAACACGCTGCCACTGCGCTACCGGAGGAATTCACGAACAAACGAAAAACTTGGTAAATATTCAATTCTAGGATGGTTCACTTACTGAAAAGTACTATGTAAAGACGTGCCGGTTTGCTACGAATAGCCGTTCGTATCTATACACTCTATAATAGTCCAAATATGGAATTACGCCATTTTGACTAATAGATTTCGCTCAAAAGTTTAGCATTCCATCTACTTATGGATCCCAACCTGGGTACCTAATTTCATGACGATCGGATTATCTTTGGGGACGCTATCGCGCTAGAACACATGCAGGCAGACATACATACATTTTGAAACTTTCATGTTTGAACCTATTTTTTTACAACAAATTTTAAAGTATGGCAGCTCATTTTAAAGGTAATTTAATACTCTTTAATAATCCGCTGGGATCTACTTTCTATCTATTTTTTCCTATTTACGATAATTCACATAACCTAAAGTGCTGCACTCGAAATTTCGCCGACCGATTACAATACCTCCCAATAGTTTCGTATTGTGAGGTAAAATATGGAATCTGTACAAGAAATGATTGATAATTTGATGCGGCCGAAACGAAAGAAATTAGGTAACATTATTTTTCGAATGCACGAAACACAACAAATCCAGGTAAGATTTTGCGGACGTCCGAAACAAAACGCACGAAACAGGAAATCACCTACATTATACCAAGAGGAACAAATAGCATTTCTCATTTGTGAATAATCTAATGCATATTTTCTAAAATCAGTTTGTTACAAGTTAGAAAGAAGTCTGACCCCAGTGTAAAAGCAGAAAGAAAGGAAAAAGGCCACGTATTTCATACCCTCCCCAAGGGGAGGGCGGGCTGCTCGAGCTTTCCGAGCTTCTTCAGTCACAATCGTGGATTACCAGCATACATACATTACGTATATATGCATGGTGGGATTAAGGATGGGTGTGGTCAGGATAGGATCGGAAGGAACGGAGTTAGGATAAAAGCACTTTATCAGTTTGTATTTTAACGGAATCTATAATTCTAAATTCAAATGTAATGTTCACGATGTACCAAATTTTATTTAGTGCGTTCCCTTATTAAAATAATCGAGGTTTTAATTGCCAAATTGCGTGTTTTCCAAGTTTTAGCAGTAATCAATAAATTAATTTTTGTAAGTGAGCCATAATAAATAGAAAGTACAATGTCCTGTACTATTACAACAGACTGGTACATGACTATCGTCTAAAATATTTTCTACGGTTCTATAGAATTAATTCATTACAAATGAGATGAACTGTATATTTGCAAATCGTAAAACAATTTACATAATATCCATAATATACTTAATTTAACAATTTAACAAGAATTAATTAAGTTATCTATTTAGATCTTTGTGTTAAAAAATTATTAATATATTTTATTTCAGCGTGTTGTGAAGGGAAAAAATAGAATAACCACGTGTGGATAATAGCAATATATCTCTGCTAGAAACCCGTCTTTGATTTAAAAATATACTTACACGCGCGACTTCAAAAATACGGAAGCTACTAATTTGTTAAAAAATCTACCAAAACACATCGTTATCTTTAATTTTATTAATTGTTACGAATACTTTGTTTTCTGGCAATGTAGCTTTTAAAATGCAAAAAAAAATAATTTACCTGATAATCGTGATTATTATCTTGATCAAAAAATGAAAAACTAATATTAGGTACTCCAAACTCATCATTGCAAGCGTTTATATATCTTGAAACATCAGTTTTAGGAGATAATTCAACATCAGCGTATACGGACGTATTCATTTCATCACTACTTAACTTTTCGCTCATTGCTTGTGCATCTTGATAATCTCCATCACTATCAGAATCGCTAGATTCATCTTCCACAATAATAGTATTCACTATATTTCGATCGTGATTATAAGCTTGTTGAGCTGCTTCAATATCATAACTACCCGATGAGCTTTTCTTAAGTTTACCATTAGACGATTCATCTTTTTCTTTACTTGTTGATCTTCTGAAAATGGTAGTGTTTATGTTTGGAACTGTAACTCGCCACTGTTGCTTAGTAATTTTATTGCAAAATTTCTTCATGGTGCTTAGATAGAAGTACCTTATTTAATTAATTATTGAGGTTAATTATTTATATTATTGCTACAGTACTTTAACCGTTCCATTTATTTTCGTAGCATATACGAGTTAGCTGTTATTTGTGTTTGAATACTGACGTATTTCAACTGTGTCAATATAAAAAATTACCTATGTGAACTAATGTAACAAATAGGTACTATGAATATAGTTAGATTTACACTATACACGAACTATACTCGTCTTCTATTCACACCTGTCTGTTGTATTTGTTAAAAAAGAACAGAAATTAAAAACCAGATTTAACTAACAGCCAAGGTCGTTTAATAAGTAAACTTTTTCATTATCATCATGTGATAAATTAAACAGAATTGTTTTAGGTATAGTAACTCATTTAAATAAATTGCCGATGTTTAAGATAGCACTTATTATCGTAATATAATAAAGCGTCGCACTTTTGCACAAATCACTACACGCACTATTAAATTAATTTTGAAAGCTACAAAAAAGAACGTATTTTTCGGAAATGATACTGAAGCAGCCCAACGTAGTCTACTGGGTTCTAATAATAAGGAGTAAAACGCGCTATAATTAACGCATGTGCGCGATGATAAAACTCATCGTTATATGAATGTATTATAAAATGCGTACGAATGCATTACTGCAGTTATTAGGACTAAGAAATCTGTATGTTAGAAATCTGTCTCAAGTTGCATGTTAGGGATTCGCCTATTATTAAGGTTTCAGAACATATATCCAGACTTAACCTATATTTTAATTATAAAAATAATAGGGCGAATGAACCTTGTATTTTAAATAGGACGCTTTACAGGTTATGATTATCGAGAGTGCAGTATTTAAATTAATTATTTAAATCATTTATCAGCCGTAACAAGGGACACAAGCTAAACCGCAATACGGAAATATTAGCGTAAAAATTACGTATTAATTTTTAATAAATCGATCATTAACAAAAATTATAACAGATGCGCAATTAGCATACGTTTTGATCTCATACCTTCTTTTTACTGATGCCGGACATCCTCCATCAATAAATCAGGTTAACCTAGTGAAATTAGCACTTCTGTTAGTTGTATACACGCATGGCTAAAAAACTATGACTAAATTAATTTTTATTTATGCGTCTATGTGATATAATTAAATCATGAGTATTATGAATCTCTAATAACAGCGAAAGTATCCTTACATCCTTATTCTATTATTGTTAAATTTGGAGTCATTACACTATTATTACAAAATTTTGAGTACAATTAACTTAGTTAAGTCAATTACCATATCCATACATTAAAGAAACCGTATATTAAGAAATTAAATCTTGTTATAAAAAGAAAAACTAAGAAATTACTAGAATGAACGGAAGCACAGTTACCTTTACTAGAAATACTTAAACGTCTAGACACGTACAACTGAGTTATAAATGCAATTTTTCTGAAGTAGTTCATTAACGATGGCGTTACTTTCAATTTATACTAAGCAATTTCAAATAAAGCAAATAAATTTTTGGTGTAAAAATTAGATCGTTGTTGCTCTATAACTGGAATGAGCTTTAGTAAATAATTAAAATTTTACTGTTTATGCACAAAATCGGACTTATGGCGCTACACCGATTGTCCACAAGACCTACAGGATTTTTGGATAGCCCAGATTGCCGACAGTGGACACTACGCCGACTATGTCCACACAGGTGAAAAGTGTACGTGCGACGCTACGCCCACTGTGACCACAACGCCGACTGTTACACAAAAATTGAACAGCAACTATTCCATAGTGCCCATTATTCCGAATACTTCGCTATAAACAGAACGCCGACTATGCCCAAATCACCGACTCTCAGCCTAGGACACTACTCCGACTACAGACAACGCCGAACAATGTAGCGGAAGGTGGGGGAATATCGACTACTTAAGCGCTATTAAAAGTTTTAAGTAGTAACCTTTGTAATAAGATGCTCAAAACTGGAGAATTGCTTGGTCACTTTATCTATCATAAGTTTTTATAATGTTTTTGCAAAAGGCTGATGTTTTTTTATAAAGGAGTACGTTTTTAAAAACAGGAAAAAGTCGGGTAATTTCGACCGGTAGGATAATATCGACCATAGTGGAGGGTAAAATCGACCACGCAGTAATATTTTAAAATAAATTTAGTCTTAATACTTTAACATTACTTTACATTGAGCACATGTCACAAATGTATACTGACGCTTTTTCAGCATTGCTGCACCCAGTATGTGTTTAAGTTTCACAAGAACGGCACCGCCACCAAACGTCATTATGTCCAAAATTTTCACAAATAGTGCAGACTTCAGTTTCTCTGCTCATCCCAAGTGGAGTTTTCCCTTTTCTGGTAATTTTTCTTGTAGCCTTCTTTTTTCGTTTTCTTCACTTTTTTAATAATTTATTTTAGAGTTCTTCTTTTAATAGAGTGGATGTCAATATTTGTGAATTCGTTGCGAAATTCTTTGTTGAAACACTGGAGCTGGACATAAATCTTTAAAAGAAATAATTGTCTTTTTTTCTTTAATTTGTAAGATTTTATAATTATCATCGCTTAAGTTATCTTCAACAACTTCTTCGAAACTAAAGTCAGAGTCAGACGAAGTAGATGATAATCTACTACGTAAAACGTTGTTCAACCTTTCTGAAACAGTTCCACTTGGTCCTGGTTCTGGAGAAGGAGTCTTATGTCTAGGCTCCATTGGCTTGTTCAATCATTGATGTCTTCTGAAGCAGTTGCATTTTCTCGATCTTCGTTATTCTCAGGGATAGGTTAAAGCCTTCCTCACAAAACACATCACGATTGATGGGGAATATTCCAGTGGTTTTGAATCCGTTTAAAGCCTTCTCTATCGTGGTAACCCTATTGTAAGCATTTCCAAAAGGTTCTTTAATTTTTTCATAATTTCTACTTTTCATATACTTATCGCATTCTTGTTGGTAAGCAATTTTTAAAGGCTTGAAGAAAGTTACATCCAGAGTCTGTGTTCTATGTGATATGTGGGGTGGAAGCGATAGCTAATGAATGCCAGAGTTTTGATAAAAAGTATACGAAGCTGAAGTGGAATGATTATCCAGTATAGGAAGAATAGGTTGCTCTGGAGTAGCATTCGCAAATTTTGCAAAATTTTGTAACCATTGGCTAAACAGCTCTTCCGTAATCCATCCAGATTTCGAACATTTGTATATCGCGCCCGCGGGGCCAATGTAGGACCGGGATTATGAACATTGGAAATACCCGTTTCGTCAAGGTTATATATGCGGTAAACTTCAAAATAGTATTTTACAAATAGCAACTCTAGATTATTTAAAAAAACGTCCAATTCGCCTTTGCTGAATGCGGTAACCTTGTTGAGGCTAGTGACTTTCGGTTTGCGAAAGCACAGCTCGGGTAACGATGCATACACGAATACAGCCAATCCTTGTTACACATTCCTTTGTCAGTATTAAAAGGATGTAGAATATTATTTTTTTCTGCATACTGAAACACCAGTGTGCGAACGCTTTGAGCTGTCAATCCGTAAAATAATTTTAATAGTTTTAATATCGTATGAACGATTTCTTTTTACTGATCTTCGAAAAAGATAGGTTTTCTCCCCAATATAAGTGTTTTTCCTTGAAATCTACCTCTTAACCTATCCTGGAGTGTGCCATATGGAACATCAAACATGTTAACGGCACTCCTAATGGATGATTTTTGGTCATTGACGGCCTTTATCACTCTTTTCATGGAATCTTCCGTCCACGAAGAACGTCCAGTTTTTGGGATATATATTCACGGCATCTGAAATGGAATATTCAGTCATGTAATGTTTACATTTATTACGCACCTGATTTAAAATAGTTATTACTAATTACGCCATAGCTACCAAGTGTAAAAAACAGGTTGGGTAATATTGATCACTGGCGAGCAATATCGACCATCATGATCGATTTTACCCCAACCAATACACTTAACCTTAAAATTTTGTTTACTAAAAAGATGTAAGATCTTCTAAAATTAAATTGAACTGCAAAATTATAAAATTAATGTCGGGTATTGCCTCGCCTTGCAATGATAACTTCTTCCATTCGTCTAGGCATACTACTAATTAAGTTGCAGATGGTAACTTGAGGAATATTTTCCCATTCGGCAACCACAGCTTCTTCAAGTTCCTTAAGCGTTCTAGGAGCAGGTATGTGACGTCTAACTGTCCGTTTAAGTGTATCCCATGGATGCTCTATGGGATCCAGGTCCGACTTTTAGGTGACCACTCCATAACCTGGTAGTCCATTACTTCTACAGCAGCGTGTGGTCGAACGTTATCTTGCATAAAGAGGAAGTTGTCGTCGATAAATGGAGTAAATGGCATAACGTGCTCTTCCACAATATTCTCAATATAAAAATTTGCATTAATTGATCTCCTGTGGAGGTACCGACTTCATGCGAGCGTCAAAACAAATTGCTCCCCAGAAAATTACTGACCCACCAACCCAGCAAACCTCCCTTGTGGTCTTCTCCAAACACGCTCACGTCCATATAGTGACTTTAGACTGACTCTTGTTTCATCGGAGAACAAAACTTGTTTCCAGTCGTCAATAGTCCAAGTTGCACGAGCTCTAGCAAAATGCAATCTAGCAACTCTATGTTCCCTTGTGAGCAGTGGTTCAGCCGCTGGTCTTCTATTCTTTAATCCTGCTTCATTCGGCCGTCTCCTGACTGTTCTTCCAGAAATCTCTACTCTTCGGACTTCTGCTAGACCCCTGCATAACTCGGAACTGGTCGATCATCTCGTCCTTCAGACAAGTTGTCTAAGAAATCGATCATCTCTTTCGTTTGTAGATCTTTTACGAACTTGTCCCCTTGCTCTAGAGAGAGTTCCAAGTTCATTAAAACGTTTAACAGTCCGACTTATGGTTGACTGTTTAACGCCCAACAAATTAGCCACGTAATGCTGGCTACGGCCATCGTTAATCAGAACTATCGCTTGCGCTGCTTCATGTTCACTTAAATTGCGTTCATGATTAATATCTTCAGCTGTAGCTATACTACACAGTCTATTTTATTAATTTTAAACAAATAAAAATCAAACTAATCACTAATAAAATTAAACTGATCAATTTTTGTTTAACAGTTGTTTAGGATATCTATATCACATACACGTATTTGCAAACTTGTTACCTTAGAAACGTCAAATGAGTGCAATTGCTTTTTCAATAATAAAAGATGAGATCCTAAGCTACCTAGATACTATATTTCACGAATTAAAACTGTGAAAATTACAAGTAATAGTAAACGCAAGTGATATGTTAATATTGTCCAGGAGTTAATTTATTTTACTCAATTAAAATCTGGTGGAATTTGAGGATAAATTTGAAGTGTTCATAATTCCACATTGTGCTATCTTTAAGATATTATGTGATTTGTTAGGCCAAGGGTTTCATACATTTAATTTGCATTTATTTGCAAATCAATTAATTGGAAGAATGTATTTCTATTATATTTATCTCAAAGGAGCAACGATTTCTTGTTTTACCAAAAGACTGAAAACTGAATTTCTTCATTGGTTGATTAATTTTCATTTTCTTTAGTTGGATTATTTTAATGCTCATAAACAACTACAATAGATTTTTGTGTTCTGACCAAAACATTTCGAGAACGCATTTAATTGTATATCAATTTTCGTGAAAAGGATCTGTTTTTATTATTTTTACCCCATAATGATAATTTTCAAAGATTATTTGCGTTATATTGTGAAAATACCAACTACGATAATTTTCTTGTTCAGCCGCTTAACGTATTCACCCGAGTTAACTCGGGTTAATCCACTGTTTCCATTTTCGCTAACCCAACCTAACTCGGGCACATAAAATTTATTCTGTTACCATTGCACATATCCGGTTAAGATTGTTCCACTCCCATAACAGCTTCCCCGTTCGATTCGCCCATCGACTGAATTGTTGTTGCTGCGTGATTTTAATTTAGTATTTCCTCTTAAGTGAGATAAGCATGTTATTGTAGCACTTGAATGTATGTATTTGCTGCACTCCGTCCACGTGAAAATTATTTTTACAATTTGTAATTCAATATGAATTCTGATGAGGAAACGTTATATGACGATTCAGATGATTCAAACATCGAAGAAAATATTCAAGAAAGTGGGTCTGATACAAGTCTCGATATTTCTTCAGATAATACCTCAAACTCCGATGATTCTGTTGATATGTCTGTCGTGCGTACTTGTTGTGAATTACCACCTAATGCTGCAGCACCTACAGCTTTTACATTTACGGCTTTTCCAACTATAAATGCTCAAACTACTGACTCCACATTTTGTGGATGATGACTTGATTAGGCATATTATAATTGAAACCAACCGGTATGCAGAACAACAAAAAAGAGGAAAAAATGGTATCCGGTAACTTCGAAAGAAATGAAAGTGTTTGTAGGTATTATATTACAGTGTTAAAAAAAACCGAGATACGGCAGTATTGGTCCAAAAATCCATTACTCGCAACACCCTTCTTTACAAAGTGTATGAGCAACAAGAGATTTGAAGCAATAAGCCAAAATCTTCATTTCTCGAAAAATGAAGACTATGTTGAATCCAAACCCGAAGTTGAATAAAATTTGGCCCATATATAAAAAATTATCTACAAAATTTCGTGATTCAGTAACTCCTGAAAGGCAAATTACCATTGACGAAAGCCTTTTATTATATAAAGGACGGCTTGGCTGGATACAATATACAGAGTGTCCCAAATAGAGTCGGATAGTATGGGTATCTTTCTTATTATTAAAGATAGAGATTTGGTTAAATGGGCAATATTGTGCCATTTTTTGGGCCGAGTTCGATTTCGTTGAGAAACATTTCTATTTCCGAACAGTTTCGAAATTATTTAAAAAAACAAACATCGCCGATTTCTAAAAACTCAAATATCTCCGTAATTATAAAAGATATGAAAAAAAAGTTCAGGTCAAAGTTACTTACTTTAATGAGGTACAATTAAAAATGATATCAAAATAAACTTCAAGATGGCGGTTTTCAAGATATTAACAGCAACTTTCTTATTTTAAATGGACGCCATATTGGATTTTTGCACAATTAAATGCGATTTTTTTTCTCTTTTCAACGATGTATAACAACCTATGTATGAATAAAAAATTATGGGAAAAATTAATTGTTTTCATTTTAAATCAAGTAGCCATGATTAACAATAAAACAAAATTTATTATAATACGACTAACTGTCAAGTTTATTAGTTTATTGATTGTGTAAATAATTAGTATTGCTGTGTTGTATTATTAAGTGATAAATTTATAATAATTGTTTTTTCTTTAATTATTTCTAAAGGCGACCTTTCCAACAAATGAACAATATGATATCTTTTGTACATACATAAAGCGCTACAAAAACTCCCATCTTGCTGCTCGAGTACATCTAACAAATTTTTCATCGCGTAGGCAACCGGACATGAAAATATTTGCAAGATTAGATTCAAATATGCAGCATTATGGATGTCTTAAAAAGCCCAATAGGAAGATAAACGTGGTTACTGAAGATGAGGAATTAACTTTATCTTGTAAATCCGAATATTTCAACTCGAGAAATTGAAGCTCAAGTTAATGTGTCTAAGACTAAATCATCGAGAATTTTTAAAAAACTCCACGCATATAAATTACACCATTGCGCAGACTTTGCGACCAAATGATAATATCCGTAGAACAGCATTTTGTAGATGGTTTTTAAATAAAATTGCAGAAAATGGTGATTTTATAAATCAAGCTTTATGGCATTATGAAGAATCCCACTTCTCCAATTGTGGATTATTTAATCTCCATAATGAGCACCATTGAGCACAGGAAAATCCACACATAGTGGTTCCACGGCGCAACCAGGTTCGTTTCGGCTTGAATGTTTTTTGTGGCATATTGGAAAATCGTTTAGTTGGTCCTATAATTTTTTATGGAACCTTAACAGCGCGGCGTTGTATGGAAATTCTGCAAACATATCTTAAAGATTTATTGGATGATCTACCTTTGGTACAAAATGTTCAAATATGGTATCAGCAGGATCATGCTGGCAATGTTATCCGATATTTAAATTACCGTTTTGATAATAGAGTAATTGCCACCAATACACCTAATCAGTGGCCAGCCATATTCGCAGATTTAACACCTCTGGACTTTGATTTATGGGGCACTATAAAAAATACAGTGTATGGTAGTAATTTCCATTACAATAATGCAGAAGAACTACATGAATGAGTGGTGGCGGCTTTTGATTGTGTGTACATGAAACCGGCCAGCACTTTGAACATTTATTGTAATGTATTATGGTTATGGCATTTACTAATATCACGGTGTATCGTGTTTAATCTGTTTAACAAATAATTTTTACTTGCAAATTGTTAATCATGGCTGCTTGATTGAAAATGAAAACAATTAATATTTCCCATAATTTTTTATTCGTACATAGGTTGTTATACATCGTTGAAAAGAGAAAAAAAATCCCATTTAATTGTGTAAAAATTCAATATGGCGCCCATTTAAAATAGAAGTAAGTAACTTTGATCTGAAACTTTTTTTCATATCTTTTATAATTTCGGAGATATTTGAGTTTTTAGAAATCGGCGATTTTTGATTTTTTTTTAAATAATTTCGAAACTGTTCGGAAATTGAAATATTTTTCAACGGAATCGAACTCGGCCTAAAAAATGGCACAATATTGCCCATTTAACCAAATCTCTATTTTTAATAATAAGAAAAATACCCATACTATCCTACTCTATTTGGGACACCCTGTATACGCCTCAAACGAGCTCGATGTGGAATAAAAACTTATCTTCTGTGTGAGTCCAAAAGCGGTTACGTTTGGAACTTTATAATGTACACCAGAAAGCAGACCAATCTCGACCCGACGTATAACGACTTACCAGTTACATCTCAGGGACCTTTGTCACAACACTTGCTAAATCAAGGATATTGTTTGATCATGGATCATTTCTATAATTAGCAGCAATTTTCTGACCTACTTATTGCAAATAAGACTGATGTTTACGGAACGCTAAAAACTTCAAGAAAAGAGGTACCAAAAGAACTAAAATCTAAAAAGCTACAGAAAGGAGAACTGATTGCATCCAAACAGGCAAAGCTTGTGTACTCAAATAGAATGATAAAAAGGAAATTAATTTGATTACAACTATTCACACAAACAAGAACTTGTAGCCAGAATCATGGAGACGGAAAATGTGAATATCCCGAATATTGCATTCACTGCATAGTAAGCGATCATTCTACACTATCCGGTGTACAAGAAAACAAAAACAATTATGTCAAAAGAAAATATGTCATTTAAAGAAGCAGAATTTATTGCCAATAACCCTACGTTCACGAAAATCACAACAAATACTAAATTTGACATCTTAAACAATATTAAAAATTTTCCCGAATTAGAACCTTCACCCAGTACTTCAAGTAATTATATAGCCCAATACCTGCACCTAAAAAGAACAGTAATAGCAACACACACAAAAGCAAAGCTATTTCTCCTACAGACGTTAGGAAACCTCCAAGATTCCCAAATTCCCCTCGACCCAAGGCGCTTCCCACTCAATCAATATTACCCAACCCTTACCGGGACGAATTTATAGGGTATAAAGAAAAGGTTGGAGCTAACATTATTAACAAAATATCTGAAGTATTAAACCGAATGTTTCAAAACGTCGACCCTAAAATTTCCACCGTAATGCAAAATCAAACACTTGAAGAAATTATAGTAACCCTAAATTATATAACAGACTCTGAAGATGAATCATAAACGAAATCTTAAAATCCTATAGTGGAATTGTCAATCGGCAATAAAACGTAAACCTGATCTGCTTAATTTACTTAAAAACGAAAATATAAATATACTCCTTAATGAAACTTGCCTCACAGCTCATAAACAGTTTAAAACAAATGGATATTATTGCAAGCGTGTAGATCGTCTGGACGGTTACGGGGGCGTAGCTATCCTTGTTGCTGAAAATCTAACATTCGCAGAAATTAATATAATAGAGAACTATAATAATAGCATAGAATTATATGCGTTGTACATTGAACATATGAAGTTATTAGTAGTTTGTATTTACAAACCTCCAAAAATAAAAACTAGCATATGTATTCTTGGATTTAAAATGGGCTTATGATTCAGTAAATCTATCATTAACGAAATACAAACTCCGTGAGATTGGTGTAACCAGGAACATTTCTAACAATATCATAAACATTTACTCTAATAGAATTATTTTTGTTAGAGACCATTTAAATCAGCTACATGGACCAAGAGTAACCAGTACAGGAGTACCGCAAGGCTCAGTTCTAAGCCCAGTTTTATTCAACATATACACAGCTAATTTACATGAGATACTTCCAGATTTTGCGACATGTGTACAGTATGCTGACAATATTTGTATGTATATTACCAAAAATAATTATAATGAATGTGTTGATGCCTTAGAGGATATTACGCAAATTATTGACAACTGGACATGAAACCATGGATCGACCATCTCCCTGAAAAATCAGCCATTATGTTTTTTACTCGGCACAGGTTGCGTACGCCTGACAGATTAACACTGACAGGATATGTAATCCCAGTTGTTAACGAATATAAATATCTTGGCATTATTCTTGACCCTAAACTACTGTGGTCTAAACAAGTCCAGCACGTAAAAAGCAGATGCGAAAAAGGTGTTAATCTTCTTAAGTATGTAACGAATAGAAATTGGGGTGCAGACCCCAAAGTAGCATTAATGTTCTATAAGGCTTATGTAAGATCAATTTTAGATTACGGAAGCATTCTGTATGGTTCGGCAAGTAAATGTCACTTATTAACCGTAGATCGCATACAGTACAAATGCCTCAGAATCTGCCTTGGAAGTATGAAGTCCACACCAACACCAATAATGCTTGCAGAAACAAAATAAATCCCCTTGGCAAATCTCCGGGAATTTCTGGCAACCAAATACGTAATTAACTTAAGATTACGCGAATCAAAATTAATTCGGCACTTGTGTTGGTTACTCATCCAAAATTATACAACAGATTTTGGAGACTTAAAATAAAATCGCCATTGGTAGAAGCTTACCTGGTTACTAATGACAAAGCAACTATTTATAACAGTTGCAAAAATTTACCTAATGACTATAAAATCCAGAATTATAACTCCACAGTATACTCAGTTCTCACAAATTAATAATGTATTGTTAAAATCCATATTGAGTGAATATAACAACAAAACAATAATTTACACGGATGGGTCTAAAAAAGAAGATGGTAATACTGGATATGCGTTTATATTCCGAAGCAGGGACAATCATTGAAAATTAAACTACCATCCTCTTGTTCAGTGTATACGGCCGAAGCAGTAGCCACTGACAAAGCAATTACATGGCTGCAAACACACGAAATCACTAAAGCGGTGATTGTATCCGACTCAAATTCTGTTCTTACTGGGATAAACAATGTGTCAAAATAAAAATTCTGAACTCTTGTGGAGCATTAAACAAAAAATATCAAATATGGACATTACTTTCATATGGGCTAAAAGTCATACGGGTATTATAGGTAACGAAAGAGTCGACCAGTTTGCAAAAGATGCAACCATTAATGGAGACTTCGAAAATATTTCAACCTCTGCTGATATAATAAAATTGCACAAACAAAACATACAAATAAAATGGGGAAAAAAATGGAAACAAATTACACATAATTCGAGTAATTTGTATTATCTGAATCATCCCACTGTTCCAGAAAATATCCCACATATGTTTAATTTCCATCTGTCTAAAAAGTCTACGGCAACGATCAGCAGGTTAAAATTTAACCACGGTAGATTTCTAGCTCACCTGGGTAAGCTAAATATTGTCCCGTCATCTACACGTATTTGTGATAATTTATCTGTACTGATAAACGATATTTTCTTCAATTGCTCCAAAAATTTCATTCAAACCGCAAGCCTCTATAAAACATTAATTAAACATAATATTCAGCTACCTATAAACATGGCACATTTACTTGCATTGAATAATTTCTTAATTCTTCAACTACTCAGTAATTTTTTACATAAAACTAAACGAATGATCTAACAAATATTATCTATGTCTAATATATATATATATATATATATATATATATATATATATATATATATATATATATATATATATATATATATATATATATATATATATATATATATATATATATACTAATCTGTGGCAAATGGACGAGTTTCCATGCCAAACCACACCCTACATACGTACATACATTTATGGAGAGGTAGAGAAAAGATCCGAGGTAAAAGTTAATCCTAAGGTTTTCTCGATTATAATCATACGATGGGAGGAGTGGATCGCGTCGATCAACATTTAACGGATTACAGTATACCGAGAAAGAGGGGGAAAAATACTGCAAAAAATATTTATTCATTTGTTGCATTTGGCTATGTGGAATTCTATTGTATTGCTTCGCAAATCTGGAGGAACCAAATCAGCCTTGAATTATAGAATGAAGTTCAATGAGCAAATAACAGAGAAATATCATCAACCTGAATCTTCCTGTAGACAAGGACGGCCTTCGGTACAACTCCCTCATATTCCACGAACGGAGAAGAAAACAAACTCTACACGTCAGTGTGGAACATGTAACAGAGTTCGAGATGCACGTGGCAAGAAGATTCGCAGAGAAACTAGATATTACTGCCCTCATTGTGATGTGCCGTTATGTGTTTCTCCGTGTTTTAGAGTGTGTCATACTGTTACAAATGTTTAGAATTGGTATTATTATTATTCCATTAGACATATTTTTTTATGTAGTATCACAATGTTTTATTTTACCTGATTTTTTTAACCCGAGTTAACTCGGGCAAGCACATGCACTATATGCGAGATTAAAGGTAGATGCGTCGCTAGCGTATATCATAACTGTCCGAGTTATAATGCAAAATCAAAGAACAATCATGATAAAAAATTTCTTTTAATAAATTAAAAAATGTATCGGTTATTCTAGAAAGCAGTAGATATTTATCCCATCAAAAATACACAAATATAGTATCACCTTGGGTGTTTTAAAAGATAACCAAGTTAGATCAAGGTTATCATTACAGGAAATGTTATATACACCATTGATTGCATAGAATGCCCAGTTTAAAATACATTACTATGGGAAACAAGTAAGAAAATGTCATTTAGGTGACCTTGGTAAACACATATATTCTTTTGCCATATGATCACTAAAAATGGAGGAAATTCATAGGAAGCGTCTCGTGAATCAGTCTCCCTTTGTAGGTACCCAATTCGGACGCTCGGTTCCCGAGATATAAGCATTTGAAATTCTAACCTCCCCGACGGATGGGTTTCGCGCAGACATCACTTTCGATTTGTCGGTACCGTCTTCTGACACTCCGTTCCATATATACTTCAACTGGGAATGGGGGGGGAGGTATAAATGCAACTACAGTACATAAGCTATCATACAGAAAGGAGCCAAGTCTATAAGTGGCGTACAAGCCGAGTTGTTTGATTCCCTAGAGAGAACTTAAATTGCCCCCCCCCCCCCGTCGTTAATAACTGCAAAGCTCCGCAAAATGCAGAATTGCATCTCCGTATCTTAAAGAATTAAGGAGTTGTTTGAATAGCGAAGGCGAAAACGATGACAGACCAATGTAAGCTGATAGTAAAAGTTTTCTTGAGTCACTACCGAGCTCTTTTTCCATAGAAAAATCGCGATTTTTACGTACACTTTCCTCGGAAACTACTGAGCCGGTTTTGACAAGATTTTGGACAGTTGCTCTTACCGTCACAATGACAGAGGAATTTTTAAATTTTTTATTTGCTCAAAAACTATCAATTAGAGAAAAAGCTTAAATTTTTTTCTATCGTTTTGAATTTTTAAAAAATCCGCCAATTATCTTATTAAAAATTTCCCTGTCATATTGATAGTCAAAATTGCCACCTTCAAAACAAAAAAAAATTGTGTTGATATCTGTTACGGTTGTCGGAAAAGGTGTACTGAAATGTGTAAAAAGTATATGTAAAGGAGAGCCAAAAAACTAAAAAAGAACTTTGAACAACTACGTTATTTTTTAATACAAAGTTTTGCGTTTTATTTTATACAGTTTATAATTTTTTATTATTTTTTTTTATTTTCTTTCTGTTGTTTCCTACATTGAAACTAAACTGCTATTTTAACATTCTCTTTTATTTATTTATTTTTTTGTGGAAAACCTGAAGTGAAAAGTGCAAGAGTTTTTGTGAAGTTTTATTTGTTTCTAGTGGATTTTGGAGTGGTTTTTGTTTGTATATTTTTTTATTTTTACTTCAATATGCCTAAGCACGGTGGTGTTTTCAAAAAGAAGATAAAATTATTTGCTGGCACAAGATTGCCGGATTTAGTAAAACAAGTGCAACCTGTAAATGTCATACTCCTTTTACATCACAAACTCAAACGTTTCGTTCAGGTTCATCATATAAAATAAGTTCTGAAAACATTGAAGAGTAGTTTCAGGAATTTAAAAGAGAGAAATGTTTTGATGTTGTTAACGTGGAAGCTTTGAACATTGCAATGAAAAGCATAGTTACATGCCGGCATTGCAGTGGTGAAGTTTCATTGAATGTGGTTTTGAGATATCCGTAAACTGCTTGAATGGCACAGAGCAAGTGGCTGTAAGAAAACAACTTACAATATCGAAGGTAATTACCTATATATTTTACGTACGTTATAATATAGTAGGGATGTATTGGGGAAAAAATGCTGTGTACAATGATGAATTTGCCTCCCCCACACTCAAGAAATTTTTGCACTAAAAGTACGTAAAGTGTCAACTTGATGTAGGTATTCGAAAAATACATTAAGTTTTATAACTATTTTTCGGTCTTGAATGCAGCTTCAAAGAAAGTGGCGACATAATCTATGAGTAAAGCAATACAGGAAGTCATTGAACAAGATGATACTCGAAATATAACCATTACTTTGGACGAAACATGGCAAAAACGGGATCGTACCTCACTCAACGGGGTTGTGTCTGCTGCTCCCCTCTCAACTGGAAAAATTCTAGATACAGGCATAATGTCAAAGTTTTGTAAGTACCCTAGGAGGCTAAAAATAAACATAACCAAGACTGGAAGACAAATTATAAGGGCAGCAGTGGATGATGGAGGTTGCAAGAGCAAAAAGTATAATTTCACGTTCATTAGAATTACACAATGTAAGGTATGTATAGTTTGTCTTACCGTTAAACAGGTTCCGTCAGCATGGCTGTCGTTTCAGGTACAGTAACATTAGTACGCAAAGTCACTAACTATCTTAAATATATAACATACAAAACAAACAGGTATTAGTTGGTTAACATGTACAGTATTTTGTATCCTATGTTAACTAATGTGTTTGTTAAAGAACAAAACATTCACTGAATTTGTCTTTCAAATATCTTTACGAATTTAATTGTAGCCCATTAGCGTACACGATAAGTTTTATAAAAGGATGAAATACATGTACCAAATATAAATAGCGAAACAATAATTCTTTTAATTTTATTTCTTATTTACGCGTTCAAGTGGTACATTGTGTGATGATGATTATGACAATGAATACTGGTATGATTAATTCTTTTTGTATATATACTGTACAACTTCGATAGTCCGGGCGGATAACGTTCTGGGATATGTCCGGACTATCGAGGTGTCCGGATTACTAGAGTTCTTGAGTTTTGAAACTTTTTTTTTGAAAATGAAAACAAGCCAGAATTTTCAAAACTGTAATTCATTATCAACTTGAAAAAACAAACAAAAAATGTGTATGTATTCTAATAAAATAGAACGAAAATACTATATATATATATATATATATATACCTAATCAGAGAAGAAACCATGTTTATCTAAAATATGTTTCTATTTTGGTTTGAACTTTTTTTCATGCAGCTATATTAGTTACTTTCTGTTTGAGCCTTTTCACGAGCAATACATCTTCCATAGGAAGAGTGTTCTCTTCAGCCCACCTGATGGTCAATGAGAAGGCGTGAACAGCATCTACATGTGTCACTTTCATTACATTTACGTCATCCTCTGATTCACAAGGGTCTTCTACATTTTCAACACTGCTCGCTAATGCACCTTCTTCAGTTAAATCGATGACAAATTCTTTTTCTCCCACAGCCCATTCAGTAATGTTCTGGCTGTTCAATTTATTTTCTGGATTAATAACTCTTAAGGATTCGATTATTTTATCCAAATCTTCCTGTCTTATTGGACGAATAAGCTCTGAGAGCGAAATATTTTCATCATCTAGTTCCTCTGATTCCGTAGTTTCAGGCTACAGTCGTGTCCAACTTTTTCTAATATTTTTTATGGTTATGGTCCTCCAAGATTGATCTAGATTATTCACTGCGTCTTTTAAATTAAACGGCTTTAAAATAGTTGGAATTTCGTCACCTTCATTGAAAATGATATGGTTAAGATGGCGTTTTCTATACGACACCTTTATATTTTGAATTAAATTCTGATCAATTGACTGTAAAACAGCGGTACAGTTCGGTGGCAAAAACATAATCCTGAAGTTTCGATCCGTATTTACTTTTCTAGAGTTGGATGCGCTGGTGCGTTGTCTATTAACACTAGTTAAATACTTTTTGACCTCACGTATAAAACATCTTTTGAACCAGTCTTTAAATAATGGTCTCGTTATCCATCCTTTAGGTGACGCTTTATATACGACTGGTAGTTTCATTTTTAAATGCTCGTGGATTCGCCGCTTTCCCCAAGAATGGTAATTTATGTGATCCCGCGTTGCAGCGCGGCATAAATGTGAAGCGGTCTTTTGAAATGTTTCGACCTGGTGCTGATTTATCATCTTAATGAACCCAAGTGGTGTCAGGTAGAGTTCTCCAAAAAATTGCTGACTCAGCATTATACACTTGTTCATTGCTAAATTTCATCTCTTCAACAACAGATCGAAATTTTTCCTGAAACGGTATTACAGCGGAAAAATCACTCGAAAGTTTTTCGCCACACACTTTCAAGAAACGAATTCCATGACTTAGCTTAAATTTATCTAACCATCCCGAACTTGCTAAAAAATTATTTTTGCCTGTTATTCGTTCATAAAGTTGTTTAGCTTTTGTCCATAGAATTTCAGATAAAATAGGCACATGCGCGTTGCGTTGTTGTAGAAACCAGTTATACAATACCACTTCAACTTCAGGATGCTCTGCTTTTCTAATAACTTTTCTTTTATTTACAAAAATTGATCAAATAATGTAAATTCATAAAACGACTGGTATTCCTACCTGTCCCTGGAAAGAAATTGATATAAAAGTCTTTATTTATGCTATTTTTAAATTTTGCATAAATGTAGCATTATTATGATGCATCATTTACAGATTTAATTTTTTTGCGGCATATACTTTTTATTTTAGTGTTTTTAATAAACTTAAGAATTTATGTTATCTGACAATATGCAGGGTGAGTCAATACTTACCAAAATATTCAAAAAATTTAAATATCTTTGGAAAGGCGCAAGATAAAAGTTTGCGGTTTTGATAGGATTAACTGTCATTGTATTGCGCTTTTATTGTATTAATAAAAAATATATCCTTCCATTTAAAATTTATTACAAAAATCTATAAATACGTAAACATGTCACATGGCGCCCTCTAGCGTCCAGAACAAACTCGAAAGTTATTCGTTCTATACATTTTGGAAATTCACAAGTCATGCTCTTTCCAATGAGCTCTCGTTTGTCAAAATCGGTTAAATAGTATGAAAGTTGCAGACATTTTTCTATGGATTAAAATATTCTTCCCCCACCATTTACTCATAGGAGATATGGAAAAATGAGTTGTAGAGCAAAGCGAGAGCTTTCGTACGGTGATACTTTTTACTAACCTTAATTAGGCAAAAATTCATTAAAAAATGCAATTAGCGCCATCTAGCGGCAAGTTACGTATTTCAAACTATTTTTAATCGTATTTTTGTAGCCGATTTTATTATAAATATTTTTTTCCCAACATTGTCAGCCCAACGGTTGCGGAGATATGGCCGCGTACGTAGCTTATTTGGCCACCCGGTAGCTACAATATTGACCCTAGAATTCGAATCGGCAATAAAAAAAAATCCAATTTTTTTTTTATTTTTCTCGGTAGTGGCCCCCGGAAAATGCGTTAAAATGTGTTACTACACGTCTAACAAGAATAATGATTCAGTTTTGTCCCGAATATACATTGTATAACGCGAAAAAGTACATTTTCTATAAATTCTAATATAGGTATCAGTGCGTGTCAAATTTCCGGAGACGAGTTTTCAGATACTGTGAACTTATGAAATAGTCTAAAAAAAATTGGAGGTCTATTAGATTCTTTGTGGTAATTTTCCTTTTTCAGTTTTCTGATGGGGCGCCATATTGAATTTTTTAAATTATATAAATGTCACATGTAACATTAAATCACAGAAAACCTTTGTATGTAAGGGATAGGGTGCAGTGAAATAGTAGCAAATGACACTTAAGAAGATGTAATTAATTAAGTAACATGGAGATATCAATGCATACTGTGATTAAATTTTACATTAGTCATCTCAATGAAATTCCAATATAACGCGCATACGAAAATAATCAATTCGGTCATAAAGGATCTAGTATGCTTAGATTTTTTTTAATTCTTATCAACTAACATGCCTTCTGCGAAAGTTTGGTGCAAATATCATTATTATTAACTTAAATATAAGGATTTATAGAGGACTCATAGTTATTACTGTATAATTGATAAAACATTTTGTCCAGGAATGAGACAAGGTATAATAATCTAAAACTAAACGTTACATAATGCCTGTCATATTCTATAGCTAGGTAACTTATTCAAGCATTACAAGGTACCTATATATACAATGTATATTACATTTAAATTGATTTAAAAAATGGTTTAGATATGTTTCATTAATTTTATTCTTTTGTTTAGATAAAAATATTTATGTTTTCTTTTCTATTTTATACATTTGGATCTTAAATATAATATGCTTTTTTCTCATGCCGGAAATGTGCAGATGTTTAATATGCAATTTAACGCATTATTAATACATATAATAATTCAATTCAACAATTATATCAACGTCTTTTCTCTTTTGATCATTTTTAGTTCTCACATACAGAAACGAGAAAAATAAAACAAGTTTCACAAAGCACAGATGCAGAAGATGGAATGCTAGACTTGTGACGTTAATATAGTATAGAATTACAAACTTAGTCATTGTATTCAGTGAACTTTTTAAATTAATTTCTTATGTTGAATAAACATATGGGAAACGTAACTTCCGTTATTTGAAGAAAAATTGTGCTTAAATGTGTTCAAACTATTGGATATAAACAGAGATACCATACCTCTGGATATTAGTTACAGAATTATTATCACAGTTGTAAAGATACTTTACACCTGTGCTATTTATATGTAAAATTTTACTTATTAGATTAGTTCTTATTTCTTATAAGTAGCTAATTATTAAGAGAAGCAGATATTCAATTCACCTATTCATTTAATGAGCCCATTAAATTATTTTATTATTCAATTTAATTATAACTTGAGTGACAAATATTTAAACACGTTCATCGTATTGAATAGTATATTGCTAGTGAAAACATCCTTTTATAATATGGTAGACAGCGTAAGCTTGGAAATCTCGCGCAGGTGAAACGTAGCAGTTCATGGAATTTCATACTAGAGCAAACGCCAAATACGAAGACACCTGCGCAGAAACCGAATATTGCATTAAAAAGAAATGGAATAATGATGTGAGTGAGAAGTAGATATTACATATGTTCCGTCCACAAAATGTAGTGTTTATTGTTTTCTAACCTCATTTTTCGTGCACATTTTTATCAATTGTAAACAGTTTTTTTTCAAATCTCCTTCCGTTTCAACACCTTTTATTTACAAGTAAGTTGTATTTGTAATCCACAGCAATATGTATTAATATAATATATTGATTTAGTTCGTTGTTTATAATGGGTGATGCGAGTACATCGTCTGATACTACATCAAACATTCCAGCAAAGAATAGGAGTGTCTTATCGCAAGATGCCCGCGAAATTATTTGGAATGTTTATCAGTTTCATAAAAATATGAATGAAGGTATGTCATTATTGTACGATTAACATCGGTCAGTTTTTTCACGATTACATTTCTTTACAGTTAACGTTCTTGATATAGTTGTGAAAGCACCTGAAGTATCTAAAAGTACCGTCGTTAGAATTATTAGAGATGGGAGTGAGTGCAATTCAACGTGGTGATATAGAATCGTTCAAGACTTCTAATAAAAGAATGAAAACCGCACCAAGATCATCTGTCGATAATTGTGGGGAACAAGTCATCCGACGCACTGTACACAATTTTCATGTCACGGAGAAACTACGACCAACCGTCAATGCTATCTATAATATTATTAAAGATGATGAATCCATTGGTTTCTCTGGGAAGGAAACGTTTTTAAGAAGATTATTAAATAAAATAGGTTTTAAATGGACGAAAACCGTTGACAATCGTAAATGTTTAATGGAACGATACGATATACGATCTTTACGTTGTGCTTATATACGAGCAATAACAAAGTATCGAAGAGCAGGGCGACCCATTGTGTATACAGATGAAACATATATACATGCATCGCATACAACGCCACATTCCTGGGTAGATGATTCCAACGAAGGTTTAAAATGTCAAATCGGTAAAGGTCAACGTCTTACAATAATACAGTACATGCTGGTGGTGAAAAGAGTTTGATCAATAATGCCCTGATTATCACGACGATATGAACTTTATTAATTATAAACGATGGATTGAGCACCAGTTATTACCGAATTTGCTCGAAAAGTCAGTTATTGTTATGGATAATGCAAGTTATCACAACACCTTAGCAGTTAAACATCCAACTTTTAGCAGTAAAGAAATTGAAATGGTAACTTGGTTACAAGAACGAGGGATCGTACATGATGAATCCCAAACAAAAGTGGAGCTGTATGATTTAATAAAATGTAATAAACCGAGCTACACGGAATATTCAATTGATGCTATATTTGCGAAACATGGTCACTCTGGATGTCGACTACCTCCATACCACCCGGAGCTCAATCCAATAGAAAAAATATGGGCCATTGTAAAAGCTTGCGTGGCATCGAGAAACACAACTTTTAAATTAGCCGATATTGAAAAACTAACTCGTGAAAAGTGTTCGATGGATTTTGAGAGCCACTGGCAAGAAGTGTGCCGTCATGTTAAAGAAATTGAAGAGGAATACATTAATAAAGAGCATATTATGGATGTCATTTGTGAGGAATTGATTATACGTAGGAGTGGAGACTCGTCGGATGAATCTGATTTTATATCAGATTATGATAACGAAGAAATAAGTGTAGAGTAATTGTGTAATATTTTATTGTATTTATATCGTTAATTTCACATTGCACATGTGTTGTTCATGTTCTTAGATATGTTCTTAAGGCACTTTAACTTCTTAAGCACCTTTTAAACACTTAGTCTATGATCTACCAACATAACGTCTTCGTACCATAACCCTTTTTATAGTTCGCATTGTACCAATTATTATACATGTTCTACACATTAGGATTATTGTACTTCATGTAATTAATATCTGTTATGTGTTTAATTGCTTAATTATATTGATTTATGTGTGTAATTTCTTATTTATCTTTAACACACTAATATGTATCGTGTTGACCTTTTTAACATGCTACTGTCATAGCTCAATGCTTTTATGAATACAACAACATTGTGCAAACCACATAAA
Source organism: Vesta saturnalis (assembly GCA_036346205.1). Taxonomy (NCBI): domain Eukaryota; kingdom Metazoa; phylum Arthropoda; class Insecta; order Coleoptera; family Lampyridae; genus Vesta; species Vesta saturnalis. The sequence continues at coordinate 1,219,811 of JARFJB010001996.1, forward strand.
AATATTAAATATTAAATATTTTCCTCATAACAAATTATATAACTTCTTCAACTTTATTTGAACTTGCATACTATCTAATATTTGAATTCGATAAAACTCTACCCCATCTATTACACCTATTTATAACCATCGCAGTATAAAACTGTTTAGACACGAATTATTTACCCTTAGAACTGTTGTTAATGATTAATATGCGAATTACAACATTTCCGAGTAAATTTATGAACAAGTAACATAACCTTATATTTCACTTTTCACAATTAAATAAATGTTTTTTTTGTTTAAATTGTCCTAATTATAAAATATAAACATCATAATTAAGAGGTTATTAACTAAAAAATGTACAAAACGTAAGTTTTACTTTTCTTAAAAAAACTAATATTTTTCGGTTGAATAGTACACGGTCACGTGATTTTTTTCGCGCAGTTGGTGTCTGCGTATTTGGCGTTTAGTCTAGCAAACAATACAAGTTGGTGCATGATAAATTATAATTTTATTACTTTCCCTGTTAGTTGATACACAATATAAGAAAACACGAGCATATTATTAATAATATTATGCTATAATAATAACTATTAAAGAAACAGTCAAATAATATAATAAATACAGAGCGATCTGTTAATTTCGAATTTGAATAACTAAAATATAATATTTTACGTCAAAGTTCATATGATGAAATATATTAATTGTGAACTAATAAAAAATAGTAATACTTAATAAACACCATTAGATTTGCAGCAATTCATGGTAATGACGACGGAGTATTATATTTACAATATATGCAAAGCAATTACAATAAGTTCAACTAATACTCATTGTATTCTAAATTAGTCATTGTTGAAAGAAAGTTTTACATTCCAATAAAATCAATTTGTAATAGTGTAGTAATTGTAATTTAATTGTATAGTAATTTCTAGAAACAATATTGCTTTAATTGATTAACGTCGATTATCACTAGAAGTGAGAATGACCATAAAAGATACGGTCATAAAAGATACGTAGGTCAGGCGTTTTATTTAACCTTATTTTCTCATAAAATTATACATAATATTCGTATTACAAGAAATATAATACATTAGATAACATTGTTAAGCTGTAACTGTAAATGTGAAGCAAGATTTTAAACGATCTCCTGTGTACACTGATCTCTTACACCGCCAGTGTCCGATGCTGCAATAACCAACAGTTACATTTTACCATTGAGTGTACGACCGCGTCCCTACCCATTAAGTTACCGGCGCACCGTTCGATTTTTTCCACGGTTACGATGGACGACTTGTAATTGAATATCTTAACCAACAATTTACCAGGTATAAATACACTCACCGGCAAAAGAATCAATCCACTCAAAACATTGATGAAGTTTGCTCATTAATAAATTTGTTATTTTAAATTCGATTTGATTTTTTTTTTTCATATTGTAGATAAATTTATATAAAATCTAACACGTTTTGAATTTTAAGAAAATTGGGCGTACGTCATTTTATACAGGGTGACACAAAGTGTGTTTTTTACTCTAACTTTAAAACCACATATGGAGTGTCAGAGTTGTTCCACCTTGTAATTTTTTATTTTGTTATCAAGACACGTCGTTTCTTTACAATTTCTTTTTTTATTTATTACAATAGCTTAATTTTTGTAAATGATACAGGGGTTTATGAAAAACGTTACATTTTTACATTTTTCCTACGGTAATAACAATAAGTTTACAAATTTCTCCTGGCACGCAGTCCAATATCAAAAAGCCACCTTCTTATTGTTCTATCACTTACTTGAACTTGCCTTACGTCCTCTAATCTGTTTTTCATTTGCACAGAAGTAACTTTTCTGCCCCTCAAAATGTTTAGCGTTATAAAGCGATTATCTCGCTCACTAGTACATTTTTTCGACCACAATGATTTCTTCTTGTGAATACACCAAATTCACGAAACCGTTTTACAGCTCTTTGAACTTTACATCTTGAAACTTCCAACACTCTGGCCACATAATACTGTGACCTACCATCCTAAACTAAAGCAATAGCTCTCGCTGCGTCGGTTACAGAAAGATCCATACTTTAATCTACTGTTTGACAAGAAACACGTTCAAAAATATCCCACAAAACAACCTTTAGATTCAGGGAGCTAATTTTCGTAGGTTATTTTACAGAATCCAAAGCCTATAGGCTCGTTGACCCCAAATTTCCCACAAAAATAATTATTTTCCGGGATATCATTTTTATTGAAGAGAAAGCAGTTGAAGCTAGGATTGACCAACCATGTGATGTAGTCTATAATGAGCTTTTTAATTATTATGATGAATATAATGAAAATGTCAATAATATTGATAATATTTCACACGAAAATACATCTGAAAATATGGAAACAGATCAAGAAGAAAACATTGTTGGCTTAAGAGGTAATGAAAATAAAAGACATCCAACAAGAGACAGAAAGAGAAAAGACTTCTTTAATTATGAAGTATATAATGTGGAGTGTGATAAAAATGAGACTACTACCGTTTCTGACGCTTTAGAAGGAAAGGATATAAAAATTATGAGAAGCTATAAATCAAGAATATCTCATTTAAAGAAAATGATGCATGGGCACTTGTTGATCTACCAAAAGGTGCCAAGGCTATTAAAAGTAAGTGGGTTTTTAAGGTCAAAAAAGATAGCAATGGAGATGTTAGCCAACATCAAGCTCGATTGGTAGCCAAGGGTTTCATACAAAGATAAGGAGTAGATTATACAATGACTTTTCCCCAGTAGTTCGTCACTTAACTATGCGAAAGTTATTAGCTATTGCAGTAGAATTTAATTTAGATGTCGTTCAATATACGGACTGAAACAGTCTTCAGATCATGGAATGACAAGATTAACCAAGTACTTATTTCCATGAATTTCAAAAGAGTCCTGGGTATACACAAAGGTACAAATGAAGATATTCTTATAATCGCTGTGTACGTAGATGACTTTTTACTATTTTCCAACAACATGAAAAAAACGAAATAAAAAAACAATATTAATAGACACATTTAAAATAAAGGATTTAGGACCTGTCAAACATTTAGTTGACATGCGGGCGCGAAGAGTGAAAAATACTATTTACCTGTACCAAACAACATACATAAAAAATATTTTAGTGAGAACTCAATATGATTGATTGCAAGCCAGTAACTAGTCCAATGGATTTGAATGCAAAATTGATCAAGGGTAATCCTGATGAACAATTTACTTATCCTTATCAGGCTCTTATAGGTTGAGTCATGTATGTAGCTGTGACTTGTAGGCCTGATATTTCTTATGGAGCAAGTGTGCTAAGCCAATATAATAATTTCTATAATTAAACACACTGGAAAGCTGCTAAACGAGTCCTTGGGTTCCTAAAGGGTACAGTTGATTATTGCATTGTATTCAAGAAGACTGGAGAAAAGTTGAGTGGGTTCGTGGACGCAGACTGTGAGGAGACACCGAAGGTAATAGACAATCCTACAGTGGCCAAGCGTTTATATTCGCCGGTGGTCCAGTCAGTTGGGAATGTCAACATTCCTAAAACATTTATTAAATGACCTCTTAGGTAATACCTATCCAATGCTACAAAATTGACTGAAAATCAGATTCTCAATAATATAACTAAACTCATCGATATTCGCTATCTTTCATTAAGAAAGGTACAGAAGATGGAACTATAAATTTGAAATATCAACCAACTGAAGACATGGTCGCGAATGCTCTTACTAGACCTCTTCCTGGACCCAGGCATAAACATTTTTCCGATGTTGGGATTAATTGATAGTAAAAACATTAATGTTGGTTAAACTTTTTTTGTTTATATAACCTTTTTTATATACAGGGTGGCCCACCTATCCGGTCTCGGAATATAGCTCCTAAATCAACAGAAATTTATAAAAAATTCCAACGGTATGTTATTGGAGACTAAGAGAGCTACTTTTTAAAATTATTTTTGTGTGTACAGGGTGCTCCATAAATACGTGGCAAAAAATTTCGACATTTTTTTTAAACGGAACAGCCTGTACATTTTTTTATTGTTAGAAACTGTCTTTTGTAAGCTTTACAACGATACCTCGTTTTTAGTCATCGGATGCAGCGTTGCCAAGTCATTCACGTTTTAGTAAAATTTACGGGAAAAACATATAGGTACAAAGAATATCAGTGTCTTTTTATAAAAATTACCAGTCTAGTAGACAAAATGTTAACCAAAACTTATATAAGTATTATGTTTATAAAAATATACAGGGTGTCCAGAACAGATCATCCAAATGCGTCATTTTCAAACAGCTAAAACTTAATTTTTTCAAATAGAACGTATATAAATACATGATATGAAAACTTATTTAATAAGCTTTCTAATGATATCATAATTGTGGTAACTAGTGTTACTTATTAATAGGTAAAAACCTAAAAAAAACATGTAGTTTTGTTTACGTTTTCTTATTCATTTCAAGAGAAATTTAAAACCACTGGTTTACAGAATTTGCACTTTAATCTGAAAAATACCCAGTTGTAGTATTAGTAGCCCTGTTTTCATGGCTAGATACTACTTTAATTATAAAATACATAGGTACCACCTAAATTATGTATAAAGCAATGGTAGGAAACGCAAAGTAATCACTGAAAACAAAACACAATCTTGACAGTTTTCAGAATAAATAACAATTGCCAATAATTATTTCTGAAGCTATTATAAAATTATTGTTTTTTAAAGAATATTTGGAAAAGTTTAAAATGAATTATTCTAGTGAAGAACTATTTGAAATGATTTACATTTTGGGAGAATGTCAGAAAAACTGTTTTTTTAGCAAGCAGAGTGTACGCTCAACGATATCCGCTGAGAAGACGTCCCACTGGCGCATGTTTTAAAAAAGTAACCGCGAGATTCAATACTACTGGTTCTATAAAATATAGTACACATAGAATACCAGCTTCTGTCTTAACAGAAGACAATGAAATTAGTGTTTTAACAGCTGTAGTCGAAAATCGAAATATAAGTACACGGCAATTAAGTCAATACGTAGAAATTTCACGATTTTAAAGAAAAATAAATTTCATCCATTTCAATACCAGTTACATCAGGAACTCCTACCCCCAGATTATAGTCACAGAATGGAATACTGCAGATGGATAAATAATAAGATTAATACTGAACGCAATTTTTTGAGGAAACTACTTTACACAGATGAATGTACTTTTCATAAAAATGGGACGGTAAATTGTCATAACTTTCATTATTATGCAGATGAAAATCTTCATTTGTTTAGAACCACTTCCCAAGAGAAATTGTCAATAAACGTCTGGGGTGGTATTATCGACAATTATGTTATCGGTCCCAACTTTTTTAACAGGATATTCACTGGTGCTGTGTTTCTAGATTTTCTTGAACATTATTTGAGACAATGTTTGCAAAAAATGTACCACAACATGTTTTAAATATGTGGTACCAACACGACGGTGCTTTGGTGCATTATGTGTTACCTGTTCGTCAGTGGTTGAGTGAACAGTTCCAACATAGATGGAAAGGTAGAGGTACATTGGCCTGCTAGATTACCGGACCTAACTCCCTGTGGGGATATGTTAAAAGCAAACTGTACAACCAACCCGCGACTACTAAAGAAGATATGAAAGTGAGAATAAGAGAAGAATTTAACTCCATTTCACCAAATATGCAACGAACAAAATGGGAGACATTTCGAACATTCATTGAAATAATTATTTTTTCAAGATCAATGAATTTGTTTATTTTAGTTTTATGTTTATTAAATATTAAATGTAGGTACTTATATATTTATTCATTATTACGCATGACTATTGACATATTTTTTATTTTTAGGTTTTTACCTATTAATAATTAATACTAGTTACCACAATTTGATATCATTAGAAAGCTTATTAAATAAGCTTTCATATCATGTATTTATATACAGGGTGTTCTATTTGAAAAAATTAAGTTTTAGCTATTTGAAAATGACGCATTTGGATGATCTGTTCTGGACACCCTGTATATATTTTATAAACTTAATGCTTATAAAAGTTTTAGTTAAAATTTTGTCTACTAGACTGGTAATTTTTATAAAAAGAAAAAAACACTGATATTCTTTTTACCAATATGATTTTCTCGTAAATTTTACTAAAACGTGAATGACTTGGCAACGCTGCATCCGATGACTAAAAACGATGTATCGTTGTAAAGCTTACAAAAGACAGTTTCTAATAATGAAAAAATATACCGGGTGTTCCGTTTAAAAAATGGCGAAATTTTTTGCAACGTATTTATGGAGCACCCTGTACACAAAAAAGTAATTTTAAAAAGTAGCTCTCTTACTTACTTGTTAATCAATGCTCTAACGCTGATGCCTTCCGAGATAAACCCGGTCGACGGGCTTAATCATACCCCTGGTAAAGGGCGAGTAGTAACTATGTATAAAGCGGTAAACATGTACAAGATGTTAAAAATTTAAATTCGTTTAAACTAAAACATTATATACAATTGTGCATCGAGTACCGGGTGGGGTCTTTATTACATTTTAATGACATTACGAATCAATGTTTTAATTTTAAATAGTAAATAGGATTAATCACAATAAAAGTAACAGGAAAAATGCTTCTGTGTATTTAGTTTCGGATTGGATTTTCAAGAGCAATAAAATATATTTTGGCCCTTAAACAACCTGCGCAAAAAAATTTTCTTGCGCACCTTATGTAAATAACTATTAAAGTAAATAAATGGCAAAAAAGTATAAAAAATGAGTTATAGTGATACTCGCACAATGCAGGTACTCGTTTATTCACTCCAGTGCACCAAGAGAGAAATTATTCAGAAATGAACTACATGTTTAAAATCAGGATTTGTAGTCGTTTTGATGAATGCAACAATAATAGTAACGTTTTTTCTTCGAAAATTAACAATAAGATAAAGAGATATACTGTAGATTAAAAAAGTGAATGAATGATTATGAAATTGATTATGGTTTATGGTTAAGTAGGATACCCTTCAATTTTCATTATTATCAGCACAAGAAAGAGGTACAGCAAAGATTATATGTTAATTAAATATATTTTTTCTTTTCTTTAACAATTACAATAAAAATGGGACATTATTATTTTTGCTTTATGCAAATTAAATTGTGTTTTAAATTGCTATTATTAAATATGTATGGGTTACGTGGGAAGTGTGTAAAAAACTATGTTGCCAATAATATTCACACTGAAATTTAAAAAAAAATCTAAAATGATAAAAGAGTTAGGTGTGCTAAATTACATTTTTATGTTATTTCAAGTATTTTATACCACAGATACGATTAAAAACCATATCATTTTTTTCTTTAATAAGCAGTAAAAATATTTAACAATTTCAATTAAAGTAAAAAAAGCTGCTATTTGTGTTTTATATTTCTGCCGTTTAAAGCAAAATCTAAACGTATTCACGCTTTTCAACTAGAACCTACGTAGACTTTAAATATTGTTCGTACAACTTACCTTGCCTGGCAGACAACACACATATCACATTTGATTTAAAAATGGGTATGTATAACACTCGATTTTCCACATGCAATGCTTAGTTCAAATGTAAAGTTGTGTATTTTAATAGATCTACTACACCAAATAATTCAGCGTATTTTCTGATGTTGGAAAGAAAATAGTGTTATAACAAAATACATTCACAAGATGAATAATTTTAGGTTTCCTATAAACTATGTAATGTCTCGTGACCAAACAACATTCAAATAATTTATTTTTCAATACTACACAGTAAACGAATTTTCTAGGTCTAGATGCTGATAGAGCAGTCTGCTAGTTCAATTTTATGAAAACTTAAAATCTATCACAAAGATTACTTTAACTAATAGTGGTCGTGATCTGTCGTAAAATTATTTGCCGACTTTCAGCAATAACGCAGAATTTAGATATTTCGATGACAAGACACCTAAACGAACAAGTTTAAAAAAATGCACTAAATGTGCAACAAACGGTGCATGTTTTCACAACATATTTTTCATGTCACATAAGTAGCTCGAAAAATACGAAATCTTAATTCGTTTAAAAAATAAGAAACAAATTTTTTAAAAAAATTGGACAAAGTGACTTTTATTGTTTATTAATGTATACTGAAAGCTTATAAAATCAGTTTGCAAGACTGAGTAGAAAAATTGAAATTGGAAGATATATCAGGTACTACCATGATACAGAAATAGTATGCACAGTTGAAGTCATACGGTACCATTTGGAAAAATACAAAAAGGAAAAGGCCACGTATTTCATTCCCTCCCCAATGGGAAGGGCGGGCAATTCGAACTTACCGAGCTCCTCCAACCACAATCATGGATTCCCAGGATACATACATACATTACGTATACAGGGTGTGTTTTAAAATCACCGACAAACGAAAACTGGAGATTCTATTATTCAAAATAAGACAAAAATTATCATACACGCTTTTCCGAAAATGCTTCCTAACAGGTTGATTAAAAAATAATTTTTTAAAGATTTTTTTAAGATTCCTCAACAACTACAAAAGCTATTACACTGAGATTTGGTACACCTAAATGTCTAATTAAGTACAATTAATCAGGTGAGTTTGAGTCAACTGGTTCCATCCAGTGGCGTAGAATATGTTAAGTTAATCATTTTAAGTAAAAAAAACGCACGTCCCTGCTTTTTTTGAAGAAATATTTTTTTGTTAAATTCAACATTTAATTCTGCAAATAAAATCATACTTAGTATTTTTTCGATTCGGCACCCGTTTTTGAAATATTTTGCATTAACATAAACGACTACATTATTCAGTAATAACCAAATTAGATAAATCAGAGATTGCTTTGCATTTGACAGTTACGTATCTTATGTTTGCTAAAATAGTTGCATTTACACGTGTTTTGTAATTCATTGTTTGTATCTAATTACTGTGAAAAAATGAATTATTCCAAACGAGAACTGGTCGATATGCATTTATGTTATGGTAATACTAATTGCAATGCTCGTGCAGCTGCTCGACTTTATGAACAAAGATTTCCAAATAGAAAACATCCACGTCATACTACATTTAGAACCGTTCATCGTAACTTGTTAGAGTATGGAAGTTTAAAAAGAAAGAAACATTCATCGTAACTTGTTAGAGTATGGAAGTTTAAAAAGAATGAAAAATTCCGGACGAAATGCTCGTGTACCAGTTGAAATTGAGGAACAAATTTTAGATAAAGTTTATGAAAATTCATCAATAAGTATGCGCGGGTTAGGTTTAGAACTTGGTGTGTCGCATAGCAAGTCTTGGAAAGTTTCACGAGAACAAAATTTACATCCCTTTCACCTACAAAAAGTGCGTCCATTATTGCCTGCTGACCATCCTCGTCGAATGAAGTTTTGCGAATGGTTTTTAAATAAAAATGCTGACGATGTACAATTTGTTAGAAACTTATTGACCACTGATGAGTGTATTTTTTCCTGAAATGGAATAATAAACTTGCATAATTCCCACAAATGGATAGATGAAAATCAGCATCCAACTGAAGTTACAGCTCACCAACATAGATTCAGCGAAACTATTTGGATAGGTATACTAGACGATCACCTAATCGGATCTATCCGTTTTCCTTAAAGACTTACTGGTGAATTCTATTTAAATTTTTTGAGAGAAGATTTGCCAGAATTGTTTGACGACGTACCCTTAGATGTTAGAATGAACATGTATTTCATGCATGATGGTGCACCACCACATTCTACACGAAACGTCAGAGAATTTTTAAATGCATGGTTCCCTGGACGCTGGATTGGACGAGGAAGTGAAGTACCGTGGCCGGCACGATCGCCAGATTTAAACGCATTGGATTTTTTTGTGTGGGGGTATCTGAAAACTCGTGTCTATTCTGTTCAAATTGATAATCGAGAGCAACTTTGGAATCGCATACAGATGGCATGCGATGAGATTAGGGCTATGCCACAAATTTTTCAGCGTGTTAGGTTTCATTTGCTAAGAAGAATACAAGCTCGCATTCAAAAGGAAAGAGGAAATTTTGAACAATATGTATAAAAATAATTATTATTTTGTTTTTGATTCCTTCAACATCTCTTTAATAATGTACCTAATAGTTAACTGCGTTATTTTTTGTAAAATAAAACAAATTTTAATTTTTATTGAATAACGTGGTCGTTTTTATTAATGCAAAATATTTCAAAAACGGGGTGCCGAATCGAAAAAATACTAAGTATGATTTTATTTGCAGAATTAAATGTTGAATCTATCAAAAAAATATTTCTTCAAAAAACCAGGGGCGTACGTTATTTTTTTTACTTAAACTGATTCTTCGCCACTGAATGGAGTCAGTTGACTCAAACTCACCTGATTAATTGTATTTAATTAGACATTTAGGTGTACCAAATCTCAGTGTAACATATTTTGTAGTTTTTGAGGAATCTTAAAAAAAACCTTAAAAAAAATATTCTTTAATCAACCTGTATCTCGGTTAGGAAGCATTTTCGGAAAAGCGTTTATGATCATTTTTGTCTTATTTTGAATCATAGAATCTCCAGTTTTCGTTTATCGGTGATTTTAAAATTCACCCTGTATATGCATGGTGGAATTAAGGATGGGTGTGGTTAGGATAGAATCGGAAGGAACGGAGTTAGGGTTCTGAGGGGGAAAATACTATCCCAGCATTCACCTAACTAGCCGTACACGGTGTGCATATACGCAGTGACTATGCCGCTACATTTGTATGAGGAAAACCCCCTGAAAAACCTCATACAAGTTAGACGGTAACGGGATTCGAACCTATTACCTCTTGAATGCTAAGCAGGTCGTGTCACCACTACGCTACCAGGTCGGTACGGTACCAATTGAAATTAACCTTATAAGCAATGGTGTGTACAAATATTACTTCCCAACTATTAGTTTACAAACGTATCTCGTCAAAACTATTTTAATAATACGTAGTACTTTCTAAAAATGATAAAAAATACATGTCAACATTAGTTTTAATTTTATAATGTAATAAGGAATTTTCAATTTATTACTACTACGAGAGTGGTGGTTAGTACGGAGTACGGACGCAACGAATGGTTGCCAAGGAGGCCATTAAACAATTCAACAATTTTGAACATGACTTCACTTTTATTACAATCCTAGAATATGAAAATACGAATTTTTAAATTCCCGTATACTATATGAAGGGAAGGTATTGCGATCATCATAATTCGACCTCGAGATTTTGACGAACGTTCACGTTTTGAGGGCCCCTTAACTCATTTTGACCATTTTTTGGTATGCCGTGAGTGTGCATGCGCGCGCGTGCGTGGGCGTGTGTGCATACATAAACACGACAGCGGTCAAATCGCTTGAACTGGAGTGATAACATTCGGCATACGGCTATTATAGTTATAGTTAACCTACACAGTTTTCAAATTTTATCAAGTAAAGTAGTTGTTTAAATAGAGCTATTAAATTGAAATTTCTTACGTGCATAAGAGACAGAAAACTAATAGATGTAAAATTTCATGCTGATCGAGGTACTAAAAATGGTAGGTATTTAAATACAAAACTATTCTTATGTAAATTGAGACTTTGCTGCAGAATCAATAAATCGTGAAGACGCATATATACGTAGTTTCAACTTCATTATCGATATAAAAATGGACAAAAACAGTAAAAATTACTGGGCAAAGGACACCGCGCTAATCTTATGAAAAATGGCTTTCTGTAATATTCTTTTGGAATTCAGATATGTTCGACCTCCTGATCAAAAGTTACGATTGCCACAACTCGCCATCACCAACCTTTTGGATAATACGGGGTGTTGAATATGAACTTTTTGATATTGGATTCAAATCCATTTGGCTCTCTTATATCGTGTCCAATTGAAGAAGATTAGGTTTTTTTGCAAACTATCAAAGTCCAATAGCATTCTCTCGAATACGTGACACTTATTTTACGTGTATATAGGGTGCTAAACTATATTTTGACTAACTTACAAAAATCACATTTTTATTAATATATTTTTACAAAATCTGCCGTTGGGATTTTTTTTTTTTTTTGTTTTTTTGATATGCCCTATGCAAAGCCATCCCTTTTCATGTTCTGTGGGAAAAATATCAAGAGAGAAATATTTTTTAACATATGTATACAATTGTAAACTTCTTTAGTTATACTTTCACAACTAGTTGCGTTTTCTATTTACTTACATACAAAATAATATTTTCAGTGTCAATATACAGGGTGTTCCCCATTTAAAATTGAAAATATCAACATTTTTTTTCATTTTTCAGCTCACATTTTTCAATAACGCAAGCTTTAAGTTGTATCCCGGTATTCAAGATTTACCAGAGTATTTGTATAATAACCTATTATTACAATAATATACAGGGTGTATAATAGCTTACCAAAATATTTAGAACATAATATTTACAGCTTGTTACTGTAGACACTTCCAAAATTCAAATTTTGATGTAGAGACATTTGTTGCATGTAAATCGGGCATCTCACGATTTTCAAGTAGGGGTTAAGCATTTGTCAAACTGGAAATTTGATAGATTAAAGACTCTTAGAAACTGTCACTTTGATATTTCATGGTTATAGCCTGCTAATGCAATTGATTATGTGCCGTCAAACCAAATGCACACAGCCAAAACGTTGCTGTACCAGTATTTTTGAGCGCGATAGTACAGTGTGTTTTAAAGTGTGGCTACAAGGATTTACATGTTAAGTACTACTCTATATTATTAAACAATGGTATTACACGGAACAATAAGTAAGATATAGTGTAATGGTTTTACCTTATGCGTTTATATCGTGAGTTGCAATAGAACTTATTCCTTAATAGTTATTTCAGTCAAACGTTCAGTAAGCAGGAATTGTTTTTCTTCGTATTAAATTAATTAAGATTTGTTAGATGGAAGTTAAATATAGACTTTTAAAAAGGTAGATAATATTATTAATTTGATAAATAAATCAGCAGCATCAGTGCCGCTTTGCGTCAGCTTTAAAAATACAAGGATTTTTACTGAATTCTCCGATGTTGCATGCAATATACGGTACCACCTTAACGTAGCCAATAGTTACTACTCGTCATTGGTTTCATTTCAAACTAATACAGTAAATTCAAAAGGTTATTGTGAAAGGAAAGAAATTAGAATCCAGGTGTCTTCAGACCTAACGCCAAGAGGTCTAATGTAATAATGAGAATAAGACTTATTCAATAAGTACTTATAGTTAGTAACAAAAAACAACTCAAAACACTGTTCGATCTCAGCCATCGACAGACCGGATGTGGAGGTCTAATAAAATAATAATAAGTATTTACAATTAGTAACAAAACACAACTCATAACAATGTTCGATCTTAGCAATACATTGGCAGCCACTTGAGTTAAAGACCTGTCAAAAATTAACATAAACTTGGTAATTAAAATTAACTAGAAATTGATTAATTAGACGTTTCATGGAAATATCTAAATTATATTATTTCGGTGTTGTTCGGAGGTGGTCGCTTATTGGTGTCCGAAATAAAGTTCAACAGATTATTTTGACGGAAATGAATATTTTGTTCGTGTCAATCGTAACAAAAAAACTATAGTATACCGGCCACGTGACTACATGATCCTATTCATTATTTAATTGTATTTGATTATTGCACGCTGTATAACATAGATATTTAGCCGCGTTCCTGAATCGCGAAAATACACGCACTCGCATAAATCCCGGTTCATTTATAAGTAAATCCAATTGTAGTTTTTCGTCCTGCTTTCTTTGCAATTTGTCCTGGATACAGCCAGGCGACAAACTGAACCCATAACTTCAGACTGTTATATTTTTTAAGTCTGCTACGGTAAGACGCGGAAAATCCAATAATTGTTGGCCATTTAATTCTCTCCCATTTAGTATTTCTTCGAGGTGAGCCCCAAACCTACATTGAGCAATGTTAACCTCTTGTGCTTTTTCAAGTAATCGTCTGGCTTCTTATTCGTTGGATTCAACCATTTTGATGGATCGTGGTATTTATTTATGATAGCTCCTGCAATCAACAAGAAACTTCTCAGATGATAAATATGTGCATGTTCAATATTCTTATCAAAATGTTTAAAACTGTTTTAAGATGACCGTTGCGGGCTTCAATAATAAATCTAGTCTTTGTGACTAATCTACATTTATTGGCCTCTTCGGTTGTTAATTGAATTTGGCCACGAGGTAAACTAACAAGTATTTTACAATTAATTCCAATCTCATTTAAAAATGGTATGGCGCCTTTGTAACCCCTATCTACCACAAACGGATTACCTTCTTGAAACCACGTTCTAATGTATGTTTAGATTATATTCATGCAGAAGTATTGCTGCGTCATTATTTCTTGCATCGGAAAAAATGGGCCCTGAATTGTTAAAATATAGCCATTAGGTGCCACGATTAAAACTGGTTTAAGCAAGGGTCTTGCTTTGTATTTGTAGTATGATTGGCGTAAAACCCAAAAATTGCTATTTTTTACTATATCCATATACGTGTCATCTAAATACGCAATTCCTTTTATGTTGTCTGTGTCTGGATTATATAAAGCATTGGAAAAGTCTGTGACATGCTGATTGGTAAATTCTTGCCTTGTAATCGCGTTGAGTCCGATATTGGCAGGTAAAAATCTTTGCATTAACGATTGCCGTACTGAAGCCTCAGCCAAGATAGCAGCTTGTCTACTTGAAAACAAAAAATCAACTTTATAAAATACTCAGATACACCATCTCTAATTTTACGCCAAAAATCTAACAAATAATTTTTGGTTACATAGCGATAACCCTATTGTTGTGCTACTCTATCGCAAAATTGATAAGGGTCTTGAAATTGAGTCTTAGATATCGGACTTATTGTTTTAAAATCTTCCTCCTCCATAGTACGTATGACGCATTGTTGATGCTGTATGAGCGTGTGTTTGTACGGTAGAATTTTTTTAGTCTATTGGTGCGCTTGTGACGCCACTAGAATACTCAACAAGGCGATGCATGTTATCTGAATGAATTTGAATTACATTTGAATCATAACGAGGTAAAAGCCCCGACAGAGACGTTAATGCGTACTACTATTTAACAACGTTATATTCAGGAATTGAGGTTCAGAACTGGTATGAACGAGTAGCATGAGCGAATTAATGATCTTTGCTACTGTAATAAAATGTGCCTGTTTTGTTTGTATAAATGAGTAAGAAATGTACGCATTATTCAAAGAAAACACCATTGAGATGTATTGATTTCTTCGGAAAAAGATTTCGCGCTTACGTGAAGTTATCACAGAAAATTCACAGAATACTCTATATTGAGTGAATTTGAATATCAAATTTAGACATTTCAGGAAGTTATTACGTTTTTCTTAAAAATTTAAAGATCAGCGCAGTTGAAACATTGTTTACTAACATGACCAGTTCGGGGATGGAATATTAAAACGTTTATCAGAAAAAAAAATGGAGTTGGAAATTGTGTTATGAAGTTTAGACAGGTTTGAAATAAACAGTAACTGTTGTGCTAAGTTAATATTATGTATAACAGTATCTGCACAATAGTAAAAGAAACTTTTAAAGCGATTCTTTCTAACTAGGTAATGGTTTTGTATATTGTAAATTAAAATTTAAGATAGTATTAACTACTGTCAATGCTGATATAAATATATGTGCGTTTGTTAACGGGAGAAAGCAAACATAGTGTATGGACAATTAAGAATTTAGTTACAAAGCGAATTAAAATATTCAGTGAAGAACGCTAAGAAGGTATTCAGTAACTAAATTGCCTAACTCATACAGGCGTTGAAGGACGTTAAGTGCGTGGAACATTTAAATGCGCGCCATCAAAATCTATGGCCTAGTTTTAGACGTTAAGAGGCTTGTTAGTGTACGCGAGTGTATATAATTCCAAAGATTAAGTAAAGAAGTTCAATCCCATCAGATTAGAATACCTCATTTAAAAGTAGTAAGAAATTAAGACCAATTTGTATATTGTTCTATTTTATTGCCTTTTTTGTGTTGTTAGGCTAAGAGACTAGAAGAAGGTTTGGTATGGACAAACCTAATTTAAGATAATATTGTGTTTTTGTTGTTGCTTCATTGCGAAAGTCAATGTACATTTACATTAATATTGAAAACTTGCTTTAACGGAGTTAATCGCTCAATTCATTCTGATATTTGGATTGTAGCAGACCTTCTTAAACAGTTTTATTTTGAGGTTTATTAAAAGCAAAACGTCAAATTCAGTGTTTTCAAATCAATAGTGCATTATTAGATTCCTTTGTGTTTTTTTTTGTTTATGTGTAAAATTATACGAAGAATCACAAAATTTCAGTGTAATAATCCTTTTGTTACTTTTGGCAATATTTATGAAGGTTGACTTGAAATTAGATTTCTTTGAGACAAGCATTACAAAATGTAACTATTTTTATTTCGTTTATTGAGTTAAATATAAAATACAGATCACATTTTCAGCTGCTGTTTATCACACTATTAGTCAGTATGTATTCAGTTTTATATCAAAATGAAAGTTTCGACTCCAAGCAAGGGATAAGTCACGTTCGCAAACGTTTAATATATTAATAATAAAATTTCAAACTATTATATTTGATATAAGTACAATTTAAGCCCAGATTGCTACGCTGTGTTATTGTAAGAGAACGATAGGGAACGGTAAATTCGAAGTGGGAGTAAGCCACTCTGTTCTTGAATGTATTCCATTTAGAATTATACTTTTACAAATCAATTCAAGGATTACTAAATTTAATTATTATTTTCCAGATTGGGTAATATTTATTTATTTTGGACTGTTGTTGGTAATCATAAAAATTAGTTGATATTGATGCTAGAGCGAAATAAAAATCTAGTTAGAATTGATAAAATTTTGGACTTATATTTCCAAAAATTTCTTATAGTTATTTATATATCACGGGAGTTATGTATGTTAGTAACCTCGGGCAACTTAACAATCCGTTGCCCTCGGTAATTAACATACATAACTCCCGTGATAGAAAAATAATTTTATTTCATACTAATACGTTAAAAATGAAATATGCAAATGAAATTGTTTGGTTATTAAAATTAAATGAACGTTATTTTCAAAATTATGTAGACATGGTTACTATGGATATAAAAACGGACACGTTTGCAAATATTTGTGAAAATACATTAGAATGATTAGAGGGCAGCTATATATCTATAACTGCCTAAATACCAGTTCATAACTTCCCAAGGGAGTTATGAACGTGTTTATGGTTACGGTAACTAAGGGTTTATTTGCGTATAACGTATTAGTATGAAATAAAATCTGTAACAAACTTTGAACGTGTTGTTAATAATTCTCCTCTCTGTAGGCAACCAACGTGCATTTCATGACATGTGTACTACATATCATAGCTGCATAAAACATAATTTACTTATTTAAAGTGAAGCCTTCACGCATATCGTTTGCACATTCAGTTTCAGACATGTTCCTACGCAAATACCTTTTGGGAGCGTCGTTTTTTTTGTGCGATACTAAAAGGTAGTAGCGCATCCATTTTTGCTCTATTAAATATTTGCTTTGCAGGCACTTTTACTTTTTATTTTTTTATTTTTACTTTAACTTCACCTTTACCGTTCCTTTTCACATGTTTATACACATCTACGCAATTAATTATTTTACCCTAAATTCAATTTACGGTATTAGTACGATTAATCAAGAGTGAGGTAATCACCTTCGTTAATGGGCAGTGGAATTTTAAAACCCCTTAACCCTGCAAATGTATTCATTTGTATTGTATGAACCTGGCCCACTTTAATCTATGACTGAGCATAAGGCACAAAGTTATTACCCAAACTGTTAAGTAACAAGAATTCGTAGCCATGGGCGTAGAAGTATACTTATAGAACCTAAGGGTTTTACAAATCAATTGATTACATTCAAGGTAAATTGTGCAAGGTTTATGCAGGAAGTTTAGTTTTGTATACCGAGTAAGCGAATATCTCGCGATCCACGATATCACAAGATTAATATCTCAGTTAAAGATAATTTTCACGATAAATTTAGATCGTTGTTACGTTCATACAACATTTATCCCCGATTTGACGTAACGTCTAAAATGGCCTGGTTTGGTACCGAATCTCTTGATAAAATCAAGGATATTTGATGTTGATTGTGTTACGGTATGTATGTATTATTATTAGCAATCGTGGTGATTTTTTTAATTAGGTTTTATTCATTTTTAACATTATTCAATATTTTTTGTCATTTGGGCAATAATTCACTTTCAACCAAAGGGAAATTAGAAAAATTACTCGAGCAATCTCTTGCGACCTTTTCATTCGTTTGAATCTCGATTTAGTTGCCTTTACGAATACATATGCATTTATCCGATAGAGAATCACCACTCCAAATAATCCATAATAATTATAAATCTTGCGTGGACATGAGTAGGCGTGGCATAGGACATTATGAAAGCAAGCAATATCAGCATTTGGTGAGCTTACTACGTACATCTTTTCGTTATATACATAAAGTTATTCTGTTAAAGATGCTGGTTTAGTATGAAGTCATAAAAGGGCACCATTCCTATTTACATTCGGAAGTTCTGACTTAAACTCGGAATCCCCCTAATGGGGATCGATTAGATCTCGAAAATAGCTGTAGCCCAGAATGGCATATCGGTAGTCTAACGGAAGCTCTTGACCAAGCACATCTTTTGCATCCAACCACACCTCTGCCTGACACCCTATAATGAGATCACTTATTACTAGGGAATGACGAATCAAGTATGGTTTATCGAAACTTCTGAGTTTAAATGGGATTTTCTGAATTTTCAGTCGGAACTTGCGAATTTGAGTCGGAATTATAAAAAAATTGTACCTGCCCCTCTAGCGCTTCATAGTTTTGCAATTGGTATTGTAAAAACTTTAGTAAATTTGTTAATGTACACGACTCAAGCTATACAAAGACATACCAACTAAGCGTAGTATTGTAAGCCCCATTTTTGGGTTACTTTAATTCATAATTTATTTACCGCGGTTCTAGCTCCGATCAGATTTAAAAAAAAAAGGGGGGGTTCGTTAATTAGGGATGATCGCTTGTTACCAGACTTTTCTACACTGATCAATAAACACGAATAGGCTTTTATACATGTATTTTACCTATTCAATACAATGGTTAAATATTACATACTTAGTGTAACTTTTTTTCTGTATATGTACATGCGAATAAGTAAAACAGCATAAAATTATAAACTTCAAATCAAACAAAAGTCAACCATCCACCAATTGTGGTCCTGGGGGTTGGAGTGTTCTCCTTGCAGTAGCCGTCGGCTTACCTGGGTGTCTCCAGGATTAGCAGACAGCGTGGCAGGAAAATTAAACAAATTCAATCATTAATAAAACGTTTAATAAAATAAACGATAGCATAAATGGAAAAAGCATTATTGTGAGTATTTCTTTCTGGTATGTAACATAATTTCCGGGGTTGAACTACTTTTTTCCAGAATGAGCTACTGACTTGATTTTTTTATTATTAAATTATGCCCTGAAGAGACTTATTTGAGTAGTTCGGAAGTCACCTTTTATCGGGATTAAGAATGAAAAAGTATATTAGTGGTTTTAATATAAAATTTGGTTATTTATTGGAAGAAAACCCATTAGAGATAAAAATAACCAGATGAGTTAAATCTCCCTGGTAATAGACTAATTTCCCGCTAATCTTTTCATTAATATCTAAAATTCTTTGCAAAAGTGTAGAATTTTTAAAAATAACAGGTTCAGAATACCTTATCACGTTAATAATAAATGTGACATTCATACTGCCATACTTTTACAAAAAATATAAGAATATTTGTTTTCATACGCTTTGGTCGCAGTATTCAACGTTGAAGGCGATATTATTGTTCATTATAAACGTCCATCAATCCGATAATTAGTTTCTAATAATAAACGTGAATAATTGTATGGTTTTAATGTATTGTATTCCAGGTTGCACTTATTTGAGAGGAGCTGTATGTAAGAGAAATTAGCCAATGATGATGTTAAAAACTAGGGTTACTCGTTTTTTAATTAATGTGAAAGATGATCAAACCCAAACTGATGTTAAAGTCGTAGAAACTAATCAAATTGATTAAGTAAAGTTATTTTAGAACGTATGTTAACCTGCAAAGGTTTGACATGGTAAATGCACCATATTAGGAAAAATACAGTAGGGAAATTTTCACAAAAAATGTATAGCTACATTCATATGTTTGCTTAACCACATAGATCATTACTTCAGGCTCATTCCTTTCGGCTGATTCTGGAGAAGTGTAAAACGTAATGAAATATAATACGGCAAGTGAAAATCTGCCGTAATCGTTGCTGATGATTACGTTAAAAACTCCTTTAGTAACAAAATAATTATTATGCAAAATATGTTACAGAGTAGCGAAGTACTAAATTCTTCTAAACCTTCACCATTAGTTTCAAACACTTTCAATTAGAGATTAGACGAGTTTAATGGTTTAGTAATCTACATATAAATGTAGCCATTAATACTTAAATTTCATTTGCAGTTTGTCCCAGATTATGCTTACTGTCACTTTTAATTCAAGTGAGATTAAATAAGCAGAATATACCAAAGACTAAAGTAGAATACAACCTGTAATCGTTTACGCTCGAGCAACAACCACTCAAAAGATTAAAAAGTACATTACTTCTGTGGTAATGAAAATAATTAACAGTTGTCAAAATGACATTACACTACATAATTTATTCAATGTCATGTCACGTTAGAGTAGTACCTATTTTTTTTACCCAGTATTGCAAACATATTTTCCAATACTATCTCAACAGATATGAGTAAGAACTAAAAAGCTGCCTCGGTAGTGGAATTTTTTTTTTTTATGATTGTGGACCTGAACAGGCTAAATAAGGCCTATCGTGGTAAAGCACTCAGGAACACTTAGGAGGATGGATAGAGGGATAATGAATTGCCAATAGATGCCTATGAACAGCTACCTTAAATTTTCTCATATAAGTGAGAGGAAAACAGGAACTAGGGAGATCATTCCAGAGTTTAGAAGCCGTGTAGAAAAATGTGGATTGCGCCCGTTTGGAACGACAAGTGGAGATTTGTACTGCATACTGATGATGTGAATGAGCGAACCGAGTGTTTATCGCAAAGATAGCCGGAGATGGTATCAAAGAATGTAATTCACCAGCACAATAGTCGTTGTAATAACGATAATACAAAGAAAGAACTGAAACCATCCTTCTATGCTCAAGGGACTGTATGTGAGAAGTTAAGGACGGGTCATTTATAAGCCTAATCGCTCTCTTTTGAATACGATCAACGATATCGAGAGCGTATTGGGGAGCACTAACCCAAAGGTGAGAATTATATTCCAGATGAGGCCGAATTTGGGCCTTACACAGCAGAAGGAGTTGTCGAGAGGTAAAGTACTACTTAGATCTGTACAAAAAGCCTATTTTACGAGCAGCTGTTTTGGTAGCTGACAGAAGATGGTCAACCCATGAGAGATTTGAAGATACAGTCATACCCAATGTGAAGTTATATTAATGTAGTAATTAATAATGTGTTTATTTAATAATAAATTATATAAACTTGTTAAGATTAACTTAATGACATGAGCCTCTATGTTATTGGATAGTTGCCAAGTGACCGACTTGCTGTACCTTGACATCTCCCCTTTTAACAACTTAAAACTAACTTATAAATTTAACCTATCTGGCGGCTTAACCCTTCTACCACTCCTGGTTCTTACTACATTTGAGTTATTCTTTAATCTATTGCTATCTTCTTGTTCAACATCATTGTTTACAATTTGATCACTAAATTTAACTAATGGTTCCAAAATTGTATAATTTCTTTCACCATCATCACTATCGCTATTTAATTTTAAAATTGACGGTTTAATAAATTTTCTGTTCCTAACATATACATTACCATTCTCTAATCTAACCTTATACCTACGCACATCAATCCTTTGCAAAATGTTACCTCTGGTCCAAGTTGACTGAGGTTGCAATTGTATAATTACATTAGTACCAGGGAGCAATGGTTTTAATTCCCTAGTGTTATGATTGTAATAATTACTTTGTTTATACTGATTTTCTTCGATTCTTTGATTTATTTTATATGTATTTACCAATTTAGGTCCTAATTTATTTATTGTAATAGGTAGCAGGGTGTTTCTAGTGTTTCTAGACATTAAAATTTGTGCTGGTGAGTAATTTCCTAATACTGGAGTATTTCTTAACTGTAATAATGCTAAGTAAAGATCTCGTTTATCTTCCGTACATTTTTTAAGTAAATTCTTAACAGTTTGAATGTGACGCTCTACCATTCCATTGGACTGACTATATCTAGGGGATGACACTATATGATTAAAACTCCAATTATTGGAAAATATTTTAAAAGAATCTGATGAAAATTGTGGACCACCATCTGTAACTACTATTTGGGGTACTCCATGTCTAGCAAAAATAGTTTTTAATTTGAATACTACAAAATCACTAATTGTACTACTCAAATTTTCTAACTCTATAAATTTAGAATAGTAATCCACAACTAATAAGTATTTATTTCCATTTATCTCGAATAAGTCACATCCTACCTTGTACCAGGGAATTGGTTTTATATCATGTGACTTTAACAGCTCTGATTTTTGACTTTTTGCGTATTTTTGACACAAACCACACGTGTCTACTATTTGTCTAATTTCGTTTTTCATACTTGTCCAAAAGACAGATTCTGCAGCCATTTTAATACATTTATTTGCACCAAAATGACTGTAATGTATTTTATTTAACATTTCTTTTCTTAACGAATATGGTATGACTATACTTTGACCCTTAAAAATTATTCCATTGTTAACTGTTAATTCGTTTTGATAAGTACTATATTTCTTGAGTCGACTATCTAAAAGCCTACTGTTGTTTGGCCATCCCAACCTAATGACTTTAATTAATTCTACTAATTCTTTATCCTTTCCCGTTTCATTTTTTATTATATTTAAGTAATTATCTGAAACATCTATTTGTGATTGAATTAAGCATACCTGAGCTTTAAGCTCTTCGTCCCAACTTTCAAGCCCTTCAGACTCATTTAAAAACGCTCTTGATAACGCATCTGCAATTACTAGCTCCGAACCCTTTTTATATTTTAATTGAAATGAATACTTTTGTAATTGTATTAATATTCTTTGTAACCTAGCAGGACATTTATTTAGTGGTTTTTTCATAACTGCTAATAATGGTTTGTGATCTGTTTCTACTATAACTTCTTTGCCATAAACAAAATCATGAAATTTATTTAATCCAAACCATACGGCCAACAATTCTTTTTCAATTTGAGCATAATTGGTTTGAGTTTGTGTTAATGTTTTCGAAGCATACAAACAAGGCAAATTGTTTTGCATTAAGGCTGCTCCCAAACCTGATTGACTAGCATCCACTGAAACTATTGTTTTCTGATTCAAATCATAAAATTGTAATATTGGACTTTGCGTTAGTTTAATTTTAATATTAGTAAATGCTTTCTCAGCAGTATCATCCCAAATAAAAATATTATCTTTTTTTAACAAGTTTCTGAGCGGTTCATTAGTTGATGCAAATTGAGGAATGTATTTACCTAAATAATTTAGAATTCCCAATAATCTCTGAACATCCTTCTTATTGGTAGGCGTGGGAAACTCTTTAATTGCCTTCAACTGATTATCATCTATTGTTATCCCTGACTCGCTAATTACGTGACCCATGAATTTAATTTTACTCTGATTGAATTTACACTTATCTTTATTGAATTTGACACAATGTTCTCTAGCTGCATTTAATACTTTTAAAAGAGCTTCATCATGTTCTGCCTGATTTTTACCACACACAATAATATCATCAATATACACATTAACATTTTCAAAATTGAATATTTTGTTAATTTTTCACTAAATACCTCAGGAGCACAATTTAACCCATATGGAAGACGAAGAAATTTATACCTTCCATAAGGTGTACCAAATGTACATAAATTTGTACTTTCCTCATCTAACCTAACTTGATAAAAGCCTAGAGAGGCATCTAAAACTGAAAATATTTTGCTACCATTTAATTGGCTAGTGTTTCCTCAAATGAAGGGAACGCTGCGTGTTCTCTTTTTATAACCTTGTTAAGGTGCATAGGATCTAAACAGATCCTCAGTGAACCATTACTTTTCTTGACCAAAACTAAAGGATTTACCCAATTACTAGGACCTTCTACTTTCTGAATTATATTTAAATTGACTAATTCATCTAAGGTATTTTTTAGTGCATCCTTTAATGCAAGTGGTACTTTCCTTATTGGTGAAATTATAGGTGTGGCATTGTCAGTTAATTTAATGTGATATGTTTCTTTAAAACAACCAATTCCCTTAAACAAATCGTTGTAATTATTTATATCAATTTCTTGTGTCAAGACATTAACTCTTTTAATTAAATTTAGGTTTGAACAAACCGGTAGTCCTAATAAAGACTCTGAATTTGACTTTACAATGTAATATTCTATGTTATATAGATTATCCTGATAATTACATGGTAAATTACATATTCCTTCTATTTTAAGTAAATCTCCTGTGTAAGATTTTAAAATAGCCCTAGTCTTTTTGATAACTCTTTCAGAATAACCTGTTTTATTAAAATCATTTCTAGTGAGAATATTAACCATTGCTCCCGAGTCCAATTTAAACAATATTTTACAGTTATTTAATTCTAATTCTGCATACCAACTATTAAAGTGCTTATTTACTAAACCAATGACATTTTCATATTCATGTTTATAAATTGATCCTACATGTAAATTAATATTTTCTATTCCATCACTCACAGCATTTATATGTGTCTTTTTTCTACACTTATTTCCAAAATGATTTAATTTACCGCATTTGAAACATTCCTTACCAAATGCATAACACATATTTATGCCGTGAGTTCTACCACAGTTTCTACAATTAATTATTTTTTTACCCTTTGGAGTCTTTGAACGATGTCTTGCTGGAGTGTTACTTCTTTGTGATTCTTCGTTTTTTTCTGTTGGTCTGCTTCTTGTATTCCATTTAACTTCATTGATTAAGGATGTCACTTCTTTGTTCTCCATGTTTCTTGGTTGCATATTGGACAGCTCATGTACTTGACAAATCTTAACAGCATCGTCTAACTTAATATCGTCATTTTCTAGTAGTTTCTGTCTTAATTCACCATTGTTTATTCCACAAATCAACATGCACTTAATCATTTCACTCTCTAAGTCACCAAATTTACAAATAGATCCTTTCATTTTTAATTCAGTAACAAATTGTTCTAGCGTTGAGCAATTTTGTCGAACACTTAAGAACTTATACCGATTAAATGTAATATTAGTTTTAGGGAGAAAATAGTTATTGAATTTATTTATAACTACCTCCAAATTCTCTTGTTCTTTTTCCACAAATTGAAAAGTGCCGAAAATTTTATGTAATTCTTCTCCTCCAAAATGTAACATCTGAGCAACCTGAATTTTTCCTTCTTTTTATAATTTTCTGTTGCAATTAAATATACTTCGAATCTTTTAAGCCAGATTCTCCATTTGTCCTCAATGTTTCCACCCGTAAAATCCAAATTTGGAAATACATGTGTCATTTTTTTTTTTTTATATATATATGTCCAAATTTGTCAGTTGTATTTAATTCAATGTATTTAATTTTCTCACCCTTACTATATCTCTCAGTTTATAGGGATTCTGTCCGCAGCGCCATGTGAAGTTATATTAATGTAGTAATTAATAATGTGTTTATTTAATAATAAATTATATAAACTTGTTAAGATTAACTTAATGACATGAGCCTCTATGTTATTGGATAGTTGCCAAGTGACCGACTAGCTGTACCTTGACACCCAACAGAGTAATAGAGTCTGAAAACTTAAGAACTGAGCCATTCATACTTACAACAGGAATGTGTCACGTTGTGTATTAATCTTTCCAAAATACATTCGTGGTGATTATTTTTAATTACCATAAATGCGTTTTTAATATCTCTCAAAGCTGCCTCCGTAGTGGAATGATTAGAGTGCTTGCTTTTCATCAGAGCGGCGCGGGTTCAAACCTGGCCGAGGTAGCCGTTTTCCTAAACGGAGAAAAACCAAAGCACTCCTTCGTCTCGGATAGGAACTAAAACTGTAGGTGTCGTGACAATACGATGTTTGACACGGTAAGGATTCCTTACTCAAATTTCTTTAGTAGGATAAAATTCTAGTGACGGGTATTGCTAATAACCATTAGTTGATGAGGATAGAGATGCCTGACATTTCCGTTGTTGTCTAGATCTCGACCCACAAACACGAAGACACGTATTTCTTGAGTTACTTATGTGACATGACAAATATAATAAAATGTACTCTTTGTTGTACGTTTAGTGCACTTTTTTTTAACATGTTCTATACTAATCTCCAAATTGTTTACTCGTTTTTTGAAACTAATATAAATTATGGGGTCTTCTTTCTACATTTTCAGAATAGTCTGAAGGCACACTTGAAAGGCTAAATGCAGCTCGTTGGGCATGTTGACGGACTTCTCTGGCAACAGTAAAAGTACGGTTTGTTTATATCTTGAGGGCCCTGACAGAAATAACGCTTCAATCTTCTAAAAAATATCAAAGAAGCGAATCTTTTCAAACAAGAAAATATTAAAAAATTTAATGTTTTCTTATATAAAGCGATGTGTGAATCTTATCATGGTCCCAATATTTTTCAAAAACATGATGTTAGTTTACAGCAAGCTACTTTATGTGCAAAGATAAAAAACTTGCACAAATGTGGGGAATAGTACCAAATTTAGAAAAAAAGGAAATAGGCCGATCAAGTCAACTAATTTCAGTTACGTTGGTTGGTAGCATTGACAAAACTTGGCAATAGAAATATTATAAATATATAGCATGGTTTTTAATGAAAACAAATTTTGAGTAATTACACAGGGTATTTCGGAATTGCACGGCGCTCTTTTAGGTATACGTTCTCTAAAACAAAATAAAGAATAAAGTTCATACAAATATACGTCTCAAATTAATTTATTACCGAGATATAGGGGTATAAAGATATTTAATAATACAACATTCTGAGTAACTGTTCAAAGTGGCCTCCGTCTTGTTGAATGCAGCATGCAGTACGACGAATCCATGCTTTTTTGGCACTTCGTATAGCATTAGGACGATGCTTGATGGTTTCTACCGCTTCTACGATCCGATTCATTAACTCTTCTTGCGTACTAACAGACTTATTCAACACCACACAAATCTAACAGCGCTAGATCGGGAGACCGTGGTGGCCTTTTAGCAGGTCCGTTTCGACTAACCCATATGTTGTGTTCAAATAATCAGTGACAATATGAGCATAGTGAGCTGGAGCACCGTCATGCATGAACCACATATGTCTATTGGCAATCGGAATATCTTCTAGAAGGTCATAAAGATTATTTTGAAAAAATCCAAGTAAGATATTCCTGAAAGCATAGGTGGAAAAAAGAAGGGGCCGATGAAGGGGCGCCAAGAAGACCGCACCCGACGTTTAATGAAAAGGTATGTTGGTAATGTGTAGTAGATGTCGTATGAGGGTTTTCCTGGCCCCAGTTATGAGTGTTTCGTAAATTAGTAATCCCATTTCTTGTAAACTAGCAGACAGCTCAGGAAGTTAGGCTTTCGTGAGCATTGTCGAATTAACCACTGGGAGAAATTTCTGTGCTTGTTACAATCTTGTGGTAACAAATCGCACAGGCGTAACATGAAATGGATATAATTGTTGTTTACGCAATGTTCGCCATACGCTGGTAGAGGAAACAACGTGACAATATCCTGGTGCTAGTAGTAGGAGATAACTGAAGAGCATCGTGTATTTGCACCTTCAACGTTTGCAGTTCGTCGAAATCTTTGTCGACCGGCGTTTACTCGTTGAGGTTTTAGCGTGCCATTTTCCCTAAGACGTCTTCTAATGGCTTCAAACGTTTTACGATTTGGTATTCTTCGGTTGGAAAATTTTTCATGATATTTTCGAACAGCAGTAACACCATTTTATGTAGCTAACCATAAGTTAAAGGCATGTCTGTTCGTTCTGCAAAAATTAACAAATTTGTGGTGTCTGGCATGATAATCACAGTAGGTTTAATAATAATTGACACATTTTTAATCACCTGTCAAACAATTTCATATGAACTTTTTTGTTTATTTTCTGCTAGAGAACACATACCTAAAATAGTGTCGAAACGCCCTATGTAACAAGAGAGTGAGTATAATGAACATAATTACACAGATTCGCGAAAGCATGTTGCCAAACAATAGACACGAGAGCCTGTAGGACTGGAGTGGCTATTGCCAAATGGCAACAAACTTGAGATAAAATCTGTCTAAATATTTTCTAATTTATTCTCACTTTCGAGTTATATTGGACTAGACTATTTTTTACTCATACATTTAATTCAAACACAGAAATAGAGCTAAAGTTTGATTCAAATAAAGTTGGGTATGATGTAAAACTCGATAATAAAATTACATATTTTTATCTTTTTCTCTCCGTCTGTCAACTACATGTATTAGAGAAGGATGGCTATAAAAACATAAATCTGCTATACAATTCATATTAGCGCACTAAAACGTATGTCGTGATTAAGAAGCAGCATCTATCACTCCTGTAATTTTTTTAAATTATTGTTTATGCGTGTTTGTTTTACTTTTTATAAAAAACGGCTTTTTTCAAAAGTATCTACAACTTGCACAGTGAATTATCGGTAATTTTGTAACATTTTTACAAAATTTTATATAAAATTTACAAAATTTTAGATGTGCTACGTAATAAGCCCCTCAAATCTCAAGCGCAGCTCGTAGTTGTGAACGTGCTTAATTATTTTGAACGGGACAATCAAGGGGCATTCATTTCATTTGAATCTGTTATGCAGGTATGTAGGACATTATTGTGTAAAATATGATACACGGAAGGACTACTTTTAGCGCACGTCTGAAGCATGTGGGCTTAGTATAAATGCAGTTAGTGTCATAAAAAATATCTAGTGTGAAACACCAGACTAACCTACAGAATAGAAATTAAAATAAATGAAATTATTTTAATAACATTTTTTTAGGATAACTATGGAACATCTTGTATAAGCTCATTAGAATAATAGACAACATTGTAAACGCAAAAACAATAATCTATGTCAAACATCATGACAGACAAAGGGTTATGGACATCTAGATGCTAACTTAAAAGAAATGAAATAATTTTAGTTTAAATTTTTTAGGATGACTATACAACCTCTTTTTTATACGTTCATAACGAAAACAGGCAACATTGTAAAAACAAAAACAGTAATCTATGTCAGAATGACGTTTAAAACTTCATGTCAGATAGAGCTTCACAGACATAAATACATGCTAACGTAAAAAAAAATTCCAAAGCCGTCCGCTTCTATAAAAATATCGATAATACAGCTTCAGCATTTTCAATCATATTTATTTAATTTTTACATTTATTACGCTTTACATTAAAAAACTTTGTAAAGAAAATTTATGTAAAATTAAATTTTCTTTAAAAAATACGTTTACACTTTTTCTTATAAAATTAATCGTTATTCAGATAATGAAACAATTTTAATTAACATTTAAATTCTACCTTAGGAATTTATTGTCGCTAAATTACGCGTCACATCAAAAAATTGCGTAGAACATAATTAATCGGTATGTTTAAGGTCTATATCCAGGTATTTTTATATCTTTTAAATATGCAGCTGTTTTAGAAATATTTGATAAAAACCAATAACTATCCCTATCTCCGCCGCTGGATTTCTCCCAAAATCTAATCAGCTCTAAGCCAAATAAAAACAAGCTTAAATACAAAATTTTAAGTACGTAGGTATTTTCGTTCTGGAGTTATCGGGGATACTAACATATATCCACACACAGACATCAAGACATAATGGCCGATCTTGGCGAAAATTGGTCAAAAGTTGTAAAACGATCTAAGTTGATTTAGTGATAGTGAAAAAAAATCGATTGCATAAGTTTCTATAACTACATATGTATATGTAGGTTGGAAGGTAAAAATGGTTACAGAAGCCCAAAAAGTGAACAAACCGCCATAGTCACCAGGTAAGCTGAGAAAACCACCGAAGTTGATGACTGTAAAGGATGCTGTAAAGTGAAAAATTTATGAAATGCATTCAAAATGTAGACCAAGCTTAAGATGTCTCTTACATTACATTGGCTTTTCATCTAAAGTAAATGATGGTAGGAGAGGTTTACTGGAACAATCACATAGCTGCCAATCGTGTACGATTCTTAAGAGAATATTACAAAAATAAAGAAGAAAAATGATACAATCCTGTATTCTTATATGAAACTTGAATTTTCAGTCGACGATCGCACAAAACAAGCTGGCATGATAAATCTAAGCAAAGCGTGAAGAAGAAGCCAAAGTGTGAAGGGAAATGGTGTGTGTGTAATTTAGTTATTACATTATAATTCCTAATAAAATAACTGTTTTTTTTAGATTTATAGTTGTTCATGCAGGTAATGTAGATGAATTTATTTCCGATCACTCAAAGTCAGAAAGTGGAGACTATCATGGAGATATGTGTGCGAAGTTGTTTACAAATAATTTAATTGCAACCTTAAAAGAACCATCTTTAATTGTAATGGACAATGCTAGTTATCATTCCAAACTTCTAGAAAAAATTCCAAATAATTCATATAAGAAGGAAAAAATACGTAATTTTCTATTAAAGCACAACATAGCTTATCAACCAAGCATGTTTAAAAAAGAATTACTGCAATTAGTTGCAGATAATGCGACACTAAAGGTGTACGAAATCATTACAAAGCAATAATTATGCTTTTAGAAGGGTTGTTATAAATCTTGAGAATAACAAACTAATTGCAACTTTTATCAATTTTTCCACCTGAAATGATTTCATTTATAATAAATAAAAAAAAGTATTTGTTTACTTACAAATACATAGGTTATGTATTATGATGGTATGTAATTATAATCAAACCATGCCCTAAATTATAACAATTCACTATCGCAGCAATATATTTTTGACTCTATCAATAAAATAAGTGGATATAATGGATTATTTTTCTAATTTAAAATATAAAAAACAATCAATAATTTTCAACTTTCTTTGACATTTTATGGAAATTTATGTGGAGACATCTGCCGATACAAATATTAACTACAAGATACTTTCCTGATTTAATGAAGATTTACGTCGCGTGGCCTAAATCTTAGTGCGTGTAATTTTAAGAATGAGTCATACCCAACCTTATTTGAATCGAACTATACATTAATTTATTAAATAAATTTGTCAACACAATCAAAGGCTACAACGAAGTAATAATCACAGAGATTATTCTCAACATAACAGTATTGGTTCTGAGGTATTACTCGTGACTACAAATCAAACCTCTCATTCGCTTTTAACAACGTTAAAAAAATAACATTGTAACATCTAAGTAGAACAAAGATATTTGTTATTATAGAACACATACTTTCTTTTTATTAATTTTATTAGTATTTTTTTAAATGTTTACTTCAGTTTTATAACAACGACGTGATATTTTGCAATGTTGTTGATTTAAATTTTTATATTGCAAATATGTTACGGTCTAACTATCGAGAACAAACCGAATGTGTGACAAATTTATGTATACAAGACTAAAGTGTCTACTTAATGCAACAAATTAATCATTTATTCGCATAAAACCAACAAAGATTGCATCATAAAAGTAATTGCAATAGGTATTTTATTCATTTTCGCCATAAAAAGAAGCATCAAGTTATCCCCATTACACGGTACCTAATATTGATAGTGTTCCACTTCTAATAATAATACATAGATTATCTTTGACCATCATTTGTTTTGTTATTGTGTAACCACTTTCCTTTTATTGTGTGCCTCGAAAACCATTAGAGCACGGAATAAATAAGTATTTACCATGAATTATTATTAACTTTTACCGATTTATAATTCTAGACTTGTAAAAATACATTGGAGAAAGGTAAATTGTATCAGAATTCTGAAAGGAAATTTATTGTTTTAAGAGAATAAGTTTAATTGCAAATGGCAATTAAACATGTGCAATAAAAAAACAATTCATCATTACTTACACTTTTCACACATTATTACGCATTAAAATTAATGCATTTTTTCGTTGAATATTTTAATATGTGCATACGTATTAATTTAACAGTACTGATTGTCTTTTTAAAAGAAAAATTTGAAGATCAATTGATTTCGTCTTTTTTATTAAAAATCTAAACTGGCTAACGTCATTTACATTCTCAAGGGTGCTGTAAAGCTCTTGAGCACCCAAAAAGTATTGTACTGTTGATAATTTTAAACCAAAACAAATTACTAGTTTATTTAAAATCATTGAAGAGTCAAGGTCGAACATGTTGATGTTTAAAAGTTTAAAAATTGGTTCTCAATAGATATCGTTTCATTGTTTCAAGGCATCAACTAAAACTACTGTATGTGAATTTTAGAGTAGACTTAAATCTAGTGGATTAGACGAGAATTGGTTCAAAGCTTAACTTTTATAGTACTAAACATAACTACTATCGGTTTAAAAAAGTTAGATTTGAAAGATTATAACTTTTTTATTGTAAGCCCAATTGACGTGAAACTTGGCAGAGATCTTCCCTGTAGACATACAATAACACTCAGAAAATATAAATTTTTTAGACGCTTAACTTTGTAAATTAAAAATTAAATTATCATACAAAATGTAGTTTTGCGGACCGTGTTTTACATACGGTCGGTTTCAGTGCTCGTAGCTTCCTTATTTTTGTCTTAAAATATGCGAAATTTTAACCAGTGGCGTACCAAAGTAATATAATGATAACTGCAGTTTCAAATTTTGAAAAAAAAAATTAAATTTAAAAAAAATGACGTGTTCTAGATACGTGCAAACTTCGCTCAAAATGCAAATATCTTTGTTTTAAGTGGACCGACATGTAGGTTTTAATTGTTCTTTAACGTTCCGTATTAAAGTACACGCATTTATTCTGTAAATTAATCCCAATTAATAAATAATTAAATTCTCAGGCAAGAGGGAGAACGGGCTACGTTGGACGAGCTTCCGATCGACGACTCAATACGAATGTCGTCGCATGCACGATGCACGAAATCGAGCTTCACACTGCTGAAATAAACGTTCCTTAAAGAATGATATTATTTTATCGGCCGATTTAGTAAGACTATTAATCAAGACATCTGGTATGAGCACAAGGATTTTTTAATTTATATTATACAATTTAAGGTACATATGAAATAAGGACAGCAGAAAAAATAAATAGTAAACTGCAAAAATTAACAAATAATTGTGTGGAATGTGAAATTGGAAAATACCGAAACAATAATGACCATTTAATGTACTTTCTGTTATATTTTTCATTTGTTTAAAATGTAAACTATATACTATTTATTATTTATATAGAAGAATTACATGCAAAAACTGACATTTCTGTTGAAGAGCTTAAAATGTTTAAACTACTATTGGAATCTTGTCCTATATTTATTATTAACTGTTCTACGTGCACCTCAATTATATGCTCTTTTTGTATATTGTATAATATAAATAAAAAAATCCTTGTACTCATACCAGATGTCTTGGTTAATATTCTTAATAAATCGGACGATAAAATAATATTATTCTTTAAGGAACGTTTATTTTAGCAGTGTGAAGCTCGATTTCGTGCATCGCGCATGCGACGGCGTTCGTATTGAGTCGTCGATCAGAAGCTCGTCCAACGTAGCCCGTTCTCTCTCTCTCGCTCTCGACTGAGAATTTAATTATTTATTAATTGGGATTAAACTACACGATAAATGCGTGTACTTTAATAGGGAACATTAAAGAACAATTAAAACCTACATGTCAGTCCACAAACGAAAATATTTGCATTTAGAGCGAAGTTTGCACGTATCGAGAACACGCCATTTTTTTTCAAAATTTAAATATTTTTTAAAATTTGAAATTTCAGTTACCTTTATATTACTTTGATATGCCACTGGTTAAAATTTCGCACATTTTAAGACAAAAATAAGGAAGCTACGAGCACTGAAACTGACCGTATGTAAAACACGGGCCGCAAAACTACATTTTGTATGATAATTTAATTTTTAATTTACAAACTTAAGCGTTCTAAGCGTGTTATTATATGTCTACAGGGAAGATCTCTGGCCAAGTTTCATATCAATTGGGCTTACAATAAAAAAGTTATAAGCTTTCAAACTGATCTATCTTGCTTTTTGAAACCGATAGTAAACATAAAGTATTATTTCTAAAATAAATAATATTATAATTTACGTTTGAGTCATAGTATTTGTATATATTTATGGACCGAGATCTAAACCCCCAATGGAGATGTTATGCACCTCTATGTGCATCAATTACTACTGACTATTAACACTACCCGCCACTAGAATGTTTACCCTGTTAAAGGAATTCCACCTTTAGTAAGGGATCTTTAACCTGTCAAGCATCGTATTGCCACGGGATCTACAGCTTTACTTCATACCCGAGAAGGAGTTGTCTGCTATTACGTTTCTCTTAAAATTATACACAAAATAACCCTTACGTTAACAATTCACAATCATGTTGCACTCAAGTAGGCCTTCACATGTTTTATTAGGTTAGCACACTGAAATGATGTGTCACTTGAAGAATTCTGTCAAAGAGACATTGGTTTAGGCAATGTTCTGTTCAATAGGTAACAACAATAATGATACCCGCTGGATACTCTAAATCAAGTACCTGAAGTAATACTACGAAACAAAGACGCTCCCCTTAACATGGTCAAGTAGATAAATTACTATTAATCTTTTATAATCTAAATTGCTTGAAAAATATCTTTTTAGCTGCAATTATGTAGAAATATTAATTATAAAACAATTTAAGATCAAATATTTCATCCAACTAGAAAAACTTTCCCACAAATAAGAAAGCGAACGTAAATTATTTAGAATCTTAAAAAAAAAGAAATATGAAAACATTTTTATAGATTTATTAAATTTTAAATGTATGGAATTGTAATGTGGACACTTTCAAAGTTTAATAAGTGCAAACGTTGAAAAACCAGATCTTTATCGTCTAACCTTGCCTTTACATACAAGCTTATATTGGAAGACGTAGTCTAACAAAGGCTTTTTCCAAAAAGTACACACACACACACACACACACAATCGCATACATGCACGCACGCACACGCGCTCACACACACACACACACACACACATATGTGCACACATGGACACAAGCACGCACGCTCACACGCGCGCACAGACGCCCACACACGCATACACGCACACACATGCACATACGTATGGACACACACGCGCACGTGCTTATGCGCACACACGCAAGCACACGTGCGCTCGCGCACACATGTACATACACAAGCACGCACGCCGACATACTTGCACACTCGCGCGCTCACACTCGAGAGCGTGCGCACGTCCATACGCACACACACGCACACACGCTCATACACGCCACTCGCACACACGCAAACAAAAAATAACCTACTTTGACATTAAGTAACTATTGTTTACGTACGCTTTAACAAAACCGCTCTAACTTATGTATTAAAACCCTTTGTTAGGCAACACCTTATATTTAAAGGCAAGTGTTAGAGTGATTAGATGTTGAGCATTAGGTCTATCAACGTTTGTAATTAAGAAGCTTGGAAGACGTCTATTACAGTTACATATAAGTTACAATTTAAATTGTTTAGTCTAAATAATTTGCGCCTGTTTTATTATTTGTAAGTTTCTCGTATAGACACAAGTTTCTTAATCTATTTTCACGCACGTCACAATTAAGCAATAAGGAAATGCACAAGCTGGTTTTTCAAGTTGACAATACTCCTGCCACACTTGGGCACAATTAGCGTGTTGTTAATTGTCTAATAGTTGACCATATTCATTTTTATCTTTCCCACCAAAAGGAAAAGTTATTGTAATCGGCCAAAAAATTTGAAATGCAACTGAGACCAGAAATATCCGTTTTGAAGTCGTCTGTGCTAGTTTTTTTTAAATCTCCACAGTCAGAAAAAACTATACTAAGTAATTCGTTTCTACGGATATAAAGTTTCTTAACAAAAGCTTCACGTCCTGACAGGAGGCGAGTAAAAGTTTCCTTAACATTGGTATACTTGTGCTATTGAATATGTAACTAAGTACATTCGTTATACTTCACACTCAACTCGTATCTAAAACATTGGTTTTTCTTTCTATTGGCTATTATCGTCCTTCGTCTAGACAAGATACCGTTCTTTCACGTTATGGTATAACTTGGAAATGGTCTCCGATAACTAAGTCGAAGATACATCCTGGCCGTTCCTTCACATCGGGTCATCCTCTCCCTCAGAACAAATAGGTTTATGTCTAGTAATACACTTGGCTAAGTAATTATACACAAGCAACATCCTGGTGAGTTTCTTTTATTGTTATTCCTTCCTGACGAAGCTCTCACTATATAGACATTTGTTTTAATTATCCTGCAAAGTACTTGAAGAACGGCTCGTTACTATAACGATTTATAGTTATAAATATAGCACTGTTCTCTAAATTCGAGTGTGTGACTGCTTTTAGTGGTAACATTGAATGTTATTACATCGAACGAGGTTATGTACCTGTAACCGTAAATGTTTAGTCAAGCTTTAATGAAAATTTACTAAGCTATACCCGCACAAGTGCTCATTGTTTACAGATACTAATCTAGCTTCAATCTTTTGCTATTTTCCTGTATTATAACTTTGCATTTTCACAAAAATTGTAAGGTATTTACACAGCTGTTATATCTTTATACCTACTGTTTTGGGAACTAAACATCCGTTTATAATCTCAACTTTGACACTTACGTAATTCAACGGTTGCTATACAGAGTACTTCACGATATATGTTCATATTTGTACTTTTATGAAATAAACTGCTTATATAGGGTGGCTCATATCACCATTATATAGATTATTGATGTTAAATGGTTAATGCATGTTTATGTGTCTTACTTATTAGTATAATTATCTACGCTATAACCTCACGTGTCAACAAACGCTATCATAATCAAGAATCTATTAAATTTTTTTCTTATAATTATTTCGCCTCTCAGCCACTGGGTTATACATATTTGATTAACACTTTCTTTTGTAATTATAAGAGTTCTAGCTTACGATTTTGATATATGCTTATAGAAATAGTAGCAAACTAACCCTTTTTGTTTGCTGTGTGGAAAATTTATGCTTCATTGTTTCTGGTACTGTTAATTAAATTTAAATTGATTTGTGTGTTTGAGAAAAACGCAATGGTCTGGCTAAAATATTCTGGTTATTTATATCGGATATAAAATTACTATTCGTTTGAATTAAAACTGATACGTCAGTTTTAAAGAGAGCTCTTCCTAGAACTACGGTTTATTGTTTATTTGATTTTGATTATGTGTTGTATCTTTGACTTCTAGGTTCAACGCTGGATGTCGGACAGTGCATGATATTTTTGGGTTTTGAGTATTATATTGTATTTATTTTTTGTTATATTATAGGCATGGCTCTATCCAGAAAGGTAAGTGTGTTACTATTACAACGTTTGGTTAAATAGATGCACAAAGGATTTTCTAAATTTTGTTCACAAACCGTATAGTTATCCAAACCTACGATAACGATTGTGTTAGTATTTATTATTATTTATATACTGCTACAATTATCTATCCATATTATTGGGTTTGTACAAGGATTGTGTTATTAATTACAGTATATAGCTTTAACGGAAGGACCGATTTGGGGTATAAATTTATGTTCAAATTAAACTGAGTTGTGTTAAACTACCAGTAGTTGTTTCTTTATCACTGCGGTTTAGGTGTAAATTCCTAGCCGGACCAATTACCTTCTTGAACTCTGTCCAACCTTATTTTAACTGTATGGTACGTCTTCCTGTGTCGTATCCCTTTTCTTGGTCTAAGGGCGATATAAAAATAAATCAAGAGGTGCCCTTTTAAAACTACGTATCCAAGTGCCTAACCGACCGACTGAGCTTCCCGTCTAATCCCTATTTATTGTTACGGCACATTTTTTACTTTTGCTACGACCATAAATTTATGAATGTAACAATAAATTTGTCTAAATTTAAAAGTCTTTGAGACATAAGCGGAAAAGTGATTTCGGCATATAAGTTGTTTACGTTACGTTAACAACAAAATATTAATGAATCTCTAGACATGGGCGCCGGCAGGATTATTTTCAAGGAGGTTCATCTGAATCTACACACTATAATATTAACTAATCAAATATAATTTATAATAGTGAATCCTTGTAATTATAGGTAGGTATATAAAATTAGACATTATGTTATGTCAATTAACTTAATGTCAAATTTAAATCGCCCGGGTATATGCATATACATTTCTGGAACGCATCTTTGTTGGGAATCCCGCTTGCCGCGCGATAGGAGCGGAGTGGTGACTTTCCACCCACGAGAGCGCTGCTGTAGTACTACCGTGAAAGCATTAATTAATGTCCAGAAAAAAAAACTTTCCACTGCCTATGAAATTAAACTTTACTTCCAGTTACTTTAACATCATTCTGAAGTTGGCCAAATTAAATGACCTACATAATTTAAAATTGTTTTTAATGTTTATTAGTAAATTAATGTTGTTTACTCTAATTTATTGTACAAGATTACAAACAAATAAAGGCGATATAATAATAATAATAATTTGTAATGTTTTATTTATTATCTTACAATTTTAGATTACATTATAATAAAATTTACATTAATTTAACAGTTACAGTATAATGGATAAAAAGTTTTTCAATTTAGGAAATTGGCGTTTTAGTTCTAAATTATATGCTCTATATGGCATCCACTATTATTTAAGCAAGCATCTATTCGTCTGTTCATATTGTTAAACACATTTGGTAATTGGTCTTGAGTAATGTTTTGAATCGCAGCTGTAATTGCATTTTTTAAATAATCTACAGTATGCAGAACTGCCTTACATACCATATTTGTTAAGTGCGCAAATAAAAAGTAATCAAGTGGCGTTGAGTCGGGCGATCGTGGGGGCCATACGCCTCTACTAATAATTCTGTCGTTAGAGAACCGCTCTAAATATTCATGAGTTCGTGCTGCAGTATGAGCAGTTGCATAATCATGCTGATAATACTCTCGTGCTATTTCATCATCGTGAAGTTGATTTATACATCTTGTCGACATGGCTACATAAACACCAATTTTTATAGGATATAATAGAGCTTGTACAAATACACCAGGAGCCTCATCAGACCAAACCCTATAATTTTGTGAATTTATGTAACCTGTTAGATAAAGCCACGCTTCATCACTAAAAAATGATATATCTACCATTTCGTCATTCCTCAAATTGTTATTAAACCATTGGCAGTAAGTAGTTCATGCTTGTCTCGTAATGAGGA
The DNA here is from genome assembly GCA_036346205.1 of Vesta saturnalis. Classification (NCBI taxonomy): domain Eukaryota; kingdom Metazoa; phylum Arthropoda; class Insecta; order Coleoptera; family Lampyridae; genus Vesta; species Vesta saturnalis. The sequence goes on from JARFJB010001996.1 coordinate 1,259,241, forward strand.
GGAAGTAATGTATCCTTTACAGTTCCTTTGTTTGGACGATAATGTGTTTAAGTGTTTTTCGACACGTTCCATAACTTAAGCCTAAAATGCATAAAACAATTATTGTCTTAGTAAAAAAAATTAAAAGTTTGTACCTGTGTTGCGATAATTGGTGTAAAGATTTTTTAGGACTATGATCTTTGCGCACACGTTATCATCCACAACATTTTCACTTAAAACAAACCTACGTCCAGTTGATTTACCCTTATCAACACTGTCGAAAATGTTCAATGTTCAATAAGTCTGAGAATATGTCTGCTTAAGTTGTAATCAAATTCATTATTAGGAAAATGCTCTCTCCGTATTTGCACTCAAACAAAAGATTGTATTGTGTAGTTAATCTAGTAGCCACAAGACGAGTGAGTGAACTTCGGCAGTTAAAATTATGAAAGACGTAAGACGTTTTTGTGCAAGCTGATGTCATCGGTTTGATAAGGATGATACATGCACCTCATATTACGATATCCAGCCCAGGTATGCTATTCCTACACCGAATACGCACTGCTTTCAAATCGACCAGAACGCTCAGGGGAATATTAACCAAAACCAAACCACACAATTAAGATCAGAATTCCAAGAATTATGTATACAACCTACGATGCGAATGCGACAGAGCGTACATAGGAGAGAGCAGTAGACCACTCAAAGTGAGAACACAGGAACATAAGAACAACGTCCGCAAGGGCGAAAAAGAAAAATCTAGAATCGCCGAACATGTCTGGAATGAAGACCACCACATCCAATGGGATAACATACAGATAGTGGTAAAGGACGAGAATACAACTCGTCGGAAACTCAAAGAAGCCACATACATCGCACTAGCAGAAAATCCAATAAGCCAAGCAATTTTCATGCTTTTCCAGCATTCTGCGAGTTCCAAGCCATGACATTACATTTACATACCAATAACTATTAAATAAGTATTTAATAATCACCTAGTTGTTCCAATAAATAATTGACACTAGTACTAAAATTGTTACATTTTTTACTACAATAAAATAGTGCTGTTGCTATACAGTTACACGTGCTCTCGCTAATAGATATACAGGGTGGTCGAGACCTAGCGTTAAAAACTTTTTTGGGTGATGGAACAACATAAATGTGATTCAAATACACAATTAAAAAAATTCCATTGCACAAGCCCACTTACAGAAAAATTATTTTGGTTTTTTCCAAAAAAACTAGATTCACCCAAAAATTTAGAAATCCTGGGAGATTTTGATACATTCCTGGAACTTTAACACTACTATTGTTAGTGGCGAAGATCGGCCTATTTTCACAGTTTATGCTTTTTGAGCGTGACATTTCGGAAACGGACTCTGCTTCCGTCATCAGGCTTAGTCCTGAGAAGAACTGTTTTCGCACTTGAGTCGAATTCATATGTTATATATAATTTTTTCCCAAGCACTTGACTACTCTCAGATTCGAACTTGGTACCTTTCACTTATTAGTCTGACACCTTTACCGCTGAGTCACTGAGTAATCCAATATATATATATATATATATATATATATATATATATATATATATATATATGTGTGTGTGTATACATATATATATAAAACATTTTCGTAGTTGCGCAAAAGTTTATTGCGCATGCGCAGTAACTTCGCGCATTATTGGAATCCATATGGGTTTCATTACTACACTAGCTTGGCTTATTGAATTTCCTGCTAGTGCGATGTATGTGACTTCTTTGAGTTTTCGACGAGTTGTGTTCTCGTCCTTTGCCATTATCTGTATGTTATTCCATTGGATGCGTTGGTCTTCGTTCCAGACATGTTCGGTAATTCTTGATCTTTCTGTTTCGCCCTTGCGGACGTTGTTCTTATGTTCCTGCGTTCTCACTTTGAGTGGTCTACTGCTCTCTCCTATATATGCTCTGCCGCATTCGCATGGTAGGTTATATATACAATTCTTGGAATTCTGATCTTCATTGTATGGTTTGGTTTTGATTAGTATTCCCCTGAGCGTTCTGGTCGATTTGAAGGCAGTGCGTATCTTGTATTTGCTGCCTATCCTTCGTATTTTGTCTGAGGTACCTTGTATATATGGTATTATCGCTGTATATTTAGGTTCTTCTTTTTCGGTTATCCTTTCCCTGTTTAGGTTAGGTGTTAGATCGGGGTAGCCATTTTCTTTGAGCGATATTTTCTTTTTCTTTGTTCAGGTCCTCTTGTTTTGAGCATATTGTTTTTGCTCTATCGTACAAGCATTTTGCCACACCTAGCTTCACGTTTTTGTGGTGATTGGAGTTGTAATGTAGGTAACTACCCGTGTAGGTAGGTTTCCTGCATACACTTGGAAAGTGTTGTCATTCCTGTGTACAAGTACATCCAGGAATGGCGACTCCAATTCCATTGTGAATTTTATGGAAGGTGCGCGGCTATTTAGATGATCTAGGAATTCATCTAGCTTATGCTGGCCGTGTAGCCAAACTACGAAAGTATCGTCCACGTATCTAAGCCACATCCCTGGTTTCTCTGGGACAATACTTCAAAGTCTTCCACTCACTATGGGTGATATCAAGTTCGAATCCGAGAGTAGTCAAGTGCTTGGGAAAAAACTATATATAACATATGAATTCGACTCAAGTGCGAAAACAGTCCTTCTCAGGACTAAGCCTGATGACGGAAGCAGAGTCCGGCTCCGAAACGTCGCGCTCAAAAAGCATAAACTGTCGAAATAGGCCGATCAACTCCATTAATAGGAAACCACAGTTACAAAAACACTTATACTACAGAACTACTATTGTATCCTACATTAAATTTTAAGTAAAAATGATCAGCCTGAATCTACACAACCACTAATTAAATTGATTAGAACTGTGGGCAGGGCCCAAGCGACCTTGGTCATCGAAAGTATCAACTTTCTGATTCACTACTGCAACATCCGCGGTATCAGGTCTAATCTTAATGCTATTCACCAACATCTTGAACAATTACAACCTGATATATTGTTTCTATCTGAAACACAAGTCTCCTCTGAAAGCTCCGAGTCACCCGACTTGCAATTTCCTCAATACCATCTTCACTCTAACTTTCGATATAAAGGAGGCGTATGTGCGTACATCAAGGACAGAATTGCTTGCAAGAGGGTTTCTTCCTTAGAAAATAAAACTTTTGACGTGATTTGGTTTAAACATTCTGGTCCTAATTTTGTGAAATTCTACTGTTGCATTTATAGGTCTCCTAATGACAGCAACTTTCAGGACTTCTTCGATTACCTTAGTACGAAAGTTTACTATCTCCTGTCTCAGTTTCCATCTTGCGATATCTCATTTGTAGGCGATTTCAATGTTCATAACTCTAGTTGGCTTCAATTTTCATCTACTACAAATACCGCTGGTCATAGTGCAGAAACATTTGCTATTTCATGTGATCTCACACAAATGATTTCTGAACCCACAAGAATCCCTGATAACCCTAACCATACTCCACATCTTCTAGATCTCTTTCTTACATCAAACCCTCTTGTTTATAAAACTTCCGTTCTTTCGCCTTTAGGTCTTTCCGACCATTGTCTAATAAAAATCATTTCTACTGTACCTAATTCCACTGTTGTTCGCAAAACCGATAGAACCTTGTGGTGTTTTAAGTCAGCTCGATGGAGTGATTTACGGGATTTCTTTGCAACCTTTCCATGGCGTGAATATTGTTTTAAGTCGTCCTCTTCTTCGGACATCGCTCTTTCAGTAGCTGAAGTCATCCTCATGGGAATGGAGTTGTACATTCCGAAAAAACAGTACCGTGTAGGTCATTCACGTTCCCAACCCTGGTTCAATAAGGCTTGTTCTGGTGCAATATCTTTAAAAAATAAATGTTACATTAAATGGAAATCTAATAAATCGGTTGACAGTCATGTCGAATACGTTGGTGCTAGAAATATCTGCAAAAGTATCATCACTAAAACTAAAAAGTTGTTCGAACAACGAAAATGCAATGAACTAGCTACATCTCCTTTAGGCAGTCGTAAATTTTGGTCTTTAGCAAAAGCCATTAGTAAAAACTTTCGAACATCTTCATTTCCGCCCCTGACATCTATTGACGGATCGGTAGTTGCTGATTCTGTAGACAAAGCCAACGTTTTTGTGGATTTGTTTGCATCAAACTCGTATCTCAATGATTCTGGAACAGAATCATTGTCCTAGTCAACTCTTCTTCATACGTTATGAAACCAATTCATTTTCGGTACAAGCTCTTGGAATCGATCATCAGTAGGCTTGATCTCAATAAGGCGACTGGCCCAGACGGTATCCCAGCTATTGTCTTAAAGAAATGTTCCCCCGAACTAGTACCAGTCCTATCTAAGCTCTATACGATCTCTATGTCTTCTGGGGAATTCCCTTCATCATGGAAGTTAGAAAATGTTCAACCTATTCCCAAAAAAGGCGATAAAACCGATCCCTCAAATTACCGACCAATTGCCATCACTTCCATTTTGTCTAAAATCATGGAAAAAGCAATCAATCAGCAACTGCTCACGTTCCTTGAAACTAACAAACTCCTTAGTGACCACCAATATGGGTTTAGGCAAAATCGTTCAACAGGCGATCTTCTTTCATATGTGACCCAAGTTTGGAACGATACAGTAGAGCAGTCCGGTGAAACAGTTGTAGTCGCTTTAGATATCTCAAAGGCATTTGACCAAGTTTGGCATAAGTGTTTACTTGCCAAACTCACCTCGTTTGGGTTAAATGGTACGCTCATCAACTGGGTTTCTAGTTTCCTTGATAAAAGACGAATACGTGTCGTAGTTGATGGCTTTTTTTCAAAAGAAGTTAGCATTAACGCGGGCGTACCACAGGGATCCGTTATAGCGCCTACACTTTTTCTGCTGTACATAAACGACCTTATTTCTTCAACAACTAACCCCATCCATTGCTTTGCTGACGACAGCACTCTTCACTGTAGTTCATCTCAGTCTACTCGTAGTGATAATCCACCTTCTATGTCAAATCAAGAAATTAAAGCTGAAATGGCAAATTCAATCAACAAAGACATTCAACGTATTCTCGAATGGGGAAGCAATAATCTAGTTAAATTTAATGCTAACAAAACTCAGTGTTGCCTGATGTCCGCCAAAAAGATCGTTCATTTCCTGTTGTAAGTATGAATGGCTCAGTTCTTAAGTTTTCAGACTCTATTACTGTGTTGGGTATGACTATATCTTCAAATTCCTCATGGGTTGACCATCTTCTGTCAGCTACCAAAACAGCTGCTCGTAAAATAGGCTTTTTGTACAGATCTAAGCAGTACTTTACCTCTCGACAACTCCTTCTGCTGTATAAGGCCCAAATTCGGCCTCATCTGGAATATAATTCTCACCTTTGGGTTAGTGCTCCCCAATACGCTCTCGATATCGTTGATCGTATTCAAAAGAGAGCGATTAGGCTTATAAATGACCCGTCCTTAACTTCTCACATACAGTCCCTTGAGCATAGAAGGATGGTTTCAGTTCTTTCTTTGTATTATCGTTATTACAACGGTTATTGTGCTGGTGAATTACATTCTTTGATACCATCTCCGGCTATCTTTGCGAGAAACACCCGGTTCGCTCATTCACATCATCAGTATGCAGTACAAATCTCCACTTGTCGTACCAAACGGGCGCAATCCACATTTTTTTTCTACACGGCTTCTAAACTCTGGAATGATCTCCCTAGTTCCTGTTTTCCTCTCACTTATGATATGAGAAAATTTAAGGTAGCTGTTCATAGGCATCTATTGGCAATTCATTATCCCTCTATCCATCCTCCTAAGTGTTCCTGAGTGCTTTGGCACGATAGGCCTTATTTAGCCTGTTCAGGTCCACAATCATAAAAAAAAAATACAGTTTGTTTAGTGGGTTTGGATCATTTACTCATTGGCAGTGATCTCAAGATGCCGTTTTCAAATCGGGAATATGTGGAAATGCATAACATCTGTGCGTGATACCTTATCTTATAAGGTGGGCTATAAGAATTAACTGTAACCTTGTGTTATAGCTATAATAAAAATGTTCACTATTCAAACTGGTATAACTGCACTTAAATGGTGACGAATAAAATGAAGGATCCTGTTTCTAAAAGCTTAGATTTTGAAGCAGTTTTTATAGCATTTGCTACTGTCTAGCAATTTTTTTAGAGAAATGTGGGTGTATAAACTTTTTTTTTTAAGAAAATGATAACTTCACAGTTCTAATCGATTTAATTAGTGGTTGTGTACCATACTTGAAATTTAACGTAATATACAATAGTGGTGTTAAAGTTCGAGGAATGTATCAAAATATCCCAGAATGTATGAATTTTTGGGTAAATGTACAGTATTTTTGAAAAAAAATCAAAATATTTTTTCTTTAAGTGGGTGTCTGAAATGGACTTTTTTTAATTGTGTGCTTGAGTCACATTTATGTTGTTCTATCACCCAAAAAAATGTTTAACGCTAGGTCTAGACCACCCTGTATACACGTATATAAACCAAATTTACTTTAAATCTATATTTAAATCAGTAACATCAAATGATTTATATATGCTAATTTACTTTTTAATGTCTGTAAATACCGGCCTTGGCATTTTACAGGTAACCAACAAAATTTTACTGTTTTTTTTTTGTAATTGTATCAATACGCCTGAAACAAACACGATTTATTTATTAAAAATAAATAACTGTTTTTAAGTGTAGTTTACTTATGTTCAAGTAAATTGTAAATATATAATTAATATCACGCAGGTTTCCACATTAAGACAAAAAAGAAATCGACCTTTTACTAATACATTTAGGTAACTATTTCAAAATAAATAAAAGGTAGTCAGTCAGGTTATTACAAAATTTAAATGTTGGCATATTTTTATAGTTAACTGCTCTTTATATTTCTTCAAGATGCTTGTAACAAACAGGTACTGTTATAACGTTATGATGAATGTAAAAGAATAAATAAACTTGAGATCTACACAGAAGTAAGTTATCAAAATAAATAATCTTTTCAATTTCTCAACAACTCATCAGTCATCACTGCTATTAAAAGATACGATTGATGATATTAGAAAGGCAGTATTTCAGTTCTTACTATTATTTATTATTGTATAGGAAATAAACTGCAACAACAATTAGCGAAACATAAACTGACCTTGTTTCATAAAAAGTAATTGTATCTAATTAACGATTTATTTGGTATAATTAATAAAGTATTTGCGTGGGAAGTATCTTATGTAAGTTATTAGTACCTGCTTTATATATATCCATCTTGTTCTAAAAGCAATCTTATTTCAAAAGCATTGTTAAATTATAATAGGTTCATGTAGTTCAAGCATAGCAGACACCTGTTTGTGGTCATGGATTTGAAACACGACGACAAAGAACAAGTTCAAAGTCAATTTACTTTTTAAGACACAGAACAGGTGCTTTCACAATGTGTTTAATTTAATGTAATGAACGATTATTTTCCAAATTCAAACTCAAGTTTTTCTAAATTCAAAGGCAAATGCAAGCGTAAACGTTTAACTTTTTTTATTGGCAAATGAATACATTTTTGGTTAATGACAATACTCTTCAAAATAAATTCAAAAAGTATAAGTAATACAAGTGCATCCAAATTTCTCAACATTGGGTAAAAGACTAAGCAGGAAGATAAAGTACATTTTAAATTTTGGACAAGGAATGCTTATCCCCCTAATATTTTTGAAATTTTGAAAGCTATAAGTCGTAATAACGTTTATGGTAGTGTAGAATGATAAAAATCACAAAAATTGATACATTTAGATTATGTTATTTTGATGTTTAGTATATAATCCAAAGGACCATATTTTTCAAAATTTAATTTTAAAAATAATTACAACTTTTTGTCAATTCAAAAAAATATATTAACTTATAACAACTTTTTCACCTTGGTGACAACATCTGTTAACCTAGCAACATAGTTATTAATATTTAGAAGAACACTGAACATAGCCGCCCCCATGGAAAGTATAAAGGTTTTACATTATATAGTCAAGTTAAACAAGTAAAAATTAAAGGGCTAAATAGAAGATAAATATACAACTTCTTATAATTAAATAACATATTGAGATTGTATCAACTAAAATAATTAACGATTCTCTTAATCAGTAAATTACTAAATAATTTATCACTGTGCGAAGAGGTTATCTTCAATAGGCAGCACACAAATTTTAGTAGCGGCACGAGGCACGCTGTCCTGTTTAGTATTATTTAAAGTAACTACACGAATAATACCATCGTGTCCAGGATGAAGCGCTGTAATTCGACCCATGTGCCAATGTAACGGTAGCTGATTGTCTTCTTGTATTAATACCATCATGCCTAATTTTAAATCAATCACTTTCATTGATTTCTATTTAGATTTAATTTGCATGGTGTTCAAATATTCTGCGGACCAACGATTCCAAAAATGTTGACGCATCATTTCAATTTGTCGCCATTTTGATAATCGATTATTATTTACTTCAGTGATATTTGGTTCAGGAAATTTAATGCATGGCTAATTAAGAAATGACCTGGAGTTAAAGCTTCAAGGTCATTTGGGTCATTTCATAGGGGAGTTATGGGGCGTGAATTTAATACCGCCTCAATACTCACTAATAATCTGTATATTTCTTCAAACGTCATATGAGTATTTGCTAACATTTTCTAAAGAAGATTTTTAGCTTATTTAATTGCTGCCTCCCAAATTCCTCCAAAATGTGGAGAATGAGGTGGTATAAAATGCCATTTAATACCTAGACTGGCTGAATACTCATGTAAATTTTTATTTTCTTTATTATAAAAGACAGATTGTAACTCTATTAACTCTCTTTGTGCGCTCTTAAAATTCGTTGGATTATTACAATGTATATCAGTAACTCTACCACGCCTTACTATAAAACGTTTTAAAGCATTTATGAAAGCAGCGCTAGTTAGATCACTTACAAGCTCTATATGTACAGGCTGTCCCAAATTCGAGGGTAAGCATGGGGATCTCGCTTATTATAAGAGATAGGATATAGGTTTAAATTCGGCACTTTTGCTAAATTCGATGCCGAGTAATAATCTGAAAAGAAATTTGAGCTAACTTGAATGGATTTGGTTTTATGCTCAAGAAACTAAAAATTTCGATTTTTGTTTTTCGCGTTTGCCCACCTTATTATTAGGAATTTTCAAAATTCGATTAAACATTTATTAAGGCACCTTTTACGCACAATACTAATACGGTATTAAAAATATTATGTGACGTTTCGTTTATTCTGAACCATCATCAGGTTTATTTTTTCTTATGGTGGTTAAGATATATTTTTATGTCGTTGGATGGAGAATGTTATGCTGATTTTAGCAATATATAACACTTTATGGTTTGATCGACTGCGAACTAAAATAATGAGAAAAATACGAAGAACAAGATTCCCGCCTTCTTGGATCCAGCAAGGAATAATTACAGTAGTTCTACTTATTTCATTTGTTAAACTCGTTAGAACATCCAAAAAAATATAAAAACATTTAAACAATTTAAAAAAAAACATTAACAAACAACTCAAACAAGTATGTCTATGTAACACGGTCATAATAGCGACAACGCAAATTTATCGATAGGTAACAACAAAATAATTACACAGACAAACAAATAAAAATTATTATAATAAATGTTCGAACAAGTTTCCTCCTTCTTGAATACAGTAACGAATTCTTCTTCTACAATTGTTTACGCTTCTTTGAATGGTTCGCCTGGGAATTTGACGAAGTTCATTAACAACCCTATTCTGGAGTTCTTCTATATTTTGCGGTGGCGTCTTATAAATCATATTTTTTAAATAGCCCCAGAGGAAGTAATCTAAAGGGGTTAAATCTGGACTTCTTGCTGACCACCTAAGTGGTCCCCTATTTCCCATCCATTTATCAGGAAATTCGCCGTTAAGATATTCACTTATTATCGCAGCATTATGAGGAGGAGCTCCGTCCATTTGCCACCAGAGAGTCCATCTTTCGTTTAGCGGAACATCATCCAAAAGGTCTGATATTTCGTGTGTTAGAAATGCGAGGTAGCGTTGAGACGTTAGGATGCCTTCGTAAATAATTGGCCCAAGGAGCCTATCCTTCCAGATTCCAACCCACACATTAAAGGACCGGTGGCCTTGTCCTCGCATTTGCCTGTTAATTCGTGGATTTTCAACGGACCGGTAGTGCTCGTTATTACGATTAAACATTCCATTAGTGGAAAAATTGCACTCATCCGTCCAAATTATTTGATTGAGAAAGTTGCGATTTTCCAGCATTTTGGTATTAAGTTGGTTACAAAAATCCAACCGTCTCATATCGTCCCCAGGCCGAAGAGTTTGACTAACGTATAACTTAAATGGTTTATAACGGTGTTGCTTTAACACTCGCCAAACTGTCGTTTTTGGCGCTTCAATAGTTTGCTCTATTTCTCTGGTAGATGTTGAAGGATTTTCTTGAACCTAAGATGGATAACATAAAGTCATAACTCTCCAAAAAAAATGTCTGCTGAAATTAGCAGTGAAGTGAGTGGAAATTCTTATAATTAGTATAATACTAACAAATAGTACCTGATGTAATATTTCTTCTTCGGCATCTCTATCTAGTCTTCTGCCATATTATGCATTTCGAGGTTTCTGAAAACATCCAAATTCTCGCAAATTTTGGTCTAATTTTAAAAAATATCTCTGGTTTGGTTGCTGCCTCTCCGGATATTCCTCTAAATATCTTTGTTCTGCTCTGACACTATTTCTATTGCAGCTATAAAATATCCTTATCATGTCTCGTTTTTCTGAATTTGAAAACATTCTAAAGAAAGTTGCAAATTTTAAAGCACTAACACGAAGGATCTTGCAGTTATTACCCTTTTTACAATTAGAAAATGACATGACAAAAGCCAACTCCTGAGTTTTGTTTGATTCATGGATATCGTGATAATGTAATATTTAGTTTTTAATTTAAGAGTATTTTAGTTCGCAGTCGATCAAACCATGAATTGTTATATATTGCTAAAATCAGCATAACATTCTCCATCCAACGCCATAAAAATATGTCTTAACCCCGATAAGAAAAAATAAACCTGATGATGGTTCAGAATAAACAAAACGTCGCATAATATTTTTAATACCGTATTAGTATTGTGCGTAAAAAGTTGCCTTAATAATGTTTAATCGAATTTTGAAAATTCCTAATAATAAGGTAGCCAAACGCGAAAAACAAAAATCGAAATTTTTAGTTTTTTGAGCATAAAACCAAATCCATTCGAGTTAGCTCAAATTTCTTTTCAAATTATTACTCGGCATCGAATTTAGCAAAAGTGCCGAATTTAAACCTATATCCTATCTCTTATAATAAGCGAGATTCCCATGCTTGCCCTCGAATTTGGGACAGCCTGTACAGCTTTAGTAACTAGACAAATAAAAAGCGAAATGTATGCTTTAATTAATGTCTTTGAACGAAAGTTATATTTTAGATCAATTGGACCCGCAAAATCCACACCACTTTTTAGAAATAGGCGACATGCTTCAACTCTAACACTCGGAAGTTGGTTGATATAGTTTTTGTGGATTTGAGCGAAAGCATTGAAAACACTGGTGTATAATTTGGCGTACTAAGCTGCAACCTGATAATGGCCAGTACAAATGCTAAAATGGATTGCTGTCCTGCATCTAAATTCGATTCATGGATTTGTCGTATTAAAATTATTGTTGTAACATGTTTCGCTGGAAGTAATATAGGATGTTTAGTATCAAAAGGAAGAGGTGAATTTCTTAATCGGCCACCAACCCGTAATAAGCCGATTTTATCAAGAAATGGACTTAACACATACAGATTACTGGAAGTACCTACTTGGCCCGTTTTACGGAATGTGTTGATATCGTGAGCAAACTCACGATTTTGTGTGTAAATTTAAAATTAAATTATTTGGATAAGTTAACGCAGAAAGAGATAAGTGATCCACATCCTTCGAACGCGGATTTTTCGAATTATGGACAAAACGTATAAAATATGCAGTTACTCGTTGCAATTTAACAAATTTTGAAAATTTGGTAAAGATTCTTGAGTTACAGTTACAACAAAAACTGTAGATCTTTCGGATATACCAATAGTATTTGTCACTGGTTGGATTTGTAACAATAAATCAATGTGCATTCCTTCAATTCCGTACCACTACAAATTTGAATTTATTAGATTTATTGGAGTAACAACGCGAGATAATAAGTCTGTTGGATTATCTTTACTATTTACATGATGCCAACAAGTAATATCTGTTAACCTTTGGATTTCTTCTACTCTATTGGATACGAAAATTTTCTAGTGTTTGGATTTTCCTTCAAGCAAGAACTATAATTGAGTCTGTCCAGTAATGAAAGCTCTGAATTTGTATAAAGGGTTTTCCAATAAGAGGTGTTATTTTGAATAGCCCGCTATTTCGGTAGATGTCACTTTTGAAGCTGTCATTTATTGACATTTGACAAGTAAAAACTACGCGATTAATAAAAATGGAACGATACACACTTCAACAACGCATTGAAATTATTAAAATTCACTATAAAAATGGTGAAAATTTGGCAGAGACGGTTCGTAAAACTAAAACATTTTTGTGTCGTCGTGAAGCACCTTGTCGGACCGCAATACAGAAATTGGTGAACAAATTCGAGCTGTTGGGACAAGTTAATAATGTGAAGAATAAAACCCGTGCACGTCGCTCAAGAACAACTGAGAATATTGCTGCTGTAGCCCAAAGTTTTGAAGAAAACTCAGGTTTGTCCATTCCTCGTCGTTCTTTGGAATTGGGCATTCCACAAACGTCATTACACCGTATTTTGCATAAAGACTTGGGTCTTAAGGCTTATAAAGTTCAGTTAACACAAGAACTCAAGCCGACCGATCATCAACAACGTCGTGTTTTTGCTGATTGGGCCGTTGAAAAGCATGAAAATGATCCGAAATTCTATCGAAAAATCATCTTGACTGATGAGGCCCATTTCCACCTCGGTGGGTACGTCAACAGGCAAAATTGTCGCATCTGGGGCTCGGAAAACCCAAGAGTTATTGTTGAAAAGCCTCTCCATCCTCAACGTGTGACTGTTTGGTGCGGTTTATGGTCTGGCGGGGTCATTGGACCTTACTTTTTCGAAAATGAGGCTGGAGCAACAGTTACGGTGAATGGATTGCGCTATCGAGAGATGATTAATTATTTTTTATGGCCGGAATCTGGACAACGTTTACTTTTAACAAGACGACGCTACGTGCCACACAAGCAACGAAACCATTGATCTTTTACGGGAAAAGTTTCCGGACCGTGTTATCTCTCGAAGAGGTGATCATAATTGGCCACCGAGATCTTGTGATTTAACACCTTGCGACTTCTTCCTTTGGGGCCACGTGAAACATAAGGTCTACGCCAACAGCCCAGCGTCGATTCAAGACCTCAAAGATGGAATTCGTGAGGCTATCGATGACATAGGGCAGCCACTTTGCGATTTGGTTATGGAAAATTTCATGAAAAGGATATGGTCCTGTAAACGTGGTCGTGGTAGCCATTTGGCTGATATTGTTTTCCATTATTAACGGCATACCTTTCTTTTTATAATGAAATAAACATCCGATCAATTATCTCAAAAAATTCCATTTTTCTTTGAATATCAAAATAACACCTCTTATTGGAAGACCCTTTACATAAAGATATTTTGATTTTTTCCATTAATTTGACTAATAGCACTGCACGACATAATTCAAGGCGCGGAATAGTTAAAGATTTCAATGGAGCAACATGTGATTTAGACGAAATTAAATTTGAAGTTGATGTGTCATCAGCATAGACAGTGCGCAAGTACACACATGAACCATACGCAACCTGAGAGGCATCACAAAAGCCATGTAATTCATATATACAACCTTCTCCATAGTTATTGATTAGTTTTTTTTTTTTGTATTTTTAACTCCTTTAGTAAATAGAGCTGCGGTGCAAATTCACTACATTTAATCGTAATATCTTTGGGAAGTGCAACATCCCAATTTAAATTTAACGCCCAAATTTTCTGTAAGATGATCTTTACATTAACAATTACGGAATTTAATAACCCCAGAGGGTCAAATAATTGACCAATTGTTGAAAGAACAACACGTTTTGTTATAACTTTCGTTTCAGAAGTTTTAATAGTGTATCCTAATGTATCATTATTCCCATTCCAAATTAATCCTAATAATTTAGCTTCAGATTCTTTATTTAAAATTACTTGATTATTATTATTTTCATTTATATTTGATAATAATTTGCTATCATTAGATGCCCATTTTCGTAATTCAAAACCACCCTTACCTCATGCGTTGATTAATTGCCTCCGTAATCCGATTGCTTCTATAAAGTTATTTGAACCTGATAAAAGGTCGTCGACATAAAATGTTTTAAAATTGCATCACTTGCTAGAGGAATTTCGTTTTGTTCATCGAACGTTAATTGTTGCAAACTACGAATTGCTAAAAGTACAGCGGAAGCTGTGCCATAAATAACAGTATTGAGAGTGAAAGTTTTGATTGGTTACGATTGATTGTTTCTCCAAAAAATTCTTTGAAATGAACGATCCTCACTAGCAATTAAAACATCCTTTACATTTTTGCCGAATCAGCAGAGAATGCGTATTTAAACATTCGAAAACGTATTAAAATGGAAATTAAATTATCTTGAATTGTCGGACCTACCAAAAGTGTATCATTTAAACTTATTCCAGTACTAGTTTTCATGGAACCATCAAAAACAACGCGTAATCTTGTAGTAATATTAGATTCTTTTAGGACTGCATGACGTGCTAAATAAAAACTCGCTTCTTCAGCGATATTGAGATCGGTAAGTGCAACTTCAGACATATGACCCAATTATAGATATTCTTTCATGAAATTTGAATATTCAATATAAACAGTGGGATTTTTTATTAATTTTCTTTTTAATTGATAGAAACGTATCAAAGTTTGATCATGTGAATTGCCCAAGATAGGTGCTTCGTTTTTGAAAGGTAATTTAACAATCAATCGACCGGAAGTATCACCTGGGTGAGTGTCAACAAATGACTTTTCACATGACGGGTGATCTGATTTAAATATATCATAACTTGCACCATCATCGATTTCCCAAAACGTCTGAGATGGTTATCAATTGATTTTACCGATAAATGAGAAAGATTATTTTCACATTGAACTTGGTTGTGCGAAATAGTTCCGATGATAACCCAACCTAATTTGGTTTCATATAAATAAGGTGTATTATCATTTATTTTAAGTGGACTTGGAAGCATAATTTCCCAAAATAATTGCACCTCAATTAATAAATCTATTTGAGACCTCTTATTAAACAATGGATCAGCTAATTGTATATTTTGAGGAATATTCACTAAATTAATTCAAACCTCACTAAAGGCAGATTTGCAGTTATCGTATTTAAAACTAAACAAGTTGTAGAAAAATTACTAGTATATGATTTTTGGTGAACGTCAACGATGTTATTTACCTGCGATAATATTGTATTAATGCCTGTGATTGACATGGAAATATTTTGATGCTTTAATCCGAGCTTTTTACAAACAGCTAATGTTATTATTCATAGTCTACTAATCCATCTGTAGCTCGATTGGACAAATGTTTTGAGGTTTAATATATAATTCGAAGGACCATATTTTTCAAAATTTAATTTTAAAAATAATAACTTTTTGTCAATTCAAAAAAATATATTAACTTATAACAACTTTTTTCCCTTGGTGACATCTCTTAACCTAACAACATACTTAATAATATTTAGTGAGAACACTGAACATGTGTATAGTAGGGCCGGGGAGAGGTGTTTCATGGCGGA
The DNA here is from genome assembly GCA_036346205.1 of Vesta saturnalis. Lineage (NCBI taxonomy): Eukaryota > Metazoa > Arthropoda > Insecta > Coleoptera > Lampyridae > Vesta > Vesta saturnalis. Next base: position 1,275,091 of record JARFJB010001996.1, read on the forward strand.
CTCGTGAATGGGGGTATAATTATTACTGTGAAATGCATCTGTTTCCCTTTACCTTAGTGCGAAGTTCCCACTTAAAGAAAGACAGGTTATATAATATACGTCTGCTATATATTTTAAATGCAGGACTTAAAACGTATGTCGATTCTAAAGTCAAAGCGCATGACGCTGTCAGATGCCTTCTTGACTATTTAACCTCAAATTATTCTTCGTATTTCGTTTCGTATAATTTCATCGTGTTTTGTAGTTATAATAATTTATCTTTCGCTTCGTAATTTATTAGTTTCCATTGCATTTGTAAACAACAGTTTTTTTCAAAACCATTATTATTAATATTCACTATTACGAGGTAAGTTTATAATGCAAAATGTATTTCCAATTGATTGAATGAATTTATTTATTTTGCAGCAAATAATGAAATTATTGTTGAAATGGAGTTAATCACTGTTTAATTTTAGGCTCACATATTACTATCGAAAAACTCCAAACTGAACTTAAAGAAGATAAAATAAAACGAGTTTGAAACAATTGTTACACAAAATTGGTTTTGAATTCAAAGTTGACGATGGAAGAAGGCGTTTAATGGAGCATGTTTCAAATTTCTGGTGCTCGAACAACATTTTTGCGAAAATATTTTGCTAATAAAAGTTGTGAAATTAGTTACGATCCTGTTTTTTTGGATGAGACGTGGATTTTTAGTCGAGGAAGCGGCATGATAATGATTTGAAAAGCACAAAAAACAAACCGTTAGGAGAAGGGAAACGGTAATTAAAATAGTCCGATTTGTTAAAAATATTTTTAATCGAATAAATTTTAGTTTTATCGTACTGAGTGCCGGCAACAAGTTTGGTTTTATACCTAATTCATCATTGGTATTTTCCAGTAAAAGTAAGACAGCAGACAACCACGATAATATGAACGCTGATTTATTTCAAAAATGGTTTCAAGAACAGCTTTTAGCAAATTTAGAAAAACCAAGTTTAATAATACTTGACAATGCCAGTTATCATTCTACATTAGTAGAAAAATTACCTTCAAGTAGTTGGAAGAAAGATCTTCAATTTTTAAGAAAACACAACAGTCCTCATTCGAATGATATGCTGAAAGTAGAATTATTACAAATTGCCAAGGATGTACAAGTTCCAAAAATATATGCAATTGATGAAATCGCTCATCAATGGGGACATCGAATTTTACGTTTACCTCCGTATCACTGCCAATTCAACCCTATCGAGTTAATATGAACAAATCGTATACAGTATTACAACAAAAACGTTGGAAGACAGGGCTTCAGGGACGAGAATTTATTATCGCTATGGAAGGATTCATTAAACCAAGTAACTGGAGAACTGTGGTAAAAGTGTATTTTACATGATGAAAAGGAAATAAGTCAGTGGTGGGACGTTCAAAAAAGAGCTGAGGAATTGGTAAAACCTCTAGTAATCAATGTCGGAGAGTACAGTGAAGATTATGTCCAATATTTGAATTTAAAGCAAAAATTAGAATCTTAGTTACTTTATAACATTGTAAAGAATTATTATATTTAACATATACCTCTATAGCTGTACTTAGGTTTACATTCGTTATATATATATATATATATATATATATATATATATATATATATATTGACAAACTGTAAACTGATTCATTTTTAACATCCAATACAGTGTATTTATTTATGACAAAATCAGTTATTTATAAGTGGCTTCGATAACCAAATTACAGTCTTGACTCTTTTGACGCAGTGAGATCTGTCGGCTAAAAACGATCCTCCCCAATTAACCAAACTTTTCGCACTTCATTCGGGCACTGCCTACTGTTAGCTAATTCGTTTCTTATTGAACATTATTGATTTAATTAATTTGTAAAACAGATCCAAAACGAAATTTTGTTGACCCGGTCTCAGTTCTGATAATCGTTTACAGTTGTACAATATATTTTTATCATATGACTACCCACACTCGGTGGACGTCACATGCCAGAATAAGTGCGAACAGACTTTAAACGAAATTCGACTTTATTTATACGAGTGGATGGGGATTTTTAAGACCTTTAAATTGACGATGTTTTGTTGGTATTCAAAATTACTAATTATATGAACCAATAACGACATACGTTTTTAAAATCTTAAACCAAGCTTTACTAAAAGATGAGTCATAAGACACCTCTCGCCGGTCCGACTATATTAACCTTTTTCGTTTGTTAATTTTTCAGATGGTACTTTAAGAAGAAAATTGATAAACTATGTAAAATTGCGGTACCAACAGTTGCTCTGACAATTTAAAGAATTGCAGATAATCAGGATTAATTTTTTTACTTCAATTCAGCGTCGAATCTGTTTTCTTCATTTCTAAAGGCATACACCAATATCTATGAACATATTTAAAAAAATGCTGTTTAATAATGTCTCCAAAACTTAATGTAGATATTTAAATGTCTATGTAAAAGTTGCGATACCCACGTTGACCTACTAACCATTTTGAGTAACTTGTAAAAATTCATGAGCTACGCTATATTTGACAGAAAATTGCAAAAAACGTAATACGTCGTATACCTAATGTATGTTTGTCCTCGATAATTTAATGGAGATTTAATCCACGATTGTCCGTTTATAACGATAAGAGTTTGAGTGCCAGTTTGTCAATTATGTCACTATCTGAGATGTGATTAATGATTACAATACTTAGCTTATTGGGTTTTTAAATGGTGTATTTTTGTATTTATGTTTGTACAAATCTAAACGTTTCGATAACGCTTCCATTTATCGTCCTCAGTTTATAAATGATAGACTTGGAATTAAATGACATATCTTCAATATATTTCAAAATTACAAAAAATTAAAGTAAAGTTGTGTTTGTAACCATTACAATGGTTAAAAAATTGTCTGCACGTTGCTCATCTCTACCCTTAAAAGCACCCAGTTAATTGTACATACGTTTCAAAATAAGTAAAATTGACAATACAATCTCATTCTTCAATTATCATATATTTTCCTTAGTTAATTATCATGCACCTCTGAAAACAGCATAGTGCCGAGCTAAGGTTATACCGTGGATTACACCAAATATTAAATAAAAGCAGAAACGTTTAATAGCTGCAATAAATCTAAAACACAGAAAAAATCAAAATATTATTAGGTACACTGGGGCAAGTGGAAACCATGGTTTTTAAAATTATTTTAAAGCACTCTGTGAGTGCCGCCTGTTGAAGAATAGCGTAAGCAAGAATGTTTTATGTGAAAAATATTGTCAGAATGGAAATTTCTTCCGCTACGTTTAAGTATTGGCACCATTTTCATTATGTCGGTTTGTAAAGCAAGCTTTGAATTGTACACGTGCATTTCAGATTCCCATTAATTGTAAAAAAAAATAAATCCACATGATTTTAGTGGTAAGTAATTATTCGGCATGTATTATTATACGGTTTTTATAAAATTTGTTACTTTTTATAAAACTAATTAAAGAATTCGATAGGTTCCACTTACCCCAGGGTTTTGACATAGTTGGGATAAGCGGGATTCACAGCAAAGGGGTAAGTGGTATATATGTGGCATATGTTTTCGTCTAGTACTTTTCGTTTATTTTTATACTTTCTTGCAGATTACAATGGTTCGAAATTACAATCGTAAAAAGCCTCTTGCATAGTATACTAACGAGAAATTAAACACTGTGGAAGCTGTAAGAAGAAAACAAATAACACTTTATCGAGCTTCTAACCATTATTGCATACCCAAACCTACTTTATATAAAAGAGTTCATGGAATAAGAACTGTTAAAAGCGATACTATGGGAAGGCCCACTGCTATACTGCGGGAAAGTGAGGTCAAAATTGCAGCTATCGTTAAAACCATGGAAAAGTGGGGTTTTGGCTTATCAAAAAAGGAACTTCTATTGGCCATTGGACGATACATAAAGGAAAATAACCTAAACGCTCCTTCTAAGGATTCAATACCTGATGATGACTACATTGCCAACTTCAAACGTCGATATGACCTCTCTCAGAAAAAGCTGCAACCTGTTCAAGTTGCTCAAAAACGAAGTGTAGATCCATTTGGGGTATCTGATTACTTTAGTCTGCTGAAACAGTCTACTTGAAATGTTCCACCAGAACAAATCTATAGTATTGATCAGACAAGCTTCTGTCTTGATCCGAATAGAGTGAAAGCAGTTGGTGAAAAGGGAAGACCACCATATAATGGTAAAGCAATGGATGGGGAGCGACCCACTGAATGTCATTCCGAATCACTCTCATTTAAGATGGACATTCGTCACATGTCACAATTAACTTAATAGAATTAGCAATGCAAGAGAATATAGTTACCCTGAAACTACCCCTCATATATATATATATATATATATATATATATATATATATATATATATATATATATATATACAGAGTGAGTTTTAAGTATGGAACGCCTCAATTATCTCGGAAACGATGCACGTTTTTTATGGTTTTTGGTGGGCAAGGGTCTTGTAATACGGCCGATATTATGGTGTAATTTACATTGTTGTCAGACCTTTCCTTTTTCCGGAATAATAACGAACTTTGTTATTTCAAATGGATCACCCTCTATATTTTTTGCTTTTTGAAATCCTTAAGAAATACTGATTATTTTTCATCTAATGTTCCCTATACCTAAATGCTATAATTTCTGAGTTATAGCTACATGTACGTTATCTCCGCCGAAGTTAAAATAATAAATTTAGATGGCTATGACGGTTACAATAACAACTTTGACGTTTCAATATTATCTCCGCCGAAGTTAAAATAATACATTTAGGTGGCTATGACAGCTACAATAACAACTTTGACGTTTTAATAAATTATTATTGTTGCAGTTTATTGAAAGTCACAATGGATCGTTTATCTGAGAAAGAAAGAATTGAGATTTTAATGATATTAGGATATGGTGATAAACGTAGAAGTCAACAAGAAACGTGTAATATCTTTAATAGTTTATATCCTAACCGAAATCCAATAACAAGATCTACTGTCAGTAAATTAGTAAAAAAGTTTAACGAAACTGGTTCAGTAAAAGATTTATCCAAATCAGGGCGCAGAAAAACTGCATCAACTGAAAACAAATCTTTAGATGTTTGTGTCCTGTTAGCAGACGATCCACACTTGAGTACTAGACAAATATCCAGGGAACTTGATATTTCGCAAACATCCGTAATGAAAATTTTACATGGTAATAAATTCCATCCATACAAAGTAACATTGGTTCAAGAGTTGTCAGATGACGATTTTGATAGACATGTAGAATTTGCAGACCTAATGATGGAAAAATGTTACAATCAAACGATCCAAATTTTTTAAGTAATGTTATGTTTTGCGATGAGGCCACTTTTTGTATTAATGGAAACGTAAATCGGCATAATTGTAGATACTGGTCACGTAACAATCCTCATTGGATGCGTGAATCCCACACCCAATATCCCGATAAACTGAATGTATGGGCTGGAATAATAGGCGACAAAATAATTGGTCCCTTTTTCATTGAGGGTAACTTAAATGGTCAGGCGTATTTAGATTTATTGGAAAATAGTATTATACCTAAGTTGGCTCGGTTATTTCCAAATCCAAGTAAGTATTTTCAATTACATTTAAAAAAAACTTCATTATTAGAAATTTTCAGACAATAACAATATCCCAAACGACAATATTTGGCTACAACAAGATGGTGCCCCACCTCACTATGCGCGTGTGCTGAGGCAATACCAATGAATCTTTAGACTATTCTGTGGGGTCACTTAAAAACATCGTTCATAAAACAAAACCTGCCAATATTCAGGAATTAAAAGATAGGATTACCACAGAGATAAGAAGAATTGAGTAGTCAGGGATGTTGCAAAATGTATTGAAAAATTTTAAAAATCGCATGGCTTGTATTGAAGTAAATGGACAACATTTTGAGCATTTGCTGTAATCGCCTTTACTGTAGTATTCAAATTAAACGAGTTTTTTAATCATAGCCTATAAATGTATTATTTTAACTTCGGCGGAGATAACATAAATGTAGCTATAACTCCGAAATTATGGCATTTAGGTATAGGGAACATTAGATGAAAAATAATCAGTATTTCTTAAGGATTTTAAAAAGCAAAAAATATACAGGGTGAAATAACTAAGTTCGTTATTATTCCCGAAAAAGGAAAGGTCTGACAACAATGTAAATTACACCATAATATCGGCCGTATCACAAGACCCTTCCCACCAAAATCCATAAAAAACGTGCAAATCGTTTCCGAGATAATTGAAGCGTTCCATACTTAAAACTCACTCTGTGTGTATATATATATATATATATATATATATATATATATATATATATATATATATATATATATATATCGTTCTATCAGACAGTTTGAAAAATTAAGGAAACACAAAGCACAATTATTATCGTCACTCACTTTTTTATTACGATGCCGAGACCAAAAAATTATCCCAAAGTTTATCTATATTAAAAGAAATTTTAATAACAAACAAGCTAATAACATTTACAGAAGAACTGAAAATGCTTTTCTGTGTAATCAAATTCATATTACTAGGAAGTTATTGCATAACACCGATAAAAATATTTTATATTTACATTTAGAAATTTCATCTAGGTATATTGAATAAAGAAAATTGGGATAAAATTGATTCTATAACGTTTAAATCTATGGAATAAATTTTGACATCTCATGCAAACGTCAAAAAGAAAGATTTAATAAATTATACAAACAACAAAATAATAGACCATCTATTGATGATAAAAAAGAGTTATAAACCTTTCTGATAATGTTGTTTCAGATTATGCTATTGAAGCGCTTTCTAAAGGAGGAAATTTTGCGATAACACCACCTTTTGAAGATATAATTTCCAATATCGAAAACTCCATTAAATCATTACCTTTTGGTGGTGCTAATGAAGTTAGATATAACACCGTTAACATATTACGCAAAACAAAACCTTCAAAGACCAATTTATCCTTTCGTCAACGACGTGCTTTACTTGATCTTAAACGCAATAAAAGTATAATAATATTAAAATTAGATAAAGAAAATGCAACTGTTATATTAAATATGAACGATTATAACGTTAAAATAGAACAGTTGTTGGAACCAGAGACTTATCGTGAAATACCAAAAGATCCAACAATAAAGCTTCTTTTAAAAATTAAGGAACCGATGAAATTACCATCTATTCCTGAAGAAATAGAAAAGAAACTAACTAACTCCGAAACTATTTCACCAAAACTATATGGTTTACCAAAAATTCATAAACCTAATATTCCTTTAAGGCCTATTGTTAGTGCAATTGGTTCTCCTACATATAGCCTTGCAAAACATCTTACATTTTTATTACAACCTCATATAGGAAAAACACCCCATTATATTAAAAATTCTGCCGACTTTGTGGAAAAAATGCATAGTTTCAAAATTGAAGAGGGTGATATAATGGTTAGTTTTGATGTTGTTTCACTTTTTACAAAAGTGTCTCTAAAAGAAACTATTGAATACATTGATCATCTTTTTCCAAAGGACATAACCATTATTTTTCAGCACTGTCTTACTACAACTTATTTTCAGTGGAATAGTAAATTTTATGAACAGATTGATGGTGTAGCAATGGGTAGTCCCCTTAGTCCTGTTATAGCTAATTTTTACATGGAAAAATTTGAAACATTAGTGTTACAAAATACACCTAAAAAACCTTCAGTTTAGTATAGATATGTCAATGACACATTTGTTATTTGGAGACATGGAGAAGAGGCACTGCATGAATTTTTAGTTTTTATAAATGGTATACATCCTAGTATTCAGTTTACCATGTAAAAAGAAACTAATGGAGGTTTACCATTTCTTGACATATTAATATCTAAAAATAATAATTCAGTATCTTTTAAGGTTTACAGAAAGCCGACACACACTGATAGATAGCTTCATAAAATATTCAACCACCATGCACGTTAAAAAATTGGTGTAATTAAATCTTTAGTAGATCGAGCAAAACGAATTTGTGACCCTGAATTTTTGAAGGACTTACAGATATTAATAATGTTATTACACCTTCTAGACGTAACCTTAAAGAAAAACCAGTTCTTAATGCTTTTCTTCCTTTTACACCTAATGTTACAAATAGAATTGAAAAAATCCTAATTAAATATAGCATTAGGACTATTTTTAAACCTACAAGAAAAATTAAAGAACATTTAAGATTACTTAAAGATGTGTCAAACCCTTAATCATCTTCCGGAGTGGATAAGTTATCTTGTTCATGTGGAAAAGTATACATCGAAACCACAAATATTGTCAAGACAAACTCATTAATTATTATGTTCGTTTACAACGTGAAGCTATTGAAATATATAAACACCCTAATAATTTTAATAGACAAGAAGAAAATCTCCGTTTAAATGGGTTTTGGCATCTTATAATTAAAAAAAGGCATAATGATACGTCTTAATTTTGATTTTAATTTTGACTTTTGGTATGTTTAGGTTTTCTGCTAGACCTTGAAGCAAATGCTTTACCAATTATATGTTAAATTATCACAGCACTATAATTTAACATAAGTAGTTGAAATTAAGATTAAAATTAAAACAAAATTACAAAAACCGTTCTGCATTATGCTTTTCATTGTTAATAACACTTATTGATGAAGATATCTCTTTGTTAGATTTAACTGGATTATGTTATTTGATGTCATGTTTATATTTGTGAATGCTTCTATCATTTTGAAATTGAAGTTTTTCACAACTTTACACTTACATCATAATTTTGTTAAATGTGTTTTTTGGCTGACATTTTTCATTGTTAGCTTTAGCCGTTACAGAGTGTTCTGATTTGTCATCTTTAAGACAGTTTAGCAATATTTAATTTTTAATGACCTAGTTATTCCTTACTAAAATTTAATTCTATAGTTGTCTTTATACGTTTCTCAAACTGTAATGTTGATAGCAGGCTGATTTTAATTTTTCAACTTTGACAAAATTGTTTACAACATCTTTAACAATTTTAACAGATATTACTATTGACGAAAATAACTGTTAAGTGTTATCGAAACGTTTAGATTGTATAATTTAAAATACACCATTAAAAAACTCAAAAAAAGATAAGTATTTTGTTATTGTATAATGGTTTACTTGTTTATTCCATATTTAAAAACAAGTTGGCGGCCGAGTATTTAACAATTAGTTTCAGGAAGAAGCAAACCCGGTTTTAAAGCGAACATATCTAGGTACATGTAAATATTTTTTGGTTGATAAGGCAAATCGATAATTTTATGAAGCTGGCCCACTTTAATCTACGACTGAGCATAAGGAACAAAATCTTCTAGTTATTACCCAAACTGTTAAGTAGCTAAAATTTGTAGCCATGGGTGTAGAAGTATACTTATGGGGCCTAAGGATTGTACGCCTTAAACTTAAATTATTGAATTTCTCGGTTCCACTTCCCCCGGTGATATTTTACAACGGCTGCAATAAAAAATTAAAAAAATGTGTTCCGAAAGCGTATACTAGCATCTACAATGCAAGCAACTATAGAGCAACAAAACCTAATTGAAGTTTATAGTATAGTCGCATAAATGATAAGCTTTCGCTTTTAGCCTGGTCACTAAGAGATAAAGGTTACTAAAATTTTATATAATTTTAAATCAAAAGCTTTCGGCACCGATGACTTAAACATAGTACTTATTTTACAGCTGCTGCTACATACATAAATATACACGGTGACCCAACGAAAATTTGTACCCCCGTAAAACTCTAGGCAAAGTAAAATGTCTTGACAAATATCCTAATACACGTTGATTTTTATATCAAGAGGAGCCAATTTTTAGACAAAAATAATTTTTGTCATCCCTCGTCCTAATTTAGAGGAGGTCGCTACCCTCGGCACAGGGTTAACGTTGCAAAAATGATTTTTGCATAAAAATGGATCCCCCTTGATAGAAAAATCGACGAGTTTTTGATTTTTTTGTCAAAACGTTTATTTTGCCGAGTTTCACCGGGGGAGAAACTTTCGCGGGACACCGTGTATTAGGCTTATAATTATTCCCATTACGAGTGGAAACATGCGAAAGTTATTCCCTTGGCAAAAATTAACTCTCTCCGACTGATCTCAGAAGTATTACTGTTTTACTAGTCTTACCAAAAGTTTTGGAGAAACTAATGAAATTTCTTCTTGTTAAAAGATTTCTTGGCAAATATAAGATTTTACCTGGAACTCAATCAGTATTTCGAAACGATTACAGCTGTATTATGACCGATGTAACCTTATAAGCTCTATGGATCAAAACAAAATATCAATATTAATTCTGTTATATTACTCTAAACCACAAGAACATATTTTCCAACCACTGCTCTACCTCACAGTTTTAGACATTCAATTTTGTAAAACTTTTTTATATGCTGACGATACTCAGTTGCTATGTTCATTTTTTCCTAGTCTGATGACAACAACGAATGCAATTCTAACGGTACGTTAGAACGTTTACTTTCCACTTCTAGCGATCACGGGCTTCACATAAACTTTAAAAATCCATAAACCCATGAACCCGAATGGACTAATGCAGTAAATGAAATACAAGTTACCTTGGGTAGCGCTAAGAGGGAGGACATTAATCATAAGTTTTTTAATTTTTCAAACACCAGATAACAACAAATTGTGTTTTAATTGAAAATAATTCTAAAATATTTTGGTACTACATTACGTTTACAAGGTTATGTACAGGCTGATCCTTTTAAATGGTACCAACATTGTGATTTCTGAAACCGTAAGAGATACGAGATAGGTTAAATGACGAAAAAGTTGTAGTTTTAGGGAACCAATCCACTTGTATCAAAACATGCTTTAAATGTTTTTCAGTTTAAGAGTTATTTAAAAAGTTCAATTTTCGATTTTTGCCAGTAATAAGTTAATTTTTGAAAATATCAAAAAATGATAGAGGAAAATTTTATCAACTTTTTTTTTCAAATACGGGCCTGTATTTTTTATTAATTCTTTTACAGAATTTGTAAACCCTAACTATGTAGCACAACTCACCAATTGACGTTTTGTTTAACCAATAACCATCATCAATAAAAGTTATGAGAAAATGTTATTTTAAATTTGTAGAAACAACTGAATTATACACTACTATCAATTATATACAATTATATCAAATGTTCAAATTGACGTCCATTGTTTTTAATGATCAGCCTACATCTACTTCAATAACATTTATAACAATTATTTATAATTTCTGGAGAAATACTTTCACACACTTGTTTAATTTTTTCTTTTAAGTGGTCGAGATCTCGCGTAGAAGTTGAAAAGACTGTCTATTATGAAATCCCAGATAAAAACATCCAGAATGGTTAGATCTGGTGAACGGGGTAGCCACGAAATTTGCCGATTATTTCCGATCCACTTATTTGGGAAAAAAATTGTTTAAGTAATCCCTAACAATACGGCGTTATGCGGAGGAGCCACATCTTGCTGATATTACATCATAGTTAAACGAGTACTCAAAAGCGTTTCATCTAGATAATCCTGAAATGTTGTTTCTAAAAATATTTGCTCCTGTGATTGGAGTTGTGGCATATTCAAGAGTATTAAAATATGTTTCATCCTACATACCTAAATAACCCATAATACAACATTTTAGTACTATTTTGGTTTTACTAAAAGTGTTTGTAAATTAATCAGAATGTGTCGGGTAGCTATTCTTACTCATTTCAATGAACTGTATGCGGGATACGCTTTGCAAAGGCATATTCGCATATTATTAATTCAAATACGGATACTACTAGAAACTAATAGTCGTAATATTTAAACCAAAATACAGCAAATTAAGATAATTACATTGCAAATAGTGTAGTTTGTAATCAAACCATTTTTTATTGACATTTAATAGTATATTATGAAATTAGTTTATAATGCAAGGGATTATGGCAGGGGTTTCCATTATTGCTTGAGTGGAGCAAAAAAATATCATTTCACAGGAGTTCATGAACGGTCTTATTATAGTTGCCATAGTTTTGCATTTTAAGTGTCGTTTGTTTTTTGTAAATAAACCAATTTTGCAGAAATGGATTCAGACGTGGATGAAGAAATCCGTAAAATGGCAGAAGAAGCTGATTTGAGTCTTATACCTAAAAAGCCCCAAATCATTTATAAGAAAGAGTTCGACAGATTTATTGAGTGGATGCGCAAGAATAATACGGAAACTGTTACAGAGAAGGTTTTGCTTGCGTATTTCCTTGATCTGGTAAGTTCATTACATCATTTATTAAAGGTAATCATTCTTTGTATTTATTTTATTAGTCGAAAAACTACAAATCGTCTTCATTATGGTGCATGTACTCCAAATTAAAATGTATGTTACGTTTCAAAAAGGATGTGGACATCAGCAAGTTTTCAAAACTTTCGGCATTCTTGAAAAATTGTTCTGTTGGGTACATACCAGACAAGTCATTAGTGTTTTCAAAAGAGCACTTACTTAATTTTTTTCTTGAAGCACCCAACGAATATTACTTATGATGGTAAATTTTTACTTTTAAGATTATTCTTAATAAAAATGATTCCATTTTAGGTAGTTGCAATATTTAGTGTGTTTGGCGGTTGCAGACGCATAGAATTTTACGGGGTGGCCAACTGAGAATGCGAGTTACAGTATCTGGGAAACTATCCATCGTAGAGTCTTGCGCAAAAAAAAGTTAGTACTAAAACGGCCAATACAAAAACCTGGAAAATATATTCATGTTTTTGAAATGGCCGCTAGGGGGCGTAACTGCAATCTTGAATCTAAAAAGAGATGTTTCTGTGAATTCTGCTATGTTAACCTAATAAAAAAATAACTGATCTTTGAAGTCGAGGATAATCTGAACTTTTTTTGTTTGGCACTTTTTGACGTATCTTTAAAAATAAAGTGGTGGGGGGTATTCAAAGGTTTCCTTAAATCACCCCCCGTATCTTCGAAACGGCTAATCCGATTTTAACAAACTTGGGCGCGTTGAAAATAGCTTTTCTTAGAATACAAATGTTAAAACACTTGAAGTTTTGTTAGTTTCACATGTCGTCGCTAGAGAGCTTTGCTCGACATTCCGACAGAAACGATTAATTTTCGCAAAAAAATTAAATCCATTGGTATGACTTTTTTTCATAAACAAGTAGCTAAATGATGCCTAAACAAGCTCGCGAAAACCGCATCTTGATATCTTGTTCCTAACCTAAAATATCGGCCAAAGAAAACTTTATACGAAAATCCCTTACATTTTTTTTTTTAACTATATTTTTCTGGAATTGTTTCTATTATGTAAGTTGTGACCCTGAAAAGGACCGATTTAAAGGAGGAAGGTTTTTAATCCCCTCGTAAATGCTCGAAATGCTGACCACCGCGCTCTATGCATTGCTGAAGCCTCTCATAACTAGACAAAACTGTAGCTTCAATTTCGGCTTTGAATAGGTTACCTAGAAATTGCGATTTTAAATGTTTGTAAATTTATTCACCAGAATAAAATCACCCTTTTTGAAATTATTATGCCAAGTAAGCAATGCTGAAAGTTATAGGAAAGGCCTATTTTTTGTTTGTTTAAATGCATATTCACTATGGTTATATACGAAAATACAATTAATAGAAGCAGGCAATGGAAACAGATACCTAAACAAAACATACATAATCCTCAAATCGTCAATAGTTGTCAATACTTTCGCGTTACTTTGAGCAATTTTTGTGCTTTCAAAATGCGTTTTACGAATAATGAAGCTGTTGATATGTTGAATGTCTTCAGAATGCCGCAGTAGCTAAAAGAGTTTACGCGGCTCGATATCCAAATCGGCGTCCTTGCGATGTAAGAGTTTTTCCCCGATTAGTGGCGAACTTACGAGCCAATGGTAGTTTTCGGCCTACGTTTCAACGGCAAAGAATTGGAAGAACACAAGAAAATATTAACCGTGTACTGGGCTATATTGAAGGAAATCCTCATATTAGCACAAGATCATTATCCACTTGAGTTGGGCATATCACGGACAACGGTTCAAAATATTTTGAAGGACCATAGGTAAGTTCTAATGGCCATCAAAATATATAGGTATTCGTTTAAACTTTTTTTAATTACTTTAAGAATCCACCCATATCATGTCGTTTTGCATCAGGCCTTGAAAGAGGAAGATTTTGATCGAAGGTTAGACTATTGCCATTGGATGTTAGGCATGATACACGAAAATAGAGAATTTTTATTTCAAATTCATTGGACCGATGAAACCACCTTCAGTAGTGATGGGAGAGTCAATCTGTACAATATGCATTATTGGTCTACAGAAAATCTCCATTGATTGCGTGAAGTTCAGCGCCAAAGACGTTGGAGTTTAAATGTATGGTGTGGCCATACTGGGAGGCAGAATTATTGGGCCATATTTTTTCGAGCAACCCCTAAATGGCAATGTATTTCTTGACTTTTTGGCCAATCAATTACCGTTGTTGTTGGAAGATGTGCCTCTGGAAACAAGGCAAAAATTGTTTTTGCAGTTGGATGGTTGCCCAGTACATTTTGCTATTAATGTGCGAGAGCATATTAATGCAGTATTTCAACAGCGGTGGATTGCCCTCCGCAATCGCCAGACTTAACTTGCCTGGATTTTTATTTATAGGGGCGCTTAAATGATATCGTGTTTTGGACTCAACCTAATACTAGAAAAGATATAAAAAACCGGATTCGTAACGCAATACGTAACATACCGAGAGCCGAAATTGAAGCTGCAGTTTTGTCTAGTCATGAGAGGCTTCAGCAATGCATAGAGCGCGGTGGTCAGCATGTCGAGCATTTAAGGGGGCATTAAAAACCTTCCTCCTTTAAATCGGTCCTTTTTAGTGCCAGAACTTACATAATAGAACCAATTCCAGAAAAATATAGTTAGAAAAAATATAAAAATTTAAGGGATTTTCGTATAAAGTTTTCTTTGGTCGATATTTTAGGTTAGGAACAAGATATCAAGATGCGGTTTTCGCGAGCTTGTTTAGGTATCATTTAGCTACTTGTTCGTGAAAAAAAGTCATACCAATGCATTTAATTTTTTTGCGAAAATTAACCGTTTCTGTCGGAATGTCGAACAAAGCCCTCTAGCGACGACATGTGAAACTAATAAAACTTCAATTATTTTAACATTTGTAGCCCATGAAAAGCTCTTTTCAACGCGCCCAAGTTTGTTAAAATCGGATTAGCCGTTTCCAAGATACGGGGGGTGATTTAAGGAAACCTTTTGATTAAGCCCCACCACTTTATTTTTATAGATACGTCAAAAAGTGCCAAACGTTCAGATTATCCTCGACTTCAAAGATCAGTTATTTTTTTATTAGGTTAATATAGCAGAATTCACAGAAATATCACCTTTTTAGATTCACGATTGCAGTTACGCCCCCTAGCGGCCATTTCAGAAACGAAAATATTTTCCAAGTTTTTGTATTGGCCGTTTTAGTAATAACTTTTTTTTTGCGCAAACCTCTACGATGGATAGTTTCCCAGATACAGTACCTCGCATTCTTAGTTGGCCACTCTGTACAATGTGCGTTGGGTTGGGGATATTAAAGAAAAAATTCCTGTCTTTGTTGTTTATATTAGAGATACCAAAACACATAGACCCAGGGTTTTTACCATATTAAGCAATGATAGTAGAGTAAATTATATTGACATTAAGAAGTACATGAGTTTAAGACCGAAGCATGTGAAGATTGAAAAGTTTTTTTATTCTACAATGGGTGTAGTCCTATTGGAATTAACACATTTGGTCAGATTCCTCGACAGATTGCCAAGTATTTAAATATTCCCAGTGCCGATCAATATGCAGGACTTTCATTTCGTAGAACTTCTGCCACAATCTTGGCAGGCAGTGGAGCTGACATTAGAACTTTAAAACGGAATGTGGATTGGAAAAACGATGCTCTTGCTGAAGGATACGTCGCAAACTCCATCTAAAACAAGAAGAAAATTGCCAAAACCTTAGGATCTAGTACCGCACAACAAATGAGTAACCGAGAAATATCTATATCAACATCTTCAAACAGTTCAAGCGGATGCCTTCTTGAACCATCTGGGGGAATTTCAATTACCGGAAATTCCAATTGCACCATTAATATTAACATCAGTAAACAATAATTTTTTAATATCACGTTAATTACAGATCATACTCTAACTGTAGTATTAATATAAATAAATAATTTGTTCAATTTCTTTGTTTGTATTTCGTCGTCAAGACGATTTTATGGCACAACATTACAGCACGCATGCCATAAAATGACAAATTATTAATAACATATTTTCAAACACCATTATAATAAATATCCCATAGAAATTATATGAATTATTTAAAAAGTGGAAGTTACAGGTATGCAATAACTTTCATGACAATCATTTCAATTAATGAATACATATATGTATATTACTGATACTTTCTATTTAATTTTGGTGAAAATCCTTGATATAATGCTAATTAAATGTTCGACAACACTGTCATTCTAAAATGTAATTTTTAACTGAAGGCCATTAAAACATCCGTGCTATTTATAATATGCACCTACGTGTGACTTCCGATTTCCTTCATATTTCTTACATCCTAACAAAACCTACGTTCATAGCAAAAATTAACGTTCTAAAAAATTAATTGGGTTGCTTAAGTAAGTGTAACATATACATAAACTAAGGCACGTATGTAAACATGTAACATAAGGATAAAGAAAAAATGACAATTTAAGTTTAATGTTTTCCACAAATAATGAGATGCATAATCTGTAATTATAGATGAGAAGTAAACGTCGAAGCGTGTATTATGTATAAGTATAATTAAAAAATGTAGGCCAATGTGAAATTTAATTATTTTATAGGTAAAGTTTACATGAACCCGTAATTTAAGATTTATCCCTGTGGTTTATTTTTGACGGTTTCAAGAAAAGTGAACATTTAGAAAAAGAAAACAAGTTTTTTTGTACTTGTATTTTACTAATAATTTGTTTTTTATATTGCTTTTCTTACAAAAAGAGTAATAACTTGATGAATATCTGTTATACAAATGTATTTCTTAAATTGAGTAAAATTCTCTTAGTACGATTTATTTTAAATAGTAAACAATTTAAATCAGTTTGGTACAGAGTAATTCAATCAAGCCAAACTCAATATTAATGCGAAGGTGCTGAAATGTGTGTTGTGATCATATCATCACACTGACTGATAAAAAATTTAATTTTAAATTAGATAATATTTAAACTTAGATTCAATGATACCTATACTTTCTGTTTGTATCTATTACTCCTGTTGCTCCTGTTTTAATATAGTAAATGAATGTACCAATTCTATTTGTTTGCTTGGTGGATTCAACACACGGGGCAGAGAAAACAAACAAGAAGGCTATTTAATAGGGCGAAAAGTAGAGGCAACTGAGAGATCTACAGAACATCTCTCACTGAATACAACAGAGCACTGAAAAAGACTAAAAGAGCATCTTGGAGGAGGCATTGTGAAGAGTTCGAAAAGATTCCGGAGAGCGATTGTGCAGAATACTGTCCAAAGAAACCCAGTGCTCGATAAGTAACATCGAACTACACAGCGGTGTATACACGGAAACAGGAAAGGGGATTATGACCTGACAAAATCTTCCCGACGATGCTATAGGAGGGACCAGAACTCGTAATTACCACACTCTGCTCAGCCTAGCAATGAAGTACTTCCTCGGGACGCTAGGGTAGTTTTTATTCAAAAGAACGGCCGAGCCGACTACTTCCAGGCGGGGGCATAACGTCTCATCTGCCTCATGTCATTCGTATTTAAGGCAATGGAAAAACTGTTCGATAGACACATTAGGGAGCGTTATTACTAACGAATCTACTACACGAGTATCAATTTACCTATAGAGCAGGGCTGTCAACAGAGATAGCATTTCATTACATCATAAGAAGAGTTGAGAATATCTTACAGCACAAAGAGATCCTCTCAGGGGCATTCTTGGACATAGAAGGTGCACACAACAATGCTGAAGGAGACCTTAGCGGCCCGGGTGGCAGAGGGATGTCCCCAAGAGGGAGTTTTATCGCCCCCGTTGTGGAGCATTGTGAGCGTTGTGTCATGGGCGGGCTACTGAGACAACTCATCAACGAAGGATTTATATCTCTAGCTTATGGAGATGACCTGGTCATATTAACAGAAGGTAAATTTGTAAATACAGCAAGGGAGCGCATGCTAATCCTCCTTAATGTAAGGTTTAAGTGGTCATAAAAGGAAGACCCGAAAGTCAGTCCTCAAAAAACCGCAACAGTACTATTCATGCGCAAAAAGAAAATAGAGAACCTCAGTACTCTTCTTCTTGGCGGGAAGCTTATCAACTTGTCGGTGGAACTAAAATACGTAGGGAGTCGTTATCGACTCCAAGCTTACCTGGAACCAACACATTGATAAAGTCATCAGAAAAGGGGAAATCACACTCGCTATGATAAGGCGCATCTGCGATAAAACATGGGGATTGAAACCAAGTATGGTATACTGACTAGAGTTGTTAGACCAGTAATAACATACGCGGCACTGGTGTGGTGGCCTAAATCCATCTAGGAAGCAACAAAACTAAAACTATGCAAGATACAGACGTCTGTTTAGGAATTACGGGGGCAATGACATGAACGCCTACCGCCCCAATGGAGTCTCTGCTGAGCCTTCTTCCTCTTCAATTTATTGTAGAGGGAGAAGCAAGGATGAGACTTCAACAGAATTCAAACGGAACAAGGCACGGAAAACGGGACACGAACAGTTAGATGATATCATTGGGGATCACATACTTGAAATGGAAGCGGACCATCTGGTACCAAAAAACTTGGAAACCAAACTGTTCAAGACAACTATTAGAAACCGGGAAGAGGGGTGTAATAAAAGCCAGGAAATTCCTTAGAGAAGCCTGGTCTGGTATACTGACGAGTCAAAAACCGAGGGAGGTGCTGGAGCGGGCGTCTACTGTGCAACTCCAAGCGAGATAATCACAATCTCGCTTGAAAAGTACGCTACCGTATTTCAAATGGAGATATACGCGATACTGGAATGTACGCAGGAAAATAAAAAAACACTATACACACGGGCACATCTTTATACTATTGCACAGCCTGACAAACTTAAAAGCTCCATCGAGCCATAAGGCATAATCACAACTAGTTTGGAAGTGCTACGAAAAACTCAACGACCTGGCAGGACGTAATAACTGCACCCTACTATGGGTTCCAGACCATTGGGGTATCGAAGGAAAGGAAGAAGCCTACAAAGTTGCTAGATAGGAGGCAAAAAAACCGGTTTATGAACCAGAACCTGTTCTAGGAGTAATTGACCAGGATTAATACACAGCAAGGCTCCATAGGCTGTCTTCGGTCAAAAAGAGCTTCAGAACTACTACGGTTAAGCAGACAGAATCTTATAACCCTAACGGAAGTCTTAACAGAACATACGGCTGTTAGAGTACACCTTGAGAGGATAAGGAAACTAACAGAAGCCCTCTCCTGCAGATTCTGCAATGAAGTACCTGAAACCGTTATGCACATTTTGTGCAACTGCGACACGCTGTCTAAGAAAAGACAGCGCATTTTCGGATATCCAGTGAGGGACCTGTGCGATATGTTACACGGCCTAAACAATACAGACGAGGTGTGAGACCAACCAGGGAGAATGTATTAAGCTTGAATGGCTACATTGTCCTCGGAAGAGTTGACGATCCCTGGTAGGAAGGAAAAAAAATTGTTTCCTTCAAGGTTCGGGTAGTATTTTTACAGTTATTTTTCTTTATATCATTGTCAGATTGTCGAAGGCGAAGAGAATCTTACGTTTTCTAGCTTTCGTGATATACACAATTATGGATTCCTCATTAAGTCGAATCTTAATGCTGTTCACCTACACCTTGAACAAGTTCAAACGGATATTCTGTTTCTATCGGAAACACAGGTCTCCCCTGGTAACACTGATTCGCCTGACCTCCAATTTCCCAGATACAACATCCACTCTAACTTTCACCTTAAAGGCGAGGTATCTGTGTATACCAAAGACAACACAGGTTGTAAGAGGATGTCCACCTTGGAAAACAACAAATCCGACGTGATTTGGTTCAAACATTCTGGGACCCAATTTGTGAAATTCTACTGCTGTGTATATAGATCTCCCAATGAGAATAACTTCTAAGATCTTTTTGATTACCTTAGTTTGAAAATAGACTACCTTGTATCACAATTTCCATTTTACGATATCTCAATTCCGGGAAATTTTAATGTCCACAACTCCAATTTTCATCTACCACTAATCCCGCATGTCATAGTGCAGAGGCATTTTCTGTATCCTGTGATCTCACACAAATGATTTCCGACCCCACCAGAAACCCTGACAACCATGCCCACATCTCCTTGGCCTATTCCTTACATCTCACCCAGTTGTCTATAAAACAAGAGTCCTTTCCCCACTTGGTCAATCAGACCACTGCCTAATCGAAATAGCTAACCAAATCAGCTAACTGGAGCGAACTACGAAATTTTTCGCAAACTTCCCCTGGCGTGAGTATTGCTTTAAATGGTCCTCCTCTTCAAACATTGCTCTTTCAATAACTGAAGTTATCTTGAAACGTATATGTGTTGTCCATGGCTTCTTTTCGAAAGAAACTACTATTAACAATTCCATCTTGTCACACTAAACGGGCGCAATCTACATTTTTCCACACGACCACCAAATGGTGGAATGCACTACCCAGTTCCTGTTTTCCTCCAAACTTTGATTTAAATAAATTTAAGGGGTAGCATAAATATTTCTCGGCAGCCTAACAATATCCCTAACCCTCTCCCAGTGTTCCTCAGTGCTTTAGCACATTATGCAAATCTTAGCCTGCTCAAGAATACTATTAGTAGAAAAAAGAAATTCTTTACTAGTTTTTACTAGAAAAATTGTATAACATACAATAATAGACTTGCATATGTTATGTAATTATTAACATAACAAAGTTTATTTTTGCGTGTAGTATCTATTATAACATTATTTGATATTAATACTTATAACACATGTATTACAGAATATTACACGTCCATAAGAGTTATCACAATAGGGGTAGATGAACGCGGGACGTGATACGGTAAAGGTGTTGGCCAAGCTCAGCTCAGGAAGGATAATTTCACAGATTTGACACTAAATACTGTACACCTATTTAAACTAGAATAGTCACTAATAAGTGTAATCAAATCAATTTGAATGACAAATAGGTGTATAACAACTTCAACCGCTGCACTGCGAAAATTCTTATACAGGGTGTATTTTAAAATCACCGACAAACGAAAACTGGAGATTCTATGATTCAAAATAAGACAAAAATGACCATAAACGCTTTTCCGAAAATGCTTCCTAACCGAGATACAGGTTGATTAAAAAATACTTTTTTTAAGGTTTTTTTAAGATTCCTCAAAAACTACAAAAGATATTACACTGAGATTTAGTACACCCAAATGTCTAATTAAATACAATTAATCAGGTGAGTTTGAGTCAACTAACTCCATCCAGTGGCGTAGAATATTTTAAGTTAATCGGTTTAAGTAAAAAAAACGCACGCCCCTGGTTTTTTTGAAGAAATACTTTTTTGATAGATTCAACATTTAATTTTGCAAATAAAATCATACTTAGTATTTTTTCGATTCGGCACCCCGTTTTTGAAATATTTTGCATTAACATAAACGACCACATTATTCAATAAAAATCAAAATTTGTTTTATTTACAAAAAAATAACGCAGTTAACTATTAGGTGCATTATTAAAGATATATTGAAGGAATCAAAAACAAAATAATAATTATTTTTAAACATTTTGTTCAAAATGTCCTCCTTCCTTTTGAATGCAAGCTTGAATTATTCTTAGCAAATGAAACCTAACACTCAGAAAAATTTGTGGCATAGCCCTAATCTCATCGCATGCCATCTGTATGCGATTGCAAAGCTGCAATCGATTATCAATTTGAACAGAATAGACACGAGTTTTCAGATACCCCCACACAAAAAAATCTAATGGGTTTAAATCTGGCGATCGTGCCGGCCACGGTACTTCACTTCCTCGTCCAATCCAGCGTCCAGGGAACCATGCATTTAAAAATTCTCTGACGTTTCTTGTAGAATGTGGTGGTGCACCATCATGCATGAAATATATGTTCATTGTAACATCTAAGGGTACGTCGTCAAACAATTCTGGCAAATCTTCTCTCAAAAAATTTAAATAGAATTCGCCAGTAAGTTTTTGAAGAAAACGGATAGGTCCGATTAGACGATCGTCTAGTATACCTATCCAAATATTTTCGCTAAATCTATGTTGGTGAGCTGTAACTACAGTTGAATAGTGATTTTCATCTAACCATTTGTGGGAATTATGCAAGTTTATTATTCCATTTCGGGAAAAAATACACTCATCAGTGGTCAATAAATTTCTAACAAATTGTATATCTTCAGCATTTTTATTTAAAAACCATTCGCAAAAATTCATTCGACGAGGATGGTCAGCACTTTTTGTAGGTGAAAGGGATGTAAATTTTGTTCTCGTAAAATTTTACAAGACTTGCTATGCGACACACCAAATTCTAAACCTAACTCACTTGTACTTATTGATGAATTTTCATAAACTCTATCTAAAATTTATTCCTCAATTTCAATTGGTACATGAGCATTCGTCCGGAATTTTTCTTTCCATTTAAACTTCCATACTCTAACAAGTTACGATGAACGGTTCTAAACGTAGTATGATGTGGATGTCTTCTATTTGGAAGTCTTTGTTCATAAAGTCGAGCAGCTGCACGAGCATTGCAATTAGTATTACCATAACATAAATGCATATAGACCAGTTCTCGTTTGGAATAATTCATTTTTTTACAGTAATTAGACACAAACAATGAATTACAAAACACGCGTAAATGCAACTATTTTAGCAAACATAAGATACGTAACTGTCAAATGCACAGCAATCTCTGATTTATTTAATTTGGTTATTACTGAATAATGTAGTCGTTTATGTTAATGCAAAATATTCCAAAAACGGGTGCCGAATCTAAAAAATACTAAGTATGATTTTATTTGCTGAATTAAATGTTGAATTTAACAAAAAAATATTTCTTCAAAAAAGCAGGGACGTGCGTTTTTTTTACTTAAAGTGATTAACTTAACATATTCTACGCCACTGGACGGAGCTAGTTGACTCAAACTCACCTGATTAATTGTACTTAATTAGACATTTAGGTGTACCAAATCTCAGTGTAATATCTTTTGTAGTTTTTGAGGAAACTTAAAAAAATCTTAAAAAAATTATTTTTTAATCAATCTGTATCTCGGTTAGAAAAGCGTTTATGATAATTTTTGTCTTATTTTGAATCATAGAATCACCAGTTTTCGTTTGTCGGTGATTTTAAAATACACCCTGTATATTAGATAAGTTACTAAATTTTGACTAAAATACTTTTAGGCAAAGTAAGTTAAAAACTGTTCTATATTTTAAATCGTAATCACTATCTGGAAATATAAAATTTGTAATGTAAATAGTTTCACAACCTCCAGAAATATTAAGTAGTAACATTATTCATTCAATTCGCCAATTTTGGATCTCGGTCATTAAAATTGGTTCAATCCTTTAAAGGTACGGTTGCAAATGTATTGTAATACGATGTCAGTTTTACTAGCGTGAATTCAATTAATTACGTTTCATAAATTTTTTGTAGGTAGGTAGAATAGCTAAATTACGTACATTCAATGGTCTCATTTAGAAGCACATTCAACGTTGCTAAACTCCTGTTAATTTTCTGAACGTATTTATAGTGAAGGATTAAAACATTGATTGTATTTCATGGGTTGTGGTATTTCAATTAAAATTTCCTTTTTGTTTATAAATTCGTTTTTACGTTACTTGGACATTGCAAATGTATAAAACTTATTTAAAAAACTTAATTAAAAATAACTTTAAATAATTAATTCGTTATTGTTATTTGTTGTACACAATACGTCATTTTTAATTTTTCTTTTCGCCGTTGATTTTCCCTTAATCTAATTATAATTTATTTGTTTGTAATTTTGTTTAAATTTAAAAAGTTCAATTAGTAATATCCGTTTAATTAACTTGTGTAATTGGGATTTTGTTGATTAATTGTGGACTTACACTTTTCTGCTTTAATAATTGTTTTCCTTTTTATACCATTTTGTTACATAATTTAATATCTACGCATAAATTAATTTATACAATGAATTTTTTATCTTCTGTTTAATTGTTTGTGTTTATTGTTTTTTTGTTACTATTTTTAGTTTTGATTGAACTTTTTTGTTCCACCAAAAACCCTTGGGTTACCGATCCCCACCAAGGCAGTAACGCTGCTAAAATTTATACCTTTCGGTCGAATCTAGGGCTCCAAAATAAAAAGGCGCACCTGGATTGTCTTCGCAGGATATTGAATTTACTAATATTTTCAGTAGCACCGTATTGATCGTTCTATGTTGTTGAGCTAAGCTAATTTAACCTAAAATACGCCGCTGTGAAAATTAATAAATAATCTTTACGTGGCCGTTTTGTATTATTTTCATGAAAAAAATTGACTTAGTTACATTTCGTCTTACAATAATCTTACAGACATTAAGCTGAAAAAGTCAATAAACAATTTTTTAATTCCCTCTCATACTTCACCAGAAAATCAAATTTAAATCTCCAAATCTAGCAGAGGAAGGCCTAACTTTGTTTTCCTATTACACCGCTTCTATAACGATTAAAAATTCTTCCACAGTTCCCACCCTGACTACAAAATAAAGCATCTTGTAAAAAATTAACTAACAAACGTAAGGCGGTGCGATGGGTGTGCACTTTTGTGAGCAGTTACGTGCATAGATGAAAAACTATTCAAAGCTATTAAAAATTAAACCAAGAATGATTACGTTTCATTTGTAAAAAGAAGCACCATAATTATGATTGCGTATGCAAATATCTTTCCGGACTTACATATATATTGATGGATTTGCGACTTCATTGATTCTTCGCACTCCGAAATTGCTTTATAAAGTATCTCGTGTGGAACAACACACGACCTTCCAATCTATAAATAAAGTGGAAACTAAAAGAAATGAAATAATACATCTTTTTAGGATAATTATGTAACCTCTTTTGTAATCCGTACAAAATGAACATAGACAATGCCAAAAACAACAATAATGATTCATGGCAGTTAAGCGTTTAACACTACATGTTAAAAAGATGTTACTAGACATTTAAAAAAAAATTCCAATGCCAACCGTGTATCAATAACATCATAAATAAAGTTTACGCGTTTTAAATGTTATTTAATTAATTTTTAAGACCTATTTGGTTTCGTATCAAAAAACAATCTAACAAAAGTTAGGAAAAATTGAATAATCTTGAAAAAAAGTATTCATATTTTTCTATAAAGTTGACCGTTATTTTGATATTGAAAAAATTTTAACGAGCACTTAAATGCCACCTTAGAAATATTTTTTACCCGTCATATCAAAGAACATAATTATGTCTATATCCGCCTCTCCACCGCTGGATTTGTCCCAAGATCTAATTAGCTTCAAGAAAAATGAAAACATGCTTAAACATATCTGTGCTATCGTTCTGGAATTATCGTAGATCAACATACACCTACAAGAACGCGCGCTCGTGCACGCATTCACGCACCCACATACAACGCTCACGCACCGCACCGTACCCGTACAAACACTGTCACAAATCTAATGCTCGTTAGATACGTGACACAACACATCTTACAGAGTTAGTTCAATCAAAGAACCAAAGTATCTTCATAAAAGTTGTATTAAAAATTCCTGCTTTAATTTTAGTGTAAAGTTGCTTTGTGACTATCGCACCCTGTGTTAGTTTTGTAGCTCAAAATTAATGATAATTGATGATAATCAGTCACAATTAAATATTATACAGTCTGGAAACGGTAAACATACCGACAAACTTTACAGATAAAGAAAACAATGAGGCATAACAATAAAAAGTAAAAACTAAACTCTATTTTAATAAATGTTTAAAGTGGTGGCTTTCTTTTGCTTGGCAATAGCCCAATCGGTCAGTGAATTTTCTTAAAGTGTTTAGGATCAATTGACGGTATTCTCTATATTTCGGCAAGAGTGTTCAGATTTTCTGGCCTCGATGTATATGTGACACAACTGCTAAATCGTTTTTACTATTGTAACTTAAACGTGAATTGAGAAACCAAAACCAATAGGTAAATAAGAAAGCCACAAAAAGTTGCCATAAGTAGAACGGACGGAGTCCTGCTTTGCGGTTATACTAAGGTGTCCCGGGGGGTTAATATACGATAATAAAAAATTACTATTTTATTCAAATTTAAAAAAGTAGAATAGTTTCCGAACAAAAAGTAAATCTGGTAACAACGCAGCTATTACCACTTGATTGGAAACGACCGGTTAATGCCTAGTTCTAAGCTTGGTGGCATTCGACCATTTACAGGCTTTGGTTAACCCTGTTTATTACATTATTAAAAAATATTCTCTATTTACCTATACTTATGGCAACCTGGTAAAATCGTTTTTTTTCTTTTTTATGAACGTAAAAAATATTGTATGTAACTCATGCAAAAGTGTTCACTCAACTCACTCGGCCTAGTTGGACAAATACGCATCACGCACACGCACACACATGCACACGCACACGCAACACACACACATATATATATATATATATATATATATATATATATATATATATATATATATATATATAACAGTGCAGCTCACTGAAGCCCCTCCTACAATATTTTCTGAACCGTTTAAGAAAAAAATCATACTAAAAATAGTATGTTTTGGTGAATTTGTCATGTCAATAAAGTCCAATATGGCGGCTGGGCGCCATATTGAATTTTATTTAATAGAAATAGGGGTTGTGCGGTACATCAAATGAAAGCCCGTAACGAATACTAACTAATCCCCAAGTTTCACCTTTTAATATTGCCGAAAAAAAAATGGTGGCGGATTAAAGTTCAAACGCTCGGTCCATGATTTTCTAGAATTTTTTAAAATAAAAAAAAAGAAAATCTTTATTTTAAAATTATTATTATTAATATTAAGTATTATTATAAGGCGAATTCGAACATAAAAATAAGGCAATGGCAACACTCATAAAACACTAGAAATGGTAGGTATGGAAATTAATTTTCATTTTTTTTTAAAGAGAAGTCAGTGTTTGTTTCAATCACTTGTGGGAAAATTTCAAAAGTTCTAACCACAAATGTCACAAAACAAAGGTTTGATGCAAAACCTGTATTAATCGAAAAAAGACATTTGTGGACACTGATCTACTTTTTAAGTTATGAGGTGTTTAAAGTGATTACCCTCTACTAATAGGCAATGGTAAAGTCTAGCATTAATTTCTGCTCGCACATTACGGAACGTATCCAAGTGAATATTTTGGCAAATGTTGTTAATCCTTTCTCGTAATTCCGTGATAGATTCGACTTCTGTGAAATACACCTTTTGTTTTAGATAACCCCATAAGAAAAAGTGTAATGGTGATAAGTCGGGGGATCAAGCAGGCAACTCGATTGGACCTCGGCGTCCTATCCAACGATCGTGGTACACTTGATCTAGATATTCCCTTACTGGTCTGCAATAGTGGGCAGGAACACCATCTTGTTGAAAAACTACATCCATATCAAATTCATGAGGTTTATCTTCTGCTATTTGAACAATCATTGGGTCGATTGTAGTTTCCAGCAT
The DNA here is from genome assembly GCA_036346205.1 of Vesta saturnalis. Lineage (NCBI taxonomy): Eukaryota > Metazoa > Arthropoda > Insecta > Coleoptera > Lampyridae > Vesta > Vesta saturnalis. The sequence continues at coordinate 1,302,829 of JARFJB010001996.1, forward strand.
ATTTAAGTAGATCTGTCCTGTTAGATTTTCGTCAGTAAACAAGGGACCTACAATGTGGTTTCCCAGTATTCCAGCCCAAACGTTTATTTTTTAGGGGGTATTGGGTGCGAGTTTCCCGGAATACATGCAGATTCGTATCACTCCAATACCGAACGTTCTGTCTATGAACATTTCCATTCAAGAAAAAAGCACACTCGTCACTAAAACAAATATTCTGCAGATAAGCTGGGTACCTTTCTAAGTTGGCGGTCATTATTTCGCAAAATTGTACTCTTCTATCACGATCATCTTCGGTCAATGCAACATTTGAATTTTATAAGGATAGAATTTATTTTTTCTCAGTACCCTTTTCACTGTCGCCGAAGATACACCAGAAGTTTCCGCAAGAGTTCGCGTAGATGTGGGATTTACAACCTTTTCGGTAATTATGTCAACTTGTGTGTCTTCAGGAATGCGCACATGGCCAGGAGGTTTTTTATTATTTATAGGGCCAGTCCTATAATAATATAATTTTTTAAATGTCACTAAAACAACTATTCTAAAAAACTGACGTCAATACAATTTGTTTACAAGCTTTCTTTTGTTTAACACCAGGTGACTGGATTGGAATTGGAATTTAATTTTTGCCAAAAATTACATTCGTAAAGTAATAGTATAGGAGCTGTGGTCACTTTTTGTTTGTTTTTTACTGGTCGTTTAAACTTCAATCCGTGGCCATTTTGGTTTTGGCAATATTAAAAAAGTGGGGATTAGTTAGTATTCGTCAAGGGCTTTCATTTGATGTACCGTACAACTCCTATTCCCATTAAAAAAATTCAATATGGTGCCCAGCCGCCATATTGAACTTTACTGGAATGACAAATTCACCAAAACATACTATTTTTAGTATAATTTTTGTTTGGCAAATTTCATATTTTTTTCTTAGGCTCAGAAAATATTGTAGGGGGGGACTTCTGTGAGCCGCACAGTATATCTAAATATATTAGCAGTACCCGGCGCGCTTTGCTGGACTCAAATGTAAAATACATTCTTCCTCTCCCTCTCCCTTTTTCTAAAAAAATCTTTAAATTTGCATTAAACTGTCACTTATCAAAATAAAAACTAACCTATCTTTTAAGTTTGACCAAACAATACACATTTGCAAAATTTCATCTAAATATTTTCAGCGGTTTCCGAGAAATTATCGTAAACGAACATCGTGACACGAGATTTATATATATATATATGATATATTTAAGGACACGCCAAGTAAAATTATATAAATAACAACATACTGTGCAGATTCTGGTACACACTAAATAAGTAAAATGTGCAATAAGAAGCACATTATTTTTGCCATCGATAATAAATTGATTTAGGACATAATCTAGAAGAGAACAGGGGAATAATAACCAGGGGGAATGACAATCACGTGTACATCTAGCGAACAGGCACTAAACTATACGGGACATGAAAAGTTTCACGTTCAATTGTGTACAAAGTTGCCGGCAAACAATTGGTCATTGTTCAGGTGTGTCGTATAAATAAGCGAAGGTAGTTTTTAACATTTTGACGATCTATTTCTAAGTCACAAGATCATCAAATACTTTTTCTACAAGGTAAATATTATGTATCATGTATATAATTTTAGTCAAAATTCAATATGTTTTATTTTTAATGCATTTTAATCATTCTTAGAATCGTTGGGGTAATGATAGTCGGTAACCGCCATTACCCCTAGGTTAACCGACATTTTCTTACTCCAATTTTTTTATAGTTTCTGATCCCTAGAAATTATAAACGAACGACTAAGAACACTAAATGAACCGTAGATGATCTCTGGAAAGCCATCAATCATGTTAAAAATAATGTAAGCCAGATGCAAGATTCCATTCGCTACTTTCCAACAAAGGTACAAGACTCTAAAAATAGGTGGTCTCAGTATGGGAGGAAAAGTGGTCTTCGCAGGATGCTAAAATTTGCGTCAATATCAAGACATTGGCTAATATGTATTATGGAGTCACTCCTATACAGTTGCGGAGGATAGTTTTTGAATATGCAGAGAGGCTACAGATGAATGAGATGTTTAAGAGAGAAAGTAAGTTGGCTGGTAGAGATTGGTCGGAAGGGTAAAAAAATACTTCCCTGTCGATAAGAAAACCGGAAGCTTTAAGCCTAAATAAACCTAAAGGATCCAACACGGATGAGATGACCCTGTTTTTTAAAAATCTTGCAAAAGGCATAGTAAAATACACGTTTCGTCCACACGAGGTATACAATATGGAGGAAAATGGTTTCACAATCGTACAGGAAATGGGCAAAACATAGAAATTAGAGAGCAGAAAAGAATTGGTGCTGTTATTTCTGGTGAAGGGAGGAAAACCACGCCAGTTATTTATTATATAAACGCGTGTTCATATTCATTTACACTCGGCAGAAGTTAATGGACCTTATATACTTGCTCGGCAAATGATTGGACAAAGGAAGATCTTTTCGTTGTGTAGCTGAACAATTTTATTAATTACACAAAATTGACGAGAAATGAGCCAGCTCTACTTATACTTGATAATCATGGAAGTCACATCACACTAGAAGTCTACACATTTTTCCACAATAGTAAATGTTAGATTTGTCGCCCCATTCGTAACATCGGATGCAGCCTGTGGACATCGCATTTTACGGTTCTCTTAAGAGAGCTTATAGTCGTGAGTGACTTGCACATGAAAAATAAATCTGGCCAACCCATTACAGTGTACAAAGTTGCAGAACCATTCAATAAAGCATATTCTACTGTAAGAGGCGTTTCAAAAGGGGCGTCTAGATTTGCATCGACTGGAATTTTTCCTATGGATCCACACATATTTCCTGGTAAGGGTTTTCCACTTGATGCCGGTAATGATGGGTTTGAACCACTTGTTGAGCTTGAAATACTAGAAAACCATTCCCTGAAAGAGATAGAGCCAGTTAGAAACAAAGTAAATCAAGTTGCAAAGTCTCTTTTACCGAAATTCTCCTCTTTCTGTACCCTGCCAAATTTCCAAAACGTCAAGAAGGAAACAGCATTATGCTATACTAACAGAGACCTCAAACAAACTTGGACTGGAAGAGAAATGAACTCAGGCCAACAAAGAAAAAACAAACTCCACGTGAATGCAGCAAAAAGAAAGGTGTAGGGTAAGTCCGGGAAAGACGTCACACCTTTTTTAAAATTAAGTTTTCAAGCATATGTAAAGAGATATACAGCTCCAAATTCACTCAGAAGTAGCCACTACTACATGGGATAAAATGTTTAACGTAAATCTAAGCTAAAATTATTTTCAAAAAGTACATTTACATTTAACCAGAGATACTGCTTTTGGCGTCTCTCTCAGGGTCTATGGGTGAGATGCCAAATGATACTGGGACAGACGCAAATTTGTAGTTGTTATTAGTATGAACCAGTAAATGGTAGAAAACATATTGTATTGAGCAAAATAATGTTATATGGTAGGTACAATTTAGTCTTTCAATTTCAGCAAAATTTTGCCACGCATTTCACACAAAGTTGCAAATTTGCTACACCCTTCATGAATTCAATAATTTATATTTCAATCACTGAATCCAATTCTCCTTCTTTTTTGTTGATTCATACTCTTCGCCACAGCCAACACACATACTATTTTCAGCTTCATTTTCTAATTCAGAACTATCATGCAGAGTAAAATCTGACGCATCTTCAGAATCGCTGGATATAATTTTTTGTTTTTTATTTTTAATACCATTCTTCTCTTTAGTCAGTTTGGTATTTAAATTGACTGTAGTCCTTGTTTTTTGGGGTATTTTATTCTTTTTGCGTGACTTTCCTCTTTTGCTTGATCTAAATCTCTTCGTTTTTTTAATGCTTTCTGGTGTGGTTAATACTGATGCTCTTCCTAGTAACAGCAACGGCCCTTATATTTGGCATCGGTCTCATATTAGTTAGAATTTTATTTGGAGTTAAATCTTCAACTGCTGACGTTGGACAGAAGTAACATCTGACACACATTGAAGGTGTTGAAGATGTTGATCATCTGGCATAGGAGGTGTTACATATTCCCTTGTCTCAAAAGACATGGATTCTGGTGCGTTGATTGTTGCAGTCGTAGGTGAGGTAGTGATAAATGAATAATCCGGAATGGCTTCTCGATTATAGGAAAGATACCTGTAGCTTTAAATCTTGAAACTTCACTTTGTATAGAAAGTACTCTACCCCGTGCTATATTCAGCAGTTTCCCAAACCACAGTCTGGCTATTTTTCTTTTTTTCCACTAAATTACAATGAGATGCATGACCTTCAAATATGAACAGGACTGATCCCTTTTCTGATATAATAGTTCCAGATTTATTATATATGTGCTCACATACTATCGGTTTTGAACGAACGGGTTGACCGTGTAAAATAACCGAAGTCTGTGGGACCCTTAAGGTGTAGGTACGAACGTTTCCTACGATTGTTTTGTATTTCATTTTATTGCATTATATCCCGCTATAATCATGATGCACCTAAAATTTGTTTGTAATAAATTTGAATATGGCCTTGTTTTAGTCAAAATTCCTTTTTATGTGTTCTCAGCTTAGGTAAAGTCGTTTACTACCAACAAAAATAAGCTCAGATTGCAAAAGAAATACTTATGAACATACACCAAAAAAATAATTGAAAAGCATTATAACAAATTAAAAAGCAGTATATGAAACTGGATGTTATATACCAGTAGGCATAAACCCACAATAGACTCTACAGCTAACTTGTAGAAAATGTTAAAAGTACTGCAATCATTTTTTAGCTTTAATTGCAGTTTTTCTTATATATAATTCCGGTTATTACATGTAGAATATCATTTAGCCTTTTCATTACATAAAAAATGTGTAATAAAATAAAACGTTATAACTTTAATGCATCATTACAACATTTTGATGAGTAATTTTGCAATTATCCTACTCACAGTTATAACCAGCAAGTATAGTGATGATAAGAAAATTTTATTTTTTAAAGACGGTTAAATATGAATATATTATAATTTCAGGACACGTTTTAACACATTATTATTGATAATAGTAGTAAGTACAATGACCCTAACTAACATCAAAACAGTTCAAGAGCACTTAACTGTTCCATATATTAAACAGACTACTCGCGTAACAATTACTGTAAATATAATGACAACATTTAGGTGTGTCATACGAAATTTGACCAACATTTTGACTTTTCACAAGTAAAAATGTTTTGCTTTTTGATCAGAAAATGACAGTTTCAAAAGTAGTTGATGTAAGCAACGACATTCATTACGTCAATATTATTATTTTGATTATTTATTACCAATAATTTTTTAATGGCTTCACATTATAACAAGGTGTTGAAATTATGCTTCGTTCACTATGACACAGTCATTAGTGCTTTCCGTCTAACATGTATCTACATAGTAGAATTTTCCAAGTTCAGAATGGTGGTGCTCCTTGTAAAACGAAATAAAAATCTTCCGCAAAATTAATAGTTGATTATCCTCAGCTTCTCTTTTCAGCAGTAACATTCAACTTTGTAAATAACAGTACATTTAACTTTTAATAAAATAAAAAAAATAAAGAGGGTAACGGGTAGTTTGGTCGCTAATTGGAAACGTTTTGCTAACGACACATTTATAATTTTTCTTCATTGTTATCTATCGATGAAAGCAGCTCTTTTCTATTTAGGACACGAAAAAAAAATGTTGCTTTAAATTAATAGCTCTTCGAAAAGGCACAAATTTGTTTTTCACAGTCATTCTTATTGTTATTTTTATAGATAGAGATTATACAATTTTTTCCACTGATTTCAAATCTGCAATAAAAAAAAACACAAGAGCACTGATGTTTCTAGAACAGCCCAAACAAGTATGTTTTAACGAAACGCCCTTTATAATATTGTAGTACATGAAAGCGTATTAAATTTTTACCTTTCAACCTACATATACATAAATGTAGGTATAGAAGGCTATGCAATCGACTTTTTTCTCACTATCGCTAAATCTGATTATTAGCTCATTTTACAACTTTGCGCCAAGTTGCTGCCAAGATCAACTCAGTCGTGTCAGTGTGTGGTGTGTGCGGTGTGCGGTGTGCGTGTGTGTCGTGTGTGTGTGTGGTGTGCGGTGTGGTGTGGTGTGTGTGCGTGTGGTGTGCGTGTGTGGGTGTGGTGTGTGTGTGTGTGGTGGTGGTGGTGTGTGTGGTGTGGTGTGTGTGTGTGTGTGTGTGTGTGTGGTGGTGTGTGTGTGGTGTGTGGTGTGTGTGTGTGTGGTGATGTGTGGTGGTGTGTGTGTGTGGTGTGTGTGTGTGTGTGTGTGTGTGTGTGTGTGTGGTGTGTGTGTGTGTGGTGTGTGGTGGTGTGGTGGTGTGGTGTGGTGTAGTGGTGTGTGTGTGTGATGTGTGGTGTGGTGAGTGTGTGAGTGTGTGAGTGTGTGGTGTGGTGTGTGTGTGTGGTGTGAGTGTGTGTGAGTGTGTGGTGTGTGGTGTGTGTGTGTGTGTGAGTGTGTGTGAGTGTGAGTGTGTGAGTGTGTGAGTGTGGTGGTGTGAGTGTGTGGTGTGTGAGTGTGTGAGTGTGTGAGTGTGGAGTGTGTGAGTGTGTGGTGTGTGAGTGTGGTGAGTGTGTGTGAGTGTGTGAGTGTGTGAGTGTGGTGTGAGTGTGTGAGTGTGTGATGTGTGATGTGTGTGAGTGTGTGGGTGTGAGTGTGTGGTGTGGGTGTGAGTGTGTGAGTGTGTGTGGTGTGAGTGTGTGAGTGTGGGTGTGTGTGAGTGTGGTGATGTGTGTGGTGTGTGAGTGTGTGAGTGTGGTGTGAGTGTGTGAGTGTGTGAGTGAGTGTGTGAGTGTGGTGGGAGTGTGGTGGAGTGTGTGAGTGTGTGAGTGTGTGTGTGAGTGTGGTGTGAGTGTGTGGTGTGTGAGTGTGTGAGTGTGTGGTGTGGTGTGAGTGTGTGAGGTGATGTGTGAGGTGTGGTGTGAGTGTGTGTGTGAGTGTGGAGTGTGAGTGTGTGAGTGTGTGAGTGTGTGAGTGGTGTGTGAGTGTGTGAGTGTGTGTGAGTGTGTGGTGTGGTGTGTGGGTGTGAGTGTGTGTGTGTGTGTGAGTGTGTGAGTGTGTGAGTGTGTGTGTGAGTGTGTGAGTGTGGTGTGTGTGTGTGTGTGAGTGTGATGTGGTGTGAGTGTGTGTAGTGTGTGAGTGGTGAGTGTGATGAGTGAGTGTGAGTGAGTGATGTGAGTGTGAGTGGTGAGTGTGATGAGTGTGTGGTGTGAGTGTGTGAGTGGTGTGTGTGTGTGGTGTGTGTGTGTTGGTGTGTGCAGTGTGTGGTGTGTTAGTATCAGTAATCAGAAGAAAATAGTGACTTATAATTTTGTGTTTAAGCTTGTTTTCATTTGACTTTTTGGCTTAGAGCTGATTAGATGTTGGGAGAAAACCAGCGACGGAGGGGGGGGTTTATTAGGAGCAATTTTTGGTTTTTATTAAGTATTTAGAAAACAGCTGCATATCTCAAAGATATGTTCTATGCAATTTTTTGATACGACGCGTAATTTAGCGGCAAAAAAATTAAGAAATAAATAAAGTAAATCTGATTAACGATTAATTTTATAAGAAAAAGTGTAGAAGTATATTTTAAAGAAAATTTAATTTTACATAAATGTTCTTTGAAGTTCTTTAAAGTTTATAAATACGGCGGAACCTTACTTCTTCACAAAATTCTATAGCCTCCTTCTATTATTATACAGGGATCCATGGTTACAATTTATTTCAATTAAATGTGGCAACTGTTAAATTAATTTTGACATATAAACAGATTTGAGGTTAGTGAGAACCGTCTAATACCAGCATACTTTTAATGTAATAATACATCCCAAATCTAGGGGGCAAATAAAAAAATAGATTATACGTCTATTAATCTCTACCTGACATGAAGTTTTAAAAGCCATTCTGACATAGATTATTGTTTTTGTTTTTACAATGTTGCCTGTTTTCGTTATGAACGTATAAAAAAGGGGTTGCAGTTATCCTAAAAAAATTGAAATAATAGTAGATTATAGTACAAGTGAGTGAAATAACGTGCCTCACTTGCTTATAATGGCATTTCACTCACGTGTGATATACGACGTTTTGTCCAACAGTTGCATTTTTTTTAACGAAAAACTTGAAGAGATTATTTAAAAACAAAAGTATAAAAAAGAGTCAAGCAGCTAGGTTTTGGTTGTGAAAAACAAATTTTCGATCATATTTTCATTTTTACTAGTAAAGAATATAAATATAAAATTTAGTCACTAGTGAATAAAATTTGATTTCAGTCACTGAAAACTAACGTATAAAACATGTGAAAAACTGTAACTGTTGGACAAAAATTTATTGGTCATGTTTAATTAATTATAAGTTAGCATTTACATGTCTATTAACCTTGTAATCGTTCACATAAAATTAGTTAAATTTTGAAATATTTGTTGACAGTCATTATATAAATCAAAAGTTTATATATTTAGTTATATACCACTTTTCTCTTTATGTATTAAAAGTAACGATTACAAAAAAATTATTTCATTTCTATTAATTTAAGTTAGCATTTACATGTCTATTAACCTCTGTCTGTCATAAAGTTTTAAACGTCTGTTTGGCATAGATTAGTGTTTTTGCGTTTACAATGTTGCCTATTTTAGTAATGAACTTCTTAGAAAACAGGTTGCATAATTATCCTAAAAAAAAATGTTATTACAATTATTTCATTTCTTTTCATTTCCATTTTGTAGGTTGCAAGGTCGGGCGGTATTCCACAGATATTTTACTCAAGTTTTCATGTGCGAAACAGTCGAAATATTTGAAACAAGAAAGATATGTGAATATTTTTAATTTGGTCTAGTCACCCAAGAACAGATTATTTACAAGGTCTGTATTGTGGTATTAAATAATAGAGATAACAAGTGAAATTACAAAACATTCAATTACAATGATTGTATTTTTGAATTCCTTGTTAAATTTAAGGGTCACCTTTTTAGGGGAGACAAAAATTCGTCAACGTCAAAATCAACTAAGAAAAGCAAGATCTACCGCGAATAAAATCCTGCCCCATTCGGATGCCGAGGAGGGCAGGACTCAAGCAAGCAACCTGGGTCATCGAAACTACCAACATTCAGATACATTACTGCTACATACCTGGTATCAGGTCGAATCTTAATTCTGTTCACCATTCGGTTTCTATCAAAAACACAAGTCTCCCCTGGAAGCACTGATTAGCCTAACCTGCTATTTCCCAGATACAACCTCCACTCTAACTATCCTTTTAAAGGCGGAGTATGTGCGTATACCAAGGACAACCTACGTTGCAAGAGGATGTCCACTTTAGAAAATAACAAATTCGCCGTGATTTGGTTCAAACATTCTGTGCCTCAATTTGTGAAATTCTACTGTTGTTAATATAGGTCTCCCAATGATAATAACTACCAAGATCTTTTTGATTACCTTAGTCTGAAAATAGACTACCTCTTATCACAGTTTTCATCTTGCGGTATCTCAATTCTGGGAGATTTTAATATCTACAACTCCAATTCGACTCAATCTTCTACTACCACTAATCCCGTAGGTCATAGTGCAGCAAATATTTGCTGTATCCTATGATCTCACACAAATGATTACCGGACCCACCAGAATCCCTGACAACCTTAACCATACTCCACATTTCCTGGACTTATTCCCCTTACATTTAACCCAGTTGTCTATAAAACTAGAGTCTTTCAGACCACTACCTAATCGAAATAACTTCTTCTACACCCAATCCCACTGTTACTCGAAAAACATACAGAACTATGTGGTCTTTTAAATCAGCTAACTGGAGCGAACTGCGAGACTACTTTGCTTTAAAGGGTCCTCCTCCTCAAACATTTCTCTCCCAACAACCGAAGTTATCTTGATGGGTATGGAGTTATACATTCCAAAGAAATATAATCGCGTAGCATGCCTGTTCCCAACCATGGTTTAATAGGGCTTGCACTAATGCATTATCGCAAAAGCATAAACTCTATACCAAATGGAAATCAGATAAATCTGTCGTAAATCACGCTGACTATATTACCGAAAGGAATAGTTGCAAAAGCGTCATCACTAGGACCAAAAAGATGTTTGAAGAACGTACATGCAAAGAATTAGGCTCATGTCCTTTGGTTAGTCGTAAATGTTGGTCATTAGCTAGCGCCATCAGTCAAAACTTTAGTACATCTTCCTTTCTTCCCATTACGTCTCGTGACAGAGCTGTAGTAGCTGATCCTGCTGACAAAGACAACCTGTTTGTCGATTACTTTGCATCAAATTCATGTCTCAATGATTCTCGTAAAGTTGTGCCGTCAAACAAATCTACCCATACGCTATGAAACCAATCCACTTTCGATACATGCTCATAGAATCAATAATTATCAATAAACTTGACTCAAACAAGGCGACTGACCCTGATGGTATTCCAGCTGTCGTCTTTAGAAAATGCTACCCCAAGCTAGCACTTGTATTGTATACACACTTTTCGATTTCCATGTCATCTGGAGAGCTTACCTCATCCTGGAAGTAGGCAAATTTTCAACCCATTCCTAAAAATGGCGATAAAACCGATCCCTCAAACTATGGACCAATAGCTATCACTTCCATTCTATCGAAAATCATGGAAACAGCCATCAACCACTGACTACTTTGTTTCTTGAATCCAATAAACTCCTAAACCACCACCAGCATGGGTTGAGATGGAGTCGTTCAACGGGTGAACTCTATTGATATGTCACCCAACTTTGGAATAACACATTGAAAAGGGCCGGTGAAACAATCGTAGAAGTTTTAGATATTTCAAAGGCTTTTGAGCAAGTTTGACACAAGCCTACTTGCCAAACTCACCTCATACGCTCATCAATTTCCAGCTTTCTTGACAAAAGATGTATACGTGTTATCGTCGATGGATTGTTTTCTAAAAAACTACTATTAACTCGAGCGTACCCTAAGGATCAGTGATAGCTCTAATACTTGACCTGCTATACATAAATGACCTCATTTCCTCAACAACTAACCCGATCCGTTGCTTCGCGGACGATATCATTCTACATTGTAGTTCTTCTCAGTTTTCCCACAATAATAAGTTTAGTCAGAACGGTAAAGTGAAAATGGCAGCCTCAACCAACAGTGACTTAGAACATATTCTTGAATGGGAAAGGAATAATCTATTCATGTTCAAAGCCGATAAAACCCACTGTTACCTTGTGTCCGCCAAGAAAGACCGATAATTCCTTGCTGTAAATATGAATGGCTTAGATCTCAAGTTTTCAAACTCTATTTCTATGTTGATGTCCGTATCATCAAACCTATCATGGGTTGCCATCCTTGACTGTGGTGATGTTTTTCGAACTACATCTATGAAGAGAAGGTTCTTCACTAACACACTAACATAAAATCAAGAAATCATAAACTTTTACCTTCATCATCATAATCATCATCTGTATAGTCCTCTTCCGAATCAGACTCGAGGACAATATCAGCTTCCGTATCACTCAAAAGTACCTGATTCACAAAATCATCGTCTTCATCACTAGATTCCACAAGCGCAGACAAAAATTCTTTTTCCAACAGTATCTTTCAATTATTGTCGGTTGGTCTCATTTTTTTTGTTTTTGAGGGACCCGGTATACCGTCCGCCATTTTACAGTCACACCACAAAAATGGTAATAAAATTTCAGTCTCGGATCGTAACTGATACGCTAACAGATACACATCTACCTCTCATACTACCTGACAAAGTAAACAAGATTCGTTGGCTCCTATGGCAGTCGAGTGTACCACGTTAAGTACAGGCCCGGATCTCATGGGAGTCGTGCGCAGTGAAAGTGTCAATAATCAATTTAATAACATATAGTTAATTTCATTTTGATGTTATTGAAATAATGACGTTTCTTATTCATTTTTCTGATCAAAATCAAGGCTACATTGAAACTTATTATTTGCTTCCCTATTGATATGACTATAGACATAAGACGATTCACTCTTATTAAAACATTTATAAGAAAAATTTATCTAAAATTAAATTACCTTTAAAAGTGTCTGTAAAGTTTGTTACCAAGTTGAGTGTTTCCGGTACAGGCTTAATTAATTAAATACGGGCTTAATTGTTAGAATCCTATAAAAAACGTTCATCAAGGAGACATCTAAAATTTAATTATCTTTAATAATGGTCTTCGAGATACTCATAAAATGTACTTTAGCGCCCTCTATAATATACATTTATTTGTAAATGGTTTTAACGAAAGCTGGATAGAACTAGATATTTTGCAATTCACCGTAAATATAGAGCTTCACCAAAATGGTTACGTATTTTTTAAGTTATCGTGGCTACAGATACACAGGCAACACACGCACGCACGTTGAAAACGATTTGGAAGAATATAGAGCAGTGGGTGCATTCAATCGCCTGCTTAGAATGAAATTAAAATAAAAAATAAATGTATTTTTCTTAAAAACTATTTTACTTTTTTCAATTTTCTTAATCTTTAGCTCGGAAAAGTATTTCATTTCCAAGCATCGATAATTTTTATATATGTCCATATTTGGAATTTTAGCATAAATGTCACAATTTTCATTGCTTATATATACCTATAATTTATTCATCATAAACTTAATGCCAATTACGAAAAAAACTAAGAGTTACATAAGCTATTAATAATGAATACTTTTACTGTTTTAAAAATAATGAAAATGAGAACAAATTAAAAATAACTTTTGGTTTAATTTAATTATGCGACTTTTAGTCTAGAATCTACATCGTTATATTTTGGCTTTTCTATGAATTTTGCCAAAATAAGTAATATAAAGATGTTCATAATTAGTGAGAGTATTCATCATATTTAGCTAGCTTGTGTCTTTAATTCTTTTTGTTCCTACGTATTCAATTTATTTATTTAATCTATACGATTTACATGCTCTAAGTAGATCATGACTTAATAATTAGTTTAAATAACGATTACGACTTTACTCTAAAATTGTTGTGTTCACATAAAAGTATTATCACATTTAAATCATGTTTATTATAAAGTTAAAAAATCTTTGTGGAGAAAGTGTGAAGCAAATAAGGTAACGCTTTGAGCAAATGAGCGATAATGTCTATGATTATATAATTCCGTTCAAATGACCCTCATTTTACAATACCTACAAGTTTCCATATGAGATGAATTGTTTGTCTTGATTTGTACAGTTTTGGAAAAACTTGTAGGATGATTTTTTTAAAACAATTCGATCATCAATTTTTAATCATATCACCTTGAATATTATAAATATTTTAATAAATCAGTAACACAATTTGATATTGATTGCTAAAATGTCTTCCTTAACAGTCCAGACATGAACTTAAATCGACGTAATTATTTTCTTTTGCTAAATTTTTACATATTATTGTTACATAATAAAAGAATAACTAACTTATTAGAATTATAAGTTACAAGTATGATATATTACATAATTTTTAGAATAAAAAATTTACAACTAACAGTTTTAGTCAACAGACAGAACCCGTTCCAATATAAAAAACAAGCCTTCTCGACAATCGTCAGAAGCGAAACCTATTGTATTGCAAAAACTAGGTGAGTGCTAGTGCATTACAGGACTTTCTTGCAAAATACTAAAAAATATATGGGATATTTTTATATCCTTGAAGTATTCAGCTGTTTTAGAAATATTTAATAAAAACCAAAAACTGATCCTAACTAATAATACCCTCCCCCCCCCCTCCACTCCCCGAGAGATCATGACCGATCTTGACGAAACATGGCCAAAAGTTGTAAAATGAGCTAATAAGTCGATTTAACGATAGTGAAAAACAAGTCGATTACATAACCTTCTATACCTACATATGTATTATGTAGGTTGAAAGTTAAAAATAGATATCGCGCTAATCTTTCAAGATAACTATGGTCTGTTTATATCATTTTAAAGCAAATTTCGCGCTCCCTTTCAAAGAAACTAAGAATATGTGTATGTTATATAGCGTGATCAATCTCAAGTGTACTGTAGTGGTATGACAAAAATCCCTAGATGTTAATATTGTTGTGTTTTGCAGTTGGCTGCTTTGGATTTTTAGTGTGGTTGTAGTCGTTTTAGTTTATGTCAGTTTATGTCATATTATACCTTCGTTTTTCACTTTTGTATTTTCTTGAGTTATTTACAAACTGTCTATATCAAGACAAATTATATATATTTTGAATTTCAAATTGTGATATCGAATTTAATCGTCATGCCGTTTTCAATGGAACACGACACATTCATTGTTGTGGCTCATTTTCGTAGCGGCTTCCAAGATGGTAATGGGCAATGGCATTATTCATTGCAATCATGCATCGATCAATTTACTGTTGAGTACCCAAATGAAAATATTAGTTACGAAACGTTTAGTCAACATCGTAATCGATTGATAGCTCGATTCATGGTAGTGTTTTAAAACGCAAACGTGAAGCTTCGGCTACTGTCTTAACAGAGGACACCTTAGCAGATATCCAAGCAAGGATGAATGCAAACCCCAATAAATCTTTGCGAAAACTATCTGCACAAACACGTATGAAAAATTTTACCATACAAACATAATTTTACATAAATAATTGTTAGATGTATCCTATGGAAGTGTCCACACTGCAGTAAAGAAGAATTTACATTTGTACCCGTACAAGGTGTCGGTATTACAACAGTTGCGAGATAGAGATTTTCAGCTTACAGTAAACTACTGTCAATGGTTCAACAATACGATGAACAATGATTTACTGGATGTATCTTTTTTTTTTGATGAAGCTTGGTTTCATCTGTCCGGTTACATAAATAGCGAAATTATCGTACGTGGTCTGCAGAAAATCCACATGTATTTCGAGAAACTACCTAACACCCTATCAAGGTCGGTGTCTGGATAGCAATGTCGCGACAACGAATATTTGGACCAGTATTTTTCGATGGCACAATTACTGCGGCAAGATACAGAGAAATACTTTTAGAACCATCTATTAATAATTTGGATGATCGCGAATTACGAAACGGGTATTTCCAGCATGACTCCGCTACCCCACATACTGCACAGGCTACAATTAATTATTTACGAGACTTCTTTGAAGATAGAATCATTAGTGTAAATCGTTGGCCACCGAATTCACCAGACTTGACAACGTTAGACTTTTTTCTTTTTAGTTATTTAAAAAACAAAGTGTTCAGCAGAAGATTGCATACTCTTCAAGAATTGCGAGATGCTATAACTCATGAAGTTCATAATATTGGTGCCGAAATGTTACAAAATATATTTGCGAATATGCAACGTAAGGTGAACTTATGTTTACAATTTAATGGCGGTCATTTTGAACATATGCTGTAAAGCAAAGTGTGATAACTAATGTGTACCTAAGGAGTTAAAAAATTGTAAAAGACATTGTCATTCCATAAACATGTACTGTAAATTTCATTTAATTATAATGAAATTATAACATTATTTTGTAATGATTTAATCCAATCATTAAATAATATGTTATTTATTTTGTTGTATTTTATAGGGATGCAGTCTAATCAAGTACAAAATAGTCATTATTTAAATTAAGATAATATTTTATAATATGTATAAGTTAATGACCTTCATACAGATTTGAAACTGATCGTAGTTTTTACTCGAACCATGCTCAAGAGTAGCTAGAGCAATACGGCTTCTTACCAACCTATCAGTGGTACCAACTTAAATATTTTGATCACGTGGTATACACTTGAGATTGATCACTCTGTACCAGCAATACGAGGAATGGTTCAAATTTACGGAAAAACCGGAAGTAGTGTTTTCATCAGGATAATATCATTTCATTAGCGCAAATGAAAAAAGTTTATTTCCAAAATTCCAAGTTTGTAACCAAAATAGTTATAACAATATCAATATTAAATATTTGAAAATTGATATCTCCTATACTAGTAGTTTTAGAAGAAGAAGGTTAGTTGCATTCATAAAAGTAGCTGATTGCTTAGAAAATATAAAAAAATAAAAAAAAATTTGGGCTCGTTTTGCGCGCTTGCGATAACACACACTCCCAGAATTTATAAATCGCTCAGCTACATTCATAAACGATCCTTTCCGCGACTGTCTTCTCTTTGGGTATCGTTCACAGTACAACCGGGTAGCCAGCAAAGCATTTCTTTGAGCTTCGTCGTAAATAAAGATCATATCGACCATTTCTTCTTTGGAAAAACTCATTTTAAACAAAAATTGACAAAATGACAATCCAAAAACACACAAACTAATGGAACTATATTTTAATGATTATACAAACGTCAAAACAATAGATGCAATTGTTCCTCTTTACTACGAGCGGCTAGCCTACCTGATTTGTTTTGTTGAATTCTAGTCATAGTAAATTTGTAATTTAGAATATTTTTACGTAAAAGTGTCAATATCTCAAGAAGGGTCCGTCTTATGACTATGAAACCTATTATCAATTAGTATCTACTTTTCACGGGGAATCGAAATGTGAAAAAATATACAGGGTGTTGCATTTGAAAAAATTGAGAAAAATTACATTTCGTCCAAGTTAATCATTCTGTATAATTTTACAAGTTTTCTGTAATAGTTAAGAAGCAATCCTCCGTCCACGCAATCGACACCCATCCTGTATATTTCTACAAAAAAAATGTATATGTGACTGTAAGTGCAGCCAAATTCAATTTTGAAAGTTTTAAAAAATTGCATTTCATGCGAGTTATTGATGCCTTGAATTTCAATCTTCTATGTTAAGATTTCAAAATTTGCCCCCAAAATAACACCCTTATTTTCACCCCCTATATACCTATTGCGCTAAAAGCTTGTTTTGTCGACGTAATTGTGTTTCAGTCCAAATTTCATCAAAATCGTCCGTATAGTTTCGGCTGGCAAGTGACTACAGACACACACGCACACAAACAGACATTATGAAAAATTTTCTAAAATTTTTTTTCGGGTTCAGGGAGTCGTAAAACATCAAAATAACGCAACTTATTTTTTTTTCGACCGCAATACTTTCTTGGTTAGCAAGTAAGTAAAAATAGTAAATTACGATACAAACGCACTGTTATTCATTTTTTGGGCACGATAGCGATTTTAGCTTGAGGCGCAACACCGACAACAGTGCAGAATATCGTACACTAATTTTTATATTTGTTTAAAAAAAACTATAATTTTGGGATTAAATATTAACGTTTGTATTTAAATCGTACGTTTCAAGGTTAGTTTAAAACGTAATACAAAAACACCTCTTCCTAAACGAAATTCCTATACAACAACCTACACATTTAACGTATGGTCATTTGTTACAACCATACAGTGATCTTTATTTGTATGTGTAAATAAATAATCCCATTCAGGACATTATAACGTAGAACAAGAGAATAAAGTTAATTTATGAAAAGGTCAACATAAATATCTTAGGTAACATTCACAGAAGTTATAATAACGATTAATTAACCTAACGAATGATAATTTCTAATCTAGATTCCGACTTTTTTTATAACATCACTTTTGAAAGAACCCTAGTAAAAGTGTAATTATATCTGACAAATATTCTACAATAATATTTCAGGATGTACATGCTTCCATAGAATATATTGACGCATAGAAAAGAATCTTTACTCAAATCATTCTCAAACATTTATTTTTCAAAACTCCTTTTTAAGCGAAGCTCCATTGAAAGCGTAGGTTTAGAAATTTAATGTTTGAAACCTGGCAGTAATAATTTACAAGTGTGAATATACAAATCGATAGAGTGACAATTTCAATAATTAAATTGTAGGGTATCTCCTTTGCGAGCAAACTTAGAAAGATGAGGTTTTCGCGATCCTGTTCTACTTTTTCGTGAAACGAAAGATTCCACAAACAGAACTGTCAAAGTCCTATTAGTATTTGAGATACAGGGCGAAATTCAAAATTTGCAAATTTTAAGCAGCCCTCGTAACTGCTTTGCCTTGTAAGTTATCGAAATGGTGTAAAGTGGGTTTTATACAGAATTTTCCGTGGAATTTAGTGGCGTACATAGTTTTCCCCACAAAAAGTCAGTTTCCTCGCAATAAACCAAAGTTTTGTTTTTTTAAGTGGAACACCCTATACAGGGTTTTCCACGGTAGGCGTTCGTTAGAAGTTTATGTGGTTAGAAACAATTTAGAAATCTGAATTTTTGAACTTAAGGGTTATTTAAGATTCTCTTTCATTCTAAAATATTTTCAAGGTCATGTTACTTCCGGTTATACCGGAAGTCGCCACTAACTTCCTTATTTTAAGTGAAACACCCTGTATATTATTTTATTTTTGGATTATTGACAAAATTTTAGGATAAGTCTTATAAGAGTTTCCTATACCTTTTTTCAACTGTTTCTTAGATATCTTGATTTTTCAAAAATTTTGAAAGATGTAACCCTATTTTCAACACTGCCTGTCTTACTTATTTTTGACTGATGGAAAGTGCTTCTGGAGTAGACAGAAGCATAAGAACTATACTTTTGAAATACTCATTGACAATTGATTTATTGTATACATGGTGTTCAAAATTTGATGAACTATTAAACAATTTTCAAAGATGAAAAACTTTGTTAATTCAAATGTGACACCCTGTATATTATTGGATGAATAGATGCAGCATTTAGTTATGCATCGTTTGGCTATAACATTACCTATACCTATTATCGCAATAAACCAAAGTTTTGTTTTTAAGTGGAACACTATAGGTTTTCACGTAGGTTCGTTAGAAGTTTATATGGTTAGAAACAATTTAGAAATCTGAATTTTTGAACTTAAGGGTTATTTAAGATTCTCTTTCATTCTAAAATATTTTCAAGGTCATGTTACTTCCGGTTATACCGAAGTCGCACTAACTTCCTTATTTTAAGTGAAACACCCTGTATATTATTTTATTTTTGGATTCTTGACAAAATTTTAGGATAAGTCTTATAAGAGTTTCCTATACCTTTTTCAACTGTTTCTTAGATATCTTGATTTTTCAAAATTTTGAAAGATGTAACCCTATTTTCAACACTGCCTGTCTTACTTATTTTGACTGATGGAAAGTGCTTCTGGAGTAGACAGAAGCATAAGAACTATCTTTGAAATACTCATTGACAATTATTTATTGTATACATGGTGTTCAAAATTGATGAACTATTAAACAATTTTCAAAGATGAAAAACTTTGTTAATTCAAATGTGACACCCTGTATATTATTGGATGAATAGATGCAGCATTTAGTTATGCATCGTTTGGCTATCATTACCTATACCTATTATCGACAATTTTCTTGTTAATTAATATTTTCTACTTTAATGTGATTCTTGACAGAAACTGAAATGTTTTCAAAAATAAAATGAACTTAATTCAAACTACACAAATTCTATTTTATTAAAACAATGAAATAAAACAAGAAGATAACAAAATTGAAAGCATAATAACAAATGAAAAACATAAAACAATTATTTGAACATAACTAGAAGAAAAGTGATAAAAAAGATAAAATGAATCATTACAAATGTTCCACATGGCCGCCAATTTGATTTAAGCATTTTATAACTCTATCATATACTCCTTGCGAAAAAGATAGCCGAATTTCGTGTGGACACATACTATTGAATGCATTGTGAACACGATTTAGCAATTCCTCTCTAGTTTGAACTGGCCTAGAGTACACTAATTCTATTATACGACCCCAGAGGTAAAAGTCCAGGGGCGTCAAATCGAGTGATCTCGGTGGCCAGTTCCAACGTCCTTGTGGGCCAATCCACCGATCTTCAAACATCAATGTCAACTGTGTACAGCTATAGTGGAATGTGCGGGAGAAACATCCAGCTGATACCAACTGTTTGCCCTGTCACATGCAGGTAGAGTATTTAGAAAATCCATAACAAATCCACGGAGAATTTCAAGATATCTCGCCCCGTTCAAATTCTCATCGTACACTTGATTTGCCACTCTATTATCCATAACTAAACAAAAAACGTTAAAACTAAATTGGAACTGGTGATTACGTTCTCTTGTTACATGAGGATTATCTTGTGCCCAGTAGTGATTATTTCGGCGATTGAAAATTCCTTCTCTACTGAATTTTGATTCATATTAGTCAAGTTGCTTTGGTATGTGTGAATCCTTGCGATATTGCAGGCTCACCTTCCATTAATATAAGTAATTTGATTGTACCCTTATTAAATTTAGAATTTACATCAGTTCTACATACATAACGACAAAATTTGCATCGATTGGGGCTTGAACCTTGGTGGCACAGTTGGTTAGCGCGGTACTCTAGCAAAGTACAGGTCGTAGGTTCAAATCCTACTCGAGGTAAACTTTTTATTTATGTATTAATAAAATTAATAATAATTTTTGTTATCTTCTTGTTTTATTTCATTGTTTTAATAAAATAGAATTTGTGTAGTTTGAATTAAGTTCATTTTATTTTTGAAAAACATTTCAGTTTCTGTCAAAAATCACATTAAAGTAGAAAATATTAATTAACAAGAAAATTGTCGATAATAGGTATAGGTAATGTTATAGCCAAACGATGCATAACTAAATGCTGCATCTATTCATCGAATAATATACAGGGTGTCACATTTGAATTAACAAAGTTTTTCAACTTTGAAAATTGTTTAATAGTTCATCAAATCTTGAACACCATGTATGCAATAAATCAATTGTCAATGAGTATTTCAAAAGTACAGTTCTTATGCGTCTGTCTACTCCAGAAGCACTTTCCATCAGTCATAAATAAGTAAGACAAGCAGTGTTGAAAATAGGGTTACATTTTCAAAATTTTTGAAAAAATCAAGATATCTAAGAAACAGTTGAAAAAGGGTATAGGAAACCCTTACAAGACTTATCCTAAAATTTTGTCAATAATTCAAAAATAAAATAATATACAGGGTGTTCCATTTAAAATAAGGAAGTTAGTGTCGACTTCCCGAATAACCGGAAGTAACATGACCTTGAAAATATTTTAGAATGAAAGAGAATCTTAAATAGCCCTTAAGTCCAAAAATTCAGATTTCTGAATTGTTTCTAACCACATAAACTTCTAACGAACGCCTACCGTGGAAAACCCTGTATATTTTTTATCATATAATATAGCTTACTCTCAGCTTTCAAATAATATATGTTGTGTGGCACTTCTTTTGCATTATTAACCTCAAAAATGAATGTTACGTTAATTTAACATTTTGATAATATAGTAGGCCATAAATCCTATAAACTCAGTGTAAACGCGTATTTTATTGAACGTACAAGATATATTTGAGTATTCAAAAAGGGCTACTAGATTCTTACTGATTTATTATAATTATAAAATATGTAAACACGTGATTATAATAAATCTAAGGACTTTTACGCAGAAATGTAAAAATAATAACAAAAAATTTGCATTTTTTTTAATTGAGTAAAATGCATTTTACAGCTTCAGAAAAAAAATATTAATAGCATAAAACTTATAAGAATACTTTATAACTAAATTTGTAAGTAGGCTGATCCTAGTCTCATTTTAAACGTAATTAACCTGTGAAATCTGATTAAAATTATTTTTGTGCAACAATAGTATTGTTTGTTCATTGAGCAAAATATGGCAGAAAATCAAAATTTTGAAAAATGTTAAAAATATGATATGCTGGTTTGCTTTGGTAAGAGTAATTAAAACTTCGACGCAACAATAAATTTGTATTTTAACAGGTAAATACAGTTTTCTTGATATTAATTTTGATTATTAAGTAACTTTACATCTGTGTAGATTTTCAGAACGGAGACAACCTTGTAAAATCACGTTTTATAGATTACAAAGAAATTTAATTAATTATGGATCATTTTCTAAACGCAGGTCAAAAAAATATAATAAAGAAAATCGAAAGAATGATGAGGTTACCGTTTTAGCCAGTGTGGAGGCTAATCGTATAAGTTCTTGCAGAACTATAAACAGTAGTATTGGAATACTTATCTTTTTGGGGATTTTTAATGGTGTATTTTAAATTATACAATCTAAACGTTTCGATAACACTTACAGTTATCTTCGTCAGTAGTAATATTTGTTAATAATTGTTAAAGATGTTGTAAACAATTTTGTCAAAGTTGAAAAATTAAAACATTATGTTTAGATTGTATCATTTAAAATACACCATTAAAAAACCCCAAAAAAGATAAGTATTTTATTATGAGTGATAATGGTGAAAGTTTACATTTTCATAGTAGTATTGGAGTTTCGAAAACAAGAATCCAAAGAATACTTCGCCACCATAAATATAAACCATATAAATTTAGGCTTGTTCAAGATCTACATCCTGGCTGCGCTGAACGTATGTTAATATTTTTCAATTCGGTACTTAAACATGTTAAACCAACTTGGGATTTTTTTTTAAACAGGTACAACAGCAAATTCTGATCTTAAGAAAATCAATACCAAATATTCCCCCAAAGACAACAAGAAAAATTTGGACTAAACTTTGCCTGCTTTATCTTAGGATCAAAAACAAAATTTTACGTTTTCGAATCCTTGATATTTGAAAATTTTAGAAATGGTTGTGCCTAAATTATTAGATGACATTCCTTTAGCTCGCTTGAACCAAATTCATTTCCAACAGGATGGAGCCCCATCTCACAATGCGCGAATTATACGCCCATTTTTGGAAAACAATTTTGATAATAGATGAATTGGCACCAATGGCATCCTACGTCTTCGGACTTGTCAGTCTTAGATTTCTTTTCATGGGGTTACTTGCAAAATAAAATATACCAAACTCAATATGATAACATTCAACGTTTGATAAATGCAGTTAGAAAAGCTTTCAGACATTTACAAGATCACTCTATTATTGTGCTTAATGCTATAGAACGAATTGGAAGAGTGTGTGAAACATGTATAAGACAGAATGGTCATCAGTTCGAACATCTCTTTTAGTAATTTATATTAGGCTTGTAAAGTTTTAGGTATTATGTTTAGTTTTTAATTTTGTTTTTGCATAAAACTTCCTAACCCTTAACCTTGTTTTTTCATGGCCAACTATATCATCAAAATGGTAAATTTCCGCACAATATATATTTTTTGAAACCTGATAGTAAGCTCTATTATATAATAAAACATATACAGGGTTAAAAAAAACAAAACTTTGGTTTAGTACAAAGAAACTGACTTTTTGTGGGCAAAATATTAAATTAACGTAACATTCATTTTTTAGGTTAATAATGCAAAAAAAGTGCCGCACAATATATATTTTTTTAGAGCTGATAGAAAGCTCTATTATATAATAACAAATATACAGGGTGTTTCATTTAAAAAACAAAACTTTGGTTTAGTACAAAGAAACTGACTTTTTGTGGGGAAAACTATCCACGCCACTAAAGCCTACGAAAAATTCTGTATAAGACACACTTTTCACCATTTCGATCAATTACAAGGCAAAGTAGTTACGAAGGGTGCTTATAATGTGCAAATTTTTAATTTCGGCCTGTACCTCATATACTAAGGGGACTATGACAATTCTGTTTATAGCATCTTTTGTTTCACGAAAACATAAAATAGGGTCGCAACACCGCATCTTTCTATCTTTGCCCTCAATCGAGATACCCTACAATTTCAACCAAAATGGGACACCCCGTACAGGAGCTTAAGCATGTGTTACAGACCATACTCATTAGAGAATCAGCCCGTAAAGGTAATTTGCGCACACGGCATAGCCCAGTGGAGCGGGCGGGGTTCTTACTTCATGCTGTAAAAGAGCACTCGTTAGAACCCCACAACGTCAAAATTGAGAGAAATGTCAAAAAGGCGCCACCTGTTACAAACATTTATAGCGAGAAAGCGTCATGAACTAGATTATA
This sequence comes from Vesta saturnalis, assembly GCA_036346205.1. Lineage (NCBI taxonomy): Eukaryota > Metazoa > Arthropoda > Insecta > Coleoptera > Lampyridae > Vesta > Vesta saturnalis. The sequence continues at coordinate 1,326,658 of JARFJB010001996.1, forward strand.
ATAATATCCTAACAGTAAACCATAATATTCACTCAAAATACAACTCTCTAAAAATATTTACGCAGAATTCATCCAAACCGCAATAAAATCTTAAGCTTCATATAAAAGCCGCAAAATTGCGATAATAAAACTAAAAGGTCATTAAACATTTCAATAAACTTCAACGTCTACATTGTTGTCTCAAATATCCAAAACACTGATCAATACGGTAGTTAATTATTCAATCCAAAACGAAAAATACGTCACAACAAAATCGACCGCGATCGAAAATTCATAAAGTCCTAAAACTTCAATCAACATCCAAAATCGGGGTGGCAATCCCCAAATTCGAAAAATACACAGCTACTCCGAAACAAATAATCAAATTCGCTTACCTGTTTGGCAAAATCAGGCAATTAAATGTCTACAATCGTTATGTTGATTCCTATAAAAACATCTTAAAAAAATTGCGACTACTCGCAAAACTATCGTATACAAAAACAAACAGCTGATCGGTCCACGGCCGATTCACTTCATAATCTACGTTACGTTCTCCTTCAAAGCGTCTTTCAAAATGAACTTACTCCCAAATCAAAATAGCAAATACTCCAGTATAGAAATTCACATAATCCATTCCGTTAAAACTTTCCTTAAATAATCAAACACTTCAAAGAAATGCCACTGCAAAGTTGTGCAAATTAACAGTTACCACAAACAAATACGTTACGCATAAGCTTTGAATGTAATACAAAATAACTAAACTTCTAAATTTTAAATGAACGTAAAAATATTAGCATTGACAGTAAAGATGAGGATTACAAAATACATACACTTCAAAAAAACACTCAAGTTATAAACACTATACATCTATATCCAGAATAACCATAATCATGGAAAATAAACAGTCAGCGAAATATATAAGCTCATGAAATTTCTATAGTCTGATTTGGAATAATTCCTGCAGAATTCCAACAACCTCAAATGCATCTATTTTATATCCTAAATTTTTAATTAACATCAAAAGACTAAAGAAAACGTCGAACATCTAACTTTTACAAATCTGGCAGTACATCATTTTGTATAACATTAACAGAATGAAACAATCAAAGGACAGTCTGAAATAGTTTACGTGTGAATATGCTTTATATGCTGAATTGATATCTAAACGTTCCTTAATTAAACTTAAACCAACAGGCATATTCATTCGCCTAAGTGAGTACAAACAAACATGTTATTAAAATCGCCAACACATCTAAATCCAGAAAAAATATGTAGTTATCTTCACACAGCACAAATGCTCACAACGATATAGGAGAAGCTCTCGGTAGGTGATTGATGGAAACCAATAACTTCCTAATTCTTAAATTTATCTTCACACCAACTTTGGCAAGTCGAACTGGACATTCATAAAACAAACTACATTAAAGCGGTCTTGAGCGCCATATTTATACGAAACTTCTTAAGCATTACATTTACAGCAGTTTATATTATATGTTCGAAGTCGGCAGTGTACGTGAAAGCTATCATTTAACCAGGAACTCGTTAAAAATAATCCGCATAAACAAAATGCGATAAAATAGGCCAACAGTACAAAGATTCAACACTTCAAAAAATATTAAAACCAATTACTTCTATGACCGAAAATTGTCACAATTCACAAAACGAAACACAAAGATAAGATAACCCGGGTGTATTGAAACTTTAAAATATCCCATACAAATGGAAGCGGAAAATATTCCTACGGTAATGTTCGATGCACGCTCGGTTCGATATATAACCAATTCCAACCCCTTCTGCGTACATTGCAAAGTCGCAAACAAAGGTAAGTCTTGAACTACATCTCTAGCAAGACTGCCTTAAGTTACATTCATTTCTCGCCACATTTGATTTTAATCCCCTTAAATCTTAATTAACCAATTACACAGATTCGTTACTTTAAATTGACATACGCGCGAAAAACGATTACCTCTCGGAACTAAATCGGAAAATAATTGCATCATCCGTCCAAATTGTATTCCTAAAGGTACCTCTGTAATGTGGTATGTCTATGATAATGAAATTACAATAATGAACCTTAAAATAACGTATATAAAATCCAAACTGTTTGTTTAAAGACTAAAATATTTATCGAAAATAAAGGAGACAGATTGTCGCTGCAATTTGAATTCGCAAAAAATGTACCACACAACGTAATAATTTTATACTTAATATAATTTTACATGATGAAATTTCAAATTCATTTAACAAAATTCACCGAAATTTAAAATAACGAAATCAACTATTATTTACAAAGTAACTACTTAATTCTCAACCAAATTAGTAAAAGGGATTGCACTAACTATCGATACCAATACGTAAATCACATCTTAATTTTAAACTTACATCTAAACTTGATAAATAAACCAAAAACTTTATTTCGTTTTCCAAAAAAAGGATTCGCGATATACTTTTTCGATTCTACCGACTTTGTTATTAAGATTTTTAAAAACGTAATAAAACATTCTTAAGGCAGTTTTTCAAGTGACGGTATGTTCAATACAAATAATGAACATTACTGAGCTATAGAAAACCCACATATTGTAAAGGAGCGCAAAATCCAAGGAAGATTTTACTATAAATTTATGGGTTAGCATGTGGGACCTCATATTATTGAAGGAAAGTTAAATGCTCAGAAATATCTTGAGTTTTTAAATAATCGGTTATGGGCGTATCTAGAAAACGTCCCACTCAATACAAAATACACCCACGCACCACATAAAATTAAAAAACACCGAACGCGTACCAATAGATACGTCAATATATTAGGAGAATTGCGGTGACAGCAGGATGAGGCGCCTCCTCGTAACAGTGGACCCGTAACAGAATACTTAAATACAGTTTTTTCAAACAAATGGATAGGAAACCAGACCACTGTACGATGGCCTGCAAGAAGTCCGCCTGATTATTTAAAAACGTCGGATTTAGTCTTTAGTGTTTAACTAATCAGCCACGACTACTCTCTATTTGTACTTAATTTAGAAACAAGAAAAACAATTGATTAAGCACAGTTTAATGTTCGGCTGGAGCTGCATCTCATCTTCAATTTTATTATGGCACAGTTTTTAGAAGTGTATTAATAAACTTTCATATAAAACATCTGTAAAACTTATAACATGGGAATATTGGTATTTTTACAAAATGAATTTGTTGCTTTTTCTTGAATATCTCCTAAAGTGCTCGAATTTTCAATTTTTTACTGGAATGTGATAAAAACTACAACACATTGCCCATTTAAGCGATTCTTCATGTACAATAATAACAAGGATAGCCATACTATTACACTGCATTCGAGACACACGGAATATCAATTTGAAATTTTCTTTAATTCAACAGCTTTTATCTCAATTTCTATTAACGTTAATCTTAAATTTACTTACCATGAACAACTTCAGTTGAATAAATTTTCTATGTTATAATACACTAAAATTATTAACATGTGAATGTAACGTACCTTGTTTTTATTTATATTCTTTAGTTCACATTAACAATGTATTTATTTTTACTGATCAATACTCTAATTTATTACTCTTTGTCAACGGTCGTTAATGTGCCACTAATTTACATGAATTAACAAATTTATCAAAACTTGATGATAGGAGATCGAATAGTATTCTAATAAATAGCAGTTATATCAGTTATACAGGGTGGCCCATTAGTGTGTGGAACTGCAATAACTTACTTAGGATCAAAAATACAAACAAATGTTTTAAATAAAGGTTGTTATGTTTGCGCAGATACACATTTCTAAAATATTTTTAGATATACAGGATGTTCAGCCCAAGCGAGACAACATGAAGATTACTTTTTTTTAAAAGGACACCCTGCATATTTGTTTACCATCGAATTCAGCGTAAAATTCTGCATCTAGCCTAATCTTTTCTTTTCCCATAAATTGCGACGTTGCCAAGCTGGAGCGAAAAATATGAAGATTTGACGAAAATTGGTGCACTATAAATACTGCCAAATAAACGTTATCAGTGATAAGCAACTAAACTTATTTGGTAGGTACAAAGGTAAAGCATGGCTGAAATGTCTGAACATGGTAGAAGTTTCGTTTGGGGTTCGGGGTGTTTTTTGGATAAACATTAATTCTGAACATTTCAATTAGCTAAAACTTAATTTTTTTAAATGGAACACCCAGTATATTATTTTACCATCTTGTAAAACTGTTTTATCCCTTCGAATTATGTCTGTATAATGTACTCTCTAAATTTGATTGTTTTTAAGAAAATTACATTTTTAGTTTATGATTTAAAAATATTCATGTTTTTAACAAGCAAGCTCTGAAAGTGACGTTTAGAATACTTTCTATAATTTTTTGTGACAAAATCAAACCAGTAATTTTCTAGCTTTAAAAACTGTCATAAAATAAACAGGGTATCTACAAAACTTAACTAAGCAAAAATAACCTTACCAACAAATGAAATGAAAATATCCATAGTTTTAACAAGTAGCCTGTGAATTTGACGTTTGCGCAAGTCAGAGTGATTAGTTATTATCTAGACGTGTTATAAATGTGTAGTTATTAAGAACAAGAAAGCAATAAATCTACTAGTACGGCTGTATCTTATTTAATTAATTATATTTTAAACGGACATCAAAACAATGAATATGTAGCTGCAACTTTTTGCGATCTTCAAAAAACTTTTGACTGCGTAAATCATGATAGACTTATTCAGAAATTAAAAAACTATGGATTCCATAGCTCCAGTTGTAATCTCATTAAATCTTATTTGATTAAAAGGCAACAGTATGTAGTAGTAAATCAGTTACCTTCTGATTATTTGGTTACAGTCTCGGGTGTTCCGCACGGTTCTGTGTTGGGTCCAATTTTATTTCTATTATATATTGATTTTAAAATTGGTATAGATTATTCTGATTTTGTTATGTTTGCTGATGACACTACTCTACTCACCAAAAATATAGATTTAAATGAGGTACAACGTCAAATGATGAATATACGTTCAACGGGATCAGAGTGGTTTACAAATAACAAATTGGTATTAAATGGAAATAAAACGTTTGAGATGATGTTCACTCACCGTGAGGTAACAAATATTAATAATGTTGAAAAAATAAAATTTTTAGGTGTGTTCTTAGACCCAAAACTTACTTGGTGTCACCATATTGATTACGTAGCCAACAAAATCACAAAAAACCTGTTTGTTGTAAGAAGATTAAGTAGCCTACTGAATTTAGCCACGTTGAAAGTAGCTTATCATGCCTTAATAGGATCTGTAATTTGTTACGGACTAATAAACTGGGGCCATGCTCACAGTTGTCGCAGAATTTTTGCACTCCAAAGAAAAACTATCAGAACAATGCTTCAGAGAATGCGTTAAGCCAAAATTCGCAGAATTGCAACTACTTACTTTTCTTTATATATATATATATATATATATATATATATATATATATATATATATATATATATATATATATATATATATATATATATATATATATATATATATATATATATATATATATATATATATTCATACAATTTATTGATGACAATATTTCCCAATATCAAAAGCATTGCAGTTTTCATGAACATAATACTCGGGATTCTGAATTAATAAGGATTGATAAAATCAGATTAAGTAGTAGTCGTAATGGCTGGAATTATTATGGAATTAAGTTTTATAACAAACTACCAGCTTCGATCAGACACTTCTAGAATAAATTTTTAAAAATTATAAAAACCTATCTTATCCAAAAGACATTTTATAGCATTGACGAATTTCTTAATGTAAATGTCAACTGTGATTTAAATTATATGTGATACTTGATATCTTTACAACTTGTTATGTATTTATGTTGACCTGTATAAAACTAATGTTATTAACACCAAAAATAAATAATAATAATAATTAAAATCATGAATTTTCTGATAGAAGAATTGACAGACAAGATTTTTGTACTGGGTGCCAGTGATAAAAACTGTTTACTCGCACAAAGGATTTATCAACAGAAATTTCCAGATAGAAGACAGCCAAGAAAAGAGAGATTGGAAAATGTGCTTCAACCATTTACCAGAACTGGCAGTATAACTTACGAAAAAAGCGAAAGGTTGAAGACTACAATAACAGAGGACAACGAGATGACCGTAATGTTAAATATCCTCATATCTCGACACGGGAAATAACAAAACAAACCGACATAAGTCGTACTGTCACCCAAAAAATTCTGTCTAAGAACAAAATGCATCCTTACCATATACAACGAATGCAGGAACTATTGGATGATGATTATGAAAAGCGGTTAACCTTCTGTGAGTGGGCTCAACAACGAATTAAGCAAAACTGAATATTTTCAATTTTGTATTATTTGCCGATGAAGCTACTTTTCATAAAAATGAGTTTGTTAATAGACACAATTTCCATAGGCTCATATTTCTTTGACGGAACTGTTAATGGGCAAGTTTATTTAAATTTCTTACAAAACGAATTACCACAACTACTTCAGCAATTACCTGCTCATGTTAGCGAATGTGGTCCTACATGACGGGGCACCAGTTCACCGTACCCAACTGATTAATACACATTTAAATAATTAATTTCCCGGATGATGGATAGGTAGAGAAGGGCCCCATAAATGGCCACCTCGGTCACCAGAACTTACAAAAATGGATTTTTTTTTGGTCGGGTTATGTCAAAGAACAAGTATACAAAACACCCGCGACTACTAAGGTAGACACGAAGAATAGAATTAGAGAGGTTTTCCGAACTGCTGATGTCGATATGTTACATCGTGCTAGTAGAACTGTTGAATATGGTGTACATTATTGTATGGAAGTAAATGGTGGTCATTTTGAACATTTAATAAAATAGTTATCTGACGTTTTTAGTTCTTTCTTATTTGTTGTTAGTTATTTGTTTAATTTACTTATTTTGAGTTTTGTAGATACATAAATTATCGAAGGTAGAAATATTCTAAACGTCACATTCAGAGCTTGCTTATTAAAAACATGAATATTTTTCAATCATAAACTAAAAATGCAATTTTCTTAAAAACAATCAATTTTAGAGGGTACATTATACAGACATTATTCGAAAGGATAAAATAGTTTTACAAGATGGTAAAATAATATACTGGGTGTTCCATTTAAAAAAATGAAGTTTTTACTAATTGAAATCTCCTGAATTAATGCTTATCCAAAAAACACCCCGAACCCCAAACGAAACTTCTACTATGTTGAGACATTTCAGCCATCCTTTACTTTCGTACCTACCAAATAAGTTTAGTTGCTTATCACTGATAACGTTTATTTGGCAGTGTTTATAGCGCATCAATTTTCGTCAAATCTTCATATTTTTCGCTCCAGCTTGGCAACGTCGCAATTTATGGGAAAAGAAAAGATAGGGCTAGATGCAGAATTTTACGCTGAATTCGATGGTAAACAAATATACAGGGCGTCCTATTAAACAAAAGTAAACTTCATGTTGTCTGGCTTAGGCTGAACACCCTGTATATCTCAAAATATTTTGGAAATGTGTATGTGCGCAAACATAACAACTTTTATTTAAAACATTTGTATTTTTGATCCTAAGTAAGTTATTGCACTTCCACACACTAATGGGCCACCCTGTATAAGAATTAAAGCACAAACTCAAAAATAAGCCTACAAAGAACAAAATTCAGGGCTCACTTCAACTACGAAATTTGACAACGGTTTTCAAAGTAATAAAATACAACTTTACGTATGAAGAACCTCTGCCAGCAAGTTCCCTTATTTTAGGTATAAGCAGTAAATAATAACTGAGCTAGTAGAGTTGTGGTAACACAATCTGCTTAGCATTTGAGAGGCAATGGGTTCGATTCCCGTTACCGTCTACTTTGTATGAGATTTTTGCAGGGATTTTTCCTCATACACATACAGCGGCATGGTCACTGCGTATACGAGCACCATGTGCGGCTATTTAGGCGTATGCTGGGGTAGTATCTTTCCCTTCAGAGCCCTAAACCCGTTCCTTCCCTGACCGCATCTATCCTTAAGCCTACCATACATACATACTTAATGTACTATCGCGCTGAAAAAATTCTGGTATAGCTTGTTACTGCAGACACTTCTAAAATTTTGATGTAGACACATTTATTGTGTGTAAGCCGGAGATCTCACGATTTTCAAGTAGGGGTTAAACATTTGTCAAACTGGCAAATTTGATTAATTAAAGACTCTTATAAACTGTCACATTTGATATTTCATGGTCATAGCCGGCTAACGCAATTGATTATGTGCCGTCAAACCAAACGCTCATAGCTAAAATTTTGCTGTACCAGTATTTTTTTAACGCGATAGTACGTATGTTAGGAAACCATGATTGTGGCTGAAAGATCTTGGAAAACTCAACCAGCAGGCCCTCACCGTTAGGGAGCGAATCAGACACGTGGCCTTTTCCTTTTTTTTGTAAATAATAACATATTTATCGGGTAATTAAATTTCTATATTTTTGCTGTTTACGTTTCTTACTATTTATTCATCCTATTAACTTATGTTTGCAATATCTAGAGCGACTATCACTGCTCTACAGAAAAAAATGTATTTTTTCAAAACAAAAAAAATGGTGACCAATCGCTCTCGACGATGATTGTTCGGCAATACTGAACGAACATTTTCAAAATAGATGGGTTAGTTGATATGGTAAAGTATCATGGCGTACTAATTGTTCAAGTTTAACAGTAATAAATTTTTATTTTTGGGCATATGTTAAAGAAACAGTTTATGAAAATCTAGTGAATAATTGCCTAAAGAATAGCAATGTCTGATATTTCTCTGAAGAAGAACAAAATCCGTACAGGTAATTTAAATAACGTGTATAATTGTGTCCCGAAGTGAATGGAAAAACGTTTGAATAACTGTTATTATTTGTTAATTTTTAAAGGCAGTAATGGCTTCGGGGCTTGATTTTAGATTTTAATTTATTACATCTGATACTATAAACAATCGGCTGATTAGCCCATTATTTTGCGAAGGAAGAGCTCAAAGTCGTTTAGAAATGCAAGGAACAATAACAGACCAAAGCAGCCATTTCAATCGTCAACGTACTAAGAATGTATGCACAACATCAATTTCAAGAATTTCTCTTTTGTTTCCCAGTTCTTTGCTTTTGTTGTATCGAGTTCTTAACTTTTGATATAATTTCCACACTTTTTTCTGCCAGGTCTACGCCTGTTATTCTCCATATCTATCTAATAAGAGAATGAAGTAACACAATGAAAACTTTAACACTAATTGAAATGTAACATTAGTGCTCATTTCCATTGCTGGCTGTTAAAAAATTGCAGTATTAATAAAATTTAGGTGGGTTTAGAAAAAAATCTCAATAACTATCATACTAATAATGATAGATGCAGGGAATACCTAATACTGATCGACCAGGAATTTAATTTAATTTTTGATATTTTTGAAAACCATGTATACTTCAGACCAACCCTGTGATTATTATACTGAGAATGTAATTCATTTATCACATGGGGTCGTTTTAGCCAATGAAACTGCATACTTTCCTTAGTAACTTGTCTATTACAACCTTAGACCATGAATACATGGTCTACGATTACAACCAACGGCTAAATCTCGATAAGTGCGGACCAATAGGAAATAGCTTTCAATGTATAGTTTTAGTTGCGTTCCAATGAATGGTTTAAATAACAGTTTCAACGTCAAAATGGAAAAGCACGGTTGGTCTAGTGGTACATTGGTCGCCTGACACGCGGTTGGGGCAGGTTCGATTCCCGGCTCATGCAATTTTTTTTCTGTTAGGTTACAGTAGTTTTGTTTATCTAATCTACTTTTGTTAGGTTATTGTAGTTTTGAGTGTCTAATCTAATTCTGCTAGGTTACAGAGTTTTGTATATGTTTTTTTTCTATTATACCGTAGATTTTAGATTTTTATACTCAACTACGAAGTTGTCAAACAAGGAAACGCGTGTGTTTTCTGATTATTGCCAGGAATATTCATTGCAGCTTTTTTGAATATCATCCAACAACTGAAATACAAATAAAAATATTACATCGTATTAGTTAAGAGTCGCATAATGCAAGTTCGATGTATAAGAATATAAAAAAATCACCATTTTGAAATTCACTTTCCTTTAATAAAGAATTGTCTATTCTAATTAGACCAAAAAATCATCGGTTTGGAAAATATTTTTTATTCAAAACAAGCAAAAGCTGAAACAATATTCTTTCAATGTTTTTTTTTATAGAACCGATACAATTCTTTCTAGTTTAATTTACCCATCAGATGACTTCAAAGGAGCAAGTGATTAGGACCTACACTAATAGATACGCCACTACAAGGATTTATTGTTGACGAATTTTACAGCATCAATTGAAATTTATCTACAAATGTTAGGGTGGGAATTATAAATTTTCGAATTTTAAATAGTAATGAAGGGTTACTGGTAAAATCTATAGTTTTGATGAAAGTCTACAATTGTTAATACAAAATTAACTCTATGGCACTCCACGTTTTCAATAGTTACAAATTTTAATCGGACACGTGTTAGATTAACACTGATTAACCTTAATTTTACAACCAAATTATTTGTATCTTTACCAACCGACGTTTTCTTAAACGTTTTCTTTTAATAAAAAAAAATCAGAAATACAAATATATAATACTACTAGAGGCGGTAAAATGGATAAGTTTAGAAAACGGATGACCGCTTATATTAATACTGCACGTGAGGTTATATATCTTTGTCGTTCTAACACATAGCCTTTAGTATTCAGTGTTTCTGACCGTGGATGGTGAAGAAAGAAGAGCGCTCTATGTTATAGGTGTTTTAAATTGAGGTACCTTTTAAAAACTAAAGGCAGTGACACTAAAGGTTTTACTTATCTTTAAGTGCATACAGAGCCCCATCATTAAAATCAAAGCCTAATTTATACAAACACATATGTAATAGTGATTAATAGAGAACTGATTTAATGTGATTTCAATCATGTATGTGAAAATAGATGATGAACAATTATAATTAAAATCCTCCTGTCGCTTATGAACGTCTTTATTCGTCGTAATTGATTTGTATCGTACAAGAATACATATAAGAAATTTCAATGCAGCGCTAGAGGAAATAGTAGTAAGTTTCGCTGTGTTGGTAATAATAATGGACAATTTCGTAATTATGATAACTTCAACTGAAAATATGATTAATAGAAAAATGAGTTCCTCTGATTTCAATAATATAATTAGGATATAATGAGTACGTATATCTAATTCATAAAAGACGCCCATAAGCGACAGAAAAACATTATTTATAATTATGAATTACTTCTTTTCACATACATGATTGATATCACATTTACGCCTTTCCCTATTAATTACTATTTTACTATTACATATGCGTTTGTATAAATTAATGATGCATATAATATGCAATTCTAGATGCACGTAAAAATAGCATTTATAGTGTCACTGCCTTAACCTGTTAAGTGGATTATTTTCCATGTTGCACCAAACATACGTTACCCTTCTGATATCCCATTTTTTTCGCAGGTATCCCAATTTAAAACGCTTATCATGTAGAGCACTCTTCTTAGTTCACCGCCCACCGTCAGAAAATCGGAATAAACACTTACCTTCTAACCAAAATTCCATCTATTATAGCCTCACGAGCAGTATTAATATATCGCTAATCCATTTTTGAATACTTATCTCTTAATCCGTCTCTATCTGAAACGTTTATAGTTTTGCTTTACACGCCCATATTTTTGGAGTTAACTATATTGGCACAAAATAGTGTCTTTTATGTCTCTTTCATGCTGTAATTCATGTTATTCATACACTGTAAATTCTATTATTCTAGAACATACTTACGTCGGTTTTTTTCTAACCTCGGACCTCAGCTACTTTTGTAACAGTAACTTACCTGAAACAAATATAAAATATAGAGTATAGAAGAAACTAGCAATTTTTATAACTAGTGAGCTGTTTTACATATTCTTTGGGTGCGCATCACACATGTGATAGCCTTAAGACTCACATTTTTTTGTAATCATTCACATAAAATCAAAAATCATTTACATAAAAAATATAATAAATCTATTTTTTAATGTTAACCGTTTAAAGAGCAATTTTTTTAATTTGGTGATATATTCAGATTCTTATTTTATCATTGTCAGGAATTTTTTAAGAAAAAAAAATTTAACACTGAATTACAAGTAATTATGTTATAATAATTTTACATCCATTATGCGACATCGCGAATAATCTGAATTGTTTTGTTTTTAATTTTAAACGAATTCTCCACCTTTAAATAAGAATTGATAAAGTACACTGCTTAATTGGGTACGTGAAAGCTATATATTACCTTACAACCATATGACGAATAGCGTAATGAACCGTAATGGAACCGCAAGGCCGAAGATCAAGGGTCTCATAGGAGTGAGTTAAGCTATTCGACTTTCGGCAACACTCAATTCTTGTGGTGCCTTTAGTCTTTATTATCAAACTGTCTGAATTAATTATACGGTACGCATCTAACGATTCCCTCTTAACATTTGAACGAATTGAACTAAAAAGCTCGGCCAAAATAGAGGTCAAATCCTACCACATAAATATTTTTTAAAGATATATTTTAAAGATCGTGTCACAGGGACCATCAATTTATTTTTGTTTAACCTCTAAGTGTCTCGACTCCAATGATGAGGGGTAAATGTGAATTTTCTTTCGACCGCAAGAACTAAAAAGTTTGTACGGCGACTGCATTCAAATTTAACACAAGGGTTTAAAGACCTAAATGTTCAGACCCCAGTGAAATTTGGCAACGACCGGTGTAAGGATACGTAGTAATAATAACATCAAGAAAGTTACGTTAAATCGAAGTGAACTCAGCTAATGGATAAGACGCTTCAGTCGTTACGCAAGTGTATAATTTGTTATAATTATTATTATTAATTGTGTTTAACAAATTATATTAATATTCTAATTTTTTAGGCTACCTCCTATTAATTATACATAAGTTAAAACAAACTTGACGACGGCTGATTTCACTAAGGGTGAATATTAATTATTCGTAGAGCGTAGAATAAATATTCGAATCTAAAAAGAGGTAAACTTTTTTAATTGTATTTAAGAAAACTACAAATGTAAAAATGTTATAATAAATCTATGAAAATATTTTTTGTTTTATTTTTCATTTACTTGTTTTTTATTGAGTCCACTCAAATAACTGAAGTTGGGAAAATTGTTCGAATCGGCTAACTTTTTTTTTAATGTCAAGATCTTATCTTAAGGCAGAATTGGTCTTTAACAAGAGGCATGCTGAACGTCATTGAATATGCAGGAACGACTTGAGACAGTCGACTTCGAAATTTACAAGGACTGGTTTTGACATTGTTGCGAAAATGGTGACGAATGCTACACAACCCACATCCTACTGTGCCTTATTATACGACGTATGCCCACGATCCCTCTAAAGAATCCTCCAAAAAAATCAATTTTATCCATATAAGATGACAATAATGCATAAATTAACGAAAGACGATACAGTCGGGAAAGTAGAGTTTTGTGAGATAATGACTAAAAGAATAGCTCGGAATGCTAATTACTTGAAGACTATTTGCTGCAGTAATGAAAGCACGTTTTTCCTTAATGCAAGCGCGAATAATTAAGTAAGCTCATACACAACCTTCTTCCTATGAAATGAATGTCTGGCCTACTATTTTGGGTGATCACAGCATTGGACCACTTTTCATTGAGCGAAACCTGACTGGGCACTTACATCTTGTAGAAGGTAATGTCCAAGAATTTCAAGAGATGGGAATAACCTACCAGCAAGATGGTGCATCTGCAGATTATCTCAGACAAGTTAGGAGTCATCTTGACAACATCCTCAATAAGTGCACATATGCACGTGCACTCACAAATTTAATGTCTCTTCTTTAAAAAAACATTTAAATTGTATCATTCTTTAAATAATTTTATCATTCTACCTGTAAAATATTAATTCCAAAAAGAATTCGTCAAAGACCAAAAATTAAAACACGAAATGTAAAATGATTCACGAATTTCTTATCTGGTGGCAATGCTTAAACCTATTAAGCGCCTGCTCATTGGATCCACCGCGTCGTGTGTTTGTTTCGTTCACTACTCATGTAAATATTAAATCTAATTGGTAGAACCTTTGCCCCCCCGCGCTCTTTGTTCCCTGCGACAGTCCAGAAACGTTCCGCGTTTTAAGCTGTCACGTGTACACATGAACTCAATGCACTTTGTTATCGAATCGGATTATGTTCACGAATTATGGCGGGATTCTCGGAATATTTTTCAAATGGTTATAGTTTACAGTTATACTTTAGCAAATGGCACCCTCGTGGACTATATTTGGGCTTTTATAAAACCAAACGAACTCATAGAAGAAGTTTTAAATTATATTTAAAAACATTCTGATCAGTTAATTTCCCAAAGTTATGAGTGGCGCACATGATGGTGTACAAAAACTTATTAAAGATAAATTTAAATATGCCCATTATATTCATTGTTACGCGCATCAATTGAATTTAATTTAATAATGGCAACAAGCAAAAATACAAATGTATATTTTTTTTCGATTTGAGTGCTATTACCAATTTTTTTTTCAAATTGTCCAATTGACCAGAACTTTAAAATTATAACCATTAACACTGTACATGAAAACAGAGAAGCAATTATAGAGTGTATAGAAAAATACAATCCACAGCCAAACAATCTGACACCATCAGAAAGACAGATGCACTTTTAAGGTTATTGCATGACCTTAAATTTGTGTTTTGGTTGACAATGTTTCATCGTTTCATCCGTTACCATAAAATGATGCATTAATGAGTTTGAAAAAAATATTCAAAAGGAAAGAAATAACATACATACTATTAGAGACCGAGTTAGCAGATATTGATGAAAATCAAGCTAGGAAAAGAAGGAAGACAGATGAGACAAATTCTTATGTTTCCACGACTGTGCAAGCTAAGGAAGTATGTGACACCATAATTGCAGAAATAAAAAAAAGGTGGCACACTTATTTTCGATGGAAATTTAAAACATGTTCATCAAAGTTTCCTATGCTACATTTAAATTCAGCAATTCGAAACTTTCCATTTTTAAATAGATACAAATTAAAGACAGAATTGGAAATGATATGCAAAGGAACAGATTTTAGAAAAGTTTCCGGAGCAGTCCACTTACTTAAATTTTTGATTGAAAATAATTTGCAAACAGATTTCTCAGAAACATTTTCAGTGCTACAAGCAATCGTTACGATGCCCATGACAACCGCAGAAGCGGAACGTTGTTTCTCCACATTAAAGCGAATACAAACTTTCTTACAATGGGCCAGGATAGACTAACTTCCCTCGCAATGTTATCTATTAAGAAACAAATGATTCCAGAAATTCCAAATTTTTTGGTCACTGAAGAATTTATCTCAAAAAAGGACAGACGGCTTCATAGTCAATACAAAACGTGTTTGTGAAATACAAAAACTATATACATTTATCTATCAAAAAAATCGTTTGGCAAGACCTAGGTACTCAGCGAGGTAAGTTACTTAATTTCTAATTTCTTAATAAATTCCTTTAATTTCTATGATCTTATAGTCCAAAATAAGTCTCTTTGTGCGTGGTTCCAAAAAAAAAAGTTCGCCTCCGGCGGTTTACTAGCGACACACTCTTTTAGTCTAAAGTTGTGCGCCTCCAAAGTATTAAACCACGCGCCGCCAGTTCTTGACAATCGGCATCTGGTAAATAGATCCAGCGTCGTGGCCCAATAGAGTGGCCTGCTCGTTTACCAAATTTGACACCTTTCGACTGTGTCTTGTAGGTTTACTTTAAATTCAAAGTGTTTATTGCTTAACCAGATGGTCTTTTGGATTTGCGGAAAGGAATAATTAATTAATGTGCATGGATTACAAGGAAAACATTGCACGATGTACGCCAGGATAAATTGTTTTATTATCAAGATATACAAGAAAGTTTTTCAACAATACCTTTAACACGGTTTCTGTCAAATTATTTTTCTTGTTTCATCAAAATGTGGTAGGGTTTCGTTTTATTCTTTTTTAATCCATTTCTAAAATCGCCGATAACTATCAAAGTGTTAATAACGTGTTAAAATAGTTATTTACCACACAAAGTAAACCCACGTGTTATAGAAAATTTAAAAAAACACTGTAAGGGTTTCATCATCAGCGGTCGAGTAGGACTAACTAAAGAAAATTCTAATAAATATATATATATATATATATATATATATATATATATATATATATATATATATCAATATATACAGATAGAATGAACAGCATGGGATCTTGAAAACGATAAGAGATACGAAGGCGGTTAAACTAGAGAAAAGTTGTATAATTTAGGGCATGCTCACATGTAGTTTGCAAAAGTTCATTATTGTTTATCATTTGCGATTTTTAAAACAAAATGAAATGTTTGGGTTTTTCTTTTTTCGTAATTTCTTCATTTATCTTAAAAGATTTTTAAAAACCAAAAGTACTTCTTCATTGTCACTTATGAATTCTATTAGATGGCGTATTCAAATTTTTTATTCGACGTTTGGTCTCCGAGAAACCATAATCAACTTTATTTTTTTTATATCGCCGCATCCAACGAAACACCATATATTCGATAGAATTTTTTACTGCGAATTTAACACATTATGGTTTTGTAGCTAATTTTTAAGAAAAAATCGGATTAATATTAGTATTTGACAATATTTTTATGTACAAATTTAACAATTCTAATCTTTTAAACATATTTCATTAAAGTTAAATAATTACAATAACTGCCGTTATTTTCTAGGCACAGGTAAGCTCTCTTTACTGAAGAATTTAAAACACGGTCTAGCATTTCTGGCAAAATTGTATTAACTGCTGTCATAACCGATACTACCAGCTGCTTTTCATTTTCAAAACTCCCATCATGCACTTGGTTTTTCAGATAACCCCGCAGAAAAAAATCCAACGGACTTAAATCTGCTGGCCAAGCTACTGTACTGTAAGCTCCAATCCATTTTCCTGTAAACCGCAATAACAGATAGTCCTGTACATTTATTGAGTTATGTGCTGGGGCACCATCTTGTTGAAACCAACGGTTGTTAACAAGGTATTTTCCAAATCAGTCCTTAGCAAGTTCAGATATCGTTCGGCATTTAAATTGTTGTGGTAAATAAAAGGTCCTATTATTCTTCGTTCCAAAATGCCCATCCACATATTAAATCCAAATCTATGTAGATGTGTTGAGTCTTTTTTTAAATAAGGATTTTGTTTTGCCCAATAATGTTTGTTACGTCGGTGTAAAATTCCATTGTTAGTTATCATGCTTTCATCAGACCAAATTATTTTAAAAGGAAAATTTAGATCTTCGTCACATTTTGTAGTATCCCATTTGCAAAACCTACTTGCCGCTTCTGATCAGCTGGTCTAAGACCGTGGCAAACTCGAAATTTATATGGATGAATCTTATTCTTATTTAAAAAGAATTGTGCTGTAGAATTAGCTATACCAGTACGATGTTCAGTTTGTCTTGTCGATATTTCAGGGTTTTCAACAACGGTTTGTAAAACGCTATTAGCTTTTTTATCAAATTGTTTTTGACGGGATACAACAGGTTTTGTAAATGAACCAAATTTTTTTTAATTAAATTCCAAACGTCTAAAAATGGATTTACCAGGTTGCTTTCGTTCAGGGTATTTATCCAAATACATCAGCTCAGTAACTACATAATTTCTGTGGGACAAGATGTAGCATTATCAACATATCGTACTTTTCTTCGTTTGGAAAATTTCGTCTTTCCATAGATACACTTATTGATTAATTATAATTATAAATTAACTAAACAAAACCAAAAAAAAAACAACCCACGAAGTAATGGTAATAAAAACAAGTTAAAATACGTCCAATTCAAATAACAACAACGATCTCAACACAATAAAACTAAGTTAAACAGTATTCAACAAAATGTTAAACAAGAGTTATTTAATCTAAGCCTTTTAATATTAACTGCTATATGAAAAATGTAAAAATGAAAATCCGAATTTTTGTAATGTGTAATACATGGTTAAATTCGTAATAATACTAATAAAAAAATACTATAAACTGCGGCGATATAAAAAATAAAGTTGATAATGGTTTCTCAGAGAAGAAACATTGAATAAAAATTTGAAAACGCCATCTAACAGAATCCAAAAAGTAACAATGAAGAAGTACCTTTGTTTTTTAAAAATCTGTTAAAATAAATGAAGGAATTACGAAAAAAGAAAAACCCAAAAATCGTATTTTGTTTGAAATCTCGGAAACGATAAACAATAATGAACTTTTGCAAACTACATGTGAACGTGCCCTAAATTGTACAACTTTTCTCTAATTTAACCTCGTTCGTATCTCTTACCGTTTTCAAGATCCCCACGCTGTTCATCCTTATCTTGGGCAGGTTGTATAACTTATGTTCTTGCACTCAAACATGTAACTTGCGGTTAGCTTGACCAATGTATGTACACGCGCATTCATTACATGGTATTTCATACACTCCTTGACTTTCACCAAAAATTTTGTCTTTTGGATTACGTAACAGTTGTTGAATAGTCTTTATCAATATCGTACCATGTTTAAACCATAAAGAGACTATTCAAAAACTTCAAAATTACAATGATTTCTATAGTGATCTATTATTATTGCTTATAGCAAATAAAAATCAGTCATGTGTTGTCATGTGCGAAATCTTAGCGAATTGCGGCTCACGTGACATACAAAAAAGTTCACTGTAATCCTTCATTGTATATAACAATTATAATACATCGTAACTAGGGAAGTACATACAGTTAAAGTTTGAATCGATTGTGACCTGCCTCCTCGATAGCTCGGTTGGAAGAGTCTCACTTTAGCAAAGTGGAGGTCGTGAGTTCAAGTCCCACTCGAGTTAATCTTTTCCTGTATGTACTGTAAAAGTAAATTTTAATATAAATACAGGTAATTATATATATATATATATATATATATATATATATATATATATATATATATATGTTGTGTGTGTGTGTGTGTGTGTGTGTGTGTGTGTGTGTGTGTGTGTGTGTGTGTGTGTGTGTGTGTGTGTGTGTGTGTGTGTGTGTGTGTGTGTGTGTGTGTGTGTGTGTGTGTGTGTGTGTGTGTGTGTGTGTGTGTGTGTGTGTGTGTGTGTGTGTGTGTGTGTGTGTGTGTGTGTGTGTGTGTGTATGTGTGTGTGTGAAATGATGTGTGTGTGTGAATGTGTGTGTGTGTGTGTGTGTGTATGTGTAGTAGTTGTGTGTGTGTGTGTGTGTAGTGTGATGTGTGTGTGTGTACATCGTTAATGTACAAACCAAATTTTAATAAACTTTGTTGAACTTGAACTGAAGTAAATTTAGTTTAAATACCTAATCTGATGAGACACAGTGTTGTCATTTTAAATAATGTAGTGAAGCCTTAAAAACAGTGTTTGTTTTATTTCTACTTATATGGTACGGAGTTTCATCAAGTAAAAGCCAATTCAATCAATATAATTCAATAAACCTAAGCTTCTATCTATATTTACTTGTTTTATTGTGTTTATGTTAATATGTACCAGCTTTTCATCTACATTGTTTTTGTTCCGTTTCACATTTTTACTGGACAGTTTACAGGGAATTAAACTTATAATTTGTAAGTATAGCTTTATTAATAAATCCGTAATTTTAATAATAATTAAATAAACTCATTACTACTACTTTTAATATAAAATGAGATAAAAATGAAAATGAAAATTAAACGAGCATAATGGCATTCATGCAGCTGCCGTAATAATATTATGATAAAAGGGAGTACCATCATTTGTTATATCTCCATTTCCCATCAGTTATTTTCATTTCCGGCGTTTTATTGTTAAACTATTGCCGTTACTTCCATATGAAGTATACTTTCATTAGAAACAAAGTTTAGAAACGTTCAACTTTAGTCTAAGTTATTACTATAGATTCTCATGGATCACCATCTCATTTAAAAGTGCTATTAATGAGTAATTGGTTTTATCAATATATTAATATATTTCTTTAGAAAGTTAGTGTTACATTGCTCTAACGTTGTGAAATCAATAAAAGCAAATAATAGTTATATTAATTAGTTGAAAAATTAATGTTGCACATTTACCATCAATATTTCGCGTTTAAATGGTTATTAAAAACAATTAATCTTAAAAAAATTTGCAACAAATGAAATAATTATACTTTTCAACATAAATATACGATATTGTACGAAACTAATACAATAAATATATCAATAGCATTGGTCAAAAAAATATATAGATATACAGGGTTGCTCATTAGTGCGTCAAAAAGAAAAAAATGTTTTATACCAAGGTTGCTTGTATTCAAGCACGTTGTAATCTAAAAATATTTTCGCATATACAAAGTGTTCGATAACAGTGGTATATCACCTATCTTTCTTATTTTAAATGGAATGGTATAGTTTTTACTGCAGATTTCGTTTTTACTCTGAAAAACAACCACTTTCTATTAAACATGTCATATAACTAAACTTAACCGTTTTTGAAAGATTTGCACTTTTAGATAACAAATTATAATTTCCGTCGTAGTTCAAAAATTTATTCTGAGGTTACTACCGAACCTATGAATTTGTAACTCCGCATATAATTAGTACACACATTGACCTGTTAAGAACTATTTTGACTTATTTAAATTTTGTACAGGGTGTAGTAGAAATATGAATTTATAGTTCTTTGTTTTAAATGTAAATAACTATCTTATCTTAAATAAAACACCCTGTATATTATTACATTATTCGAAAGATAACTGAAAAACTTATATTTTTTGTAATAAGCAAATTTTGTATATCTGTAACGGTTTTTGAAATATTTACAATTTTAAGATTTTTATTTTAATTCTTCATTGTATAATCAATATGCACCCTAAATAATATTAGGTATATTGACTAGAAAACGATCATAACAGTTGCTATACATAAATAAATGGTAAAATGTATTGACTTTTGTATTACGCATATGAGTGATAACGTAGTTTCTTAAAAAACTATTTATAGATATAAAATTAATACTATGAAAAAAGAAACTTTTTTGAAAAGCACTCTTGTATTTACGCATAGAAAATGCACTAAAAAGAAAAAATTTTTTCTTTGCACCAAAATGTGGTCAAACATCTTTACGACTAAATATAAAACCGTTCGGCGCTCATATTATAAACATGTGACGACGGAGAGAATGAATTATGATTTTTGTCGTAAAGATTTTTGATCACATTTTGATGTAAAGAAACGAATTATTTTCTCCTCTTTAGTGCACTGTCTACGCGAAAGTAAAAGAGTGCTTTTTAAAAAAGTTTCTTTTTTTACAGTATTATTTTTATATCTATTAAAAGTTTTTTATGAAATTACATTCTCACTCACATACGTAGCACAAAAGAATACATTTTACCATTTATTTAAGTATGGCAACTGTTATGATCGTGTTCTGATCAATAAACCTAATATTATACAGGGTGCACATTGATTATACCACTAAGAATTAAAATAAAAATCCTAAAATTGTAAATATTTCAAAAACCGTTGCAGATAGACAAAATTTGCTGGTTACAAAAAATGTAGGTCTTTCAATTTTCTTTCGAATAATATAATAATAAACAGGGTATTGCATTTAAGATAAGATAGTTATTTACGTTTAAATTTAATGTAAAATTTAAATAAGTCATAATATTTCTTAAAAGATCAATGTGTGCACTAATTACATGCAGACTTACAAATGCATAGATTTGGTAGTAACCTCAAAATAAAGTTTTGAACTATGACAAATATTTCAAAAAGTTTAGCTATACGGAATGTTAAATAGAAATTGGTTGGTTTTCAGATTAGAAACGAAATACACAGTAAAAACTATACCATTCCATTTAAAATAAGAAAGATAGGTTATGTGCCGCTGTTATGGAACACTTTGTATATGCGAAAATATTTTAGGCTATATCGTGCTTGAATTCAAGCAACTTTTGTATAAAATATTTTTTCTACTGTGCACAG
Organism: Vesta saturnalis; assembly: GCA_036346205.1. Lineage (NCBI taxonomy): Eukaryota > Metazoa > Arthropoda > Insecta > Coleoptera > Lampyridae > Vesta > Vesta saturnalis. The sequence continues at coordinate 1,348,708 of JARFJB010001996.1, forward strand.
TACAGCCGCAAATTCCCTTTGGCGCATTAATGAGCAACCCGGTATAAAAAGCAATGTGTGGTAACAGAAAACTTTAGAGAAGTGCAGGTCATACAGGCATAATTACAGAAAAAAACATTACCAAAAAGGCGTCTTTTGAACAAAATAAATTTTGTTTTTACTTAAAATAATAAAAAATATATTCCAACGTTTTCAGTTAAGGTATGCCTTGTGTTTGGTTTGGTGTAGTGATATTTAAATTTATCGAAATGACAAAAAGTGCGTTTGACACTCTTCTACTGTACTCTGTGAAAACCTTCAAATGCAGTATGGGCTCGTATAGATCACCTTAGACCATCAGATTATATGATCTAAGTAGATTACATGCCTCCTTTAATATTTTAAGTCGTCTACAAACAACGCTATCCTTGTCTTTCGCGGCTGTGTTGTTAAACGTAAAATGTAATTTAAGAACTCAGAACCTCCTTGTACTGTCAAATTATTGCTCGTTTTTTCTACGATATTTCTCAAAGTAAACTAACTTCATATATTAAAAGCCGTTCTTTTTAGAACGCCTGTATCTAATATAAGCGTCCTGTAAGGTAATGATGTGTACTTTCTAGAATTATGTGGTTGAACTTTGTATAAATTTTTTTCATTCTATTTTTCGTATAGAGAAGGAATCTTTAGCTGATCCTGCAAATGCAAATATCAAACAACCTACGCAAGAATATTTCAGCCGTAAGAGCACAATAAACGTTAATGCAGCAGTTAAAGAAGCGAGAAAGCTGTATATTGTTCACTACGTAGTATTTATGCTTTAAAAAAGGAAGATAAAACCGAAGCAGCAGCTAGTCCAAAAAACACGCGAAAAGAAAACTTGCACAAGTCAATGATCGTCTTCATGTGTATGAACTGAATATACAATCAATTATTCGACGTAAAGTGCAAGATTGCAAACATTCCACCAACGATGAACAGTATCCATTGTGCTGTTAATGGCCACCATGCTCTACTGGATTTGAAACGCAAACCTCTTAAAAGATATTAGTTTTGAGTTTCAAAGATGGGACGTAAGAGAATTATAATTGATATAAAATGGAGACATAAACATTCATTGTGCATCAAAAAGTTCAAAGAAGAAGGTACTTACAGATTTTTTATTTGATTTGAAATTACACACTTATAACATAATGTCGAATTTCACATTATTATTAGTAGTATTTCAAATGATTAGCGTGGTAAATATGTTGATACTGGCGAGAGTAGAAGTTTATTGGCGAGCCGTTAGGCGAGTCTGTAATCTCCTAGAGTAAAAATAATGTAATATATTTTATTTGTTACTCATTCGTAATAGTTATTTTACATCAATAGTTAGAAAATAGTTGTTTACATGACGCGGAGGTTGATTCAAGAGTACAAGGACGCTTAGCGTCCAAGTGCCTCTATAAAGCCTCCAGGATGTGTTTTTAGCATATTTTGGCGCAAAATCTGACACTTACAAACCTTCAAAGTCTGTGGAGTCCCTTTTCAATGCCTAAGCATTGAACGTGATTTGAATATCGGCCGATTTTGCAAGCTGGTTGTTTTATTCAAGAAGAAAAATATAGGTTTTCAACTTAAAAATTCAAAATTTTTTTCACGGCACGATGTGGACAAGTTTTTACTAGACGCTTCAGATAAGGAATGTCTTGTAATGAATGCTAAATTTTCCTTATTGTGGGTTGCTTTGATCATGGGGTTAGCTGGAACAATGCGATGAATTGGCGAAGTTACCCTTGAAGACGTAGATGAAAAAGACAATATTTTAATAGTGAAAATTCACCAAAACATATAAGCTAGGACATTTCGTAGTAATTGAGGGAAACCAAAAATTAACATTTCGTATACATATCGACGTTTATTTGTGTCGCATAGAAGTGGAAAGTATACTGTACCGTCAGTGGGCCTAAACACATTTGCAAAATGCCATCCAAGATTGCGAGATTTCGTCAATTGGCCCAACCAGAATTATACACAAGGTTGTATTAGTAGATGGTGGCGGGAACCCAACCGCCTTGAAAAGACACGGGGATTGGCGATCTTCCAATGTTGTCAAGAGCTACATAGATGTGTCTCTGCAAAGTAGGCTATCCATTGCTAACCAGATCCATAGTCAGCTAATATTAAAAAATCCAAAACAAGATAAAAGTTGGTTAGTGTTTACTACCGAAGGAAACTACTTCAAATGTTTCAGTGGCTTCCACAAATAAGAATGTAGCATCTACGTATCATGTTACTATTTCAAAAACTTCTTCAAAAACCGTTCCGCATTCCAGCACTGTTTCAAATGTTCAAAATACTACCAAACTATTAACACGAATTAGTGAATTAATTAATTAAAATTTATCGTTGGTATAACTGATATATTATATTACAGTAAAGACCAACTTTCTAACGTCACAATAGCCTCGAAATTCTTGACGGTTTCAGCTAAATTATATTGAAAATGTGAATTTATAATATAAAGTTATTTATAATGACATTCTAAATATATGTCAGCCGTGGCTTCAAGTATTACTACGACAACGGGTTACTAATTTTCAAATTACGGTCACACTTACATATGCTATTAAAACCAACTGACTTGTAAAGTTAGTAGCTCGTAAAAGTGATTTTACATAGCTTAAGTTTACTTAGATTACTGCATGTTTACAATTGAGTAACAAATAAAAATGTTTACTTTTTAAGTAAAATTATTATATACACTGATGCATCGTTAGTTAAGGGACATGCAGGAACATAACTTGTTTACTCGAAAGTTGACATAAAGTGGTTGTTATGGCACAAGAAAGAGATCATTAGATTCGATAGAAGTAATGTGAGCACAAGTCAAGCATCATATTAAAATAAGTAACAAGACGTTTAACGTAAACGGCATGAAAGGGTTAATAACGTTTGATTAGGCAAAAAGTGATAAATCATGTAAAAACTGTTGAAAGTGACATGTGGGTAGCAGACAATATTGAAGAGTGTGTAATCTACCGAGAATCTAAAAATCCACTCCGCCGATTAAACCAAACTGATCGGAACATAACACTTGTGCGTGAAATATTATTTTATTCGAAGAATGAAATACAAAACTCAAAACCTTTCCTGTTCAAAACTTTAATTAATAAATCCAAAGGATAAAATTAAGTATAAATGTGTAACCATGTTTCGACCTATTAGGTTATCATCAGGCTATATGTATCTAACATAGAAATTAGTGGTAAAACCATTTTACAAGAATCTCTGAGTACAGTACTTCTTTTTAAAGTGGGGTAAAAAGCTAGATCCTAAACCTATTAGGTGAACTTAATTTAAATTAAATGCAAAGCTAAAAAGTTCAAAATGGTAAAGCTAAAATTGAAACTACGTACATGCTGTTAATTACAGGAAAACAACATTAATTTTTAACAAACAAAATACACATACGTACCACACAAAATTAAAAACCACCGAACACGTTTCGGTAGCTACGCTATCATCATCAGCGGTCGACTAGGTGTGGTACGTGGGTGTATTTTGTTAGTTACAGATCCTGCCTCAGTTCCAGTGTAAACGCATGCTAATGATGACAAAGTCATAACAGCAAAAATTGTGAATTATTAATTGTAATTATTCATATGGACCCACAAAACTGGAATATAGGAAAGTCTTGTCGGTCTGTATAAAACTTGAAAAATTCAAGTTTGCAGACCTTGCCCCAAAGTGACATATATATATATATATATATATATATATATATATATATATATAAATTATATAACATCAAAACTAATAGGGTACATACAGTATACGATTGAATCGAGTGGAACTAGCTCCCTCGATAGCTCAGATGGTTAAGAGCCCTACTCTAGATAAGTAGTCGTCGTGGGTTCGCGTCCCACTCGAGGCAATTTTTACTGTGTTTACGTTGGTAGTTTTAATAATTCACATTGTTTACTATTATTTTTAAATTAATGTAGCATCATTAACACCAAATAAGAATCAATTAGGTAGAACCTTTAATAATAAAACGTAAAAGTTCTGATGCAAAGATTATGTTGATAAAGTTTAAAACTATATTAACAACTTACGGAATTCTAACTAGCACAAAAATCAGATAATAAATTGTTATGAAGATATTTGATACATATAATGAGTGTCAGGAAGTGTATAATTTTTAACGCAACCCGAACGTACGCCTGAGACGGCTAACCGATCTCAACCAAATTCGGTGGGTGGCCGGGGGCTTAACCTATTTGGGTGGGTGCGTACGTGTGTCCGTGCGTGTGTGTGTGTGTGTGTGTTGATTTCGAGGTGATAAATCCTGAACAGCTTTATATGCATGATTTTTTAAAAGCCTAATTCTTTGATGAGTCAGTGGAAGAGAAGTATACAGAGTTATTTCCCTTAGAGGGATGCAGCTTAGATACCGAACGAATTGTAATTTGATTGTAGCATGTTCCACTTTGCATATTGTAATCAGTACTTTAATTTATTTCACCTTGGATGCCAGTAGCTGCATAATTTAATTATACTCTAGTTGTGCTGGTAATTTTATTTTAATGTTATATGTAGTGTATTCTTCTTCCAATTGAGAGTTAAAATTTACATACAAATTGCGACCGTTCTTATTCAAAGTTTATTATTTTTTGCAACGAGGTTGATGGAATAGTAGGAATTCTGCATATGAGTCATATCGATGCGCTATCCAACATCAATAAAAATGAAGCGTTTCAACCTTTCCTTAGTCCGCTCGACGTTATCACCACACAACATTTATTATAGTCAAGATGCTAATTTCTACGAACATTGAATGTTTAAAAAATGCTTGGTTGTGCAGTTGCTACATGTACAAATAATAATTTTGGTAGCATTTCTGTTGAAAATAGTGCAATTAATATTTTTGTAGCGAAATACATTCTTGTAATGATACTGAATCTCTGTTTGTATTTTTTATTTATTTTATTTTAGCATGTATTTCTTCGATTCATTTTGAGGAAGGATGTCCTTAAAACACAGGCTTCTATCTTGTTCTTCGGCTAAGAACAGCAAGCATCTGAAGGATGGAGCAGTTTCAACTCTGAATTTTTTTCAAAGGAAGACAAAAAATCCTGGTAAAAGAATTGATTGAAGCTGCGGTAGATGTTTCCGAAGCTAATTTAGAAAAAACAAGCAATATTACTCAATATATATATATATATATATATATATATATATATATATATATATATATATATAAAGACCACCATACAGTTGGACACATATGGGAAAAATTGTTATTATTAAAATTTCTGAAAAACTCTATTGGCGGTTCGTTTCTGCATGTCTGACAACAAAAAAATTCATTGTGACATTTGTCACGTAACCATAAATTTGGCGGGAATTTTAAAAAATTTTAACTGTGATGCCGAAAAATGGATCAAATTGACAAGATATCAAAAAATTATATTAAGAAAATGTGTTTAAAATGTAACCAAATCAGAAAAAAAAATAAAAATACCATTTATTCCCTTCTGCTTTTATTACGAAACATCATAAAATCTTGTTTTACTTGGAAATAGTTTTAATAACATAAATTACATAATTTTAGGTATTTTAAATTATGAGGTGCACTTTAAAGAGCAATAATTTTAAGCCGAAATATTTGATTTTTCCAAAGCCAACTTATTAAATTCAAAAATATGACTAATTTCAAATGTATTAATCAATATTAAATTTAATAAGGATAAATAATGTGTTGTTAAGTTTTAATTACAAATATTAGTTCGTTTACATTTTAATTACCGGTTAAAAATATTAGATCAGCACATGCGCTTCAATATACAGGGCATGAACACAACCAGTGACGAGGCTAAATCGTATTTTCTAAATTTTCCTCTCACAAATTGTTTATTTCACAAATATTTGATTAATTTTGACCTAAAATGATGTAATTTATGTTATTAAAACTATTTCCAGGATTGCAAGATTTTATGATGTTTCGTAATAAAAGCAGAGGGGAATAAATTGTATTTTGAATTTTTTTTCTGATTTGGTTAAAAATTGGTATACGGGGTCTTTGTTGCACTCTAAATACATTTTCTTAATTCAATTTTTCGATATCTTGTCAATTTGACCCATTTTTCGACACCACGATTAACATTTTTCAAAATTCCCGCCAAATCTATGGTCACGTGACAAATATCATATTGGATGAAGACATGCAGAAACGAACCGCCAATAGAGTTTTTCAGCAATTTCTATAATAAAAATTTTTCCCATATGTGTCCAACTTTATGGCGGCCCTGAATATATACAGTGCGTTCAATATAATCGGACGTACTCAATAACTCTTCTGTATTGCGTTTCACAAGAAAGTGTTTAAATAGTTTTTTCTTCATTTACAAATACTCTATTAAGTGCTTGGTTTAAATAAGTTTTTAAGCTTTCGGTTTGACCGGAAGCGCACATAATTTTATTTTTTTAAATCACATTGTATATATATTTTTGCATTTTTGCATTGCTTATTTTTTTCTGAATACATACGTATAAAATTCTTATAGGGTTTTATGAAAAAAAATTAGAGAAAAATGTCATCGAAGGTTTTTCAATTTTATTATACGATTAGAAGAATGAAACAAAACCGTATGCACCGTACGTCAACAAAATCGTATCGCAATTGTTTTTTCGTTTATTGCAATTGACAATCAGATAAAAGTTTAATTTGATTTCAATCGAAATAATTGTTTAAAATGAATAACAGTGAAAAAGTTGACCTGTTGTTAATTTTCGGTGAATGTAAACGTAATTCTCGACGAGCGGTAGAATTATACGCACAAAGATATCCCAATAGATACTATCCTTCCGAAAGTTACATATGAAAAATTGAACAATCGCTTAGAATGCGTGGAATATTACCAAATGTTTTGACCAAAGATATTGAAGTACAAATATTGGGTTATTTTAGAGTAAATCCACGGTCATCTATTAGACATGTAGCGCAAGAAGTAGGTGTATCAGTTGGCTCAATTCACAGGACATTAAAAAAATTCAAAATGCTGCCGTATAAAGTCGATTTGGTTCAACACTTGCGGCCTCAAGACTCTGATCGGAGATTAACTTTGATTGCATGAATAGTTGAGCAGTGTGATCACAATCCATTATTTTTAGATCATATTTTACGGACAGATAATGGAGTTATTAATAAACAAAACAATCGTTATTGGTCTGACAAAAATCCTCATTGGTCAATGGAAACTAACCATCAAACCGTATGGCGTACTAATGTTTGGTGCGGTTTAATTGGAAACCAATTACTAGGGCCTTATTTCTATGATGGTAATCTAAACGCCAATAGGTATCTTGAATTTTTAGATAACGTGCTACCAACAATGTTCGATGAGTTTCCTCTGCTTCTGCGACAACAATTGTATTTCCAGCAAGATGGAGCTCCAGCTCACAACGCGTTGATAGTAAAAGAATATCTTAACCAAACGTTCAATGAACGATGGGTAGGAACTAACGGCCCGGTAGAATGGCCTGCCAGATCACGGGATCTTGCACCGTTAGACTTTTTCTTGTGGGGTCATTTAAAAACAGGTGTGTAGTATGCCGATCCACCTTTAAATGTTATAGACTTAAACAATAAAATTACAGCTGCATGTGTTAATTTAACTACGCAGCAAATCAAAAAAGCAACTAACCATGAACTCAGGCGACGATTAGAAGCATGTCTAGAACAGAATGGTGGCAACTTTGAACAATTTATTCGCTAATTATAACTGATTTTGTTTAATTTTCATATAATAAAATTGAAAAACTTTCGATGGAATTTTTCTTTAATTTTGTTTTGTAAAACCCTATAAGAATTTTATACGTATGTATTGAGAAAAAAATAGGCAATGCAAAAATATATATAGTGTGATTTAAAAAAATAAAATTATGTGCGCTTCCGGTCAAACCGGAAGCTTAAAAAATTATCTAAACCAAGCACTTAATAGAGTATTTGTAAATGAATAAAAAACTATTTAAACACTTTCTTGTGAAACGCAATGCAAAAGAGTTATTGAGTGCGCCCGATTATATTGAACGCACTGTATATATATATATATATATATATATATATATATATATATATATGAAGCATCACGAATGGCACGGCAGATATGTTTTTTATTGTATGTTAGTATATTTTGTTTGTAATCTCACGATAAGTATCTTGATAATGGAAATAAAAGTTTCCGGAAGCTGGATTAATATCAAAGCGTGTTTACATTAATTAAAGCCTAAACAGAATTGACTGCAACCTCAGCTTTCTGAAGAACAATTTATATGCAATGTGTTCCAAATTCGCTTCTCCATAAAGGGATATCGGCAGCTGTTATACTTACGTTTCAGATTTACGATCGGTCAATTGGTTTTGAAAATATCGGCGAAAAACCGAAAATGGTGGATTTGGTTTTTCGCCAGTAAATCCGAAATGGTTAATTTGACAGCTGTCACAATGTGAGATTATTCGGACACTTTTTTAAGACGAATAAGATGGCGTTTATTACATGTCACAATCGTCTTTTGTTATCCCACAATCTGCCTCAACTTTCATTTTTCTTATTGCCGCCATATTGGAATTTTCGGTTTTTTGAAAGAGCGCAATATTTCCAGTTTAGTGATGTCTCACAACTGCATAAAAGATTAGAGTTTCACATCAAAGTTGGCAATCGCGAATCCCTCATTCCATTTCAAAAAGATATTTTACTTTCAAATTCACCTTTAGTCCATATGTATGACTATTTACATTAAAATATGCCGTCGAATACACTTTAACTGTGCGATTTAATCAAGATGTGCAAGAAAACTTTTTTGGCTATATTAGTGGAATGGGGGGGATCTAGCAATCATCCACCGCCCTTAGATTTTAAGTATCGATTGATATTTTGGGCAAAAATTGTTTTCCAATATTCACAGAAAACAGAAATACTTTAGAAAGCAGCGATTCTTGCTTAATAAATGCTACTACTGACGAAGTTGAAAATGAAGGAATATGTTTAACACCAAAAACACTTTCTACCAAAAAGAAGTCAATAACAGTTATAATTCGGACGACGTAATTGCATAATTCATCAATCATTTGTACCACCTTCACATTTAGATGAGGAAGCATTGCATTGAGATACTTTGGGTGCCAAAGGGAGATTTGGAAGTGGAAGAGAAAGTGAGCTAAGAACCTTTGAAGTACATAGCAATGGGAATTTTTGTGACGGATAGGTCATGTTGACAGATTCAACCGTGTAACCCACTCCACCTCTAACTTTAAAATGTCAAATGGGAATATCCCTTTTGTGGTATGGTTGGTTACTATAAAATAAATTCATTTTTATTCCAGCGGTAAAATGCAAGAAATCCGCATGGGCGGATTGGAAGGGAGGGTATGTAGAATGGCTACCAATTATTAAAATTGTAACATATTTGGAAAAAATATGAAAAAGAATATCTACATTTTAAAAAATAAAAACATCGTGTTTGACTATAATTTCTCCAAAAATCCACCGGATACAACTTTTGAAAAAAAAGGAATGAATTTTATTCAAAATAACATCAGCTTTAAAATGATGTAGTACAATTTCTCATTTGATATATTAAAGTTAATAAGGAAGGGTGGTTCAAAAAGTTACTCCCCTCCAAACAAAAATGAATGGGCTGGGGCGGTTTTCAAAATTGAAGGGTGCACCGTTTTCACTTGAACATGCTGTACGTATTATATGATAATCCAATCTGTAGCAATAATTATATTGGTCTATTTCAAACGATATGGTTGACATCAGTAACAAGAATTAAGGATTGTAAAAGCTATGTGGTAATTGATCGTATTAACCGCGGTACGGTTCTCCCTGAAAAATGTGATAATAGTATAGCGTACAAAAAATCTAGATAATAATTGAAACTGTATTAGTAGAAAAAGTTTGTTTTAAAAAAAACCTCAACGTAATTAAAAAAATAAAATTTCTAAGGCGACAGACACTGCTAACTCATTTGTTGATGATTTTTTATTTCGTGTATGATGACGTCACTCGCTTAGCGACGTTGGAGTAGGTTTACGCGCGGACATACCGTTCTGTGTGTGTGTGTATCGTGATTCCTATATTTTTTGTGTAACTAAAATCTCTTAAATGAACAACTGTAAATAGTTATTAAAGCACAGGTACCATAAGTGTTTGTTTAGTCATGTAAATGCATAACCATAAAAACTACTTTTGAAAGTAAAGGTTTTCTGAGAAATCATGTTTTCACGTACTTAATTAGCAAGATATATTATTAAAGGAATTAAAATATTGGAATTTGCAAATCTAACCAAAACGCAATGAATAATAAAGTATAATAGAGGAAATTATGTGCATTTAATACAGTTATTGGAACGTACAGAGTTGTTTCACTAATTGAAACATCTCAACTGTATTTTTGTGATTTAACCAGATAAAAAAAGAACAATTGGAATAAAATAGTGTTAGACTTTAATAGAGAATATAAAATTATAAACAGAGTTTGGAACGGTCGAAAGATTGTTTTACAGTAATACTTTAAAAAGAGATACTATTCTAATTGCCTGTCTATACTCATATGTTACAGACATATTTAAAAAACCAAACAAATAATAAAATACTTAAGGTATCTTCACATACGTAGGTTTACACGTGGTAAAAATTAGTAAAACGATCTTAAAACATAATTTGCGAAATATAAGTTTGCATGTTTATATTCTCACTGGAAAATGCGTTTCTAATTAGACATTTGGCATTTATGGACTGTTAATTACAACGAAACACGACGACATTTAACCAATAGCGTTTGTTAAGTAATATCAGTTGATGAAAAATCTTTAGCTTTTACTACACTCAAATAATAATTATAATGATTTAACAATCAATCATGTTTCTTGCACTTTATGTAATACAGCACATGCAGTACAATGTGAACGACTTTATAACCAGTCAACTAAAAAATAGATCTATCTGCATGGATTCACACGACATACTATGTATATTAATTACTAATAATGATAGGATAAATTAGGGAATAGTACTTTTAATAATACTATTAATACTTATCGAGGAAAAAAAACTTTCTGCAACGAGAAAGCGTAATTTAATGAACAAATCGTGTAAATATCACGAATTACGATTTCTATTTGAACCTATTATTTATTAAACAATACTATTTTATGTGTAGGTTTATCTAATCTTATTTTTATGTTAATGGTTTAGTTGTAATAACTTTATCTTTCAAACACACCCGTTGAGATACCTTTGTAATAATTGAAAATAAAGACTTTCTTTTGATATTGCCGTCATACAGTACTGCATAATTATTAACGAAAAAATACGAGTGACTCTTGATTACATTTCAAAAATATTCAAAAGAGAAATTATATCCTTTCTAATGAATTAAAAATTATAGTATAGAAATGATATATTTTTATTTTACAAAATTACAGAAATAAAGTAACCATAGCCTACTATATGTAAGAAAATTGTATATTTAATATTAAACATAAATGCATATTATACTAAAAAAAATGAAAGTCATTCTCTACCTTCGTTTATACCAGTTACCAGAAATAACATTATCGAATCTTTGTTTTAAACAGGAAAATCGTGTCATTTCATGTATGTAGTGCTTCCCAAAAGTAACGGATAAATTAAATAAGAGTGGAAAATTATTAAATTAAATGTTCAAAGTGTTGTCGGTTAACCGCGGTACAATGCCCTAATGTATTGACAAAGACAAGGAACTACTGCCGATTTCTTGAAGTTTAACGCCTTAGTGTTGAAATAACCCCAGAGAAATTAATCAACGAGATTAAATCTAGCGATTTTGCTGGTCATTCAATAAGTTCCGTCTACAAATCCACCGACTGGGAAATATTTGATGGAGGTATTCCCGAATTGGACGTACATGTGTAGACGCATCGTCTTGCTCTAACCGAATTCTATGATCGACTACATTAGGATCTTCTGCATTGGGGAAAAATACCGGTAAAATAGGAATTAGTTAATCACGGAACCATCCAGCGTTCCGTGTAAGAAGTATCATCCAATAATTCGAGAACCGACTTCACCAGCTTACACATTAAGCTTTTGAGGATATTGTGTATTCGCTTCCGTTATCCATTATGGATTTTGAACCTCCCAGTAACGGCAATTTTGTTTATTGACGGTGCCATTCAAGAAAATGTTGCCTCGCCCGAAATGACGACATTTCTAATTAAGAAGTTGCATTGAAAAGTTCTATCACTGTCTCACAAAATTGCACTCATCGATCAAACTCATCATCGGCCAATTCTTGTATCAGCGCACTTTGTACGTAAAAGAAGTCTGGAAACTGTATTTTTGACGTATCAACATGTGAAGCGACCTCCACAAGAGATCGCAATTTTTTTTTCCAATTCACTTACCGTTGATTGCGATATTGGAGGACGGTTTGGGCGAGTGTCATTGAATAAAACACGAACTTCTTCGTGCATCCGGCTTCTATTTCCAAGCCCAATCATAATTAAAACTTTGATTTTTTCAGTTTCAATAAGCTTCCTTTTTTCTCTTATTTCGCCAAAAAAAAAAACTAAATCCATTAAATTGTGTTTGACAGTAATAAGCAAGTTAAAATTGTTTGTACAATACTGTTACGGTAGTAGTACACCGACACCTTCCCCCCCTACCCTCTTTTTACGGTGCAACCTCCCCCGCCACCCACACCCTATTTTATATGCCAACGTGGGGTCGGATTTTCCACCCTTATTTTTACTTCGCTTACGTGTAGGACGTGTTTTTTCACCCCTATTTTACACACCCACGTGTGAGCCACTGCATACCTAATTATTTTTACTCGCTTACGCATAGGAGGTGTATTTTCACCCCATATTTTATGACGCATGCAGGACATATTTTATATTTTTTCTGATATTAAAAGAAACTAATCAAGGTAAAGATAACGTATACATTTGATTTTAAAATACACAGTTAATAAACAATTAATAATCAGTTAATGGTATTGCATAATCAGTTAATTACCCTGTTGTGGTCATACAATGTGAATGTACAGTTTAGCGACTATTTAAAATGTGTTTATCAATATTTTATTAGGATTCCGTTTTTTGTCAAAAAAGAGATTGCATGATTGTTGTTATTAAATAATTAGGTTCCTTTTAATCCCATATCTAGATTGTGGTCCTCTACTTGGTTTAAAATTCACTTGAATATATTTTAAAATGAAATTGCTTTAAAAATAAAACGTGTAATTAACTAATTGATTAACCTGCTTACAGCAATAGTAATTATCGAAAATTAAGGAATGTCGCTTTTATTTATTTACCTTTTTTAATACGTATTATTTACATGCAATATATTTTGGTTTTAAATATGAGTCACAATGTGTCGCAATCCTTTTTGCTTTAATTAAATAATTAAATCTAGTTGTCGCTCAAGGTAATCACTACCAAATTAATCTCATGTACAACAAGAAACTTAATATCAATAATGTATAACAAAGTATTTTTTATAATGCCATTTTTCGCATAGTTTAATGTCCATGTAAGGATCGTATTTTAGCCTTGAGAGATCGGATTTGGTCTGGCTCAGACTAGGGTTGGTCCAGTATCGGAGATTGTATTCTAAATTGTCTCCTATGAAAGTTAGCTTTACAAAACACAGACACAACCACAAGCACGAGCACGAGCACAAAACACAAGCACAGGAACAATTACAAGCCCAAGAATCAGGACATGCACAAACACAAGCACAAGAACCAGAGCGCAAGCACAAACACAAGTACAGGAACAAGCACAAACACAAGAATCAACACAAGCACAATCACAGTAGCACAACGCAAGCACAGGTACATACAAACACACAAACACGAAAAACGAAAATCGCAAACACGAAAACGAAAATTGCAAACACGAAAATTCGTAAACACACAAACTCACAAACACAAAAACGAAAACGAAAATTCGCAAACACGAAAATAACAACACACAAACGCGCAGAGTACGAAAAACGCAAACACGAAAATCGTAAACACAAAATTCTCAAACACGAAAACAGCAAACATACAATGCACAAACACGAAAAACGAAAACACACAAAACGAAAACACACAAAACGAAAACACCAAAGCTGCCGAATGAATTAAGACTGGGATTTGGAGTCTATAAACAAAATGATTCTCTCTGTCTCTGTCTCTGTCTCTTTGTCTCTTCTTCTCTTCTTCTCTCTTCTCTTCTTGTCTTGTCTTGTCTCTTTTGTCTCTGTTCGTCTCTGTCTCTTCTGTCCGTCTCTTTGTCTCTGCTCTGTCTGTTCTTCTCTTTGTCTCGTTCTGTCTCTCTCTGTTCTCTGTTTCTCTTCTGTTCTCTTGTCTCGTTCTCTCTTCTCTGTTCTCGTTCGCTGCTCTCTTCTCTCGTCTCAGTCTCTGTCTAGTCTCGTCAGTCTCGTCTTCGCTCTTCTCGTTCGTCTCTCTTCAGTCTCGCGTCCTGTCTCGTTCTCTCTCAGTCTCTGTCGTTCTCTTAGTCATCTGTCATGTCTTCGTTCTCAGTTCTCATTCATCACACTTTGCTAGTCAACATCCGTTTTTCTGTTTTGTTCTATTCGTTCAATCATTCTATTTCATGTCAGTATTCCATTCCACGTTCACAAATCTGCTTACCATATTATCAACAGACGCAGCAGTTTTCACGAATTTCGCACGAAACACAATTGCTTGCATATGTCACGACCTTTCGAAACTCCATGATTCACCCGTTTCTTCGAACCTTCATTTCTCACGATACAACTGTAGCTAAAATCTTGTTTCTATCAATATCACAAACGTTATCGTAATAGTTAGATTGTACAACCAATGGATCTGTGAGTAATGAAAAGTCCTGTTCAGATACAATCTATAATACATTAACGATAACGTTGATGGTGAATAAGACCAGAGGAGATGAACCACAAAAACAATTAATGTATCCATAGCCGCATACACGACAGCTCATGCCGTTTAGAGCTATACAGTTACTTAGAGAAACTAGACCGCTTGTTCTGTATTACGAAGACAGCGTGATATTTGTCGCAAAACCCGGCGACTGAATCCAGCATATTTCGGCCAAATGACCGACGAACTGAGGCGTACGTAAGTTATATACCGAATTTGTTAGCAGGACCAAAAAACTATAGTTATAATGTGTTTACTGTGACAAAAACAATTAAATCCGTGTGTAAAGTCAAGGGCATTACCAAACTATAAGAACTCGCGCGTTATAAACTTTGATGCGATGAAAGATATGGTACTTAGTAATAGTAAAGACTTTGTTTGTATACAATGACAGAAAAATTGTTAGAGATAGTTGTTATAATGTGATAAGTAGACCTGAATCGCAGTATAGGATAAGTTACCTAAGCGACGTAGAATAGAAAATTTTGATACTCTTCCATTTGGATATAAAGAAAAACAGATAAAAGTAGAATTATTTTATTACAGTTCAACCTTGATCTGTTTTTGGTTTTGTTTTGTGTGTTGAGCATTGAGTCCGTGCATGTGAAGCGAGAGAATGAGAGAGAACGAGAGAGAACGAGAGAACGAGAGAAACGAGAGAGAAGAGAGAAACGAGAGAGAACGAGAGAGAACGAGAGAGAACGAAGAGGAGAACGAGAGAGAACGAGAGAGAACGAGAGAACGAGAGAGAACGAGAGAGAACGAGAGAACGAGAGAGAACGAGAGAGAACGAGAGAAGAGAGAGAACGAGAGAAGAGAGAACGAGAGAGAACGGAGAAGA
Source organism: Vesta saturnalis (assembly GCA_036346205.1). Classification (NCBI taxonomy): domain Eukaryota; kingdom Metazoa; phylum Arthropoda; class Insecta; order Coleoptera; family Lampyridae; genus Vesta; species Vesta saturnalis. The sequence continues at coordinate 1,364,477 of JARFJB010001996.1, forward strand.
GAACGAGAGAGAAGAGAGAGAACGAGAGAGAACGAGAGAACGAGAGAAGAGAGAACGAGAGAACGAGAGAGAACGAGAGAGAAGAGAGAGAGAGGAAGAGAGAACGAGAGAGAGAGACGAGAGAGAACGAGAGAGAGAGAAACGAGAGAGAACGAGAGAGAACGAGAGGAACGAGAGAGAACGAGAGAGAACGAGAGAGAACGAGAGAGAGACGAGAGAGAACGAGAGAGAACGGAGAAGAACGAGAGAGAGAGAGAGAACGAGAGAGAACGAGAGAGAACGAGAGAAAGAGAGAACGAGAGAGAACGAGAGAGAAAGAAGAGAGACGAAGAGAGAACGAGGAGAACGAGAGAGAACGAGAGAGAACGAGGAGAACGAGAGAGAATGAGAAAAGAGAGAACGAGAGAGAACAGAGAAGAGAGGAGACGAGAGAATCGAGAGACGAGAAGAGAGAACGAGAGAGAACGAGAGAGAACGAGGAACGAGAAGAGAGAGAACGAGAGAGAACGAGAGAGAACGGAGAGAAGAAGAGAGAACGAGAGAGAACGAGAGAGAACGAGAGAGAACGAGAGAGAACGAGAGAGAAAGAGAGAGAAAGAGAGAGAGAGAGAGAGAACGAGAGAGAACGAGAGAGACGAGAGAACGAGAGAGAACGAGAGAGAACGAGAGAGAACGAGAGAGAACGAGAGAGAACGAGAGAGACGAGAGAGAGCGAGAGAGAGAGAGAGAGAGAGAGAGGGAGAGAGACGGAGAGAGAAGAGAGAGAGAGAGAGAGAGAGAGAGAGAGAGAGAGAGAGACGAGAGAACGAGAGAGAACGAGAGAGAACGAGAGAGAACGAGAGAGAACGAGAGAGAACGAGAGAGAGAACGAGAGAGAGAACGAGAGAGAACGAGAGAGAACGAGAGAGAACGAGAGAGAACGAGAGAGAACGAGAGAGAACGAGAAAGAGAGAGAGAGAACGAGAGACAGAGACAGAGGCAGAGACAGAGACTGGGACAGAGACTGAGACAGAGACTGAGACAGAGACAGAGACAGACACAGACACAGAGACAGATATAGAGACAGAGACAGACACAGAGACAGAGACAGAGACAGAGACAGAGACAGAGACAGAGAGAGAGAGAGAGAGAGAGAGAGAGAGAGAGAGAAGACAGAGACAGACAGGGACAGAGACAGAGACAGAGAGAATCATTTTGTTTATAGACTCCAAATCCCAGTCTTAATTCATTCGGCAGCTTTGCGTGTTTTTTCGTTTTGTGTGTTTTCGTTTTGTGTGTTTTCGTTTTTTCGTGTTTGTGCATTTGTATGTTTGCTGTTTTCGTGTTTGAGAATTTTTGTGTTTACGATTTTTCGTGTTTGCGTTTTTTCGTACTCTGCGCGTTTGTGTGTTTGTTATTTTTCGTGTTTGCGAATTTTCGTTTTTCGTTTTTTGTGTTTGTGAGTTTGTGTGTTTACGAATTTTCGTTTTCGTGTTTGCGATTTTTCGTTTTTCGTGTTTGTGTGTTTGTATGTACCTGTGCTTGCGGTTGTGCTTGTACTTGTGATTGTGCTTGTGTTGATTCTTGTGTTTGTGCTTGTTCCTGTACTTGTGTTTGTGCTTGCGCTCGTACTGTTTGTGCTTGTGTTTGTGCATGTCCTGATTCTTGGGCTTGTAATTGTTCCTGTGCTTGTGTTTATGCTTGTGCTCGTGCTCGTGCTTGTGGTTGTGTCTGTGTTTTTGTAAAGCTAACTTTCATAGGAGACAATTTAGAATACAATCTCCGATACTGGACCAACCCCTAGTCTGACCCAGACCAAATCCGATCTCTCAAGGCTAAAATACGATCCTTACATGGACATTAAACTATGCGAAAAATGGCATTATAAAAAATACTTTGTTATACATTATTGATATTAAGTTTCTTGTTGTACATGAGATTAATTTGGTAGTGATTACCTTGAGCGACAACTAGATTTAATTATTTAATTAAAGCAAAAAGGATTGCGACACATTGTGACTCATATTTAAAACCAAAATATATTGCATGTAAATAATACGTATTAAAAAAGGTAAATAAATAAAAGCGACATTCCTTAATTTTCGATAATTACTATTGCTGTAAGCAGGTTAATCAATTAGTTAATTACACGTTTTATTTTTAAAGCAATTTCATTTTAAAATATATTCAAGTGAATTTTAAACCAAGTAGAGGACCACAATCTAGATATGGGATTAAAAGGAACCTAATTATTTAATAACAACAATCATGCAATCTCTTTTTTGACAAAAAACGGAATCCTAATAAAATATTGATAAACACATTTTAAATAGTCGCTAAACTGTACATTCACATTGTATGACCACAACAGGGTAATTAACTGATTATGCAATACCATTAACTGATTATTAATTGTTTATTAACTGTGTATTTTAAAATCAAATGTATACGTTATCTTTACCTTGATTAGTTTCTTTTAATATCAGAAAAAATATAAAATATGTCCTGCATGCGTCATAAAATATGGGGTGAAAATACACCTCCTATGCGTAAGCGAGTAAAAATAATTAGGTATGCAGTGGCTCACACGTGGGTGTGTAAAATAGGGGTGAAAAAACACGTCCTACACGTAAGCGAGTAAAAATAAGGGTGGAAAATCCGACCCCACGTTGGCATATAAAATAGGGTGTGGGTGGCGGGGGAGGTTGCACCGTAAAAAGAGGGTAGGGGAAGGTGTCGGTGTACTACTTACGGTCAATTCAACAACGCATGCTCGAATATTGGCACTTTTGCTTGAATACATTTTGGTAAAAACCTCCCTTATTTATAAATTGATTTTTCGACAATCCTCATTTCACTCCATTTCCGCCCCCAATTCCATAATGATCTTCTTTTTGATTGTAAAACGCTGCTTAGTTTGATACCCAACATGACATTTTTCAATACTTCCGACTTTCAACAGTCATGATTAATTTCATAACTGCCTTTCCCTTACTTTTCAATATTTTTCCATCCTCGAGGTACCCCACATGGTATAGTTGGTTCAGAATACTTAATTTACTTCCTTGGTCATCCCTCCCGTTTTTACCTGTTAGGGGACGATTTCGGGGAAAAAAATATGTGTTTGTTTATTTCTTAAGGAACATCTAAACATCAATTTTCATGTTTCTGGGCTTAATGGCTTTTAAGATATATTCACTTTCATTAAACAATTCACCCCCCCCCCTTGGAACCCGATTTCATTCCCCTGAGGTAAAAAATGGTGATAAATGAATCCGTTCGATTATTAATGAGAATTGATTCCCCTATTTTCAGATCTCCAATTGCCCAAGTATACGAAGACAAATTTTGTCACCCCTTAATTTCTACCCCTTAGGGGTTGAATTTCAAACAATTCTCCCTTGGTGTACGCCTACATTGTAAGGAGGTGCGCGTCACGTAAATTTGAAGTTACTAGACCTAACGGTCTGACTTGGTGGTGGTGGCTCAGTGAGAACAAAGCCTTTCATTTATATAGATAAAAAATCTACTTGTATTCTATAAGTTGGGGTTGCCACCCTTTAGAGTGAAGAGGTGGGGCGGTTAAAGATTACATGCCCAAATGGCAATGTAAAAGAAATTGACGTGTCCAAGCATATTTTTGTCAACTGCTTTATAGAATTTATTCCTTACTTTTGGGGAGGAACAGTATACAATTAGAAACAGGACCTCTCTGGTGACGTATACATGCTAACATTCTCAACCGGCAATTAAGAGGTACGCGGTTCGATTCCCCAATATATTGTATATTGCAAAACAAAGTTAACGCTTGATCATTCAACAACGATTTCGCATATATTATGCGAAAAAAACGGCGGTTACAAAAATTTGGTAAAAGTTAAATTTATTTTAATTAAAAAAAAGAGAAATATGAAAATGTAAACTTTCCCCATTATTACACTTATTTCAAATATTTATCTTTTTGGGTTTTTTATGGTATATTTTTTTATTTGTTATACATTGTTTCAACATCTTAAACAATTTTGAAAGACAGTATTGACTATTGACAAAGACAACTGTAAGTGTTATCCAAACGTTTAGATTCGTATAACTTGAATACATAAATACACCATAAAAAACCCACAAAGATAAGTATTAAAAAAAAAAGAGAAGATTTACAAGTCTCTCAGAAATTTTTAATAAAAACTCAGCTCAAGGAACCTATTCCAACATGGGTGTAAAAATGAGGCTTTCCGATCCTTGCACGTTCTTAAATTATTTTTTATTTAACCAGGTTAACGAGTTGTTGGGTGTAGGGTGGGCCTAGTATAACAAAGCATTATTACTCGACTGAACCGTGACCACCTGGAGAAACACTTGCTCTTACATTAAAGTAATATATCTGGGCACTAATTCTATAATTTTACAATTATTATATTTAGTCGATTTTATATTACTTCTAATGTCGATTATATACCTACAGGTCTTTTGCACTTGGCAAAAGCATGACTTCCATGTCATATTCTATTTAGAGTTGGAAAGAGTACCATGTCACAAGTGACATTTGAAACATGCACAGGAGTTTGGGAAGAAATGACTCATTTTGTACAACTGAACGAGGAGAACTGGATCGTATGAATACTAATGTGACAACTATATTGAATTGGCATCACATCGTTTTACCCGTTGTAGTTACAGGCATATTTTTCGAGAATATGATTGGTAAAATATCTGATGTGGGACTATACACGACTTTCCAACCTACCAAGTGGAAATTGAAATAATTGAAATAGTTTTAATAATTTTTTAGGATAATTATACAACCTTTTTTTTAATACGTTCATAACGAAACTAAAAAAAAAACTATCTATGCCAGATGGAAGTTTAATAAAATTTCATTTCAGATAGAGGTTAACAAAAATCTAGATGCTAATTTGAAAATAAAATTCCAAATCCGCCTGCTTCTATAAAAATATCGATAAACACAAAATTTCAAGTACCTACGTATTATGGTTCTGGAGTGGAGGAGTGGATACTAACATACATCCACATACATACATCCAAACACACACACACACGCGCGCACACCCAGCTGTAAAGATAAAAATAAACAACTGGACCAAATAAATAAATATTAAATTATATAAACAAATAACTAACTCTAACTCGGAAATCTAAATTAAAAATAATTAAACCATTTGCTTGCAAATAAATAACAGCAAGTCCGGTAAGCAGCACGAGAACCAAGAATTGCATAGAGAAGAATTTAATTGAAACATGTGACTGAAAATTATTTAAGTAAAATATATATATATATATATATATATATATATATATATATATATATATATATATATACATATATTCATAGAGTAAGTATACACTATATTATTTATTATCTTTCTTGACTATATATTTCTACTTCTTACTTGGCTAGTAATCGATCTGCCCGCTATGGTATTACTCAAGAGAACAAATCAATTGCCTCGGATCGACCTGGCTACAATGAGCGGTCAAGGACGAAACATACAGGCTGATGACTGTGCAAGGAATGAATGGCGAGTCGGTACGTGGATGTTAGAGGTATGCATGGTAAAGAATTTCAAATTGCGACTGTAATATACGAGAGGCAGCTTAATATTCTGTGTGAATCGGAGGCAAAGCGCAAAGGAAAGGATACTGGGGAGATGGAGGATGGCAGCCTAGCACTATGGTCAGGAGTTGAGACTGAAGTGCATGCAAAAGGAGTTTGATCGTAAGTGAAAAGATTTGTTAAAAAGTACGAATATCCCCACCAGTAATGAGAGTTAGAATGAAAGTGGAGTTTCGAAGAATTTTTCTTATTGCATGCTATGCACCGGTGAATTGAAAAAGATACCAAGAGTCTGAGAACTTCCGGAATGATGCAGAGAACGTGTTGCACGTGTGCAAGCCAAACGAAAGAGTGATGATATTGGGAGATATGAACGGATGGGTTGGTGTACAGAGAGAAAGTATACACTATATTATTTATTATCTTTCTTGACTATATATTTCTACTTCTTACTTGGCTAGTAATCGATCTGCCCGCTATGGTATTACTCAAGAGAACAAATCAATTGCCTCGGATCGACCTGGCTACAATGAGCGGTCAAGGACGAAACATACAGGCTGATGACTGTGCAAGGAATGAATGGCGAGTCGGTGCGTGGATGTTAGAGGTATGCATGGTAAAGAATTTCAAATTGCGACTGTAATATACGAGAGGCAGCTTAATATTCTGTGTGAATCGGAGGCAAAGCGCAAAGGAAAGGATACTGGGGAGATGGAGGATGGCAGCCTAGCACTATGGTCAGGAGTTGAGACTGAAGTGCATGGCGCAAAAGGAGTTGGGGTGATCGTAAGTGAAAAGATTTGTTAAAAAGTACGAATATCCCCACCAGTAATGAGAGTTAGAATGAAAGTGGAGTTTCGAAGAATTTTTCTTATTGCATGCTATGCACCGGTGAATTGAGAAAGATACCAAGAGTCTGAGAACTTCCGGAATGATGCAGAGAACGTGTTGCACGTGTGCAAGCCAAACGAAAGAGTGATGATATTGGGAGATATGAACGGATGGGTTGGTGTACAGAGAGAATATACTGAACGCATTCTAGGAAAATTCGGAGACCAAAGAGTCAATGAGAATGGTGAACGCCTGGTGAACATCTGTGTGGAAAGAAGTCTGTACATAATACGTGCTTTAAACACAAAAATATGCATATGTGTGCATGGCAAAGAGCTAAATCTAAAAGTATGATTGACTTGATAGTGTATGATACACGACTTGGAAACCTGGCAAGAGGCACAAAAATAATGCGCGGATCGCAGTGTGGATCGGAGAAGGAAAGCAAACGTAGTGCGAACGTCCAAAACTAGGGTAGACAAACTAGTAGATAATGGTGCGAGAATGAAATACGCAGATGCTGTGAGTAAAGAGTTGAATGTGAAACAGTGTGGAACAAATAAATAAAAGACACTGACGTTGAAAGTGCATGGATAAGCTTGAAAAACTGTGTTGTCAATTGTGCCGTGAGGATATGTGGTAGAGCGACTGCAGGTAGACAGAAAACGTGTGCTTGGTGGAATGAATCGATAAAAAAGACAATATGTACGAAAAAGATGCGTATATGGCAATAATTGCTGCAAAAAATGAGACTGAGAAAAAGCGATTGTATGAGGTGTACAGATTAAGAAACAAAGAAGCGAAGAAGATAGTGAAAGTAAGTAAAGAGTAAGTGATGGTAGGACAGAAAATGCAGAATAATTTTGAGGAAACCAAAAAACTCTTCTGAAAATGGGTCAAAAATACAAAACGTGGCCCAACACAGAACGCTGCAGGAGTGATGAATACGAGCAACGAAATAGTATGGGATGATTGTGAAGTGAGGAAATGCTGGTAAGAATATTTGGGAAAGCTGTACAGTAGTGAGGAAAGTAAGACGAAAGGGTTGAATGGGGAGAATGTAGAAGGAATGGTGAATGAAACTGATAAGGATATTGGGATAAATCAGGTAGAGAAAACGGTAAAGGAGTAGGCGTAGATGAAGTCACTGGTGAAATGCTAAAGTATGGAGGTGCAATGCTTATACGAAGATTGTGTAAATTATTCAATGTATGCCTTAAGTGTGGAAAAGTGCCGAGGAATTTAAATAGCGCGCTCATTGTACCACTGTATAAGGGTAAAGGTAACAAGAGTGATTGCAATAACTACAGAGGAATAAGTTTGCTCAGTGTACCTGTTAAAGTATTTGGAAAAATAGTGATTGATAGAGCACGAGACTTGAGAGGTGCAGGGTGGCTTTATGACAAGGATTGGATGTGTTTATCAGATGGTTGCTCTCTAGCAGGTGATCGAAAGGTGCTTAAGTGCAAAAGGAAACTGAAGAAGGAGAAGCTGTAGAAAATATTAAACGAATATGGCGTAAATAAAGGTCTAATAAACGGAATAAGAGCAGTATACAACGTTAGCCGGGCATATGTTAAGGTGATAGGAGGTGTGAGTGAAGACTTTAATATTGAGCAAGAAGTGCGACAAGGCTGTGTGATATCACCGTGGTTGTTCCATGTATGCATGGGTAAATGTATTGGGCAAGCATGTACCGATACAAATGGTGTAATGGTTGGTAACGTAAACGTACGAGTTCTGGTGTATGCAGATGACACAGTTTTATTAAGTGACAGTGCGGATGAGCAAGAAACTGCTCTGAGGAAGTTTGATACAGTCTGTGAGAGCATGAACCTAAAGGTAAACGTGAATAAAACAAATACTGTGGTGTTCAGTCGGGAAGGTGGAAAGGAGAGTAGAGTATTGACTCTGCAAGGTGAAATTGAGGAACAGGTGCATGAGTTGATATATATGGGTAGAATGTTTACTGCAGATAGTAAAAAGGATCTTCAGTACTGTATGGAAGTGAGACATGGGTACGTCAAAAAAGGCGCAAAAGAAAAATAAATGCAGTGAGTATCAGATTCCTGAGAAGCGCATATGGTAAAACGAGAACGGATAAGCTAAAGAATGAATGTACAATGACGGAATATGGCGAGGAAAAGACGATGAGGGATAGATATAAAAGTAGTACATTGCATTGGTTTGGTCACATTGAGAGAATGAACAACGCAAAACGATATATCATAGCCACATACAGAGCAATCATCTTAAGAAAGGTTCTATAATTCTTGAGGATGTAATAAGCCTCGCGTCTCGTTTCCAGTACTTTGAAAGTGTTTTACTTTAATATTCCTTCAAAGCTCTGTTTACATCTTCAAAACTTTTAAAGGTCTTACCCACAAAAAACACCATTGTTACACACTTTTACACTACCGACTTAATATACAACAAATCGTGCAATACAACGTAACAAATTATTTATAGGTTATGTTTCCATCAAAACAAACGATCTACAGGGATGATTGGAAATACCAGTAGATCATGACGTCATCATATCAACATCAAGTTTTTACCGGGATTTAATCGGATAGCGATACCGTGAGGCTAGACAGCGTATTTTTAATTATCAATATAAAAGACCAATTTAAGGCATGTTATTTAGAAAATAATTTTGCATGAAGGTATGTGTTCAATAAACTGTTTTAGTATAAATTACTTTATTTAAAAGTAATAAATGTGTATAATGTATAATTAATTATTAAATTATTTTTGGGAACTGGGTGAGTATGAATTTCCGAAAGGTAAGTGACCCAATGTGATGATTATATTTTAACAGCATGATATTATATCTTCACATAAGAATTAATCTTTTATAACTATTTGCTATACAACAAAGAAGGGTTTTATGACAATATAATAGTTTAATTAAATAATTTGCAACAGTGGGGCCCGAACGAAAAGGATTCTAATTTCAACCATACGATTGTGTGCCAAATAATATATCTACTCTTCATCTGCAAGGAGTATTTCTTGTCTGCTTAGGTATTGGAATATGTTTGTCCCTTGTAGAGACAATAACTGTTTTGGTAAATTAAATGTTGTAAACAGCTTCACTAGATCCACTATGTTGGGAGATTAAATAAGTTATTAATTTTAGCAATTGAAAACGAGCTATCAAAAACGTTAATCTTTGACCAAAGTAACAAACAAAATTTAAAAAAAAAACACCGAACGCGTTTAAATAGCTAAGCTATCAATCATTAGTGGTCGACTGGAACGAACTAATGAAAATTACTAATACAGGGTGAGTCACAAGGAACTGTACATACTTCTACCATAAGTAGAGGCACCTTACAGGATTATCAAATAACCATTAAAAAATGTCTTCTTGTTTTGTTTATTAATATACGTGGTGAATTATGGATCTTCATCAAAACAATGTTTCGTCATATCTTTTCAATGATTAAGTCATTTCTAATTTTTGAGTGGTATTCGTGTCTAACAATAACTGACATATTCAAATTAAAAACCAGGACCGTCTTGTAAAATTGTTATATCAATACTTACCGTATTGATTCTCTAAAATCTGGTATAATTTTTCAGAGCATTAATAGACAGTTAAACCTGGGTATTTGAATTTTATTAACTACTCAATTTTCAATTAAATTCATTTTAGAGTCAAATTGAAAATGGCAATAATGAAATATTTACTGTATAATTAATGTTTAGTTATTAAAAGAAATCTTTAAAATAAACAGTAACGACACACACTGTGCTCCAGTATGGTAAATACCATAATTTAATTTAAATAGATTTACAGGGCCGGATTTAGAAATCTGGCATATCTGGTTCATCTCAAAAATTCACCCTGTATGTAACTTTTTCCACCCGTAATAGACAGAAAATAGATAAAAAATGTTTGTAATAACCTGGTTTTCTTATTTTCTTGAGAAAAAATCATGTGTAATTATTTTAATCGGAATGAAATGAACAAGCCCAAGAAATGTTTATTCATAAATTAAGAAATAAAATAAATATCCATAACCAATTAATAAAACAATTTTAACAATTTGGAACAAAGTTAAAAGCAATTTAATAAATATTACGATTATAAAAGATGTTCAAAATAAAATCTGCCTCAATACACTTTTCTTCTCGAATGTTTAAATGTGTAATGGACTTTCTTAATTTGTGAATAAACATTTCTTGGACTTGTTCATTTCATTCCGATTAAAATAATTACACATGATTTTTTCTCAAACAAATAAGAAAACTAGGTTATTACAAACATTTTTTATCTGTTTTCTGTCTATTACTAAAAGTTAACATGAATTTTGAGATGAACCAGATATGCCAGATTTCTAAGTCCCCTGTAAATCAATTCAAATTATGGTATTTACCATATGACACAGTGTGTTGTTACTGTTTATTTTAAAGATTTCTTTTAATAACTAAACATTATTATACAGTAAGATATTTCATTATTGCCAATTTTCAATTTGACTTAAAATGAATCTTTAATTGAAAATAGGTAAGTTAACAAAAATTCAAATACCCAGGTTTAACTGTCTATTAATTGCTCTGAAAATTATATCAGATTTTAGAGAAATCATATGCATGAAGTATTGATATGAAGCAGTCACACAAATTTTCACGAAGACGCTCCTGGATTTTTTTAATGCTGAATATGTCAGTTAGTTGCTAGACACGAATACACACTTTCACCAAAAAATGAGACAAATTGACTTAATCATTGAAAAGATATGACGAAACATTGTTTTGGTGAAGATCATAATTCACCCTGTATATTAATAAACAAAACAAGAAGACATTTTTTAATATCCCCTAAGGTGCCTCTACTTATGGTAGAAGTATGTACAGTTCCCCGTGACTCACCCTGTATATAATTTTTGTGTGACACGTGGTGTCTTTTGTTTGTTACAGATCCTGCCACAGTTCCAGTGTTCCAGATTTGCCTTTGACCAAAGTATAAAAGATTTTGAGGATAAGAAGATTAAGCGTTTAAGTTAAACTAAGGCAAAGCTCTTCAGTTTCTTTGTTATTATCGGTAATAACTACTCAATAAAATATGATAAAAGGTTGTCCTCACGTTGTGCATTACTTGTAATAACCACATCAATTAATTTAGAGTTGATATAAATTTAGGCAATCGTTAATGTTGTTTTTCTAGCAACACCTTCTGTGATTGCCATTCCGTATTTTAGAATCTATTTGATATTATGAAAACGAATCGGAATTCCTGTTTGGATCATCTGGTATAATCATTTGTATATATCTTTTATTACTAAAATTAATAAGTATTTAGTCAAAACAACTAAATATTTATACTTAAAATAAATTTAATTTTTTAGGTTATTAAATAAACTAAAAATAACTAACAATATTTAAGAGTATGAAACCAAAAATATAAGCTAGAAACACTAATGACTGAATTACAATAAAAGTAACTAGATCTGTTAATAAACTTAATAACTAAACATTTATCAATAAAACTAGAATTTGAATATAAAGGTTAAACTTAAGAGTCAATGATAAAATAACAGTATAAACTTAATTGGATTACTCAGTGGCTCAGCGGTAAAGGTGTCAGACTAGTAAGTGAAAGGTACCATCATCAGTGGTCGACTGGGGCGAACTAATGAAAATTACTAACATATAATTTTTGTGTGATTCGTGGGTGTCTTTTGTTTGTTACAGATCCTGCCACAGTTCCAGTGTTCCAGATTTGCCTTTGACCAAAGTATAAAAGATTTTGAGGATAAAAAGATTAAGCGTTTAATTTAAACTAAGGCAAAGCTCTCCAGTTTCTTTTTTATTATCGGCAATAACTACTCAATAAAATATGATAAAATGTTGTCCTCACGTTGTGCATTACTTGTAATAACCACATCAATTAATTTAAAGTTAATATAAATTTAGGCAATCGTTAATGTTGTTTTTCTAGCAACACCTTCTGTTATTCCCATTCCGTACATTAGGATCTATTGGATATTATGAAAACGAGTCGGAATTCCTGTTTGGATCATCTGGTATAATCTTTTATTACTAAAATTAATAAGTATTTAATCAAAATAACTAAATATTTATAATTAAAATAAATTTAAGTTTTCAGGTTACTAAATAAACTAAAAATAACTAACAATATTTAAGGGTATAAAACCAAAAATATAAGCTAGAAACACTAATGACTAAATTACAATAAAAGTAACTAGATCTGTTAATAAACTTAACTAAACATTTATCAATAAAACTAGAATTTGAATATAAAGGTTAAACTTAAGAATCAATGATAATAAAATAACAGTATAAACTTAATTGGATTACTCAGTGGCTCAGCGGTAAAGGTGTCAGACTAGTAAGTGAAAGGCCCCAACTTCGAATCTGAGAGTAGCCAAGTGCTTGGGAAAAAATTATATATAACATATGAATTCGACTCAAGTGCGAAACAGTCCTTCTCAGGACTAAGCCTGATGACGGGAACAGAGTCCGCTTCCGAAACGTCGCGCTCAAAAAACCAAAAGTGTGGAAATAGGCCGATCAACTCCACTAAAAAAAATTGTTTCTATTTCTAGATTATATTTTTGGTTTTATACCCTTCAGTATTGTTAGGTATCTTTAGTTTATTTAATAACATGTTAACTTATAAATCATGTTTTTAGTTGCACTGATGAAGTGTTAATTAAACACGAAATATTGGCTTAAAGTATATAGGGAGTTTTCTTTGAAAATGAAATACAGAACCGAAGTACCTGAAAAATTAAATTTATTTTAATCATACATTCGGTTGAAAAAGTAATTATTAAATATTTATACTTTGTGTAGGAATTACCAGATCTAGAGAAAATAAAGATTTTATTGTTGAACTAGTTTTTCTTGAATTTAGATACCCTCTATAATAGCGCTATTAGAATTAACAGCATATGGTCAAGTAATAGAATTTTAAAAAATAAGCGTATAACATTATTTTGTTAGTTTCAATATTAAACTTTTATACATAATAAAATTAATTGCACAAATTTATTATAAATTCAGTTCTAGTTAGAATAGAAATTTATACGTTTCTACTAAGGACAAAGTCAGTGTCATTGTCATGCAAAGTTAACATTAAAGTTGACACCATAAAAGAAGACAGTTCTTTCACCTGGTTTGCCTTCGTTAATGGTTACGCCACTTACCGCGTATTTACAAACTAAAACTTTTTTTTAATGAAAAGTCAATGTTAACAGAATTAATTACTGTTACTGCTAAGTAGGTATACGAACAAAACGCTTTTAACCAGGTAGCTGTATTGATTTATTTATCAATTTCTGAACGTTTGTTTCTAAACTTAGGAAGGTATAAACACACGATCATAAGAAAGTATTATGTTTTAGGAAGTGTTTGGTATTATTTTTATTTAACCTATAAAATGCTATTAATCCGTTTGAGAGTTTATAGAAATCTAGCCTCATTACTTATTAGTGATCAAAATTTATGATTATTAATTATTGCTAAATTTTCTAATTTATGCATTTTCAGTATATTTTAAAAGTAAACTGGAAACATATGTTGCAAATTATACACAAAAACAAATTTCACTATGCATAAACATTCTTACATTATTACTAGTGTTAGATTTTAATAAATGAGACTATTAGAAGCAAAAAATAAGGTTATAATAATACTGCTATAATTACGAGCCCCGTCTCAGTGAAGTTGGCCCAACGACCCAAAATAATTGTTACCGCGAAAGAGAACATAATTAATAGGATTTTCTGTCTTGTTAATCAGTCGTAATTTAATAATGTTTTTCCTGATATTTTATTTTCAATATTTTATATAACTAATATTTGAATGTTTGTAATCAAAGATTGAAAAGAAAAAAAAACATATGTTGGGGTAGAAAACAAATGTTCTCTCCAAACTGCCTTTATCGAAAGGCCGTGACGAATCGTTGAAAATCTCTATGCCCACGAATTTTGGGTAGAAACGTCGCCAGTTAGTAATTAATTACATTGGAACATACCGCAAAGCAAAAGACGTCTCTGTTTGTTTCTTTGAAATTCGAGACCTATAAGCTTTGTTACCGACGAGAGCATATTTTAAAAATTAATACTTTTTTAATAATAAATATGAAAATATTTCCACGTAATATTTTTTGTTTTTTTTGACCTTGTAAAAATTTTGGATGGATTTGAGAGTACAATAGTTAGTTTCAGTTAGAGATTCGATTGAGTCGTACCGTTATGATTGTTTGATTACAAACCATAATTGTAAACCGTTGTGGCGATCAAAACATTATCGTTTCCGTTTCAATCAAAACTAAAAACGCGACTTTGTCCTTTCCTTTTCTGTGTTGGTTTTTAACGTAAGTTTTCACAAAATTAAAGTGGCCGGGTAAACAAACGTATAGGTAAATAATCACAAAACTTCGAGTTTTAATTCACGTGTAAACCATATATCTGTAAATAATCACCACCGCCTCGAATTTAACCGTTATTTAAATGTAGATTAAAACTCGCAGCAAACAATTGAACAAGCCGGTGTAACCTATTAGAAATCAGGCATTGCCTTGCAGGAGGTTGCTATTCGGTTACGACGAGATATTGAATCGTACACGGAATTGTTTCTTGATAACAAATGCCATCTCGCAAGAACGCTTATTAAGTTTAAATATGTCAGACAGTACAGTGTCTCCCCCCCTCTCATTGCTGGTAGAGGTGGCAGTGCTGACTGTTTACTAATGTTATCGCTCGCGTACGGAATTTAATGCGCGGACAAACGTGACAAGATAAACCTCAGTGAATTGTTTTACTGTTAAACTAACCCGTTCTTATTGTTTTTAAATGCAGAGAAATGGATAGATGAACGTGTAAGCTGAGAGAGCGATGCTGTAGTTTCTAACGCAGCAACTCAAACTTTTGCGTCATTACTTGTGGGTAGGCTATCGGTTACTTTGTTAACGCAACTGATTTATTTACACCTTGCCCTTGCAAGGCTTTGTTTTAATAATTTTTTTAAGGGACTGTGATTCAGCTAGCTTATTTAGAATTGTTTGACAACGAACTGATTTCTTTATATATGTAATTTATTGTAATTGTAGGAAATATTTTTGTGCTTTTATTCACGATACAATTGTATACGTGTAAATTCCTTGCCTATTTTTGTCCTTGTCTAAGTGTAGGTAAACTGCATTGCGGTTACCTTTTTTATTTACATTATTGTTAACTTAAAGGCCGGCATGATTGGTTGTATAAGGGCCACATGTTTGGTATTACAATTTTAATTCTGATTTATTTATGACAGTTGCGGGTGTGTGTTTGTTTTTTTATTGTGTTTATGTATAGTTAAACTGCTTTTCATTTTTTTTTTCTGTTACTTAATGTTATAATTTTGTACGCACTTTAACCTGATTTAATGGTATTTTGTTATATTGGCATATTGAACCTTTTGTTTGTTCTTTGATTAATTAATGTACTTGTGCAATTACTTATTTAATAACAAATTGGGTTTTCTTGGTGGTTCTTTCCCAGTTTCTTAAAAATTACACACATCACACAAAGCTCGTTAATTCTAATTTTGAGTAGTTTCATTCTTTACCTGTCCCACTATGATGCAACACTTAACCTCATCTAATCCTATAAAATTTGAGTTTTGCGAGTAATATGTAATAATAAATAAATTCTAATGTTTTAATTCTTGTCACGAAAGGCAATGTTAGGCAAGCAAATAATTTGAATAGAGTAGCATTATTGTAAGTCAAGTCAAGATACACCCTTAGCGATTTTTTTTTTCTTGAATTTGCATTATTGGGAATAAGTTCAATATTACGCTCTTAAAGATTTTATAGTCTTTTAATTATTGAGAGTAATTTCAAATTACACTTTTAAGGATGGAGTCTTTGGACACTACAATATATGATTTTGAGCCTCCATACGTGTTGTTGCACTATTTTTTTATAAGCGCCATTGCATATTGTTTAAATATTAAATTGGGGTAAATAGAAGATCATAACAACTTAAACGCGCATATCACAAATTGCGGTACCATTTGAAAGCAAATAAAAACAGTTCACGTTTCTCGTAACCGTAAATATTCTGACAGTGGCATTTCTCAGATTATTTAAGCAAATCTACTGCGAAAATCCCTGAAAATGTTAGTTTGTTCCGATACACGGTGCGAAATACTATTAAACATCACAAAACTACTGATTCTTGAGACCACAAGCAAAGAAATGGAAGCAAGAAACGATATTCTAATAATTTACGAGCTTTAAGAAGGACTATTAAGCAAAATCGCCGCGATAACTATAGAGACATAAGAGTTTTGTGGAGTGAAGCAACAGGAAAACGTTTTTCAAGTGCTACTTGTCATAGGACAGTTCAAAAACTAGGATTTAAACCTAACATTACGATTATTAAACGCATTCATTTTTTCAATTTGTAGGCAAAGGAAAAACCTTTACTTACACAGAAGCAGAAGGCGTCGTTAGACAAGAGAGCACAGAACCTGGTCTCAAAATCAATGGAATTCAGTTTTGTAGAGTGATGAAGCGAGATTTGAAGTTTGCGTTGGCGATAGTCGAAATCCAGTTATAAGAACCAAAGAAAAAGTTTTTCACCATGATTGTCTTAAAAAGAAAGTTTTCTGCTTCCGTGATGGTCTGGGGTTGTATGTCATCAAGAGGTGTGGGTAAATTACACTTTGTAAACAGAATAATTAATGCTAATAAATGCATCAGCATCTGAAAAGTTAATTTGGAACCACAAACAGAAGAAATGTTTTTGAAAAACGTTGAAAGTATCTTTCAACAAGATGGCGCTGCTAACCATACGGCTAAGGAAGTGAAAGAATGTATGACAGAAAACACTATTTCACTTTTGAAATAGCTATCCAGCAGCCCAGATCTTTCACCAATCGAAACTTTGAGGCGTATTATGAAAAAAAGGTTGCGTTGGCAACCTGCAAGAACCGTACCGGAGTTGCGTACGAGTCTTCAAGAAATTTGGGTTGGTTTTACTTCTACTGAATGTCAAACTTTAGGTGATACAATGTCAAAACGTATTGAGGCGGTAATAAGCCGAAAAGGCGATGTTACGCAATGGAACTCTTTTTGTAAATATCTTCATTTAATATTAATTTTAGTTACTTCACTGAGACGAGGCTCGTATAATAAGATTCGATTCAGAATTAAAGCATACTGTAATAAAAAACGTATTACCAATCAAATTTCTGTGTTACAATAGTAATGAATTAATACATCGATTCCTCTTACGATGAAGGTCGCATCTTAAATTTCATAATTTTGGGAAAAGTTGATATTAAAGTTGTAATGTGAACTAAAAACAATAGCACAACGCAGTTTTTCTATAAATTTGGTATTGATTCTTTATACAGGTATATTCTCATTCTTACATCTGTTCCAATTTTTTTTAGATTATTTTATTTTGGAAATTTGTTGGTTTAAGTTACCTCTTTCTGTTCATGATGAAATTATGTACATTGAGAAATGAAACAGTAAATTCAAAAAGTCATGAGTTTGTTGAAACATAACTAATAATAAAACAAAGGTTATAATATAATATTAAAAAAATATATACCAATCTGAGGCACCACTTCCTTAATAATCATCATAATATTGCTTAACAGTATATGAAGGGGCCCCTAAAATCTATGATACATAACAGGTATGTTTCCAAATTTACAAAGATCAAACTGTTACGTGATTAAACGGGGAGTTGGAAGAAAAAGGAAGAAGGAAAGGAGTCTCTGCTCATTCACAGATAGTGAGCACACCGAACTAGCTCAAATGTGTCGGATTAGGGCGGGGTGAGAGAAAAAAAGATGTTGGTTATGCCGGCGCCAAGAGCCACTCCCCTATATACAGAAAACTTCACCGCTGTCCCGACTCTTGGACAGTGGTGCAGAAAGGAATGAGCAAGGAGATTTTAGGAAAAGGGAAGGACACCAGGAAATAGAAATAACAACACTGCTGTAGTGCGAAAGAAACAAATGTATATTTTATTTTTAAAAATTTAGACTAAATAGTTGAAGGTGTGGATCTAATTAATCCACAACAAAACAATATATTTAGATACCCCAAATGTACAAAAAAAAAAGAAATAGTAGTTAAATATCGCTCGCAAGCCAGAATAGTTTTTCTCTATTTTACAAAAAAAAAACAAACTTAAACATTTCCCCTTTTCAAGGGAAGGCCTTCCGTTGTATTCCTAAAAGAGAAAAGTATATCGACGCCTATACAAAGCGTAACTTATTACTAAATAATAACCAAAACAACTTGCGACGGTTTACACCAAAACGGATAATACCGAAATAAAATTTTATAGTGAGCCACACGAAACTTTTATAGCTCAGCAAGCATTTTTTTTCTTAAACAATAATGAACCAAATATATGTGAAAATTTAATAATTGCATACATTTCAAGAAGAAAAAAAAATTAATGTCTACACCAAATGTAATGAAAACGTATGTTTATCTAACGGTTAGTTTGGCTACTGTGCAATTACTTGTGCGCATCCCAATTACAGTAATGTCGCACACAACACCAAAAATGGCAGCCACAACAGATACAATTAAATGTTATTATTATAATTCATTACAAACAAAATGAGGGAAGGAAAGTAATGGTAAAAGAACAGATAAGGAAGGTTACGTGGTTGTGAAGTGAAGGATTACTTATTGATACAGCAACAAGGATATAGTGATAACAGGTATTATTTTAACTGACTAATTGATTACGTTATTTTTAGCAGGTGTACTTTATCATTATTCAATTAAAGTTCAAGTAACCATAGAGAAAACAAAAGAAAAAGGAACGATCTAACCTTTCTATAAGCAGATAGTCATTACGTTCAGTCGATGCTCTCGGATCACGAACATAGGCAGAGGTTGTCATGATCCTGTTTGATTTTAGTTACGACTCAGAAGGTAAACCAAACCAGAATAGTACTTGTATGTAGATAATATGGAGATAATAGTTGAAGTTAAATCGTAGAATCCAAAAGTAGAAGGTACTTCGTTGAAGCCAAAAGAAGAAGGTAATTCGTGCAAGCTAGAAGGAGTAGGTAATTAACACTATGTAGGTAAATAATCTTTATTCGTTACCCCTTAGATGTAACGGGCCAAATGAAAGTCTATCGAAGTGCTTTCCTTGCTCCATGGAAGCATCAATGTCTTGATTAAAACGTCTTCAAACGCTAAGAAAGAAAGTCAGTTATTACTAACAAAATCAGAGAAATTCACTGGTAACTTACTCGATCTTGCCATAGAAAATTTTTCTAAAACCGCATGTAAGCGAGCAACAAAACTTGTAAATAATGATTAGAAAAAGCACCAATTGTTTTATTGCAAATTATGCTTCTTGAAGATATATCCGATTAGTTATATCGTATAATACTATCAAGCAATTTTCAAGAAGACATAAAAAATTTTCAGCTTGGCAAAATGGACGCCACAGGAAAGAAAGAAGATGTAATTTTTATGTTAAAGTTGTATTAAACACAATACATTGTTATCACCCTTTTTATCTAAATAAAACCAGAAATTATAAATTGTGATTTCTCCACTAACGCCATCTAGAGAGGACTTCTAAAAGCTTGTAATATAATTCCCCTTAATTACCTATATTTTAGGATACGTCATTAGAGGGAGTAACAATGCAGATTTTAAATGAAATATATGAATGTGAATTTATAGCATTTGAATAACCAAAGGTACGAAAATTTATATTAGACTGATAGTAAAATTACTTGGAAGTATGTGGTTCAAGTTATGAATAGAAACAACGTAAGCATTCTTAGAAACAAAGTTTGAGTAAACATGTACAACTTGTACAAAAATTTACAATGAAAAATAACAAAATAATTTAAAGATACAAAAACCTAAATTATTTCGTTACAAAGCAATTTTTTTCTCATCAATTGATAGAAGACTTTTGTAAAGTTTGAATGGATTCACTATTTTTGGTGGCCCTCGGACGGTATTTTTTTCCTCGAAAGTTATTTTACTACCTTTCTCCTCGTAATCATACTTGAACAAAATAGGCTGACTAGAAATGAATTTTATTTCTCGTATCTGACTGATTTTAAACGGATTTCCATTGTCATTTCTTTTCCAGTTTTGCTTCTGCACGATTGCTTTAAAGTTGTAGAAATCATTTTGGTTCATTTCTTTTACCACGTAAGATTTTCTAATTATTGTAACCAAATGGTCTGGTATAAATAACAGATTGGCATTTCTTGGCATTTTCGATTGTTGCACGCATAATATCATCCTCGTTTTGTTTGTGCCCTTTCTACAAGAACCGACTGGATAACAGTTAGATGCAGTAATCTGAAAGTAAAGTTGAACGTACAAAATATAAACCTTAGTTGTCTGAGTAAAGAATCACGTTCCTGAGTCCCTTATCTTTGTGAGACTTCAAAAATTGTAACAGACAACTAGGAATCTCATTAGGCCCTCGTTTGGCTATCTGCTCGTACCAAACATAACAGAAACCGTCTTCGTTTCCCATACTCGGAATTGAATATTTCCATATAGTGCCTTTTATTTGCAATTAATGTTTTCGTTTCCTTCACCATTATAGTCAACACAACATATAGTGTGACGGTACAACAGGAAACATATTTATATGCTTTCTTATTGACATAATTGTTTCTTCACTAATATTAATGGGTCTCGATTTGTGTTTACCTCTTTTATCAGGTATAGTTATATCTTCCGCCTTCTGTGATTCTAGCAAGTGCAGTTGATATGCAGGTTTCTGATATTCCAATTGTACGCAGAAACATAGACTTGCAAACTCTCAGGTTCCTGTCAGCAATTTAAAATAAATATGGCGAGAGAACTTCCTTCTAGAATGTGAAACAGTTGTCTTTTATCACAGTTTTTCACTACATTTGTAGATGTAATTTTCTTTGCACATTTGACCTATGGCTCTTCATTTGACCTTTTATTTTTATCGTCAATACCAGTATTCCAACTTGCCTTTTATTTTTTGTCAATCCAATCATTAGTGTAGAGATGATTCCTTTCCAATTTTTATTTTCTCACTGATTTTTATTTTGTTGTTAACAACAAGTAAAATCAAAGGACAGACACTGCTACTTCGATAAGGATTATTTTCGTAAAAATCGGTTTCAATTCTTAATGTATTTTTAGGTACCGTGATGGGGAATCTATGCTATCACTTTCAATGTTGGAATGAATTCACGGTCATTGTCGGAAAAGTCAGAGAATATCATTTTCCACAATTTCTTCTAGGATACTCTGTATTTATGCAATATTCTTAATAATTTGACGTAGTACTGTCCTTTCTATTCTGTATTCCACTCATGCAAATCTAATAATACAAAAGTAATGAAATTAATAGTCCACATATTACATTAAAATCGCAGATTATGTTCAGACCAATAATGGACATTTCGTCTATTGAAAATACCATTATTCGTAGCCATGCCATCATCAGACCATATTATTTGTTTAGTAGCATTTATAATTGTAGCATTTTCTTGTGTATCTTTAAAATTTTCAGAATAAATAATTGCCTAGACCAGTAAACAGTTGTTACACGATCAAGCCACACTAAGAGTAGTGCAGGCTTACCAAGGTAAGCGGGTTGCCAATCTAACTGCAGTGGAAATGGGCGTGTTCCATATGAAACGTAAAATGGTTGAAATTTAGTTTTAAATACCTTACATTTACCATAAATCAACAAATAACATTCAATCCAGGGAAACAAATTCTTTAGGCGCCAACACAATCTTAAACTTTTATAAAATAAATAGTCCTAGCCGAGGTGATAAGTTAACCCTACCTGACTGTGGAAGATAGAATTGTAGCCTACTCAGTAAAACCATATACAATTCATGTTCAAACATTCACTTCCTACAACACCGTTTCACTGTAAAAAAATACGTTAAACTTCGCCTTAGTGATCTTAATGCACGACAAACCAATTTTTAAAATCTTCAAGTGCAATTACCCTTAAAATAAAATTATCTAGAGCTTAATAAAATTTCGGGACATACGAGTCGTCGTAAACTTACCGATCACACCCTGTATATTCGTAAAATCATAGAAATAAGACGTTATCTGGTACATTCCAATTTACCCTATCATAAAAATTCTGAAATAAATAAATATCGCCCAATTTGGAAAATAGTAATTTGGTCGTTTAATTTTTAACCACAACATTAATTCTAATCTTAAAAATTGAAAAACGTAACGATCAGTGCGTCGTTCATGAATATTATTTGAATAGTCTATCTTTAAAATGTGTTTAAATATTCACACGCAATAAATAAATTATGATCATCATTGTGTATTCAATAAAATTTAAGTGTCCGATTTACTAAATGCCCTTCAAAATAAATGTTTCTCACCAAATATTTTAATTACACTTGACCACTATATTCTTAAATGTTTATAAGCATTCGATTTAGTGCTGTTACAATCGCACATATATTTAAATCAGCAATATTAATATCCAATTCTTCACAAATGCTTAACACGCCTTTATTTGGTTATACAAAGAATCACTTCTGGTTTCTTTTTAGGATCGCGCGAATTCTGTATACATAATACTACAGTACCTGTAACAGTATTTTTTTCAACTCACTAGCAATTATTTCATTTGTAAATGTTTAAATACTTAATCTCCGACAAGAGTTTTTGCAGTAAACTAATATGCACTGCGACACTGATTATTTACAAACAAAAACCAACATAGATCGTTACAAAATATGCGCGCGCGACCACCCTCTTAAGTATAATTCTAGCCCGAGTGTCTCGTGCCGTACCCTGTCGCTCTCTCCCTTATATACTTGCGATCATCCACTTTGCCCAACGTCATCATATTTCCCCGCCCAAACCACAAAAAATCTATCCCGAGGGAGTTTCCTATTGCGCGTCTTTGCCGAGCACAAATTGTGTAAGGGGAACTAACGCAAACCAAACTAGAAAATCGCTGCCATCCTGAAATTTTTACAAATATCCCTTAAACTCTTCCGACCGACTATAATTCACATTCAAATTCTCTCCATATATTGTCCAGCTCTAGATTCAACATTCTTTGAAAGTCCTACGTATGCACGAGTTTTCCTTCCGCACAATTTAGCAAATTCTAACAATTCTAACATCCTTGAGCATGCATCAAATTTTCCATTATGCGATATCACGATATTTATGCAAGAAAAAAAAATACATACGAATTCCTTTTCTACACTTTAATGCAATATCAACATATCATAAATCCACACGCTATCCATTTACAAAAAAAAAACATTATTTGTTAGTCAAATTTAATACTTTCAACTTAAAAATCTTTATACAACATTTAAATACTCTTTTACATTCTGTACAGACACAACAAATTTTTCGTACAAACTCACGTTCATTTAACATCCAAAATACGTTCCACTCACAACACAAGACTGCATATACCCAGTGCGTCAAAATAATCTCACACTGTGTAGATCATGTACATATTCAATAATAATCCAATGGTAGAATTATGGCAGATTCATACCTAAGTAACAAATCCTACTAATGAATGTGATAAAGGCGTATTATACATTTGGATTGACAGTCACGTTGGTTATTTGAAACATTACTAGTGTATGATAATTGGTCATTTTTTCTATTAATTATGTTTTCTAATGAAGAAAAGTTTCAGATGGTGGCATGTTCATTTCATCCAACCAAAATTGTTCTTACAGTCCAATGAGAATATTATATTAATGTCAGAAAATTTTGTTGAAATAATTGAGACATATAATACAACGTTTACCATTTTAATATCGTGAGAGCTATGGAATTTGCTTTTGATATCGATTAAGCTGTTTTCATAAAGCCGATCATATTCAAAAGTGACTTAGTTTTCTTGTGTAGCTTTTGTAAATATTGTTGAGAACTTATTTGGTTCAGTTTACAGTAGCTGGTAGTGTTATCTTATAATTTCGTGCCTTCGCTGAATTGACAGTTTAATGTTTCTGTGTATCGTTGTAAAGAGCCAATTTTTTTTAATTAATTAGTTGCTAATTTTACAAATTTCATTAAACTGCAGAAATCCCAAATAATATACATAATATATATCCCCTCCCACGTTTAAAAAATGTTAAGAATTTTTCTACCTCGGAGTCCCCTCCAGTCCCACTACTGGATCGACAACCAATCTCTGAAATAGCAACACGACCAGAAGCTGTTTCCGCCTTCCGCGGATTTCAATCAAACTGCGATACTCGCTACAGACGCTTTCAATTCTCATTCTTATTCCCCCTTTCGTTTTTCGCGCTCATTATCATGATGACTCTTCAGTCGTGCATTAAACTCCATCCGCCTTAGAATATTCCTGTACACTGAGGCATGCTGTTACTTAAATCTGTGGTCACTTGCATGTAAGTTTCCATTTACGACGGGCCGTAGTCTAGATTCTATTAATCGGTACTCGACCCATATTTTAGACAACTCACACAAATCGCTGTCCCAGGCTACCTAAACAACGTGAAAGGTGTCTACGAGTTGAAAGTAACAGAGCCGCCCACCATTAGACCATTCGTTCGGTCGTCCAGTTCGCGTAAATTGCAATAGCATCCGCAAATGTTACGTAAAACGAGTGTGTATTAAACTTCTATCTCACTAAACGTAATTGCCAGTTTTTACAAGTTTACTTCTTATCTGAAGTCCTGAAACCGCATTCGGTTCTGCTCACCCATCGCGAGATAACAATTTACTACCTAGTGGATGTCCTGAACCAGTAACCGATCTTCTTGTATTAAACATTCTCAACGCCTGCAAAACGTTTAGTTTAACCTGTCTATGTATTAAATATTCCTCAAACTGAACGTTCCTGAAGGTTTAAATACCTTACACCGCCCCCGAGTTAAAGACTCATCAGGTAGCAGCCACCATCGCTACCACCCCAGGCCTAAACGGCATATCCAAACCGTAAACGAAATCTTCGTTTCCGAAAATGTATATTCAATATGAGAATATCCAGTATTCAATTTCCATTGTGTAAATAATTCCAACTAGTTACGAAAATCTTAATTTCCGTAATTAACGGTAAGCATTAATTAGGAAGACTATCGTTAGTTAATAAACCCCTGCAAATATTAGTTAAATCCGAGTACGATATCTATTATAAGAATAGATAGAAAGAACTGTATAAATACAAGTCTTTCATGTCCCTTTAAAATTATTGATTTTCTGAGTGACCTAGAGAAGTAGGTATATAAAACCATTCACCTTTCTTATCTGCTTGAAAATAGCCCCAACACTAAATAACGTTAAGATAACTGTATAAAACCAGTTGCCCTCTGCTGTTTTCTGTCAGTCAGGAACGGACTTAGAATATTCTCGTACATCCATTTAATTTATCTTTTCTTTCTACAATCATGATTTATAAGAATATATAATTATATATATATATATATATATATATATATATATATATATATATATATATATATATATATATATATTCCGTTCTTTAAATCACAATATAGTTATTTTAGCGCAATTTTGAGCATTTATTTACCTTTTCCAAATTAATAGCACCTTAAGTTTATTTTAACAAATTTTAAAGTTACTGTAATTAAAGCCATTATCGTTCTGCAATGTAAATTAAGCTTTGTTGATTTGTTTTGATGCATAGTAAGTGACGTTTAATTAAGCTAAAGGACACTTTTAAATATTTGATCGCGTTTTGTTTATTTTCTTCTAACGAATATTCATTTTAAATTGAACAATTAATTACCGTGTTGACCACTTATTATTACTTTTTGTTTGAGTAAATAATTTTACGTAGAGGTTTGTACGTAGATATACACTGAATTTTGAGTATTAGTTTTTGCAACTTTTAAGGCTTTTTAAAGAAGCCTAAAATTTTACTTAAGTATAGGTATTTTTTTGGTTCATTATACAGTGTGAACGTCACTTCATCTGTGAACAGAATCTTTGTAAAAATTCTTCGTTGCATTTTCCATCATTTTCCGTAAACTTGGATTAGAATTTTTCGCCACAGCCGCCAAAGCATAAAAAGAATTCTTATTTTCCTCTGCATCTTCGTAAAAGTTTTATTCATTATTGCTGTTACACTTGCAACAATTTAGTACTATACCGATGCTTTGCACTAATTTGTCAATCGTTGTACTAATAGGCATTGGTCGATCAGGATATTTTACGCACATGCACACACACGCGCGCACGCACGCCCTTTCGGACATCATAGACTATCAAGGTCGATCCCCCGTCGCAATGAGATTAGTGGCTTGATTTATTTATTTCCATGTCAACCAAATGATAATAACAAACGAATCTTAAAAAATTGCCATCCGCGTTTAAATTGTGTCATTCCGGTTTGTATTACTTTTGAAACATCTGGAGCACTGGAACTATGGCAAGACGTGAAACAAACAAAATGCACCCACGTACCACAGACAACTTAAAAAACACCGAACGCATTTCAATAGCTAAGGTATCATCATTAGCGGTCCACTGTATTACCTTCATATAAAAATGGGTCTTAAATATATGATATGGATGTGCGAATTGGCAATAATAAAGTGCACAAACTTCATTGATATATTTCCAATGGTCCAGATATGAGTATTATTGCTCTATTTTTAAGTAAATAAATATAAACTTTACTCTCTTAGAATCTCACAAACAATAACATATGTTTAACTATTATTTTATTATAACTAATACTTTATCCTAATCTTTTATAAACCAGTGCTTTACATTTTGTAATACGTTTTTTGATTCTGCTTAACAGCGATTCAATGTTTGGATAATTGCTCATATTTGAGCAAAAGTAGCTAGAGTATCTCTGATGTGTAATAAAGTTAAATAGTTATTAAAGGAAACTTACCTACAAAATAAGTATAAAGACTACCTCGGAACCGGATCAAGCTTCATTTGATACTAATGTTATATCGCATAGTGCTGCAGGCGGTAATAATCTGCAGACCATATATGATAGAATAAGCAAAACTAATATACCCTATGCCAGTCCATTGTCAAACCATTTTAATCGAAGAATAAAGAACAAACCCTAACGTTTAAAGGATTTACGCCCACTTTCTCCATCCCATCTTAAGTTCTAGTTGAAGTTTATGGTGTAGCCTAAGATCCAACTGCAACTTATTTAGTTGCATCTCTCCAGATAAGAACTGACTATGTCTCAAGCTCTGCTTAAAATTAGGATTTCGATTTTGACGACTTACGCTGAGAATTATAACCTAACAAATCAAGCATACGTAATATTCGTTCTATACTTGTCAATAAAATTTGGGTTATTTTAAAAATCATAATTATTAAAAACGAACATAGACGTAAATGATATTGACGCGGTTGACGAAGTTAACAATATAAATAACGTGGTAGCCGTGCGTTTTGATGACTTTAACCGCTATTAGGATGCAAAGTTTTTTTACTTGATTTAGGTTAACAAAACCAACGTTTTATACTTACTGCAACAGATAGGACACCTTAAATATGTAACTGAAATGTAAGAATTTTATTAAGTTTCTTCTAATAATAATTTTTAATTAAAAAACTAGCACCCAACTATGAACCACTTATGAACACGTGAATCTAACCTAACCTCATAGATTAGACTTAACCATGAAAATGGTATTAAACGGTAAAGGAAATGTATTTGAATCCAGCCAATGAAATTGTAGTATATTATTAAAGGTATCATTTTGCCAAATAGGTTTCAGCTTAAACGGGTCTTGGTCCAGATGCTGTTTAAAATTTGTGGTGCAACGCAAACTTGGACCAGGGCCGACTTTAGTTTCAGGTCCAGCTTAGCTAAGACTCAGCTTAAGATGTGGTGGAGAAACCGGGCGTTAACCAATCTTGTCACTGTAACTACATATAATTTTTTCAATTGTATTTATTTATTTCAATAACTATCAATAAATTATATTATCATTGCAGCACAATTATGTGGTTAATTTTCCCATTCAGAATAATTTGTTTTAAAAAATTGAATAGAACATTTGTTACGTTTAAAAGCACGCCCTTCATGTTCGATAACGCCAACAGCAATAGGAGACCAAACTACAATTAAAGATTATTATTCCAAAACTAAGTCCAAATTCTATAGAAGTGAGATATTAACAGCTACAACTTCATGCTCGTCTCTGCGACTTGGCTGACATTTATTTCTCGTCAAAACTCGTTTCATTTTCAATGCCCCAACACAGTGTTTCAATCCAAACCCAACTAAATCCACTGCGCACGCGCACATGTGCAGAAATCAGCTGATTGCAGCAGATTGTTTATTGTTTTGTGATAAGTGCGTGCAATAGACTTAATGGATTACTAATATAGCGAAACAGTTCGCATTTCTGATAGCGGACGACGTAAACAGGTGGATAAATCACTGTGGGAGAAAACAAAGAGATCGTTGAACATTCATGCTGCTGGGGCAAGGCGGCCTATTATTGTTATTTCCTGTATACATGTGGACCAGGAAATATGTGAAACAAATAAACTCACCGACGAAGACATTGAGTATATATATATATATATATATATATATATATATATATATATATATATATATATATATATATATCTAAATTAATCGTTGGGCGAGTATGCTTTCATAATCAGTTTTAGACTGAAGTCAATTGTGAGGTATTTTCTGATAGAAGGAAAAGCTAGGCCTGACAGAATGGGTGGTAACAGACGTACCAGAAGTGATACGGAGATCACAGAAGCTATTAAAGATCACATTCAAAGTCTTAAGTGTCGTAGTAGTTATTATGAGAGAAACAAAAGCGTCAGATGGTATTTACCACCAAAGTTGTCAGTTCGGAAACTATACAAGGTGTTGTGTGACATAAGATAGACCATGAATGCATCGGTAGCCTCTTACAGCAAATATTATCACATTTTTACGAGGGATTTTAACTTAACGTTTGGAAATCCACGGGTTGATGTCTGTGCTTTCTGCGAACTGAAACAAACTTAAATCGCATAAACCAGTGGGCCTGAAAAAATTGCAAGCATGACGGAGTTGCGCCTGGATCCAAAAAAGTTTTACCAGCTGTTAAAGGCAGATAAAGAAGGCATCGTAAACGTATATTACATGCGCCCGATATGGTTGTATAACTTAGCCATACTTATTCAGGAAGTCACCAGAACCAGGAAAACACGTTCTGTTAGGTATGGACGGAATACCAATCACGCAAGGATCGAATGAAATGGCCTCTGCGTTATTGCATTCCCTCAACCAATTTAAACAAAGTTACGTTGCACAAAGTGTTCGAAACCTACCATTTTCCAGCTTTTCGAGGACTCATCCAAACCAAAATTAGAACTCAACGATAATATTGATATGAGTGAAGTACGGTCAACGGAGCAGTATTTTCAAATAAATCCACCGTATATTCCCCATCCTCGGTCACAGTTTCATGCCTCCGGATCGAGTCTTCGGTCGCTCAGGGATATTACGACATTTTTAAACTTCGACCGCATTGCAGAATGGTGTAGACTGGAGAGTCAAAAATTACAAAGCTGTTGTAGCAACCAGCCTGAAGTCCAGATTCACTTTCAAGATAAGTCAACCACGTGTCTTTATTTATTGTAAAGAGTGAATGTTGTTCTCACGTAGTTTTGAAAAGTCCCAAGACTAATATTTCACGTATTTTAACTACAGCCAAACAAACGCAAGTGACAAACCATATTAGCGGTCAGAAGAAACAAAGCGTTTCTCATCTAATTAGATATCTGGAGCTGACTGAGGAAGCGCGAAAGTTCTATGAAGTTGCATTACAATAAATTAATCCCAATGTAAGGAATTTGTGGAAGGGATGAATTAAGCAGATGAACCGTTTCTGTCGGTAAGAAAGTTGTCAATTAAGTTGAAACATTTTGTTTTCATTTCACATGTAAGCACAGACTTAGATGATGTTTGCAAAGAAGATAAAATGTAATGTAATTAAAACAAAATTGTGTTTTCGTTTCATTAAATCTTGCACGTCTTGTCAGCAAATAAAGATATGTTTAAAATACGCACGAACTTCCAATTTTGTGTCATTCCGTCATAACAGAAAATGAGTTTTTTCTCAAAATCTCTGTTTTGGACTTAGTTTTGGAATAAAATTGTGTGAGGGAGAAAGCACCTGAAGGATAAACAACATAAACTCCCCCGCCAGCTTCCGATATAACGTGGTATATATTTTTTAATTATATAACTGATGTCAACACCTATATAAACAATTTACAAAATTTATTACATAGTCGTATGCAACAGGATGTTATTTTATATTTAGCATTGAATAAACAGAACTAGAAGCGTAAACAACCTAAATTTTGGGACAACATTCTATTGAATAGCCAGGGTTGAAGGCTGCAAAAAATGAAAATGGTATTCGTATCAATGTATTATATTTCTTAATATATGTTTATTACTTCTGATGTTTTCACGAGTTCACGAGTGTTGTATGATAAATTTAATACAGATCGCGAAAACTGGAACATAGAATCAACTCATGAACCTTGTCATGTCTGTATTTGCCAGCGTCCTAGTCAATGAAATATTAAACATAATCGAAACCAAGAACAAGCTACCAGAAGATATCATCAATTTAATAGAACACAAGATTTAAAACAAACACTTCATTTATGGAAACCAGATATAGAGACAGAACGAAGGTGCACGAATGGGATTGCAGTCATCATCAGTTTTCTGCAACCTATCTATGATCGAATGATAAAAACAGGTAATCGTTACAGCTAAATTAAATTGAGGATGGAAATGAAACCAAATGGGTAACCACCATTTTTGCATGTGATAATTTACAACAGTGAAGAAGAATTCGGGCACATGGTGTACAGAAAAACGACACATGCCAATAGATACTTAAGTGCCAAATTACATCACCACCTAGCACATCACAATTCCTAGTTAAAATGTTAGTTACACGATGTATTAAAAACCGGAAGATAAAGATAAACTCAGAAGACCAAGAAATGGAAGTGAAATCAACGGAACAAAAAAAAACAGGAAAGAGAAATCGGAGAAAGTAAAAACCACCAACGGTATACATACCGTCGGCAGTTTAATTCCGATAACGAGAACAATTAGGAGCCCGAAGATGGTAAATATGATTTTGCCGAAACGTTCACATGTGAGTATAAGGAAAAATATATCATTGGCTTTTGAAATAAATAACAAAATAATCAAGGTAAGTGGATTTGTTTCGAAAGAACAAGTTTCCTCCTCAGGGAGGAAAGTACTTTGTTTTCCCCGCTGATTTCCACCAGTAAAAAAACCTATGCTATCAAAATTTGTTTATTGTATAGTATACGGTGATAACGTGTTGCTAATTATAGATACAAATGAAACATTTTAATATTTCATCTATTTGTTTCTTGGAAAACCAAGAAAATCTACATTAGCAGATTTTTATTAAATATTCATCAGAATCAAAATTAACACATTTTAATTAATCCAACGACATTGACAACCTCTGATATCAGAATTTGTTTTTTGTTTAGCCTAGAGTGATAACGTGTTACTAATTAAAGGGTACAGATGATACATTTTAATATTTCATCTATTTTTTTCTTTGAAAAACCTAGAAAAAGAATAGCATTAGTAATTTGTTATTAATTATTCGTCAGAATCAAAATTAGCATTAGCAATTAGCAGTAGCATTAGCATTAGAGTTTGTTTGTGTCGGGAGTTTATTAAATTTTGTAAAATTTGCTTGTATGTTAGTTACTAGTTTTAAGCTTACTTAACACCATGTATCTTGCAAACGGAGCGTTTGCAAACCGATATTTATATAAACATTTATCTTAGAATTGTCCATGGATTTCATTTGTTTGTATCCTAAATAAATGTACTTTTATAAGAGTAACTAAATGAAATAAAAAATGTAATTATGTATTTTATTATTTGCTGAAAACCAGCACATTCTATCAAAAACGTTAAGAGACATTTTTTGTGTGTTTTGAAGGAAACACATATATATATATATATATATATATATATATATATATATATATATATACTTCACGTATTAACTTGACATCTTAAATAATTTTCAAGAACTATTATCATTTACTGAAGAACATAACTGTAATTGTTATGAAAACGTTGGGATTTATAAGAAAATAAAAATACACGATGCCATACTCAAAAGCTGAATATCTTAATTATTAGTGATAATTGTGTAAATTCTGCATTTTCACTAAATAAGCCTTAATTTATTATTAAATTTGTATGTCTTTTATAGATATTTATGTAAAGCTAAGAAACATGAACACCTTTTAGTTCTTGTGCCACAACCGAGACGTCACACATTGAATCTGACGTCATTTCACACAAATTTTATAGTTGATTCTTCTTGAAATTTGAACCGAAATTTAACTCATTTTTCTGTCATGTTCTTTTACTCGTAAAAGAAAATTTTGGGGAAAAGTACAGTTAGTTATTAATTTACTTTTAATGTTAGTACATTATAAAAAAACCCACGCGGTCCTTTATTTAAGGAGTTTGAACTCGGCCCTTCATAACAAACCAAGTTCAGTGTTAAATTACAGTGGGGGATAAATCTATATAGTTAATTGGGGATATTCTATTAATTAAAGAAAGGAATATGTTTTAAAGCTTAGTCAAAATTTCCAATATTTTTTAGGTTTAACTGCATTGTGACAGATTTGATAAAGGTACAGTTGTAGCCGTGAATAAAAATTAACGTGTAGCATTACACTAAATGAATCTGATAATTTAAATTTGAATAACTGTATGATTATGATTTATTCACAGAATTATATAGTTGATATTTGCGTAATCTTCAGTTAATTAATGTTTGCTCGGTTATTAACCATGATCTATTTTAAAACCAGTAAGCATATTTAAGGATGCTAGGCATCGTCATAAAGGAAAGTAAAGATGGAGTGTAATCTTCAAGTAGCGTTGCTACTGTATTCAACTTTCGTCTTTCATAAATTTATTCAACTGTTATTCATTCAATATTTTGACATTAATTAAGATCCTGAAGCCTATTTATACATATATTATCGCACTTTATGAATTCAACGTAAATTTATCTTCGAAGTAGAGACATTATCATACCGAATAGGCTACTTTTTTTTGTATTTTACAATCACATAAAAAATACCGTCCCCCAATACTCACTTCCAGAAGTAAGTTTTGATTACACTGGAGCCTTATAACTTACTACCAGTTTAATCTTTATTTTCGGGTGTGGTTGTAGAAGCCATATTTTAGCTATTTTACAATGTATTAAGACTTGTGACCTCCTTCGTTGGGTATAGTCTGCAACCCGCGTATCTTATTAAGCCTATGCGACACTAGTGTAGATTTATCGTGTAACATTTAGAACTAAGCAATTTTTATTAATAAGAATGGTCTTTATTTGCACAAATGATTGATGAATTGGTAATTTAACAGTAAATTAGATTGCTACTACGAGACATGCAAAGTGGGCCTACAAACTATGTCCTGGAAATTATAGAGTACTTATAATCAAACCTCTTCATGCGTATCAGCATCCGATGTTATTGTAAATTTTCTGCAGCTCACGGTATATACTTCTGAAATTTGAGTAAATAAACATCTAATAATCATACCAATTAGTTTGTTAATTTAATTTTGTTTATTTTGATTCTGATGAATATTTACCAATAAAAAAGTATTAACTACTACGTCGTTTTTCTAGGTTTCTGCAGGAAAAATAGATGAAACTAAATGTTTCATTTCCGTCTATATAATGAATAATATTATTTCCAGTAGCATTCACAGCAACCTGTGTTTGTTTTGACAAACGTATCTTATATAATTCCTGTGTTTGAATTAAATGTGTGAGTCCACAAATAATCTAGCTAAATAGTCGAAAATGGGAATAATTTAGATAGTAACTCTCGAAATTCTTTCGCTTGTTAGCATTTAGCAAATGCCAATCGACCTCTACGACACAGGTGTTAAAATCTTAACACAGCTTCAAGGTATATTGGTTTTTAATTGTGTAATTGTTTAAACAATAAATTTGAAAGTAAAATTTCGCATGTTTCTACAAGAACAAGGCAAAGGAAGGCTGAAAGAAACTTAATTAGTGCACAAAATAAACCCAATAAGTCAATACCCGTTTCGTTTATTGACGAAATAATTTAAAGATAAACTCAAAATCTTTCAATTAATCATAAAGCTGGTGTCTTACCACAGTACAGATTATTTACCGAAAAAATAAGTTTAAACAGATAACAATCGTGAAGCTTAGCGTTAGCACCTACAGTATCGAAAGTGCAGTTATATTACAAATGTAAAAAGCATACGAGGCCTAAAACACCAAGTAAGTGTAGAAATGTATGCTGTACATCACTTCACGTTCTAAACGAAATACAACACGACTACATGAACAAATCCCTGTCTAGTAAAAATTCAAGTACAAAAATCGTGGCACAAGAGTGTCCACCTTTAAAATTAACAAAACACACAAAAAACAAATTCCATTGAGTCGCAACTTAAAAAAAATTCACTCGGTAGTATACTCACAACTTTACGGAGGATAGTAGGTTCCATTACATATATTAGTCACAGCCAAACGATTATCAGACTGGGTGGTAATAACAATGAAGCACAAGTACAGATCACTAAATGTCTAACCGAGAAAGAATTTTACACCTTTTTCTTATGAATACAGATAGTAGTCAAACAAATCCTAAGAAGACAATCCTAAATTATTCAGACAAAATTAAAAGCACGATAGGATCTAACCCATTCTAATTTTCTCGTATGGTGTCGGTAGATCCGTTTAATCACGATTAATGATGGATGTGCTCGATAATCAGGTAGACCTTGTACTTCGGCAGAAGTAATCTCGTCACTGCCTAATCTGATAAGAACAGATACAGTGTTGCTAGGGTTAGGAAATCCTCAGGTGGACAGCGAGCAACAAATAATTAGATAGAGTATGGTTTTATACCAAATACGTGCAACATCGTAAACGTATGAATAGTTAAGTACCTCTACACGGGTAGTTTTTAAGCTCCAAAAAAAAATGCTAAAAGGAATATAAGTACTAATGAAGCATGCGTGAGTGCTCACCAGGTTGCAAGAACATTTTTCTCTATGTTCAATGAAATATTTTTAGATGCTTGCACTATTGCTGTGTTTGAAAACGTAATCAATTTCATATACATATTATTGAAATCCCTAAATTGTGTTTAATACTTAGGCTTTAGCGCACTGTATTCAGACCATAAAGAACTTTTATAGCTGATTTCCAGGAATATGGTTTTCAGGCACATTGTAATACCTATATCCCCACGGCGAATAATGACTGCACTCGTAACATGCTTCATAACTCGAACCACACTTCACAAGTAACAATTTATGATTAATCGCTAAGTTTGCGGTTTGTCAAATTTCAATATTTACTTTCATCAGAAGACCTGCACTTTTTTACTAGTAAAACTATCGTTTCGGGTCTTGATATAAATAAAAAAAAACTATTGGATTAATTTTCACATTTATATGCTTTCTAAATGATATATCTAAAACTAATTAATTTAATATTCGCTTTTTAGCAAGCCGATATTAAAAATATTTTCAAGTAATCTAAACAGAATGTGAAAAAGTTACTAAAACTTATATTTAGAACTAAAAGTACTTAAATTAAAAAAAATGAAAAGTTGGGCTTATATTTGAAAATCTGGAACACTGGATATGTGCTCAATATAACCAAGTAACAAATGCACCCACGTACCACACAATTAAAATTAATAGTTATTAATTTTAATTTAGTTTAACGGTGGGTACCTGAGTTGTAAAATTATTATGACGCACTGGGTATATGCAGTCTTGTATTGGGCGTAGGACGTATGAACGTGAGTTTGCACGAAAATTTTTTTGTGCGTACATAATATAAGTTGATATAAATGCTACGCCACTGGAATGTTTAGTAAAGCGTGGAGTATTACGTAAAAGCATGTTTAAATATTTATAAGTCGGAACTATTAAATTTTAATGAGAAATAATGTTTTAGTAAAACCCCTATTGACACGATAATGAATACTACTGTATTTGGCTACTGTATTTTAAGGAATGTAGAGTTTAAAATTACTGTAAATGTGCAGTCTGTGAATTTTTAATATGTTTTTATTAAAGTGTATAAATGACATAATATTGCACAATAGAAAAATTTATGTATGACCAAGGACAAATGGTGAAATTCACTGAATTTTGCGGAAGTAAATGTAGCGCATATGTCGGACTTTCATAAAAAGTTGATGATGAAAAGTGATCCCTTATATAATCAAAACAAAGCAAATTGAAGTAGACAGTATTGAATATTAGCAATACTGAGTTAAACAGATGCACTTTTATTAACAAGTTTATAGATACCTAAGAATTGACACATGACGTGTAATTAAAATATTCTGTGACAAACATTGAAGAGGGTAAATCAAATTGACCAATCTTTATACATGTTAAAAGGACCTGAGTGAAAGCCTGTAATGCGACGACCTGGCGTTACTTACGTGCATACTTGGATTAATTCCAGTAGATAGGACACTACTTCTGATAAAAGATTTATTTGTCGAATGGTGAACGATTGATTGACCTATAAAAGCACCAGTGTTATTATGGTAAAATTTAATTAGGCATTACGAACAATCAATTCCCACCACCACTGTTTGTTGTTTCGTTTGTATATATGCATAACTAGTAGGGATTAACCTATAAGAATGATTTTTTGTATATGTTGCTTCACGAAAGCAATGTACAGGGTGTCCCAACGATAGAGTAAAGTAAGTTTATGCTTAACTAGAATTATTTGTGTAAATATTGTATGGACCATGGGGTAGAGGTAAGAAGTGTGCATTTTTTTAAAATATTGGAAGTTATACAGGGTGCGCCAGAAAAGCAGGACGTGAAAAAGTATGATTTTTTTAAATAGAACACCCCGTATTTGATTTTAGTTTTTAATTCTACGTGTCCATACAAACATATTTTGTTATACAAAAGATTGGCTGAAAGTTTTTAGTTCTTGAGATATTCGCGTTTAAAGATTATTATGGTCATTTTCGTGGGGTTGATGAATGGGCAATTGTTCCCTTATTTCACAATAAAAAAAATTGATATTTCGTGTGAGAAATGAGTGATATTATACTAACGTTTAGACCGAGTAGTATTTCTAATTTTCTCAACAGGGTGTTTGTTATAACCATTCAAATTTGAAAATTCTCAAATTAAAAAAATCAGTTTTTTAATTGCACACCCTATATATTTTTATTTCATTTTATTCGGGATTAAAAATCTATCATTTTTGTCAAATATATCCTATATCTATCTTTGATAGTTTTCGAGGAATTTCGATTTTTCTCACTAGCTACGTTACATACGATACTATAACATTATTGTGGATCGTGGTAGCCATGGAAAACAATTGCGACGAAATAAAACAAACCACCTAAGCGAGAATATTAACAGTTTTTATTAACGAGAAACAGTAATTCAATAATTATTCAACATTGCGTCTTAGTAAATGCTCAAATAGATGGCCTTCTTGCTGAATACACATATTGAGCCTTTTCTCATGTTCTGTCTCACTTCGGATAACATAAGAGGGGTCACTGTGCGACAAGCTTCGCGAATTCTATTTTCATGTCCTTCCTTGTTGTAGGTTTAATAATATACACCGATCTTTTATGTATCCCCATAGGAAAAAATCCAGTGGAGATAAATCGCATGACCTGGGGGGCCATAATATAAAGCCATTACGTCCTATCCATTTCTCCGGGTATTGCTGGTTCAAGAATTCCTTACGTCCCGATAAAAATGTGGAGGTGCACCATCCTGTTGCAACCACATATTTAGTCGTCCTTCTAAACTGATATCCTCAAGTAACACAGGCAATTCTTCACGTAAGAAATGCAAATAGCTGCGGCCCGTTAATGGATCATCAAAAAAAATAGGGACCGATAATTTGGTCATTAAGTATACCACACCACACATTTAGTGACCAATGATTTTGGTTTTGAACTTCTCGTAGCCAAAATGGATTATCAATGGCGTAATAGTGCATATTATGCCGATTTACAGCCCCATTGCTTTTAAACGTCGCCTCATCGGAAAACATTATGGAGCACAAAAAGTTGTTATTTAATTGCAGCCGTTGATTAATGATATTGCAGAATTCAATTCGTCTTGCAAAATCCTCTTCTCGCAATTCTTGATGAAGCTCAATGTGATAGGGATGGTACTTATACTTCAGCGTTGTTCGATTCACGTTTGATTTGGAGGTATCACATATCGTCGCTAATGTTCTAAAACTCACTTGGGGATTTTCTTGAATATTTAATAATATCTCAAGTTCTTTTTCTTCATTAGTTGCCCTTTTATTAACAACTTTACGTTTGAAGTATTTAACACTACCGCTAGAATCAAATCTATCCATCAAATTTTCCAAGCCAACAGT
Organism: Vesta saturnalis; assembly: GCA_036346205.1. Classification (NCBI taxonomy): domain Eukaryota; kingdom Metazoa; phylum Arthropoda; class Insecta; order Coleoptera; family Lampyridae; genus Vesta; species Vesta saturnalis. The sequence continues at coordinate 1,403,337 of JARFJB010001996.1, forward strand.
AGTAGGTATTCGACGTTCAGGATATTTCATTTTGTAGATTCGTTGTGCCAATAAAGGGTTTTTTTCAGCCTCGCCCAACACGTATATCATATCAATTAATTCATTTGTCGAATAATCCATAATTGATACAAGAATTGATAACAAGTTAAATGCGAAAACGACAAATTTAATAAGTGTTTATTTTGACAAGTAGGAAACCTTTGTATCTTAGTAACGCAATTATTATTTTCCATGGCTACCAAGATCCATGCAATGCAATGTTATCGAAAATAAAGTAGCTAGTGTGAAAAAATCGAAATTCTTCGAAAACTATCAAAAATAGATATAGGATATATTTAACAAAAATGATAGATTTTATATCCCGAATAAAATGAAGTAAAAATATATAGGGTGTGCAATTAAAAAAAACTGATTTTTTTTAATTTGAGAATTTTCAAATTTGAATGGTTATAACAAACACCCTGTTGAGAAAATTAGAAATACTACTCGGTCTAAACGTTAGTATAATATCACTCATTTTTCACACGAAATATCAATTTTTTTTATTGTGAAATAACGGAACAATTGCCCATTCATCAACCCCACGAAAATGACCATAATAATCTTTAAACGCGAATATCTCAAGAACTAAAAACTTTCAGCCAATCTTTTGTATGACAAAATATGTTTGTATGGACACGTAGAATTAAAAACTAAAATCAAATACGGGGTGTTCTATTTAAAAAAATCATACTTTTTCACGTCCTGCTTTTCTGGCGCACCCTGTATAACTTCCAATATTTTAAAAAAATGCACACTTCTTACCTCTACCCCATGGTCCATACAATATTTACACAAATAATTCTAGTTAAGCATAAACTTACTTTACTCTATCGTTGGGACACCCTGTATGTGAATATTCTTGAAAAACTTGGTTAATAGGGTACGGTTAGTTGACTTTTGTTTAAATTGTGGTGGACCTTCACTACAGTTTCATTAGAAGATTTCATTAAAGTGATGGTTCAATTTAAAGAGAACCAATATTATATTATTAGATCTCATCGTTTTCTATTTTGTGTGAAGTTGCATAAAGAATTGCACAGTTTAAAAATAATAAAACTTTTAACATTTTGGATACATGATTGATCTGAAAAATGAATATTTCGAGTCAGATCGCTATCTATTACATCATCTATTTGCATTGCATTCATTACGAGTTATCGAATACACAACACTTGTCACGATTTATTTATTAAGCAGAAATTTCAGATCTGAATCACAGCGATTCATACTTGCAAACATTTAAATACAGTTTAAAGATAAAGAATTGGAAGTAGTGTTTGAGAAGATATATGATCCATATAAGGCGCACCGATCGTTACGTTTTCAATTTTTGAGATATGAGTTAACGTTTATGTGGTTAAAAATTAAAGAACAAATATTTTTCCAAATTGGGTGATATTTATTTATTTCAGAATTCTTAGGACAGTTATAAATATTAGTTTATGCGTATACGAGGGTAAATTTTCAAATGTTCGTTTTACTACTTTGGTTTTAGGAGTATGCAGGGTGTGATCAAAAAGTTTATGACATATTAATTGAACTTAAAGATTCTCAAAATTGAATTGACGTGTATGTGTTTGTTGTTTTGAGATTAAGATATATTTATTAAGATTACTGAGACGAAATTTACCGTGTTCTTCTAAAGTGAAAGGGTGTTGTACGAATTGAATTGTGTATAATTTTATTGAGCAGGCTACAATTCTACCTTCCATAGTCAGGTACGATTAGCTTAAAAACTCGACTAGGACTATTTATTTCAGAGAAGTTTCAGATTAAAAGATATTTTAGTTCTGTGATATAGACATTATTTTTTACATCTTAGAGATTAAAATTAAAATTTATTTTATGATTTTAAAACAGAAAACGAGGTTTCTAAAAAATTTTAAACAAATTTGTAAACGATGTTTCTTTCTGAATAGTAGAGACAAATATTATATACAAACTTCATATTTTGTTATTTAACACTACAATAAAATTAAAACCAAACGTACCTTAGTAATGTCGAAAAAACTCAAACATTGTACAGTTATTGGCCTACACGACCACAAGAAACTTTTAAATGTTAAGTTTTATACCCTTTATTTATAAGAACTGGACTGGAATAGACACCACAATTCACACCGTCGGTCGCAGCATTTTCTATAACAGTATTTAATTATGACTCGTATTATAACTGTAATAGCTATATAACAAACTTAAAAAAATTAAATAGAATGGATTAAGTTGTGTCATAAAGTTTGACTATAAATTGTAATGTTAAATAATAGCCATTTGTATTACTAAGGAGGAAAGTCTAATATCGCATCCCGCGGCAGTAATAATAATCCAAGGGAGGCTATAACACTTTCCTTCAATGTAATACATACCTATGATTTTTGCTACTTTTCTCCTTTATAATTAGTAAAATTTATTTAAAAAAAAAATTAAAAACATTTTGACATTAATTAAATTGTGACAGCTAAACGAGTGACACTGTACTATGATATTTATGTTTATTGTTTTAGTAGGCAAGTCTAGGGTTGCTATTTTCAGGAATTTAAGTTAAATGAAAATAAACGCATTATGCATTTCTATGGTAACACGTTAATTTATTGAAACAAAAGATTCTTTAATACACTTCTGCCGCTTTTAGTTTGTGTTTTGTGGTTTGTGTTGGTGGCTGCAAATAGCCAAAATGAGTTCAGATGCAAATTATGAGATTCCTGAAGCTATTCTTAATGAAGCGAAAAATGCTACACTAAGTCTGAAAAATCAAAGACGAGGTACGAAAATGAATATAATATTTTCAAGCAATGGATGGCAAGTCACCAAGTTAAGGAAATCGACTATAACGTTATTTTAGCATCTTTTTCTTTTGCAAGCAAACATTTTAAATCTCTTTGGTCAAAATATTCTATGTTGCAAACCACACTTTCTCTGAAAGACAACGTAAACGTTAAGACACCAAAATTGGTAAGTTTTTTAAAAAGACAAGCTGTCGGATATGAACCAATTAAGGCAAACACATTTAGCAGAGAAGACGTGTAAATTTATAGCAGAAGCTCCTGATGATAAATATTTATTAATGAAGGTAAATTTATAATTTTTTACAATGCATCGTTTACAACTAAATAATTAAAAATTTAATTTTTAAAGGTTGCTTTGATAATGGCTGTTTTTGGAGCTTGCAGATGTGAAGAACTGGTTAATTTACACATTAATCACATTCAAGATAAGAATGATACACTTGTAAATACAGTGCACGTGGTAGGCAAAAATAAATTCGTTAAAATACAAAAAAAAGTAGCAAAATATTTAGGGCTTCCATAATTTGCTTGCATCAAAGTTTTCCACTGGACGCATCCTGCTTTTGACAGTCGCATGCATGACATAATTCCGGATCTAGTGTTGCCAACCTAAAAATTTTCGTGAAATGTTCCATGAATTAATGTCTATAATAACATCAGAGATGACGGCGCGTTTCCTAATATGTCTATTAAAGAATCAACCAAATTACAAATAAATGTTTAAGCCCAAGGGAGTAAAACAGACTTTAGTCCCTAAAATGAGGGAGTAAAGTTTTAGTCCCTGCGTTCTGCGGTACAAAAAACTAGTTATTTGTTTGTAATATGAACATTAAAGATACCGAGCTCGATTGTAAATCATAATAGAATATTGTAAAGTTTACTGAGATCTATAGACTGACAAACGTGAAAGTCTTTAAGCTAGTAGCCTAGTACTTTAGTATATCAATAATTTTACTATTTTACAAAACCTATATTTCAAGTTTGTTATTTATTTACCGTGTAATATAATGCTGCAATACCTGCTACATTTACTAGAGCAACATTCAATAATAATTATGTTAGTAACGCATGTAACATTCATTTGTGTAGTTTAAAATATAAAATAGTATCAATGATTCACTATTCATATAAAATCAAATAAAAAATATCAGGTAGCCTTTCTAATACACGTATGACTTAGGACCTACATTATTTGCTATTTATATAAATGCAAATTAAGTTTTTTCGGCCATCATTCAGATCATAAATAAAAAGTATTTTTAGTAATTTGTGATGCAGATGATACAAAATTATCCATTTATATTCGAATTCTTAATCGCAGCATCTGTACTTAAATTTTTCATATTTTTAATTTTTAAATAAAATAAAGAATTTCATTGTATACCTTAACTTCTAAAACAGTGGGTATAGTTAAATAAAAATCAGTTTTAAAAGCATGGTGCCCCAACTTTTGAGGAGATATTTGATTTACAAAATTGCAAAATGAAATTGTGGAACAGGTGGACGAGTTGGTATATCTTGGTAGAATGTTTACTGCAAATCGTACAATGGATGGCGAGATTGGACGAAGGGTCAATGCTGGAAAGAAAGTGATTGGAAGTATGTGGACGATAATGAGAAACGGAAAGCATGAGCCTAGTTGGGAAACGAGCAATCTATAGTAGTGTTTGTCCCGTCAGTACTGTATGGAAGTGAGACATGGGTATGTCAAAAAAAAACACGAAAGAAATATAAATGCCGTGGGCGTGCGATTCGTGAGAAGCGCATAATTAAGGAGTGTGGCGAAGAAAAGACGATTCATGGATAGATATAAAAGTAATACACTACGTTGGTTTGGTCACATTGAGAGAATGAACAACGCAAGATTAACGAAGCAAATATATGTGGGTGTGGTTAGAGATAAGGCTGGGCCTGGTAGGCCGCGTAAAACTTGACTGAATGTAGTAGAATGTATGATAAAAGAAAGAAAGAGAAGGAGTTTTAAAAATAAAAGGACATGTCAGAGACAATGTATGAATCTTGCAAAGCTAGAGAGGTATGCAGAGATAGGAAAGCATGAAGAAAGACTGTAAATGAAAAATAAATAAGAAGCAGGGATTGTTTTGCCAACCCTGCAAGAGAATGGCGTAAAGGTCATGGGTATTTTTGTTTTTCTTTCGCTTTCGTTTTTCAGTTGACTTTGCAGTATGTCTGTACATACCTATAGTGGATTTCAGCCTAACTTCACAGTGTATGGTGTATGAAATTCCAATACATACTTCCCCATTAATCAAAAACAATCCTTATTTTGTATTACACATAGCTTACCTGTTAATACCTTGCCGAAGGCGGCGTTACCTGCTACCGTTTTATCAGCGGTTGCCAACTCTCAAACCACGGTCTGTATACTACTATATACAGACCGTGCTCTCAAACTACATTTTATGTGAAGTAATATATTTATTTATTTACATCATAAATTATATAGTATACCAAACGGTTAACTGATGTTATTTTTATAAACAAATACACAAGTATTAGTTAATAGTTAGCACAGAACTAAAAGTAAATATTAACATGGCAAATACAGTAAATACAATCTTCAAATACAATTAAATTCAATATTTTTGTAAATATGAGAACTGTAAATAGTAATTTATATAATGTTACATTATTCACCGTCACTATTATCCACTTCGCTATTAAAATCATCATCGGTAACTACATTGTTTATATTTATAATAATCGGTTATATAACATCCATTATATTATTCATTTGCCCACATTCGTTCTTCTATTTTTGTTACGTGATTTACGTAGTTTTGCCATTTAGCTGGGGTAATTTGTAAATGGGCTTCTCGAATTAGGTTTAGAAATATCAGTCATGGCCGACTTGGAGGGATTTTCCTTTTTGCCATTTAACAATTTCTGCCATTACGCATTATGCTGTTAATATAATAATTAACAATAAAAACCAACGAAAATGCCAACGCGTTCTGAAGAACATACAAACAACAATAATAATTTGATGTATTATATTAGTACGGTAATTACCTGCCCGTAATTGTTATATTCATTTACATTCAATTAGGTACGTTTGAATAACTTTTTTCAATTAGAAAGCAAACGTTAGAATATCATAAATTCCAGCTTATACAAATTCCTTACCCTCATAATCATTCTAATTAGAAAATACACTTCGCCAATAAATTAACGTACCACCGAAAGGTAACCAAAAGTTCGAAGCAAATTTTTTTTTGAATGATTGCATTTTTTTTATTTTTTCGTTGTTAAATTTGGATATTAATTTTCAATGAAATTATTTTACGCTATAATATGGTATTTCTCATGTAATAAATAAGAAAGATAATGGAGTAAATCAAAATATCAGGTTTGGAACAACACACGACCTTCCAACCGACAAAATGGAAATTAATAGAAATGATATAATTTTAATAACATTTTTTTAGGATAATTATGCAACCTCCTTCATAATAAGTTCATTAGGAAAATAGGCAACATTGTAAAAACAAAAACAATAATCTATGTTAAAACGTTTCAAACTTCATGTCAGACAAATGTGAGTAGACATCTAGGTGCTAACTTAAAAAATTAAAAGAAATGAAATAGTTTTAATTATAATTTTTTTAGGATAACTATTGCAACCTCTTTTTTATACGTTCATAACGCAAACAGGCAACATTGTAAAATCAAAAACAATAATCTATCTCAGAATGACGTTTAAAATTTCATGTCAAATATAGATTCATAGACATAAATACACGTTCACTTAAAAAAAAATTCCAAAGCCGCCCGCTTCTATAAGATATCAATAATACAGTTTAACTATTTTCGTTCATATTTAATTAAATTTTAGACTTATCTTGCGTTATGTTAAGAAACTTTATAAAGAAAAGTTATAAAAATTAAATTTTCTTAAAAAACATGTTTACACTTTTCTTATAAAATTAAAATTTGAACTAACACTTAAATTCTACCTTACGAATTCTTTGCCGCTAAATTACGCGTCGTACCAAAAAATTGCATAGAACATAATTAATCGATATGTTTAAGGTATTTTTATATTATTGAAATGTGCAGCTGTTTCAGAAATATTTAATAAAAACCGAAAACTGACCCTAATAAACTCCCCTCTGCGCTGCTGGATTTCTCCCAAGATCTAATCAGCTATAAGCGAAATAAAAACAAACTTAAATGCAAAATTTTAAATACGTAGACGTTTTCGTTCTGGAGTTATCGTGGATACTACCATACACACATACACACGCACCCACCCTCTCACTCATGCCCTATACAAGATACCGTAATCCGCGATTATTTGATTGACAAAACAACCAAACATTCCGTAAACGCCCGCAAATATTAATTAATTTCTTGGAATTTTAATATTAATTCTTATAATACACAGCAATAACCTGGTAATGTAGAACATTATATTTATCATAAGTCGAAAACTGTACCATTGCTATGTACACAGCGTGATGCAAATTACATTCAATCATTGCCACCTGTTGTAGTAGGCACTCAACTTCTGTATTTTCGAATTATAACTTGACAGAATCATCGGTAATTAGTAACTGAGTAATGACTTTTTGTGTACGAAATAGTAATACCAATTCCTTCGTTCTGAGATAAGGAATGAGTTTGGCTTATTTAGATTTGAAAAATGTCAATAATTAATTGCAATTTAATTAAAAGTGGTTCTGACGCTATCGCCTAAACACAATTTTAGTTGGGATTTACCCACCAGTGCTAGATCGTACTGCAATCTTTTGTATATTATGAGGCATAGCAGTTAATTGCCTAATCAATTTTTACATTAGTAGACACATGCTCAAAGATTAGTTTTGGAACTAATCGAATAGTGTTGAATTGACCGCTACTATTTATTAAAAATCATGACCGTGTTTGTAAAGAAGGAAACTATAACTTTTTTTACAGTTCCCTAAGCCGCTACCTCCCGTACTAATTCTGGTTTAGAGACATCTTCAACCACCGCTTGAACTCTGAAGATACCCTGCATTGAACACTGCTTGGAAGCCGTAAAAGTATTGGCCTAATTAAAAGCTAGACTGTGTTGTTTGTTTGGGTGGCGCTCAAGGCAATCAATATTAACCCGTGGAACCGACCGACTGACATCCATATTCCGCCCAAGGAATTGAAAAGTGTAAAAAATTCCGATACATTAAATATATTTATATTTAGAAAGAAAGTAAAATACCTTCGAAGGGAGTTTAATTTGCGTACTGATTGACTAAAATCTTAACTTGCAACGAGCCAACACACAAATTGGAGTCAGAGCAGGGATATTAGTCACCCACCTGGATGACCAGTACAAAATCACTTCATAAGCACAATATACGCTTATTTAAAGTAAATCATATCTCTTCAACACTTTGTACATGAAATGATGTAATCGTGTCATACATTGGTACAATCTTCAATATAAGAAAATAAACCCACCCGATCGATTTAAATTTTCATCTTTTCAATTCACTATTGTTGATAAACGCCCGAACGTTCTATTAATAATGCACTAATAGTCAAATTGTCGTAAAGACATGTGCCACCTATAGGAACATGATACATCGTTTGAAAGATACTTCAATTCTCTTACAGGATATTTCGTGATATACAGGGTGTTTTATTAAAAAAAAAAAAGAGCTTTTCAGAGTTTTTGTATGTAGCGGTAAAACCACCATGTATAACGCAGAGCGAATTCCCTCACACAGTACTGATACACAGCACCTTGTTACTCTACATACGAAATCTCAGCAGTTCATGAATCCAAATACCGCATTAATAAACATTTAAATGGAGCTATGTTTTGAACACATAAAATATGGCAATTAATTAATTTCTGTAAAACCATTGAAGATAGATATAGGGCAGTATCATACAAAAATAATAGAAATGCAACGGTAAAGCGGAAGATGCAATAAAGGGCTTAGTTACTACAAGGTGTTGAAATTTTGAAATCAAAATTAAAATTTGCCGTAGTAAATCAAAAACGCCTTTAAATATTTTTTTCAAATTTGGTGATCAATATGCTTTTTAGAAAAGTAATATATATTTTGACATAAACTAACTTTTGAAAAATTTAACCAGTGACACGCTATCGGGGTTAGTGGAAACTTTTATCCCTCATTTTTGATGGCACTGGAGAAAATATTTTTTTTTTATTTTGTTCATTTTTAATTAGAAAAGTAATAACCTTTTATAAAGTGATGTAGAGATTTGCTTCTAAACAAAAGTCTGCAAGTACTCAGATAATTAACAAATTATGATTTGTAGTGTAATTCACCCGACTTAAACCTTATAGACTTTTTTTTCTGAGACTATTATCCTACTATTAAATATTCCGCACCAAACATTCAAACTAAACCGAACTTGAGGTCTCACCTCCATAAATGGTCTTTGATTTTCTGTTGACCAATATCGATGAATATCTCTATTAATACCTTTATTTGTGAAATTCGATTCGTCACTCCATAATATTTGTTTTAAACGAGGTTTTAAAATAGCAAGATTATTTTCATATTCGTGAATAAGCAATTGACTAAATTCCACTCTTCTTTCAGCGTCTCCTTCATGTAAACTATGCACTAAGTATTTTATAAGAACGATATTTATTTTTACGAAGTATTTTCCAAATAGCAAATAGCAATAGCATTAATAACTTCTTGAGCGCGATGATGAGGACGTAATTTTTAATTTTTGACAATGACCCCTAAATTCTCAAATTACTTTCCAAGCGCCTAAACATCATAAATAGATGGTCGCCTTCTTTCATATATCCGAATATAAATCTCTTGCTCTATTGAACGAGAAGTAAAAAAATTTTCACCCGAATGACAATTATGCAACTGTTGAGACGATTTTCACTTGTTTTACACGGCTAACTCGATATCACAACACATTATTCTTAATAATAATTAAAATGTTTATTTTTGAAGTTAATTAATTAATTAATTACACATTTACTTTTGAAGTTATTTAAAAATTTTTAAGTGCACGTGCATACATTTTTGAAACCAAAATTGTTGTGTAAATAGTAATACATAGTTGAAAATTTGTTGTAATTGAGTAATAGTTTTTAAATCTAAATTTATTTGTCAATAGTTTTTAGTTCATAAATTATTTTCTTTCGTTTAAACTAATAATGTGCTAAATTTAAATCTTCAGAATTTACATCAATTAGAATTTTTGATGTTACTCTTAATTTGGAACACTTTTCAATTATAATTTAACTTGTTCTTTGTAATTTTTTGTTGCTCTTGTAACACACCTCCAACATACCGACTTTATCGTAAATATTGTTTAATTAGTAAAGGCGACACTCACTTGTTTTACACGGTTAACTCGATATGTCAACGCCTTAGACCATATAAACTGTTGTATGGTCTAAGGTCAACGCATTATGCTTAATAATAATTAAAATATTTATTTTTGAAGTTATTTATAAGTTTTTAATAACACATGCATACATTTTTGAAACCAAAATTGTTAGCTTTTTACAATGGTACAAAAATACAAAATAGTTCCCATAAGAAAAACAAATAATGACTGTAAATTTTTTTTGTAAAAGTACTCAGAAAGTTGCCTTATGTATTTTCAGAATCTTAATATTTTGTAAATAACGCTTCTAGAGCCAAAAATTAAAATCGGCCATTTTGTTATTTTGCCCTGTATTTCAATAACGGCAAAGTAAATGTAAATTTTGATTAGTGATCTTAATTATGATTAAATCGAAGATCATGTTTGTCCATTTAACCGAATCTCTATCTCTGCTAATAACCGAGATCCCAGTGCTTAATACGAAAAAAAAACCGATCCTGTATATTGCAAACAATTTTTAATATAGGGTAAAACAGGAGCAAAGCATTATAAAACTGTTACATACTAAGGGATGCTAAATGTAAGTGAATTAGAAATGATAAATTTTGTTAATGTAATAGATAAATATTTCTGACTCTACTCTTACAATAAAGCCATCATTTGTCAATTTAGACAGAATTGCAATTCATATGGAAAGCTACAACTTTAAATTTGCCTCATTTCCAGTGTTATAAACTTTCATTGTAAGAAAGTTTCTATATCAACTTTACAAAAAATAAATAAAAATTTGCAGAAGTAGTAAAAATATAAAATAACTAAAGTCAAGCACAGTACAGGTGCAAATGTTCTATGAATATGTAGACACAGTTTTAATGATTACAAAACAATTGTGTAAAGAAAATTTTCTTGGAAGTTGTCTACTAATTAAAAATATAATTACTAGGTATCTTTTATAATTAAAATGAGGAACATAAGCCATTGTTGTACACATAAATTTTTAAGATGCTATTACAATGTGAGTAATTTCACTATTTTACATTTCACTTTCTTTGTATTTCAATTTAATTAAAAATGTGGTTTTACAGCGATAATTAAGTACATATAAAGTTTTACCAACACTGCATTACCATATTACGGTAAAGATTTATTTTATAGCAATTTATTATAAAGTCACGGAAAATTAGTACAGTAGTAGAAGTGTCGCATTTAAAATTCTAATTACAAAATATTAGCTACGTCAAATGTATTTTAACTAGAACGTAGGTGGTTTGACAACGAACGTTGATATTCGCTCACAAAAGAATTTTTCAATTTAGTGACTTTAAGTCACTCTTCAATGCTCTAGTAAATAATACTCAGGATAAATGTGATCGTTCTGATGTACTACTTGAAGTAACGTGAAAAACAAGTACTGTACGAAAATCTTTCTTCTTTACATTAGCAGATACATTAAATCTCTATTTTATTAAAGAAAGGGACATAGTGTTTAGGCATTAAGCGCAGATTAGGCAATGAAAGTGAACGTATGTATACAGGGTCCGCCTTTAGGAGCTGATCCTATGAGTATCTGCTAAACCAAACTTACTATAATTTTGAAAATTTGGTGACAGGGTAATGATGTTAGGGCTAACTCATCTAAAATATTTTCACGTTCGTACCACTTCCGGTTATACCAGAAGTCGCTCCTTAGTCGCTTATTTTAAATAGAACACCCCGTATATTAATACATTTTTGGATTCTATGTCTAATTTTAAGGTAAGTTTGTTAAATAAACTAGATACGAAATTTCAGTCGTTTTAAAAAAAACATTTTTCTAAAAAAATTGACAGATGCGGTCTTAGTAATAACTCGTTAATTGTTCTGTTCCTGTCAAACAATTTGAATAAAACTTTGAGGTGTTGTAGGCAAAGGTTTATTGCAAAAGTCTGCAAAAAATGACATTTGTATGTTTCATAAAAATAAAATTATGAATGTCTAAACTTGACTATCAAAAAATGCAAGTTACTCAAAAAAATCAAATGGAAACCCCTATTTTTTATTACTCAGATCGATTTAACGTCAAAAATTAAGGTAAGTTTGTTTCAAACCTTATTTGCCTAAACGTAACAGTTTCATACTTATTATCAAAAAAGTCCCAATTTTAAAATTTGTGATAAAAATGAGCTACATACTTAAATCTAGTATTCCTTGTTCGTGGTCACCATGGAAACCAAATAATTGAGAATTGAAATAAAGAAAAATATTTGAATAAGTTACTGCAAAAAATTATAAAAACTGATAATTTTGTGATTCAAAAGTCATTTTTGCCAAATAGAAATTTTCTAAGTCATTTTTTTCAAATTCGATATACAACATAAGTGTAAAAATTTAATACTTTATGAGTAAATCGAAAGTCTCATTAACGCGAAGGAAATCACTTGTGAGAAATACAGTAACAATAACCATTATCATATTCCAGACATGTAGGTGCATATCACATTTACTTAGGTGTATGCATAAGTTTTTCCGGTTTTTTTGGTAAAGAAAACACGCAATTTCCAAGGGAAATTAATTTTTTTTATTCAAAATATTAGCCATCGGTTTCTACACATTTCGCCCCACTTTCAGGTAATTTACCATGCCAGAAAAACTGCTTGTTTTTGCGGGAAACCATTCGCCAAACCATTTTCCAACTTCCTCAAAATTGCTGAATTGCTGCTCTACGAGCGCGTGCCCCATTGATGCGAATAGGTGATAGTTGGATGGCGCCAGGTCTGCGGAGTACGGCGGGTACGGAAGGATGTCTCATCGAAGCGATTTCAAGGTGTCTTTCACTGGTTTTGCTGTGTGAGACGGCGCATCGTCGTGTAACAAAATCACGTTCCCATGTCTTCTGGCCCATTCCGGTCGTCTTTCGATCTATGCGTGATTTAAATTAATCATTTGTTGACGATAGCGTTAACGGTTTCGCCGGGCTTCAAGAGTTCTTAATACACAATACCGCTCTGGTGCCAACAGACACAAAGGATGGTCTTCTTGCTGAAGCGCTTTGGCCTTGGTGATGATTTTCTTTCGTGTCGTTGAAGCAGCATTTCACAAGTGACTAGTTTTGATTATGGTATCAAAGGTTATACGCACTAAGAGCCTTTATAACACTTTTCCATTCTATCTTGACCTCTTTTATAACGGTGAATAGGGGAGGGGGTGATAAAGGGGGTTCACATTCCACAAGCGTACGCAAGGCAGCTATGTGATGCTATGACTGTTATGGCGAGGGCCAAAATAAACACTTTTGGTTCTTTATGATTTTTTGAAAAAATGATTCCATAAAAAGTTACAGATGTTTTTAGGTCAAAAAAAACACAGAAACCACCAATTTTAAAACATTTATCGTTAGCAGTTTTTAAAGTATGGAAAACGTAAAAAAACAGATTGTAGAGAGAAATTCATGTAAAATAATATTTTTTTCCATTTGACGAAGAGAAGTATAAAAAATTGTTCGAGAAAGTTATATTGTTAATCATAACAAAAATAAAGTAAAAACTACCTTCAAAAAGTTTCAAAAAGAAACGTTGGTGGCGTCATAACCGACCTGCAGCACCTCCTCGATCACCTGAAAACTCGCGTTTTTCAAACAACGATTTTTCCTCCAATGAAAAATAAATATTACGTTATTGTACACGAATTTTCTACCAGTCACCAAAGACATTTTTTGATTATTTCAAACAAATGAAATCACTGAATGAACGTAAAATAAAGATAAACCTCAGGCCTAAAACTGGAAATTAATCAAATCACCTTTTCGAATAATCTCTACAGATAGGAAATAATAAAAAATAAGTAAAAAAAACATTTTTAAAAAACGCTTTTATTTCCAAATGTACTAAAAAGAATAAAATATTTTTTTTATCTACCCAGTAATATCAAAAATAAAAGTGTGGTGCGCTCTTTATAGTGCCTTGCACTTCATTGTTTGAATGTAGGCTTTGTTATAAATATAACATATCATGTATGCCCACACTTTTATTTTTAGTCACAAAAATTTTTGATGTTAATGGGTAGATAAAAGAATTATTTTATTCTTTTTAGTACATTTGGAAATAAAAGTGTTTTTTAAAAATGTTTTTTTTTACTTATTATTTTCTGCTTTTTAGTCGCTTGGGTGTAAGTTCCAACGAAGAAAGAAACTCAATTTTTCAAGACCATAGTTTTATAAACAAAAATTTGGAACTTACTTGGCCAATGTACACAAGTACGCCGAAATTCAGCTCAACGGGAGATCGGAAAATAATTCATTTTTTTTTTGATCGAATACAATACTTTGAGCCCCCCGGGCCTGATCTTGAACTTAAGGCCCTAGCTTTATAAACAAAAATTTCGACCATATTTGGCCGCAACGCAGCCCCCTGACCTTGAAACTCAACTTGTCGCATATTTTTGTGCATGGTATTATGCGAAAAGCGTAAGTCAATAATTTCAAGGCCAAAATTCAAAGCAAAAAACACATATTCGTGCATTGTCATCCAGAATACGCATGTATGCCAAATTTCAGCTCAATCGGAGATCAGGAAGGTGTTGAAAATTCATTTAGAAGATTTGAACCGGACAGACAAAGTGAGTTGGATAAAAACATTAAAAACGAATTCAAATTATTTCCGTAATAATTTAATTAATTACTCTTTTTCGAGATGGCGGTAGTGCAGTTACAGGTTTTCATATAATTATAAATACTGTTTATTCAAAATTTACACCGTAAAAGAAAACAACGTTTACTAAAATTACCCGTTAGTCAAGTTAGAATCAAAATACATGTTAAACAATACCAACGAGTATTGTATTTCTCATTTCATTACATGAAACTATTCAGTAACATATGTCGATTGTGTTAAATGTACTTCAAGTATGTTTCTATCCTTTTTAAAATACGCGTTGATATGAGATGGCAGTATACACAATTTGGATAACTCGGTTCATAAACTAATGATGCAGAGCGATTCTTTCGTGGCGAGACTAGTAAGGAATAAGTCAATACAAAGATAAATTATGGTTATTCCACATACAGCTACATATCTAAGTTTGAAATTATTTTGTATTCAATTCCAAAATTTATCAGTGTTGACAAGACAGTGTTCCTATGTGTGAAACAACTCCTTCAATTTATATGATTTCTCTGGCGGATTTGATTTACAATCAGCTGATAAAAACGCGAATGGTTACAGTAAATGTAATAAAACATTAACATATTAACATGTTCGGATACAAAACTTACCTCAAATATAAATTAAAGCAGTAAATCATCGTTTACAACAAAATTCTCTGATACTCGTACCGATTTTCAAAATTCAATATCAGCATTAAACTTTATTTCTATTAGTTTATTATGAATTCGCATTATAAATTAATGTAAAGAGAATTATTATTTTAAATTATACGCACATTTCAGACAAGAATAGGTTAAGTTACATTTATGTGTATGTTAGTTTACACACCAACATTAAAAAAAAAAATTTTCTGTTTCACAAAGTCAAACATTAAAACACCCGTGTGAGTGTCATAATGTACGTATTATAAACCCAAAATAGAAAAACTTACTTTAAAATCTTCCATATTTACTTAATTAATTAATGCAACGTTCTAATGGTTCAATGTGTTTCAGGCGCCTTTTAAATTTCCATCCCCCACCAAATGACTGTAAAAGGTAAGTATTATATTAATCTAACGTTATTTCTCAAAAGAGTACTGTCCGCTTTTGTTATATAAATATCTGTTCCCAACAATAATTACCTTAAAGTAATGCAAATAAAGGAGGTTCCATTTTAATCAACAGTCAAGATCTCACTTTTACTTTGAATATATTGCATAACTTTTTTTACAAAAAGAGTACACAACAAAAATAGCAAAGCCTATATACTTTTTTAAGAAGCTAACAATTGGTTATAGGATTGAAGAACACACTCATCATAAGCATTTAATTTACATTTGTATTGTTTAACCTTACTTCTGGGAATTCCATATTTATTAGCAATGTTTTAATTAAAAAATATTTCCACAATTTATTTTATATAATTATTTTTCTTCGCGTTTCAGTAGGTACATGTATCTTTATCAAGAGAAAATAATAAAAAGTAGTCATGGTTTATGTTTATAAATTGCGAGTGCTTCCAAAACATGTGTGTTTATATTTGTAACATCTAATGTGTTTTTTATATCTAATATCAAAGTTTTTAAGTGTTTATCCAATATAAACAGAATTACAGAATGTGCAGTTCAATTTACCAATACCAGTCTTCGTTTGTTGAATCTTTGGAATTAAATATACGTTTAAGAACACAGTATTAGTTTTGAAAGCAACTTTGTATTTATTGTTCTTGTGTAATATGTGAGCTACTTTTTCTCATATTTTTCCAAAATATGAAAATAAATACATATCAATCTCATACTTTGGAAAATATCAGAAAAAGTAGCTCATATTACAAAAGAAATGTCGCTTTCAAAACTGATACTAATGTGCTTAAATGTTTATTTAGTACCAAATATTCAACAAACGATATTTTGAAGTCTGGTATTTATAAATTAAGCTGCACACATGATCAGGCCCACGCCGTTCGTATGGGCAACTCGGGCGTTGCATGAGGGCGCCATGGGTGCAGACGCCTGTCGATGCCTCTCAATTTATACATTTTCAACAATACAAAACAATAAAATTTGGAAACGAAAATAAAAGTAATGATTTATTATTTTACAATAATTACAGTTTTCTGAGTGCAATTTCAGCGGGTTTCATTTTGTTTAAGAAAAATAATAAACATAGATCAATTATTCTTTATTTATAATAAAGGATTTGTCATTTGTCGTGTTGCGTTTGAACTTGTATTTTAACGAGTATACAATTATTCGGTTGTAACTTGCATTCTGTGACTTGTATTTCGACCTCGTACGTAAAAAGAGTTTACTTGATAGATTTGTTTTATATTTATTAGGATGGCCTATGCAAAATGACATGTTTTTTTATGAAAAACTTTATTTAATGATAAAATAACAAATGAAAACTTTTATTCACTGAAGTATAAACCATTGTAAAGTAATATCTTTCGTCATCTTTCTGCAAGATCCGGCACTGCAGGTTATCCAACAGTAATCCACTGATTTTCTGTGCTAGGATTATTGAAGTAAATCCACTTTTCATCGCAAGTAACGATCCGTTTAAAAAGGATTGGAAAGCAGTTGATCACAAACCTGAACTCGCCTTTCTGCCATTGCTGGCGTTAAGTCGTGAGGAACTCCTCTACAGCGTGTATTGGCCTTTCCAAGTTGATGCAAATGGCGTCTTACGGTTTCTTTGGAATACCCAAATTCAGCTGACAACTTACGGGTACTTGTCGATGGATTTGCTTCAACAACATCTCGAAATTCAGCGTTGCTTAACGAGTTGGGCCGACCAGAACCTTCTTTCCTCTTGAGACTTGTATCTCCGCCAGTCAATTTTTGAAACCAGCGCTGCGCCGTACGGATGTTCACTATTCCTTCTCCTTCCACTTCGCATATTTTTTTAACTGCGTCGGTTGCAGAAACGTTTTGTTTCCAGTAATGACGCAACAGTATTTTTTGTCGGCCATTTTGACGTTTAATGCTAGTTAAAAACAAAAGAATATCAGAAGAAAATTAGACGGGGACATTTGTCTGCTTAATTAGCTTTTAATACTACATAGCATTAACATATAAAATGTTTTCTAGACAAACTCTAAAAAACGACATTTTTTATGGGCCACCCTAATATTATATTTTCATGCCGTTTGATATATAGTTAAGAAGAAATAATTTTAAATGATATTTATTTACCTAGTAAATTTTGTCTTAGTTTAATCGTTTATTACTTGTTATTAGTTCGAATTGATTACTTAAAAGATTCTATCTAAGGCAAGTTAAATAAGTTTTATAATCAATTTGGTGGAAAAGTAACTGTTTATAATTAATTTTTTTTTCAAGTTTAAGCACTAAATATTTTTAATTGTTACCTATCTTTAAAGTTTTGCCGCAACCTCAAGAATTTAAAAATTTAAGCTGTTTTCTTTTTTATTAATTTTCACGATTGAATTATTTTTGCAATTAATAAAATATGAAGCGAATTAATTTGGATTTATATATAGATGTCTAAAGAGGAAAAAAGAAACTTTCCGGATATGAAAACTTATTAAACAAACGAAAATGAGAAGAAAACTAATACAAAAATAACATTTTTTCAAAAACCGACCATTCCTCAAGAAAACAAAGACCCGGAATTAGAAATTAAACCAAGTAGCAGCCAAATGGTGTCCGATTTCTTGATTCCTGCAGTATGCTCAACTACTGATGAAGAACTTCTGGAGAAGGAATTTGAAACTACAATCAACTTCTAGCAAAGATTGCAAACTTGATGACGGTGAAGAGAAATTTTGCCACTTTCTGAGGATCCAGGATTGTGGCCAAAAGTTTTATTTCCCCATCATGTTCAATTATTAGTAGATAATGGACCAGGTCATTATCAGATTAAAAATCAGATTTACCTTAAAGACAAATCAGGACGCATTTTACTAGAATTTTACATAATAATGAAAAAGTTAAACGAGAATGATTATTATATTCTAAAGAAAAGAATTCTGTATATTGTTTTTATTGCAAAATCTTTAATGTTGCAAATTCTGCGAAAACTATAAAATTAAGTAACGATAATGGGTTTAATGATTGGCATCGTTTAAGTGAACATTTAAGTTACCACGAAAAAAGTAAGTTACATTTCCAGAATTTGAAGCAATGGAATGAAGAAGAATAAAACTATAGATTCTGAACTACAAAAGATGTTCAATAAAGAAACAAAATATTGGCATGCAGTTATTGAACGTATTTTTTATACGGTTACATTTTTTGGCAGACTTAATGGCAACTTTTTGAAATGTATGAAAATGATCGTAAAATTCAATCATATTGTGTCTAAACATGTCAACTGGTCTCAAATGAAAGCGCACAAAAATATAACTCATTATCTTGGGGATAAAATCCAAAGTTGTAATTTTATTAGGAAGTAACGTTAGATCTAAAATTTTAAACATAACAAAAAAAGCTAAATATGTTTCTATCATCCTCGACTGTACAGGGTGGCCAATTAAGAATGCGAGGTACTGTATCTGGGAAACTCTCCATCGTAGCGGCTTGCGTAAAAAAAAGTTTTACTAAAACGGCCAATACCAAAACCTGGAAAATATTTTCAAGTTTCTGAAATGGCCGCTAGGGGGCGTAACTGCAATCTTGAATCTAGAAAAGTGATGTTTCTGTGAATTCTGCTATATTAACCTAATAAAAAAATAACTTATCTTTGAAGTCGAGGATAATCTGAACTTTTTTTGTTTGGCACTTTTTGACGTATCTATAAAAATAAAGTGGTGGGGGGTATTCAAAGGTTTCCTTAAATCACCCCCCGTATCTTCGAAACGGCTAATCCGATTTTAACAAACTTGGGCGCGTTGAATAGAGCTTCTCTTGGGCTACAGATTTTAAAATAATTGAAGTTTTGTTAGTTTCACATGTCGTCGCTAGAGGGCTTTGTTCGACATTCCTCCAGAAACGGTTAATTTTCGCAAAAAAATTAAATGCATTGGTATGACTTTTTTTATGAACAAGTAGCTAAATATGAAAATGTAAACTTTCACCATTAACACTCATAATAAAGTACTTATCTTTTTTGGGGTTTTTTAATGGTGTATTTTAAATTATACAATCTAAACGTTTCGATAACACTTACAGTTATCTTCGTCAGTAGTAATATTTGTTAAAAACTGTTAAAGATATTATAAACAATTTTGTCAAAGTTGAAAAATTAAAACATAAACTTTTTAATTTTTCAACTTTGACAAAATTGTTTACAACATCTTTAACAATTTTTAACAAATATTACTACTGGTGAAGATAACTGTAAGTGTTATCGAAACGTTTAGATTGTATAATTTAAAATACACCATTAAAAAATTCCAAAAAAGATAAGTATTTTATTATAAGTAGCTAAATGATGCCTAAACAAGCTCGCGAAAACCGCATCTCGATATCTTGTTCCTAACCTAAAATATCGGCCAAAGAAAACTTTAAAACGAAAATCCCTTAAATTTTTATATTTTTTTTAACTATATTTTACTGGAATTGTTTCTATTATGTAAGTTGTGGCCCTAAAAAGGACCGATTTAAAGGAGGAAGGTTTTTAATGCCCCCGTAAATGCTCGAAATGCTGACCATCACTCTGTGCATTGCTGAGGCCTCTTATAGGTAGACAAAACTGCAGCCTCAATTTCGGCTCTGAATAGGTTACCTAGAAATTGCGATTTTAAATTTTGTAAATTTATTCACCAGAATAAAATCACCCTTTTTGAAATTACTACAGTCAAGTAAGCAATGCTAAAAGTTATACGAAAGGTCTATTTTTTGTTTGTTTAAATGCATATTCACTATGGATATATACGAAAAATACAATTAATAGAAGTAGGCAATGGAAACAGATACCTAAACAAAATATACATAATCCTCAAATTGTCAATAATTGTCAATACTTTCTTGTTGCTTTGAGCAATTTTTGTGCTTTCAAAATGCGTTTTACGAATAATGAAGCTGTTGATATGCTTGTGGTTTATTTTGAATGTCTTTAGAATGCCGCAGTAGCTAAAAGAGTTTACGCGGCTAGATATCCAAATCGGCGTCCTTGCGATGTAAGAGTTTTTCCCCGATTAGTGGCGAGCTTACGAGCCAATGGTAGTTTTCGGCCTACGTTTCAACAGCAAAGAATTGGAAGAACACAAGGAAATATTAACCGTGTACTGGGCTATATTGAAGGAAATCCTCATGTTAGCACAAGAGCATTATCCACTGAGTTGGGCATATCACGGACAACGGTTCAAAATATTTTGAAGGACCATAGGTAAGTTCTACCTATGTATTCGTTTAAACTTTTTTCAATTACTTTAAGAATGCACCCATATTGTGTCGTTTTGTATCAGGCCTTGAAAGAGGAAGATTTTGATCGAAGGTTAGACTATTGCCATTGGATGTTAGGCATGATACGCGAAAATAGAGAATTTCTATTTCAAATTCTTTGGACCGATGAAGCCACCTGCAGTAGTGACGGGAGAGTCAATCATAATAGAAACAATTCCAGAAAAATATAGTTAAAAAAATACAAATTTAAGGGATTTTCGTATAAAGTTTTCTTTGGTCGACATTTTAGGTTAGGAACAAGATATCGAGATGCGGTTTTCGCGAGTTTTTTTAGGCATCATTTAGCTACTTGTTCATGAAAAAAAGTCATATCAATGCATTTAATTTTTTTGCGAAAATTAACCGTTTCTGTCGGAATGTCGAACAAAGCCCTCTAGCGACGACATGTGAAACTAACAAAACTTCAATTATTTTAACATTTGTAACCCAAGAAAAGCTCTTTTCAACGCGCCCAATTTGTTAAAATCGGATTAGCCGTTTCGAAGATACGGGGGATGATTTAAGGAAACCTTTGAATACCCCCCACTACTTTATTTTTATAGATACGTCAAAAAGTGCTAAACAAAAAAAGTTCAGATTATCCTCGACTTCAAACATCAGTTATTTTTTTATTATGTTAATATAGCAGAATTCACAAAAACATCACTTTTTTAGATTCAAGATTACAGTTACGCCCCCTAGCGGTCATTTCAGAAACATGAAAATATTTTCCAGGTTTTGTATTGGCAGTTTAGTAATAACTTTTTTTCGTAAGTTTCTACGATGTATAGTTTCCCAGATACAGTACCTCGTTTTCTTAGTTGGCCACCCCGTACACCCGCTGTCAGCCACCAAGAGCAGATTTCAGTATGTATCAGATTCGTCAATTTAAACGATTCGGGAATTAGTATTGAAGAACACTTCCTAACTTTTTGTTCTGTTACTGATATTACCGGTGAAGGTTTAACAATGTTTTTGTGTTCGACGTTAGAAAATTATAGATTGGATATTTTTAATTTACTACGACAACGGGGTAAACATGAAGGATAAGCATAATGGTTTACCAAAAAATTTTTAAATATCAATGCAAGAGCATTCTTTGTACCCTGAATTAATCATAGTTTGAACCTTGTCGTTAACAATGGCGCAAAGTCAAATATATAATTTATAAATTTTTTTTCTATAGGTAGTTCAAGAACTTTATAACTTTTTCTCTACTTCAACCCATGGATGGGTGATTTTGAAAAAACGTATAAAATCAAATTTGACTTCAAAGCCGTTGTCAGATACCAGATGGTCGAGCCGAATTGATGCTATAACACCTTTAAGGTATTAACTAGGCAAAATATACGATGCTCTTTTGAAAATTTTGATAATGCTGTAAAGAGTGTAGCTATGAAAAAGTTAAAAAACTTGAATTTGTATGCATATGATGATCTTATGGTTTAGTATATTAAGCAAAGTTAATACAGTGTCCAAAATTTTACAAACTCAAAATTTTAATATTGTGCAAGCGTGTGCTGGTTTATGTAATTTAATTATGTAATAATGTAATGATTTTTAGAAGAAGCTAGGAAAGTCACGATTTTAGTAGATATCGATCCAAAATTTAAAAATGAAGGCGTTTTTTAAGACCTGTAAAAGTTAAAAAACAATTTAGTTACGAAGGTGACGATGAACCAATACAAAATGAAGAATTAAAATTTAAAGTACATTGTTTTTTTAATTTGACAGGTATTACTACAACATCTTGTAACGATAGATTCGATCTGTTATCTGCCCATGCGGCAATTTTCAGATTTTTATGGGATATTTTGGAATTTAACAGTCACAGGGAACAGCTAGAGTTTTGTACAAAATTTTAGTATATATATATATATATATATATATATATATATATATATATATATATATATATATATATATTTCTAGATTTCAAGTATTCATGTTTAAATAAGACAATTTTTCTTTAAAACTTGTGTAAATAAACGTAAAAATTAATTCAACGTTTCGGGAACGTCCTTTGTTCCCTTTGTCAAGAATTTATTTGACAATTACAGAGATTGAAATAAGGTAACTATTTTTAAAAAAATACAGAATATGAAACAAGGTAACTAATTTAAATTTAATCTGGACGAGTGTGTTTGACTTCGGGTAGTTGGTCAGTACATGATGTAAAGGTGCAGAGTGGGGACGCCAGGAATAGTTGCAGCATAAGTGTTTGAAATTTCTGGAAGATTTGGAGTTGGTTGAAATGTAGAATCAACTTGTTTAATGAATTCTTCCAAATTTTGGCATTCTAGAAGTGTCACTCGTTTATTGAGGGCGTTATAAACAAATTTAAGAATCATAAACAAGTGATTTAATTTAACCAACTCAAATCTCCGAAATTTCAAATTATCTAATATTCCTGTATTTGCCATTCTATTACTTGCATATTAATCAAAAATTCAATTAAATTTAAAGTATTACTTAATCAATCTATTTTAAAAATATTACTTATAATTTTAATTGTCAAAATTTTGACAAGAACAAAGGACTTCTGAAATTGAATAATTTTAGTTTATTTACAAAGTTTTAAAGAAAAATTGTTTATTTAAAATGAATATTTGGAAATTTAAATAGAATTATAATTATATATATATATTATATATTATATATATATATATATATATATATATATATATACTAAAATATTAAAATATTTTTATTAATAAAATATCTAAAAATTAAAATCATAATAAATCAATATCGTTACAATTTTAAATACATTAATTAAAAAAACAAGAATTAATTAATTTCATAGATTTTTCATAAAGCTTGACTTAATTGTTTTTTAATTCAAAAGGGCTAAACTGACTATCTTATAAATTTGATGACATTCCAAACTTTACATGCTACCAAATTCAATTTAATTCGATACGGTGGATCTCTATTGAAATCTAGAATCGTCCTTGATTAAAAATTTCGCAGAAAAAATTTGAACGTTGTCTAACATTCGCACAATAAAACAACCGTTAAAGCATACAATTTAATGACAAAGAACTTAATAATATATTTAAAGTTTTAGTAAAGGTTTTAAAATGCATCAATTCTCGTTAAAAACTTAAAGTAGAATAGCCATTAAAGTCAAATCTGGTCTGACAACGTTAGACTCAACATTTGATATCTTCAAATGAAACTTTCCAAAAAATACACCAACAAGCTCAAATGTTAAACAATCAAAATTGACTAAACTATAAAATCTATAAAGGAAACTATGATTTGCAACATTTAACTACCAAAGATGTTAACTGTAATTTTCAGAATTAAGAAAACATGCAATCCTCATATTTAGAAAAATATAAAAATCATTAATTCTAAAAATTAGAAAAACAGTCGAAACAATTCCAAAGAAGATTCAAAATCCCCAAATACGACACAAAACATAATGAAAACTCATTCGCCTAATATGCATTCAATTCCGACTATGACTTGCTCTTATCTAGTAAAAGTTTTAAACTTTGTGAAAATACACTACAAAAACTTATGTTTTCTAAAATAATTGTACCTTGGCTCCAAATGACTTTTATTAGTTGACATAACGTACTTTTACCAATACCTATTGAAGACACGATGAAAATTTGAGAAAACTATAAACAAGACATATCAAATTGATAAACCATATGTAACTATTTTCATACAAAGGACAATTCTAAGAAATTAAGGACACTTGGTCCATTCAGCTTTTGAATGTATAATGGAACTTTTGAAACCTTGCTTTAAATTCTGCAATTTAAAACCTAAATGTGGTTTTTAGTTAACAATTTGTAGTTGGCCCCATGAAAAGAAACTTGAACCATTTTTGGACATTAACATTCCGCAACTCAAATTTACTAGAATTGAAAAAATAATTCCTCTTTTTGAACCTATAACAATTCCTAATGGTAATTTACAAAAGTTTTCAAAACAACACTACGAATAGATATTAATCTCTAAATCACCATCCTGGTCAATTACGTAGCTTTGAACCTATATACGTTACACTATCTGACCAAATTTAAACGGAAGAGATAAGATATTAATAAAATTATAAAATGATACAAAGATAAGAAATTTAAAAATTACCAACCAAATAGAAGCCAAGAAATAATAACTTGTCAAAATGACGAAAATTCTGTTTTTACCTTATATAAAGGAATTACAACAGAATAAAAGAAATTTCCCAAAACGATTCAACCGTATTCAAACCAATTCAATTTGTCCCAACTTTTAAGAACCAAGACAAAATTCTATAAAGCCAAGGAGTTAGATACGAACAACTGTGAAGACTTATGGAAATAACAGATTTTTGCAGCCGATAAACAATGCAATTAAGACATCCTCATCGTTTTAGTCCATATTTAGTGGCAATTATCACAAATCGTTTATTGACCTCTTAACCTTCAAAAAGAATATTAAAGTTGAATTGAAAGAAGCAAACCCTCAATAAACGAGATTACTAGATGCCAAATTTGGAAAAGTCATTAAAATTATTCTAATTTAACCACTCAAATTTCCTAAATTTAACATTATGCTAAATCCGTCCCATTTGCTTTTATCAGGTAGAATATACGAAGTAAAATCCGTCGATTAATAATCGTAAATGATTTATTTGTAATTTTTAAAAGTACTTATTCAATTTCGAATTGTCAAATAAATTTGAAAGACAAAGATTCCGAAAGTTAATTAAATTTAGTTTTTTAAAAGTTTTAAGAAAATTTCTTTTTAACATAATATGGAAATTTAATAGTTTAATAATTATATTATATTAAATATATATATATATATTATATTTTTATATATTACCAAATTTTGTAAAAATCACCTTAGTAAATTAAAATACCATAATATTAAATTTATACAAAAAAGTCATCACACATTTGTTAATATATGTTATAAAAAAATATTTAATACTTTCATTTTATTGTTATTACTTAACTAAATGTTTTAATTTAAGGTTAAAACCTCATTTTAAATTTGATTATTATTAATTTTCACTTTTAAAATCAATATTATACATTAAATACATAAAAATCCAATTTAAATTTTGAGTTTGTAATTTTAACTTATTAACTTTTCTAATATATAAACCATAAGATCATCTATTGCTAAATTCAGTTTTATTTTCAAGCAATTTCAGATTATCAAAATTTCAAATAACATTATTAGTTAAACATTAAAGTTATATCAATTATGACATCGGTATTAACAAGTTTGAAGTCAAATTTGAATTATTATTATTTTTCATAAAAGATTTTAATTTAATTTTAATAATATTAAATAAAAAAATAAATTTATTATTAATTTAACAGATGTTTAAAATTAAATTATTACATCATTTAATTTATTTACAAAATCACATCCATGATTTGAATAGGAAAAGTTATAAAAGTTTTGAACTACTATAAAAAATTTATAAGTTTATATATTTGATTTCGCCATTGTTAACGACAAGTTAATATCTATGATTAATTCAGGTAAAAGAATGTTTTATTGATATTATAATTTATAATTATTTTAAAACCATTAGTTTTTATCCTTCATAGTAAAATTACAGTTGTCGTAGTAAATTAAAAAAATATCAAATTATAATTTTTATATACGTCATGAACTACAAAAATCTTATTGTAAACCTTTTACGTTATATATTCTAGTAACAGAACACAATTAAATGTTTTTAATTATATAATTTTCTGATTTTTTATTCTTTAAATTGACGAATTGTTTACAATATTGAAAACTACATTCTTCTATTGACACTCTTTGTTCCTTTCAGTGCTATTAAGAATACGAGATGTATTAGATAACTATACAATCGTAAGAAACTAGAATAATAAATTTTACTGAAATGCCAATCTAAAACATGAAAATAATTTTCATGTTTGGAAGAATAGTCAGCATAATCTTGAATTCTTGAAATTTAAATGTAATGATGATACTTGTTAATTTCTTCCAAATTTAGCATTAAATAAAATAATGATGTTTAGTCTGAATTAATCTGAATCTTATATTTTTGAGTTTTGACGTCATTAAAGATAATGTAGTTATGGTGCTATCAAATGTGTCTTAAATCATGTATCTTAAAGGCTAATCGTTTTAAAAATTCGCTTTTATTGCAATAAGTTCTTTTTTTGCGTTCAAATGTTAAAATAATTGAAGTTTTTGTTTGCTTCGTGCTAAGGGCAATTGACATTCGGCAGAAACGGTTAATTTTAAAAATTAAATGCATTGATATGACTTTTTCATGAACAAGTAGCTAAATGATGCTAAAAAACTTCTAATGTATCTCGATATCTTGTTTCTAACCTAAATGTCGACCAAAGAAAATTTTACGAAAATTTTTAAATTTGTATTTTTTAACTATATTTTTCTAATTGTTTTTTTGATTGACTTTTGTCAATACTGATGGCTCATGTCAAGGATTTGAAAGTAAATTTCATTTCGCGTATATGTAACATCCAATGGCAATAGTCTAACTTGATCAAAACTTCTTTTCAAGGCTGATATAGAACGACAATATGGGTGCTCTTAAAGTAATTGAAAAGTTTAAACGAATACAAGGTAGAACTTATTGGTCTTCAAAATATTTTGAACATTGTCCGTGATATGTCCTTTCAGTGGATAATGCTATGTGCTAACATGAGGATTCTTCAATATATAGTACACGGTTAATATTTCTTGTTTCTTCAATTTTATGTTTGAAACGTAGGCCGAAAACCATTGGCTCGTAAGTGCACTAATCGGGGAAAATCTTTACATCGCAAGGACTGCATATGGTATCATGCAGGTTTAACAATTTTAGCTACTGGATTCTAAAGACATTCATAAATATCAAGCATATCAACAGCTTCATTATTCGTAAAACGCATTTTGAAAGCACAAAATTGCTAGCAACAAGAAAGTATTGACAATCAAGGAATTCTAAGTATTTCAATGAGACGATCCACGATCAATATGTAAAATTTTGGTATGTAAAGTTTTGAATGTACAAAGGTAGATTGAGATGTAAGTTTAGCCTTTCATTGGCAATCGCTTTTCTTAAATTGGGAGTCCGTTTTGAATAAAATCTTAAGAACCATTTCTTGGAATTAGTTTTGTTTTGTTTCTTTGTCTAATTTTGTAATATTATGATAGATTTTGTTGTTTTTCTATGTAATGGTATGGATTCATGATATATATATATATATATATATATTATAGTTCAGACATATATGTGTATATTATGATAATATATAGTAGTTTTATATAGGTATAGTATATATATATTGGTCGTCATTTTGATTTGGTATAACATTTGGAGGTCTTGTTTGGTGATATTTTGTTTGGGAAGTTTGCAGTTCTGAAGAATGTGTGCTACGTTGAGCCTAATTTCGTCAGCGACCGTAGATTCTGTATCTTTTAAGGCGTATTCTACGTTGGTGATGATGTTTTCTACGGAATCCGTTTAGGAGTGATGGCAAAATTAAACCCTTTACCTAAAACATTTAGAATATTATTATTAAGTTCTTTGTCACTTAAATTGTGTACTGTCCTTAACGGTTCTACATTATTTGCCTGCGATGTATGAGACAGACGTTCAAATTTTTGTTTCTGTCGGTTAGTTTTTACCATCAAGGACGATTCTACAGTAATTTCAATGAGACGATCCACCGTATCGAATATGAAAGGGTGAATTTTGGTAGCATGTAAAGTTTGGAATGTGTCATAAAGGGTACGATTGAGATAGTCAAGTTTAGCCCTTTCATTGGCAATCGCTTTTCTTAAAAGGGCAAGGCTTGTTTTGAATAAAATCTTATAAGAACCATTAATGTCTGGTCTTGGTTTCAATTAAATTGTCTTATTTAAATATATATATATATATATATATATATATATATATATATATATATATTTATATATATATATGATATATATATATATATATATATATATATATATATTAAGTGATAAAAATCGAAATGAATTTGATATAAATGGGATAGAACTTATGCAAGAATCGCAGTTGTTGCAGAATTTTGAGAAAAGTGTCACTTATTCGCCAATTACTACCCTAAATTACATTGTAATCAATAATGTACATTATTCGGGTCTAGGACAACTTGCCGCCCCCATCTTGCCGCGGCCATCTCGCCACGGTCATCTCCCCGCGGTCAACTCGCCGCCCAGGGCAACTGGACGCCGCCAGCTTGCCGCGGCCAACTCGCCGCCGCGGCTATCTTTTTACCAGTAAAAATAGTTTTTTTACTATTATATATTTTACTATTACTGGCAAATATAATATTATTTTATAGTACACTAATAATTTTGTGCCCATTATCTCTGTTATTGTTCCTGTTTTGGTATAAGTTATGTGTGAATGATCATTAACGTAGGAACATTGCTGTTTTGCAACTCGCGATGTGTATTATCAACAGCTGGTTGGTGGACAAATACCGCCCCAATAACTTCGGAAATATAGGGAAGCGAATCAAAGACTAGTTTTAAATTATGAAAACGTAATAATGGACGAATTTTTATGAGGAATTGCTCATAATTTAAATTAATCAACTTTT
Source organism: Vesta saturnalis (assembly GCA_036346205.1). Taxonomy (NCBI): domain Eukaryota; kingdom Metazoa; phylum Arthropoda; class Insecta; order Coleoptera; family Lampyridae; genus Vesta; species Vesta saturnalis. The sequence goes on from JARFJB010001996.1 coordinate 1,433,047, forward strand.
TATTTTAATTAATTTAAAATTGTTATATTGACATTAAAATAAGTTTTTATTTTACAAAACTTGTGTTTTATTTGTACACTACCGTTCATTGTTTTAAAACAAAAAAAAACTGGTTGGTGGCGAGATAGGCCGCGGCGAGACGGCCCGCGGCAAGTTGCCCCATTCCCACATTATTCTTACCCAAACCTTTTTGTGGCATTATGCTTTTTATTGACAATACCAGTTTCCATAGCCACAGCGGAAAGATCGTTTTCCAAATTAAAAACCATTCAAAACTATTGACGTTCTAATATGGTATAAAAACGATTGGAAAATAATTTCAATCGAGTCTACTTTAATTCAAGAGTTAGAGGTTAGACATTGAAACGTCTTCAAAAAACAAAGTGAGTAAAGTCCAGTTCTGTTAAAATATGTTCAATATTCCAATAATTTTGTTTAAAATGTTTGCATTTATGAATAAAATTTTTTAAATTTAAAATTACTGTATTATGTTATTTTAAAAATAATTTTATCCATTATCTAACATCGCATGTTAATTCATTTCCATTAACAATTTTGATCATTTCGGTAAGTATTCGTATGATTTTAACTTGAAAAATTCTAAGCTGAATGTGTGCAAGATAGAAGTTTAAAACAAAAAAAAATTCTACTATTTTATAACAAGGTTTGTTAATTTTTTTATAACAATGTATAGAGGCGAACTTTTTGTTTTTGCACGACGGCGCTCGACAAATTTAACGCGCCACTGACTTTGATATTAGATGCAGAGAACACATTAGATGTTACAAATATAAAGACACAGACAAAACAAATTATGCCAAACATCTAATAGTAAATAATAAACTTACACCATTTTTGTAACAAAAAATACAAATTACATGTTTGTCAGCATTCGGAATTTATAAACATAAACAGAACGAGGGAAGTTGATATAGGCTGACCTTTAACAGATATTTTAAATATAGAATTATAACTTAATACATCAAGTTTGCTGTTTTACCTTCATGATTTGTTACCATACCTACTTGTTATTATTTTACTTATATATATATTTTTTTTTATATAAATAATTATATAAAATAAATTGTGGAATTATATTGTAATTAAAACATTAGTGCCATTTAATTCACAATTACCCCTTTACAGAAAATGAAAGAAGAAAGTGATGAGTTTGTGCAATTTCATGTATAGGTGTTAGGTAGAATATTGGGTAAACAATTAATTCTTTAAACTTACACTGACTTTTATGTTGAACTAATGAATTTATAATTATTTGTAATAAAGTAAATTTCACTTCACTTGCTCTGTAATTAAAATAAAGCAAGAAAGCTTTACTTTCATGTCAAATCTACAATTTTCCCTAATTTAATTTTTTCGTCTGTTGTAAAAGTGTAAAGATCAACAACCTAAACTAATCAAACAGGCTTACACAAAAATAAATAAAAAGCTGAAGGTCATCTATTAATTATAATAGTTATTACGACTAACTAGAGTTAGAAAATGTTAATACGTCAATTTAATTAAAACTAAGTAAGACAGTTTGAACGTTTTTTCATGTCTCTTATTTTATGTTATCTAAATAATTTTTAATTTCTGTTTTCACTTTATTTTTTAATGCTTTATTAGGAAAATAGTAATTTATCAAACGGTTCCAAAACTATTTTCGTCAAAAAAGATTTATTATTTTTTGTTTTACAACTTTTGTAACTCTACAAATAAACGCGCTAATAAAATGATTCTCAATCAAGTAAACGTTATAATTAGCTGTATTAAAATGCAACAGAATATCATGAAATTATGTACCTATGTTACACTTGTTTTTTATACTGTTACAAGATGGACGTTTTCTAAAATAAAACTCTTGGGACGTAAATTGTTCCTAAATAAAGCTTATGAAAAGAGACCACTACAGCAAACTGGGTCAAAGATTTTTTTGATCTTCACACCGTGAGAACAGTAAAATTGATACAGTTCGTATTAGAAATATACAATTTCCATTGATTTAAATAATACCCACACATCCATGTTTCAGGTATTCGTTGAGGCATTTTTAATTTCACTTTTGTAGGTTGTTATCTGAATTATGATAAAAATATATGTACTTGCTGCTGTCTATCAAACAAAAAGATAACTGTTTGTTATTTTGTAACACGTATTTTATCTTTAACATATTAAGTTCTTGCTGTGCATGTAAGTCTAGAAGTGATAGCATGGACTACTGGACCTATGAATTGGCCCATCAAAATTCTCGAAAACAGTAAATAATAACCTACTTCTCTTTATGAGGTATGGTCCCTTTTGATGACGGAGGAAATTATTGATATGATCGTAGAGCACACTAACCGAAAAATAACGGAGACACTGCTATCGATATGCGACAATAGATGAAATGTTGGTGGGATTTCGAGGAAAATGCAGTTTTCGTGTCTACATAAAAAGTAAACCACAACGTTATGTCCTTTGTGACTCAAAGACACACTATTTGGTTACCCCGTTTGTGTACAGGGTGGTTCATTTTCGATGTTTTCTTATGGGAAGTACCCTTTCTATTGCAGATAGACAAAAAGTAATATGGGGTCCTTGTGCTTGATTTTGGTGTTACTTAAGATCCAATAGTCATAATCAAGATATCTCTGACCGTTATTGCGCAGTTAGCCAAAATTGAAAAAATGGCGATTTTGAAAAACTTTTTTATTTCTAAATATATCGACAAACTGTAAAAACATTCTTAAGGCACTTTTTTAAGTAGAATCCGTTAGTGCATTCACATTGTTAAAACCTCCTTAATTTAAAAGATATGACATAGAGTTGTATTTTTTTATATGGAAACCATAGTTGGCTATGCCATTTTTAAATGACATTTTTTTTTACTTGTAAAAATATGTAACACTTCTATGCTATTTTAATAATTAATTGATTTTTTAAGCGTTTCTTATTTACGTTTTATATTAAGAATACGCAGTAGGCGTAGGACGCTGAGATTTATTTAAATAAAAACAAATGATACGTATATGTCAAATAATAAATTAAAAAACAGAAGTGTACTACAAAGTGATATTGGAACATGCCAAATTATACAAATTCAGAAAAAAATTGTACGTTAAAGTGTTTTATATTATCCGAAGGTGATAAGAATATGGTATCGGAATTATATTTACAAAATTTTCCTGAAAGGCAGCAGCCAAATAAAAATATTTTTGAACGGTATTAGTTAAATGAAAACTTACTTCAAATGGTTAATCTAGGCGTGTCTCGAAGCAAAACGCTTAGAATTTTAAACAAACACAAATACCATTGCTATAGATTTCGGAAAGAACATTTTTTGACTATAGACGACAAAAGGCGGCGTACTGAGTTTTGTAACTGGTATAATAGTCAATCCCAAAATATACCTAATTTTTGAAACTCTATTGCATAGTCAGGCGAGGCGCATATCAGTATTGATGGTATTTTTAATAATCACATTTACCTTACTGGGCAGATACAAACGCTTATGTCAGTGTTGTCCGCAGGAGGCAAGGGAAATTTGGAATAAATGTGTGGTGCTGCATTAAAAATGGACCTTTTTATTATCACATGTATGAAGGAACATTAAACTCAATGAAATATCTCGATATTCTACGAATTCATTTTGGAGGGATTTCTACAGTCTTCCTTTAGCACAATATTCCAATGTCATATTTCAGCAAGACGGAGCTCCCGCAACATAATTCCCGTGTAGTTAGTGACTACTTAAATTTATATTTTCCTAATAACTGAGTGGGAACGACGGCACCAATCTTATGGCCTGCTCGTTCACCCGATCTTTCGCCTCTAGATTTCTTTTTATGGGGTTTTTTTGAAAAACATTATATAAAAAGAACTAATAATACTGTGAATGAGTTAAAAGAAAGTGTTCGTGTGGCTTTTACACAATTAACACCATTATCTATATATAATTCTATGAATTCAATTAGAAGAAGATGCGAAATCTGCATCCAAAAAGAGGGCGCACAGTTTGAAAAATACTTGCAGTTTTAGTGTGTTTTTTATATTGATATTTTGTGTCCATATTTTTGTTTGTTTATAGAATTAGATGTTTACATACGTATAAAAATTGATTTGCTGTTAGCTTTTCATAATTTCTGATGATGTATTGTTTTTTTTTTTATTTGAAAATTAGTCAAAATTTAAAGATTTATTTTTTGTTTTACAACTTTAACTCAAAACGCTAATAAATGATTCTCAATCAGTATAGTTATTAAAATGCAACAGAATATCATGAAATTATGTACCTATGTTACACTTGTTTTATACTGTTACAAGATGGACGTTTTCAAAATAAAACTCTTGGGACGTAAATCTAAATAAAGCTTATGAAGAGACCACTACAAACTGGGTCAAAGATTTTGATCTACGAGAACAGTAATTGATATGTATTAAATATTCCATTGATTTAAATAATACCACACATCCATGTTTCAGGTATTCGTTGAGGCATTTTAATTTCACTTTTGTAGGTTGTTATCTGAATTATGATAAAATATATACTTGTTTATCAAACAAAGATAACTGTTTGTTATTTTGTAACACGTATTATCTTTAACATATTAAGTTCTTGCTGATGTAAGTCTAAAGGATAGCGACTACTGGACCTATGATGGCCCATCAAAATTCTCGAAAACAGTAAATAATAACCTTCTTTATGAGGTATGGTCTTTTGATGACGGAGGAAATTATTGATATGATCGTAGAGCACACTAACCGAAAAATAACGGAGACACTGCTATCGATATGCGACAATAGATGAAATGGATTTCGAGGAAAATGCAGTTGTGTTATAAAGTAAACCACAACGTTATGCCTTTGTGACTCAAAGACACACTATTTGGTTATTTGTGTACAGGGTGGTTCATTTTCGATGTTTTCTTATGAATCCTTTCTATTGCAGATAGACAAAAAGTAATATGGGGTCCTTGTGCTTTTGGTGTTAAGATCCAATAGTCATAATCAAGATATCTCTGACCTTGGCAGTTAGCCAAAATTGAAAATGGCGATTTTGAAACTTTTTATTTCTAAATATATCGACAAACTGTAAACATTCTTAAGGCACTTTTTAAGTAGAAGTATCATTCACATTTTAAAACCTCCTTAATTTAAAAGATATGACATAGAGTTGTATTTTATATGGAAACCATAGTTGTATGCTTCATTTTAAATGACATTTGTTTTTTACTTGTAATAATATTAACACTTTATGCTATTTTACATACAAATTACAATTGAACTTATTTGAATTACAAAATTTCTAAAATATTTACTGCAAGTTTTATATTAAGAATATCATCAAGTCAATTTCAGGATCTGGTTCTAAGAGTATCCTTAATAAATATACCAATTAAAAACTTAAAAAATCAATTAATTATGTAAAATAGCATATAATTAAAAACAAAGAAGTGTCATTTACAAAGTGATCATTGCCAACTATGTTTCCATATAAAATACTATTAATATCTTTAAATTAAAGAATATAAATTCGTACGTTAAAAGTGCTTAATATGTTTTATCCGAATTTGTCGATATTTAGAAATAAAATGGTATTCAAGTTTTGTAATTGAATAACGGTACAGAGATATCTTGATCTGATATTGGATCTTAAGTAACACCAAATTATATTATTAATATTTTTTGAACGGTATTAGTAACATCGAAAAAAACTTACTGCAAAATGGTTAATATAGGATGTCTAGAAAGCAAAACGCTTTTTAGAATCTGTTAAAGCAAACATCGCAAATGACAGGAGCTAATTGCTATTAGATTTCGGAATTAGAAACATTTTTCGACTAATAGACGACAAAAAGAGGCATACTGAGCTTTTAGTAACTGGTATAATCAGTCAATCTGGTTCCGAAATATCATTTAGTCTATCCGACCAATAATTTCTGAAACATCTATATGTCATAAGTCAAAGTGCGAGGCGATCTAGATCAGTATTGATGGTATTTTTAATAATCACATTTACTTGCTATTTTCTATGCAATATTAGCAGGTGTCGATAATCACGTTTTGTTGAACTTTGCGGTTAGAGGTTTGAATATGAATAGAGGATCTTTCATAAAAAGCTTGGTCATGTCCTTAATTGATGAACACATGCGGCAACGCTACAATGATCAACATTTACCAAGAGAATTAAGACTGAAAATTAAACAATTCCCAAAAATTACTCAAGATCCCCCGACAAGAAGAGACGATCACGAGTCTCCTCGAAAAAGGCGACGAAGCAAAAACCGTCCAAACACACTGGATCGGAAACATTCTACCATCTGCACTAAATGCTATAAAACAATTTGTAAACTACGTTCAAATCAAAACATCTTGTGTAATGAATGTAAAGATAACCAGTAAGTCGTATAGTTACGAAAAATTAGGGATCAAAAGCCCATGTTACTTTTTAGTTAATGGTTCGGACGGCGGTTTTTTGCATAAATACTTACTTTATACCTTCTTTAATTAGTTTTTGAGATTTAGTTTGTTTTTGAAGTACTAGTTATTTTTATTGTTGCTGAAGAGTATGATACCAATTTTTGTTGTATTATTTTTTATTTTAGAGTTGTATTTTTGAGTTACAACAAATATTTGCTACTTTTTTGATATAATGCTTTTTATTTTTACCTACACAATTCATTTTATCAATTTGGCGAAAAACATGTGCTCCTCCTACCCTTAAAATAGGGTTGGGTCATTTCTGACCCAATGATACCAGTTGTATGACCCGAAAATTAGCATACTAGTTGAAGGTTAAACCACAAACACATACACAATGTTTTTAAAACACAAAAAAGGGTTTGTGTCAATAAAGGCAGTCTAAAAAAAATTAATTTCCTCAGTATATAGGAATATCGGCCCCTTAAGGAAAATCTCGACTATCTTTCAAATTTTTTAACTGAAACAAAAACTATGTGATTTGATTGAAAACAGCAGCGCTAAATGAACACTTAACAATTGTAGTTTGTGAAATACAAGGGCGATATCATCAATATACGAAAATTTACAGTTGTTGGTATAAAAAAGCTCACTTATATACAAGTTATATAATAAATCACTTGTAAATGTTAAGAGAGGTAATGCAAGTTATAATGCATATATAAGAGATGATCGACATAAAATGAAATTGAAATTAAAGTTATCTACAATGAATTGTTTTATGAAAGAAATATTATCAATTTGGATGGGAAAATTATTTGTGGACGGGATGGAAGTCTATCGTTTTGGAGACACCGAACACGCTCAAATTTAGAAGGCGCACAATTCTCTTGTTCGCCGTCCTTTCGGGGAGATTGTCAATATCTGAACTTCTGCCTCCTGCTCTTCTCCGTCCTTCCGTCCCAAATATATTGCTTACCGGAGTTTAATGTCGCAAACCTTTTCAAAACTGTTCATCCTTCACGGTACGCCATGATTGGTCTAGCCGTCTTTAAGGTTTGACTCCCTTGGTGTCGCAGCCGAAAACCACATTTCCAGATTACCTCCGCTTTCCCCCGCGTACGTAGCCACGTTTCGTGAAAACCCGTCGATGCGTTTAGGAGATGCCCCCAGCGTGTCGCGATGCGAATCTTCGTTATATACCCCCGGGCGTCCATTCTCGTTGCGATCCGAACGCCTGTTCGTTCGACGTCCAATAACGAAGTCGCGGCGCCTATGTCGTTTCGTTGTGAACAGCTGTAACTTATTCGACGGAACGGCCCCAATCCACCTGCCAAATTTGGTTGAGATTGGTAAATTTGTCTTGGAAATCATACACGCCAACCTGCAGCCCAGACGGACGGCTGGCCAAACCGTTAAAGCAAAGTTGTAAAGTAGTTTGTACTCTGAAATATTGCCTAATAAAACTGACCTGCGCTAAGGCTTGGTGACAGCCAAGCGTTAACGAAAAATAGTTAGTACTAATTGTAACATTTTGCCTGTAAATAAAATAATATTAAACAAGCCGTAATTTTGCTTTGGTGGGCATAGGAATGTCTCATATTATGTTTTTTGAGGAAATTGTTTTATTTCATTAGATGTAATCACAATTACAGAGAACCAATTTATGAATAACTGGCAATATTTTAATGATCACCCCCTACATGTCATTGCCGTTATACAAAAATCACACGTTAATATTGTAGGTTGTCGTTTTTAGTCAATTAGTTATAAATACGTGTAGAGAGCGAAACTGCAATCAGTGCTTCTACAACAACTTCTATCGTATCGTATGACCAATATGTTTAAAAAGCACTGAGATCAATGGAAATTCGATGATCACACAAGAGAGAACTATTTTCAAACTATCTACTTCAATTAAATTGCTTATGCAGTGTTATAAAGGATGCTACTGAGATACTAGTCTTTACTAAAACTGTTGCAGCTGCTTTCTGATAATGTAACTTACTAACAGATACGTACACACATACACGTGCACACACACCCACACAATTCATACCGACATACGGACTTACAGGCGCCTACACACACAGCACATACGGTCATACAAGCTCATACATGTACTGACGCATGCACACCCACATCCACACACACACACATACGCACGCACCCCCTCCCCCCACACTCACACACAAAACATGCGAAAAACATTTTTCCATACTCAGAGACCCTTTGATGTGTGGAATAATCACAATACTCTCTCTTATACAGGGTGTTTCATAAATACACGGCCATATTTCTGGGAACCATTTGAACAAAAAAAGAATTTATATAAACCTATGTCCAGAACGTCGTAACTATTGAACTACATGCTAGTATTTTTAAGAAACCCATCAATTTTTTGTAATAACTTAATAACTTTCACGCCATTCTAGATATTGTTGTAAAATTTGTCATACACTTTCTGTACATCAGGAAGCATTTTCAGATGTTCAACATGTCTTGGTAGTTTTACCAATGCCGTTCGTGCAGGGTTTACACTGAATATCTTTATTCCTTCTTAAAATAGAAGATATTTTTGAAATGCCTATCCGTTTCTGAATAAATCCGGTTTCTTGATTTTCTTTCGTTTGACGCACCGCTTTTGAGTAAAAAAATAGAGTATTTCTATGTATGTGACTTAGTGTTTTGTGCAACTGAAAAATTTTTGGTAATAACTTTGACGTCATTCCAAATATTTTTGCAAAATTTGGTATACACTTTTGAGCAACAGGATACATTTTTTTATGTTCTTATAGTTTTACCAGCGCCGTGCGTGTAGGGTTTGTACTGAATAATTTTTAATACTAAATTTTGAATTACAAATTACTTAAGTAATTGATTTATTCTTTTTCTGAAAAATTGCGTGCTGAATGAAAGAAAATGAAGAGCGCAAATTTTTTTACAAATTAATTTTAGAAATATTTCTTATTTTCCTTCATCCAACTATAAATTATATGGTTTGGTGAAATTACTCAAAAAAACCACCTGCTTCTAAAATTAAATTGAACTCCACTCTATGATCTCATCAAAACTGATCATTCCTGATATTATTAAAATAAATACCAGTGTTACTCAGAAATTAGTATGAATGAACCACATCGTAATGAGTAATCAGATTAGTGATTATTCTATCTGTAAAACACACTCCTTGGTCTGAGTTAATTCGCTTGTAATTTAATCTACAAATTATCTAACGACAGAACATATTAATAATTAAGTCACTTCCTTACAGTTAAAAACTTAATTAATTAATTTGTAAACGTGTAAATCAGAATTGGAAAAAAAAGTACAGCATTTAGTTTGTGCATCCAAAATGAAATTCATTAACACCGATTTAAAATGTATTTTATTTTTTTAGAATTTCAGTTGATGATAAATCAATGGCAATTTTATTTTATACAAAAAAGGATGTTCTTTTCAAACGATACATATTTTCAGTTCTGTTTAAACTTTTATTTTATGTCTGTTTTTCTAATACTGAGTGAGCAATTTAAAAACGAACCGTTATGGACTAAACACATTTCAGATATTATTTAACTCGTCTCTATACAGGGTGGTTGTCTACTGCGTGGACGGAGGATTTCTTCTCCTTAACTGTTAGAGATACATATCAAAACCAATTTTGGTGTGGTAATACACGATCATTGGACCTACATTCTAAAAATATTTAGGTATATACAGGGTGATTGACAAAAATATGCTAACCCAAACTTGTTTTTTTAATGGAACACCCTGTATATTTTTGCATTTTTGGATTCACTGTTACATTTAGAATAAAAGTATAGAAATTTGTATCTGTATCACTAACCGTTCTGCAGATATCGTCACTTTGGTACCAAAATAGAGTTAACTTTGGAACCACCGACTATTAATAATAGTCTGCTATCAAATAAATTGGGAAATTTTTCGAAAACATGTACAACTATACAGAATGATTAACTCGCTCGAAATGTAATTTTTCTAAGTTTTTTTGAAATGCAACAACCTGTATATTCTTTCACATTTTGATTCCCCGTGAAAAGTAGATACTAATTGATAATATGTTACATAGCCATAAGACGGGCCCTTCTTGAGATATTGCCGCTTTTACGTAAAAATTTTCGAAAATACAAATTTATTATGACAATAGAATTCGCCGCTCATAATAAAGAGGAACAATTGCAGCTATTGTTCTGACGTTTGTATAATCATTAAAATATTGTTCCATTAGTTTGTGTGTTTTTGGATTGTCGTTTTGTCAAGTTTTGTATAAAAGGAATTTTTCCAAAGAAGAAATGGTCGATATGATCTTTATTTACGGCGAAGCTCAAAGAAATGCTTTGCTGGCTACCCTTTTGTACTGTGAACGATACCCAGAGAGAAGACAGCCACGGAAAGAATATCACCCAATATTTACCTAAATATGTTTAGAATGCAGATCCAATGATCGTATATTACCACACCAAAATTGGTTTTGATATCTCTAATAGTTAAGGGGCAATCCTCCGTCCACGCAGTAGATAACCACCCTGTATACGTTTATTTACTTGTTTCTAGATTAACTTATAGCTATTTAGTTAAATTCTACCTTAAAATTAGTATTTAATAATTTCTAAACGCCATCTAGCGACACATAAAAAATACTCCACCTTTATCTTTATCGCAGCGACTTCCGATAACACTCACATCGATTAAATTAAAATATGTACCGGGTGATTCATCCCAATGTCCCATATTCATAATTTTCTTATCTAAATAGATAGATAAACAGTAAATGGCAAAGTTGATAAATTTTGCGTAGAATTCAGCGGCATAGTTGCTTTAACTTATATACAAAGTGTTTTCAAAATACGCGATTAAGTAATATTTTTTAAATGAATCGTCCTATGTATTTTATCATTTTTCGATTCTACATTAAATTTCTTATAAAAAAAAGGTAATTACAAGTATATCAAAATTCCTACTAGTTTTCGAGATTAAAACACTCCTGGCAAGGATAATATTTTGTAAGAAGCTTTCAAAGAGGTGCCTGTCCATTTCAATTCCTACATTAGTCCTTCTTAAGAAGTTTTGACGAACTCTTGAAAAAAATTCTTACCTTTTGTTTAACTTCATCAAAAGTAGTTACTATTTTGTTCCTTAATTCTTCAACGGTCCTCGCAGAAAAAGCTTCATTTAAAAATTCTCTAACATCTACACTAAAATGTGGAGGTGTACCATCTTGAAGCAACCACATCGCATGTCTCATTTCTAATAGAATGGGCAACTCGTTTCTTAAAAAATCTAAGTAAATTCCACCATTACGTCTTGGTGTCCGAATTAAGTGATCACCTACAATGCCAGTCCGACATTCACAGAGAATTTATTTTGGAAACCACGTTCAATCACTAAATGAGGATTTTCTTCAGACTAGTAATGCTCCTTATGAATATTAATTAAACCGTTATGCCCAAATTCAGCTTCATCGGTAAAAAGTATACATGAAGTAAAATTTAGATTGCCATTATGGAGATTTCTAATCGTGGTATCCTTTAATTCGGAAATGCCTCGCTATACAAACGCATTACCGTCTGCTAATCGATAATAAAAGTGTAGGTTACGTATTTCTCCATTAGAATAATTACTATTGATTTTGACGTACTTGTAATTACTTTTTTTACTAGAAATTTACTAAACCCTGCCATTTACACTATTTTTCTATCTATTTAAATAATAAAATTATAAATGTGGGACATTATTATGAATCACCCGTTACCTAGAATAATTTTCTGTTTAATATAAGTTACAAATACAAATTAAACCGGGAGATAAGTTTAAGGTGCTATAAATTGCCTAAAGCATTTTTACACATTCCTTTTTCAACGAGCTTAGCTCAAAAATAAAATTGTTTTTAAAATCGCATGTGCGTGTGTACGATTGTGCGTGTGTGCGATTGTGCGTGTATGCGGGTGTGTACGTCCGTGCGTGCACGTGTATGTATGTGGGCTAGTTGAAAATTTCTCTTTCAGCTTTTTGCCGTTTTTTGAAGGGTTTATGGCGCCCTATTACAATGTATGGTTAACAATATGCTAGCTTTGTGCAAGTAATACATATTTTGACCACGGATTTCAAGCGTTCTGATTTCTTATCAGCTGCTGGGTTATACTTGCTGTATTGTGCTGGATTAAAGCCTGCCAGTTACTAATATTTTGGGAAATTGATAAAATCCGTTATACTTTAAAGTCAAATAATCTTAGGTTAGGTATATTATAGGAACTATTTTTAAGATTTAATAAGGCATTAGACAAAATTAAAATATATAATAATGATATTTTGGATGCATGTAAGGGGTAACAACCGGTTCCGGAGTTCCATTCTGGGCTCGAGATCTGAATGTTTGTAAAAGTTATAGCTAACGATCGCTGAAGTAAACGCTTTTACTCCACCCACATACCCCTGCCTAAAGCGAAATAAATAATATATGTCATACATAATGAGCAATATAAAATACGGTAATAAAATTATTCTCCCATCAAATGTGCATATTATCATAGTATACCCATCCCAGAAACACCTCACTCCTAACACATTCAATTTACTACCGCTGTGCGTGTGCGCGTGTGTGCGTGGTGTGTGGGTTGTGTGCTACGTATTTGTTAATGAAGGAGTACAGTGACACAAGAAGTTATGTGCTGGCCACATTTTTCTTAATCTGGTGAAAAATATTATCTAGACCAAGATTCTAAACATTGCTATTTATTTTAAATTTGGATTTAATGTTTTAATATAAACGTATACATAAACGTACACTTGAATATTCAAAGATTTAGAGTTAAACACACTTACATGTTAACCAAACGTTAAAATAAGTAAATAATATGTAGGTATGTACCTATTTATGTTATGGATCAGTGCAAATTTCGTTCAAGTTGAAGTATAAAAACACATCTATTGTGGATTTTCTACTATTGTAAAATTGGTAACATTTCATTTAAAAACATGTTCCTTAAAAACCAATGGCGTACACAAAAGTAATACAATTTTTATTTAAATTTCCCGCTGAACGGGGTTTTCTGTTCACTGTGGTATTATGTACCAATACTGCTGGCGGATTTGTCGGCATGGATTGAAACCGATCTATGGACAAAATGGTTCGATCATTTCTTAGTGAGAACTAGAGCTAGACAAACTTGTCCGGTGTTTCTTGTGATGGATGGACACGATACTCATGCACGATATTTAATTGTGATTATTAGAGCAAGGGAGAACTTTGTGACAATAAATTTCTTGCCACCACACAACACACACAATATGCAACCGTTAGATAAATCAGTAATGGGTGCATTGAAAACCTATTTTTGCGGACGAAGGAAAGGGCTGTAACTCATTACGATGTATGCGAGCTATTTGGAAGACCATATACAAAAGTGCAGACGGTAGAGAGGTCAATAAAAGGTTTCAGCTCAACTGGGATTTTTCCGATGAGAAGGAATGTTTTTCCTGGAAATACTTTCTAGTTGAACAACAGAAAAATGCTGTTCCGCACATCACTGCCAATTTGAAGTTTATCAGCCACCAATAGTTCTTCCCCAAGACATCGAACCCATTCAGCAAACACAGAAGAAAGCTGGAACTAGAGGAAGGAAATCTGGGCTAGCGAAAATAATAACCTCCACGCCGAATATAGACGAGTTAGAGGAATAAATCAATAGTTCACGTGAGAAAGATTTCAGAAAGATAACAGATGAAGCTCATAGGAAAAAACGCAAAGAACGTTCACCTTCAACATCAACTTCAGAAGACAGTTTCTCTAATTCTCTCCTCTATTGTGAAAAATAAACCAGCAACAGCTGACGATGTAGAGTGCATTTTCTACGAGGGAAAATTCAGCATGAGTAGAAGTAAAGAAGTGTGGGTTCAGTGTGTTGTTTCTGAAGTATGAACTCATGAGGTCTGCACATCTGGTGAAGGGAAGGTATTTGTATAGGATCTATGCAAATAAGGCGTCACCGATTCCTGGTTGTCAACTAATAAGTATCTACTTCTTTAGAATAGTTTCCATTCATTTTATCTTATTATCATTTTACTGTCTCATATTAGACTACATATGTAATCCATATTATCCTTCTTTTTATCTTCCAACATACATATACATATGTAGGTATAGAAAGCCATGCAATCGACTTGTTTTTCACCACGACGCAATTGTTTTCGTAGTGATTTAAACAATTTCAATAGCGAGAGATATGCCTACCTGAACATGGATGGTATGGTATTTTTGAAAAATTCATTGGAATAGATTGCAATGGCAGTCCAGAAATCACATTCACTGCCTTCAAAAGTATCGTGTCGCCGTCTGAGGAGAAGCCTTCTGTAGTAATACCATATTTTTTGGCTTCCGTTATCTGATCCAAAAGTGGTTGCGCCATATATACGTAAGCATTGGTAGCATTTATAATCGAAAAACTTGTTTCTTTTGAAATAAGTAGAACATAGCCCACGAGTTCATTTGTAGCTGGATCATAACGTATTCGTCCGACAGCCCCAGTTTGATCCTCTGGCACAAAAACAAAAAAATCGTTCAGTTTTCCAAATTGTATGTGTCCTTCGGAAAAGTTACCAAATCGTGACAAAGTTCTGCTTGACGTTGCTAATGATTGTAATGCATTCGATGTGTTCGCAGCAAGAGTTTCGTATGCTATGCAGCCAGCTGTGAGGAAAATATACAAACAAAATTGTTTATATTCATCACTAAATCTATTGCCACATTTCAATTTTGATCCCTTTAGGGCTACTTACATCTTGTAGGAACTCTAAAAAAGAGGTAGGGGCAACGATGAGATTACTAGATTGATCAGTTTCTTTCAAGGAATCTTGGATAATATTAAGAGAAGCTGAAAATTCATTCAATGTAAAAGAATTGTTGGAAATATTTTCTTCGGTCAACTCATAAGCTTCATAAAAATCAGTCAACTTTAATTGTTTGGAATCAAGTGTCAAGCACCTTGCTGTAAAGGATCTTTCTCTTCTTTCAAACGTTTTGCGGATGGACTCTGTTGTCTTTTCTATATTATCAAGAGTGTTAAGTTTAATGATGGAAGTGTTTCTGACAACACGATCTTCAATAAAAGTTTGACATCTTGGATCATTTCTACGGTCGCTCATTAATTCACTTACATCTGAAGAGACCTCAGAAATAGGATTGTCAGGTCCTACTACTGAACTGATTTTCGAAGTGCTCGCTTATGTAAGTTCAGTTTCTGAGAAAGTTTGTTCAGGAATATTGATGTATCTGATGTCAGAGTGGATTCACGTGCAGAATCACTTTCTTCGTTCTGTGTGTATGTAGACGTTCGTAAAAAAGTCAGTATCAAAGAATTTTTTAATGTACTATTTACTGTCCCTGTCTACTTTTTCTGAAAATAAGTTCTTTAATGCCGATTTACATTAGATAGGACCACTTTTGTTTACCTTTTTCGGTCTGCGGAAATGATTTAGGAATAAATTGACACAAACACAATTGACAGTTTTAAGTCTTTAATCTATCAAATTTGCCAGTTTGACAAATGCTTAACCCATACTTGAAAATCGTGAGATGCCCGATTTACACATAAAATGTGTCTACATCAAAATTTGAATTTTGGAAGTGTCTACAGTAACAAGCTGTCCAATATTTTTGAGCGCGATAGTACTTCACTACACCTTTTCCAGTTTTATTCGAGAAGTTGTTAATTGTATTTGAGAATTGTTACTTGTATTTGAGAAAACATCAAAAGTAGATGAGAATAGTCAGTTGAATTTGAGAAAACAACAAATGTAGATGAGAATAGTCAATTGTATTTGAGAAAGCATCATTTCATTTTAAGAAGTCGTTAATTGTATTTCAGAATGTGTGATTTGAATTCAAGAAGTTGTTAATTGTATTTGAGAAGAATATCCAAATTAAAATCAGCTGTTCGGTGTTATGATTATTGTATTGTTTGTTTGTTTGCTTGCAAATAAATAACAAATAAGGTTATGTTTTGTTTGTACTGGTAGTGGATGTGTTTTGCAGTTTTGAAAGAAAATATTGAAGTAATTTATGTTAATTGCTTGTAGTATGGAGCTCACGGACAACTGTAGCATTTGCCGATTTACCATGTTGAGGAGACAAGTAACAAGAATGTTACCGTGTAGACATTTGTTACATGAGGCTTGCTTAGAAAACCAGCGTCAATTACAGATTTTGAATGCAGAACAATGTCCTATTTGCCGACAAGCTATCGAGACAGTGGAAAACATTGAAAGAAAAAAATATCACAAGCATTCCGTCCAAGATCGGCGAAGGATTGTGACTACTGCCAACAGAGGAGAAGATTGGGTGGCGTTGAGCACTCAACTGAATGTGCCCTACAAAACAGCATACCGGTGGGTCAGATCCGGAGATGATACACCTCTAGCCAAAGGGGGAAAGAAGCCAAAAGTTATCACAGAAGAGGAAATGGATGTGATTGTATGCTGGATAGAGGACGATGCTGGTCTTACCCTAGAACAAATTAAAAGTAAGGTTTTGACTATTTTCAAAAAAACTGTTTCTAAATCAACAATCGGAAACTACCTCGAGAACAGAGTATTGACATTAAAACAGGTCTATTATGAACCTGTAACAATGAACTCAATTGAAAATAAGGCTAGGCGAGCCGAATATGTTCGAACCTTAAACCAACTTATACAACAAGGAAAACAAATCGTTTGGCTTGACGAGACCAACTTCAATCTGTTCTGTAGGCGTAAAAGAGGACGTGCTAAAGCTGGAATCAGAGTAGTGCAAAAGCTACCTGCAAGCAAAGGTCCGAATGTACACTTAATTTGTGCAATCTCGGCAGCAGGCTTGTTAGCTGTGGAGCGAAGAAGAGGATCGTTTACTAATGAAATAGCGAATTCATGGGTTGAAACGCTTATGCAAAGATAGGAAGACACTAGCAATCTGCTTGAGGATCTGGTAGATGTTGTCGACAACGCTCCTTGTCACAGCCGGGTAGAAGCAGTTCTTGATAGGACACCAGCAACACTACTGCGGTTAGCTTCTTACTCACCAATGTTGAATCCGTTGAAATAATATAGTCCAAAGTGAAGGCGTTTGGAAAGGCAAATCTGCGAATTCCACAAGTTTAACCCCAGGTGTTGGAGAACAAAGACTCACCTACTTAGAAATCGAAAAACTTGTTTCTTTTGAAATAAGTGGAACATAGCCCACGAGTTCATTTGTAGCTGGATCATAACGTATTCGTCCGACAGCCCCAGTTTGATCCTCTGGCACAAAAACAAAAAATCGTTCAGTTTTCCAAATTGTATGTGTCCTTCGGAAAAGTTACCAAATCGTGACAAAGTTCTGCTTGACGTTGCTAATGATTGTAATGCATTCGATGTGTTCGCAGCAAGAGTTTCGTATGCTATGCAGCCAGCTGTGAGGAAAATATACAAACAAAATTGTTTATATTCATCACTAAATCTATTGCCACATTTCAATTTTGATCCCTTTAGGGCTACTTACATCTTGTAGGAACTCTAAAAAAGAGGTAGGGGCAACGATGAGATTACTAGATTGATCAGTTTCTTTCAAGGAATCTTGGATAATATTAAGAGAAGCTGAAAATTCATTCAATGTAAAAGAATTGTTGGAAATATTTTCTTCGGTCAACTCATAAGCTTCATAAAAATCAGTCAACTTTAATTGTTTGGAATCAAGTGTCAAGCACCTTGCTGTAAAGGATCTTTCTCTTCTTTCAAACGTTTTGCGGATGGACTCTGTTGTCTTTTCTATATTATCAAGAGTGTTAAGTTTAATGATGGAAGTGTTTCTGACAACACGATCTTCAATAAAAGTTTGACATCTTGGATCATTTCTACGGTCGCTCATTAATTCACTTACATCTGAAGAGACCTCAGAAATAGGATTGTCAGGTCCTACTACTGAACTGATTTTCGAAGTGCTCGCTTATGTAAGTTCAGTTTCTGAGAAAGTTTGTTCAGGAATATTGATGTATCTGATGTCAGAGTGGATTCACGTGCAGAATCACTTTCTTCGTTCTGTGTGTATGTAGACGTTCGTAAAAAAGTCAGTATCAAAGAATTTTTTAATGTACTATTTACTGTCCCTGTCTACTTTTTCTGAAAATAAGTTCTTTAATGCCGATTTACATTAGATAGGACCACTTTTGTTTACCTTTTTCGGTCTGCGGAAATGATTTAGGAATAAATTGACACAAACACAATTATTTTTAATTTCAACCATATTCCAAAAATTTGTTGTAGGATGTTGGAAGTTGAAATTTTAATAATAAAAAAAACAAACAAAATAACTGGAACACTATCTCTGGATATTAAACGAGTAAGGGTCAGGTTCGTTACTTACAGAACACATTGTACAATGGAAAATAGTTTCATGTTGGAATAACTACCGTAGGAACAATTTCGTAGAACATATGTTTTTCTATACCCATTGATAAAAGTGCTTTTATGAAGGCAAAAATCTAGACGCATTTTGCATTTTCAAAGGTGGGCCAGATGTCGTTTTTTAACGCAAGATACTTTGTGAAATTGAAGAAAACAAAACGCGCCGGTGACTATAATGGAATTGAAGAAAACTATGACGCATGTCTTCCTTCACTATACGTACTATCAGGAGATGATTGAAGATACAAATAGAATGCAGTTAAAAATTTTCAGAATTTAAATTGTTACTTAAGTAGGCCATTACAACTCTCATGGGCAAAAAAGTGGAAGAAATGATAACGACGAGATTGCGCTGACTGCGTGGAGATTGCGGTGACTGCATAGGGATTGCGGTGACTGCGTACAGATTGCGTGATTGCTAAGAAGAATGCGGCATATTTTGTGCATGTATTGCGAGAGTGAAACACTCCTCGGACATAGTTTTTGTTTTTACAATGTTGCCTGTTTTCGTTATGAACGTATAAAAAATAGGTGGCATAGTTATCCTAAAAAAAATTGAAACTAAAATTATTTCATTTCTTTTAATTTAATTTAGCATCTAGATGTCTATTAATCTCTGTCTGTCATGAAGTTTTAAACGTCTGTTTGACATAGATTATTGTTTTTGCGTTTACATTGTTGCCGATTTTTGTAATGGCTTCTTATAAAAGATGTTGCGATGTTATCCTCGAAAAATTTTATTAAAATTATTTCATTTCCATTTTGTAGGTTGGAAGGTCGTGTTGTGTTTCACACCAGATATTTTTCTTTCTTAACAAACTTGTATCAATTTCGTAAAAACTTACTCATAGTTAATACAATGGGCAAATGGGATTTGAGAGCAATAACTGTTTTCTACTTCAATATACGTCGGAAAATAAAAACGGTATTCCATATTACCCGAACTTACTATAATAACTGAATATTGTGACCAGGTCACATTATGACTTTTTTTAAAAGGGCTGTTTTTCTCGCGTGACTTGCGCATTGGTGGGTACAGTTTTGACGCGTGATCCGTCTGTCATTTATCAATTTCAGTTAACCTAAACCAGAAACTTAAAACAAATTAGAAGTTTTATGGCCTAAATAATATTAAGGTAAGTTTAATTACCCTTTAAAAGATATTTCGCTAGATAAACAGATTGTTAAATCTCAAATAGGTTTAAGATTAAAAGGCGTTTTTTCTATATTTTGAACTATTTATTATTTTATTATAAGTTTTGTTATGAACGAATAAGTTCAAAGGTAAATATGTAATTAAAAATAATTATTAATTAAATACATAAATAAAAAGTTTACCTCGAGTAGCATTTGAACCTAAGACCTGTACTTTGCTAGAGGTTCAAATCATACACGAGGTAAACTTTTTATTTATGTATTTAATAAAATTAATAATAATTTTTAATTATTTATTATTTTGTAAACAATTATTCTACAACTACTAGGACTATTTGAATTCTCAACACAGATATTCATCTAATTTTTTTTCAGAAATATGGCTTCCTCATTACCTGTAACAAAGGTATAACTGCTGGAAACAAATGTATGAGGTGGGTCCTTTTCCTTTAAACGATGTATTTTTCTTATTTTCGGCACTCATTTTCACAAATCTTAACACTAATACGACTTTTGAAGTGTATTGTCAAAAAATAACCTTAACAAATTTTTAAAATTTGGCTTTCAACTGACAGTTCTGTTTGACATTCTGTACCCGCTTCTGAGCATGCGCCAATGAAATTCGCCGAGAAAAACTCTGCTATACGAATTTTATTAATTAAACATAATAATGTGCATTTATCAATATATTTTTCTTTCATTTTTCGCAAGACGCGTCGTATCAATTGCTCTTTACCGGCATATTATCTGCGGCGTGATAAATTGGCAATGTTTATTTAACCGTTTAGTTCCCTTAGTTTCCTCTT
Source organism: Vesta saturnalis (assembly GCA_036346205.1). Classification (NCBI taxonomy): domain Eukaryota; kingdom Metazoa; phylum Arthropoda; class Insecta; order Coleoptera; family Lampyridae; genus Vesta; species Vesta saturnalis. The sequence goes on from JARFJB010001996.1 coordinate 1,453,845, forward strand.
TATGGCTTTGATAGGAATTGGGTTATTGTAAATTTTGTGGTTAAAACTTAAAACAATGTTCTTACATACTATCGCGCTTAAAAATACCGTTACAGCAAAATTTTGGCTGTGTGCATTTGGTTTGACGGCACATAATCAATTGCGTTAACAGGCTATCTATGACCATGAAATATCAAAGTGACAGTTTATAAGAGTCTTTGACCTATCAAGTTTGCCAGTTTGGCAGATGCTTAATTAACCCCTCCTAAAAAATAGTGAGATGTCCGATTTACACACAAAAAATGTGTCTACATCAAAATTTTAATTTTGGAGGTGTCTACAGTAACAAGTTATCCAGTATGGTACTATCGCGCTCAAAAAATACTGGACAGCAAAATTTTGGTTGTGTACATTTGGTTTGACGGCACATAATCAATTGCGTTAGCAGGCTATGACCATGAAATATCAACGTGACAGTTTTTAAGTCTTTAATCTATCAAATTTGCCAGTTTGACAAATGCTTAACCCATACTTGAAAATCGTGAGATGCCCGATTTACACATAAAAATGTGTCTACATCAAAATTTGAATTTTGGAAGTGTCTACAGTAACAAGCTGTCCAATATTTTTTGAGCGCGATAGTACTTCACTACACCTTTTCCAGTTTTATTCGAGAAGTTGTTAATTGTATTGTATTTGAGAAAACATCAAAAGTAGATGAGAATAGTCAGTTGAATTTGAGAAAACAACAAATGTAGTTGAGAATAGTCAATTGTATTTGTGAAAGTATCATTTCATTTTAAGAAGTCGTTAATTGTATTTCAGAATGTGTGATTTGAACTCAAGAAGTTGTCAATTGTATTTGAGAAGAATATCCAAATTAAAATCAGCTCTTCGGTGTTATGATTATTGTATTGTTTGTTTGTTTACTTGCAAATAAATAACAAATAAGGTTATGTTTTGTTTGTACTGGTAGTGGATGTGTTTTGCAGTTTTGAAAGAAAATATTGAAGTAATTTATGTTAATTGCTTGTAGTATGGAGCTCACGGACAACTGTAGCATTTGCCGATTTACCATGTTGAGGAGACAAGTAACAAGAATGTTACCGTGTAGACATTTGTTACATGATGCTTGCTTAGAAAACCAGCGTCAATTACAGATTTTGAATGCAGAACAATGTCCTATTTGCCGACAAGCTATCGAGACAGTGGAAAACATTGAAAGAAAAAAATATCACAAGCATTCCGTTCAAGATCGGCGAAGGATTGTGACTACTGCCAACAGAGGAGAAGATTGGGTGGCGTTGAGCACTCAACTGAATGTGCCCTACAAAACAGCACACCGGTGGGTCAGATCCGGAGATGATACACCTCTAGCCAAAGGGGGAAAGAAGCCAAAAGTTATCACAGAAGAGGAAATGGATGTGATTGTATGCTGGATAGAGGACGATGCTGGTCTTACCCTAGAACAAATTAAAAGTAAGGTTTTGACTACTTTCCAAAAAACTGTTTCTAAATCAACAATCGGAAACTACCTCGAGAACAGAGTATTGACATTAAAACAGGTCCATTATGAACCTGTAACAATGAACTCAATTGAAAATAAGGCTAGGCGAGCCGAATATGTTCGAACCTTAAACCAACTTATACAACAAGGAAAACAAATCGTTTGGCTTGACGAGACCAACTTCAATCTGTTCTGTAGGCGTAAAAGAGGACGTGCTAAAGCTGGAATCAGAGCAGTGCAAAAGCTACCTGCAAGCAAAGGTCCGAATGTACACTTAATTTGTGCAATCTCGGCAGCAGGCTTGTTAGCTGTGGAGCGAAGAAGAGGATCGTTTACTAATGAAATAGCGAATGCATGGGTTGAAACGCTTATGCAAAGATGGGAAGACACTGGCAATCGGCTTGAGGATCTGGTAGTTGTTGTCGACAACGCTCCTTGTCACAGCCGGGTAGAAGCAGTTCTTGATAGGACACCAGCAACACTACTGCGGTTAGCTTCTTACTCACCAATTTTGAATCTCGTTGAAATAATATAGTCCAAAGTGAACGCGTTTGGAAAGGCAAATCTGCGAATTCCACAAGTTTAACCTCCAGGTGTTGGAGAACAAAGACTCACCTACTTAGAAAATATGATTGATGAAGCTAAAACCACTATTGTCGGCGGTGATTGTGCACGTGCAGTTCAGCACACTACAACCTTCCATCCTGCAGCTTTAGCAATGGAAGACATGCAAGTGGGAAGGTAAAAAGTTCGGAAGGAACAGTTTCTTGTTTTTTTTTTCATTTGATTTTACGTTGTTATTGAATTATGTGAATAAATACTGTGAAATACGGAGGTAGACTCATATTTATTATCGTGTTCACAGTATTCATCAATCCTAATGATATGGCTAAAATGTGAAAAATGTCTTTATTAAACAGGCAAAGTTAGGACTACATATTTAGTCCTCTCTACCACTTAACCTTTGAGAACAAAAAAATACATCAAACCAGTTACAAAAAAGACTTACAAATTGTAAGAAAAAATTAAACTAACTAAATTAATACAAATTAACCTAAACATAATATTATTACTAATTAATTATTATAAAGGATCAAATTTTTATAGCTTCAAAATAAAAATAAAAATATTTATTCAAAAATAATCACTATGTAACAAACAAACACACACACACACACACACACACACACACACACACACACCCACCAGACAAGCTCATCATACAACCACAGATGTATACACACTACAGATAGCTCATGACATAGGGAAATTGGTCAACGTAAAATGCACCCTTGTAGCTAGCGCAACGTGCGTTGAATTTTTAATTTCTGCTGTAGGTTTGTACGCGTATTAAGTGCATAGGTCATTATAGATTTCTATAAGTCGGTATATTTTAAGTTTCGAGAGGACATCTGTATTTAGAATGCTAATATTGCTGGTGTATTTTTGCTTTGGATTTAGCTCGCCAGGCGCTTAAATCCAAATCAACGTAGCCAACTTTTAACACGTGATGAGCTATCTGTAGTGTGTATACATCTGTGATACAACCATTATTCGCTTATATCACAACGCAGGCCCTGACCACCGCCCGTCACTCCCGCAACAGCAGCAGCAGCAGCAGGCTATGTTATACATGTGATTTTGTTTTTCTCATTTTCAATTGATATCTTCTCAAATACATTTCACCATTTCTTGAATACAATTTACTACTCTCAAATTCAATTGATACCTTCTCAAATTCAACTGACTATTCTGAACTACATTTGTTGTTTTCTCAAATACATTCGACTATTCTCAAATACAATTGATACTTTCTCAAATTAACTTTATGCTTTCTCATGTAAAATTGGAAAAGGTGTAGAATAGCCCGAACAAATTTAACTATATCTCAAGAAATTTTCGAAAAAGGCAACTGTTATTATATTGCCAGCTCTAGATTTCAGTGCTTTTGTTATCGTGTCTGACATTTCCGTTTGTGTCTAGATCTCCGCACATAAATACAAATAAAAGAGAGTGTCCTGTGTACAAATATAAATAATTATTTCACTCTAACATATACGATAAACATACAATACATATATCTTGAACCTTAACTAGAAGTTGAGTTGAGTTGCGTTTTTACTTCAAAAAAAGACTTTTTACTTTTGATCAAAGAAATTTATTAATAGTACTCAACCTTGACTTATTTCAAAACTTTAACCTAATTGACGAAAAATAAATGTAGTAACGTTTTAAGTGAAATTTTATTTCAAGGATGCAATTCGATAAACAATGTTGTGCGATAACCAAACGTATAAAATATTACAAATTCTTTTTAATTCGTATTTAGTTAAAGGGTTATTTGGATTTATTACCAGACAAGAGCAAAACGAATGTTCTACAATGCGATAAAAGACAAATGTATACAGTTTGTTAAAAGTAATACTTAAAAATTCTAGATGCGTGTATCGCGTGAAGGTTACTCTTACTATTATGGTATCAGTACCATTTAGATTATTATTTCCGTTGAATTTTTGTTATACCGTTACGAAAAACCGGAAATTGAAAAAAAGCATACATTTTTAAGAAATAATTATATTTTAACCAATAAGTATCTACCGGTATCCAGTATATTTATGAAACATGTATCATTAATGGTTATAGTAGGTTAAGTGTAATTAAATTTCACTTCAACACATTTCTTAAAAAATTTTTAATTAAATTACTATAACTTACCCAACTATTATTATCTTTGAAGATTGACATCTTAAATGTTAAAAATTTAAAAGAGCGGCAACACAACTACACTTAAATCATAGTAATTTTTGTAATACACCAAACTTGTTTTACTTCAAGTAGCCGTGAAAGGTCAACCTACATTAAAAAGTTAAAATAATAGAATTGTTAACAGTGTCCGTTATATAACGTCCATTGATAAATTAAATCATAAAATGTTTAAAAATGTTAACAATCATATTAGATTATTTAATAGGGTTCCTAAACTGTAGCTTAGCTGCACTGTAACTTAATACAAACGTTTTCAAATAAAGTAAACCACTTTACTTAAATGGAAAAAAAATATTTATAAAATAAAACAAGGCCGAGCAGCACACACAACCTGATTAAATGCACCTAAACAACTGAGAATAACCACTTGTTAAACAATTTACCTGACACAAATGAAAACTTTCTAGTTGGTTTGATAGAGACACGTGCGTGAATACTCTCTTACGATTGGATCATTGTATTTAATTATTATTTAATTTAAACCAGCGCCGATTGTTTGGGGCAATTATCAATTTTTTTAACGACCGTGGTCGTTGCGCTTATTTTTTATTTTTAGCAGTTCATTATTATTCATTTATTGGGCACATAATTTTGTTTAATAAACAAATTATTATACAGGTTATTAAAAGTGATCCGTGCAGAGTTAAGCATGTGAGAACTGCATAACTTAATACCTGTTACATATGTTCAATATCACATATAACTTATAAGTAACTAACATTTTAATTATCATGTTTGTATAAACCATTCCTTTAACCGTTTTTGATAAACTAGATTTATGGAGCTAAATACAGGAATCCATATATAAAATTATTATTTTCTAAAAGAAACACTTTACAGTGTTTATTGTTTTTGAATGGCTGCATAATTATGTCGTTAAAACTGTAACCTGTCGCGAAAAGAATACGTTAGCGCGACAAACGATTAAAGACATAATAGTCATAACAGCATGTGTCAAGCGTTTAAAACGAGATCAACATATAAATATTAAGCCCTATTACAATTGTCTAAGTCATATATAACTTCATCGGACGACTTTACTATCTGCGACAACTGCTTACCTAAACCCTACCTCATCACCGTATTAGTAAGATCTAAACGAAAACGTCGACTTCGACTACAGGTGTTTTATAATTACTTGCTATAAACAGGAATGGATACACCAGTAAGAGCTTGGGAACTTTATTCTTAAACAAAACAATAACTTTCGTGTGAGAATATTAATTTCTAATCACGTTTTCCAATAAAGTTGGTTGAATTTCACTAATGACAAATAGAAAAATGAACGGAAACGAGATGATCTAATTATATACACAATCAAATATTCATACCTCTCACGAAGTAATGCGATTGACGTGTGAAACGTAGCGCCGTCTTGTTGAAACGACAGTTTATTCCAGATTGGAGGACTACCAAAAGTTAGTTTCCATTATTAACGTTTTATATTTACAGTAACAGCATTTTCTGGAAAATTTTTGGGGAAATAAGGACCACCATAACAAACCTATACCAAACAGCGTGAATTTAAACGCTTTTCCTTGATCATTTTTTAATTAGATTGGCATTAATAACAGAAATCTTGATTGTTAACAAAGTTGTTTAGCTAAAAAAATTCTTCATGAAAATAAGAAAGAATCAGTATCTTTTTCCCATTTTAATAAAATCCATTCCGCAACCCAAGATCAGTAGGTTCCAATTCTAGATTTAATACAATTTTTATTGAACTGTAGACTGGCAGACAATGGTTTATAACATTTCAAATATAAAAAGGTAATCTTTGCTGATAAAAAAATAATTTGTATTTGTGGTATCTACCAAGCATTTGTTTTCTATTATGCATAAAGTCAAAAATTAAGTTGTATACTTAAACCTCTGAAGTAATACGATCTTATTTTGTGCATGCTTACGTGCGTGTCCTTTCAAAATGCGCCCAATTTAATTATAATACAAAATTGACATTGTTGTTGTGTTCTAGGATATTACCCACGACCCTGTTGAAACCGAGATTTAAACTTGCAACTATTTTCTAGACAACATTCAGTAGCGCAGTTATCGAATTGATTTATAAGCTATAAGTTATGGCGGGTTTTCGTAAGTGGCAATTGTCATTCCATTCATTGTTAAGCTAGATAATATAAATCAGTGTTACTTATAAACTGTATTCCTTCATAACTTAAGCAGTATGTAATAAATTTGAGGAGTTGCAGTATAATACAGTAGGCAGGTACGTATTTAACTCAATAAATTAAACAAGTAAAAATTGTGCATATGACTTGTGCAGACGAAGTGCACTTCTTTTGTATTGTACTTGCTATAGCACAAAAATACCCATTTCCCAACAATATTGATGTATAAGTAAAGATTTTTGGGACTAGTGGTTCAAAACAATGACCAACACCGTGAACAATAACACTTACTTCATGCCTATCGATGTAGTATATATACATTTCTTTCCAACAAAGTTAGTGTAAGAAGATGAATTGGCATAAATGGTATAAAATAGTGGTTGAAATGGTTTAAAAAATTTTAATAAATTAATAAAGAAATAAGTGTAAAAATGTTCTCCGAACAAATCCTTAAACTAACTCGAGATACAAACCATTCACCAAAAATAATGCCTTTGACTCAGTCGGTAGTTTAAAGTAGGGTGATTCAATCTTTTGATTTGATTAATTACCACAATTTCTGCTCGATTACTTCCACTGAACATCAATATAATAACTGCCATGTAACACTAATAAAAAAGTTATTTTTTAATTATGCTCCGAATAACTAAACCGAGGTTGTTTACAATAAAAATTCTACCAATATGTAAAAAAATAAAAAATATACAAACTATGTTTATTAACAATTAAAATGATAGGGTTAAATAAAATATATCTTAAAACTAGTTATAGCCTTAAATTACTATAAACAATTGTTATAAATATAAATACCTGTACAAAATATAATAAATCTTCTTGTGAACCACTGGTATTATAAAAAATAAATGCGGAAATGCAAACCAAGGTGATGTAATCCTTGTATCAATGTTGCGCAATATCTCGAAATAATACTTTACGTTGTAAACCACACCCAAAATAGAATTTTCCTTCTTATAAATTTATCTTCATGAAATTGAATAATTGCATTTTCTTGAAATTTTCAAATAAAAAATTGCAATCATAAGATGAAAGCGTACATAAAAATAGAATTAAACGTGTAATTAAAATGTAATTAAAGTAGAAAAGTAAAAGTAATGAAAGTGTAAATCAAAGTCAATCAAAGTGCCATTAAATCAATGGCACTTTTCACAAAATTTAGGTGGAAACTCAAAAATATGGCTTCCTGCATCTAACAGCGTACCACAAGAAGTGAACAAAATGGACGCTCCGAATATCTGGTCATATAGCCGTGCGCGAAAAAATTTGCGCAAAGAATTAAGTCAACGATGATGCATTGCGCGAAAATATTGAGCAGAAAAAATAAAAAAATTTTTTTTATATTTACAACTAAATGAACGAAGAACATGAATTACAGTATATTTTAATACAACTCAAAATGCGTTGTTACAATGGTCTCAAACTATGACCAACACCGTCAAACCATTGCCCATCGAGGCAATACGTGTGTCGGTGTGTCATTTTAACCAACTAGATGGGTATATAAATCAAGGCTTTTGGCAACACTAGTCCCAAATGATGACCAACAACGAAACAACAATGAAATTTGGTTTTTGCCCCTTAAGGTAACACGTTTTGCCTCTTTACCAACAAAAATGGTACATAAAGAATTTGACAACACTGGCTCCAAAATGATGACCACCATAAAATTTAATTTTGGAATATTTAGACCATGTGATTCACCTTTTTTCAACGAAGCTGATCCATAACTATAGTTTTTGACAACACTGGCCCCAAACGATAACCAACACAGTAAAACCATAAAATGTAGTTTTTACCCATTGAGGACATACGTTTGACCCACAATTATGACCACCACCGCAAAACCACGAAATCAATTCTTGTTCATCGTTTTCCCAAGAAATTGCTGCATTGCACAAGGATTTTACACACTGTATGCCCGGAACAATGACCAACATTGTAAATGATCAAATTTGATTTTTTTCCTTTAATCAAATAATTTGAATGCGTGGGTGGGTGGGTGCGTGCGTGCGTGCGGGAAGGCGGACGTGGGAGCGTGTGTGTGTGCGCATGCGGGTGGGTATGAGTGGCGGTGTGTATATGTATGTATGTATGTGTGTGTGCGTGTGTGTGTGCGCATGTGTGTGCGTGTGTGTGTGTGCGTGTCTGTGTGTGTGTGTGTGTGCTTTTTTTTTGATGTGGTGGTGTGTGTGTGTGTGTGTGTGTGTGTGTGTGTGTGTGTGTGTGTGTGTGTGTGTGTGTGTGTGTGTGTGTGTGTGTGTGTGTGTGTGTGTGTGTGTGTGTGTGTGTGTGTGTGTGTGTTGTGTGTGTGTGTGTGTGTGTGTGTGTGTGTGTGTGTGTGTGTTGTGTGTGTGTGTGTGTGTGTGTGTGTGTGTGTGTGTGTGTGTGTGTGTGTGTGTGTGTGTGTGTGTGTGTGTGTGTGTGTGTGTGTGTGTGTGTGTGTGTGTGTGTGTGTGTGTGTGTGTGTGTGTGTGTGTGTGTGTGTGTATGTGTGTGTGTGTGTGTGTGTGTGTGTGTGTGTGTGTGTGTGTGTGTGTGTGTGTGGGGGGGGGGGGAGTGTATGCGTGTATGCGTGCGTGCCTGCGTGCGTGCGTGCATGCATGCGTGCTTGCGTACGTGCGCGTGTGTGTGTGTGTGTGTGTGTGTGTGTGTGTGTGAACAACAAACATTTCGTTTTTAAGCCTGTTTTCATTTCTGCTGGAGCTGATCTGGGAGAAATTCAGCTGCGTTAAAGGGGGTTATTACGAGCAGTTTTTGGTCATTATCAGTTATTTCTGAAACAGCTGTACATTTTAAAGATCTAAAAAATACCAATATATAGACCTTAAATATATCAATTAATTATGTTATATGTAATTTTTTGATACGACGCGTAATTTAGCGTCAAAAAAATTCCGAAGGTACGATTTCAGTGTTAGTTCAATTATATTCAATATCTGAATAAGGGTTAATTTTGTAAGAAAATTTGTAGACATATTTATTAAAGAAAATTTAATTTTGCATAACGTTTCTTTATAAGGTTTCTTAATATAAAGAATATTAAGTCTAAAATTAATTAACTAGGATTGAAAATGCTATCAGCATTTTGTAAAAGCTGCGGCTTTGAAATTTTTTTAAGTTAGCATCTATATGTCTGTTAATGTCTATCTAACATGAAGTTTTAAACATCCATCTGACATAGATTATTGTTTTTATTTTTACAATGTTGCCTATTTTCGTTATGAATGTGTTAAAAAATAGGTTGCATAATTATCCAAAAAATAGCTATTTGTTTTACTAGGGAGGAAAGTATAACATTCCCTCCCGCCCATGAAGGTTAATGTAATCATATAAGGGAAGGAATGTTACTTTACTCCAGAGTGGAACATATGATTTTTTCACCAACTGCAGATTTTTATCATTCGGCTTTATCTCTCAAATACTGCAGCATTCGAAAATAAATGTTAACACAGTAACATTGAGTGGTTTATCAAAACGTGTTTTAAATGTTAGTTTTAGTAATTTAACAAATTACACTATTAATATCATTCATGCTGAATAATAAATAGCTTAAAATATTCTGCTTTGGTTTATATTATTAAAAGTATTTAATTTCTTTTAGTTTACTCTTTGTAGGTACGAAGGTCGTGTGTGTTTCACACCAGATGTTTTTTTTTGCGGCTTTAATGCTATTTATTTACAAATTGTTCAAATTTCAAAATGAATACGTTATAATTTTTTTCATACGTTCAAAGTTCTAGTGTTCAATGTATTGCTGTAACTTCATACCGTAAGTAAACGTTTCCTTATAATAAAAATTAACTTCAAGTACTATTAATGCGTCACATATGAAACTTTTTTCAACACTCATAAAGCAATTGCTGTGAAACTTATGAAAAATTATTAAAATCTGTGACTGAAGAAAAACAAATGGCACATGTATCATACGTCCTCCGAGAGAGCGAAATGCTCAAACTGCCCTACCTCCTTCACACAATCCAAGGAAGGATTCCTTTTCCCTATATGCATAAATTTAGTCTGGAAAATAAGCTGCCTTGACCAGTGCTTTTGTTCTTCATGAGTACTACACCAATGTTCGTGACATAAAGGGGCCGTTTGGGAGGATAAAAGACAAATATTTAATTTGTAACAACGCGACCGTACTAATACATTTTGCACTTAGTTAAATTGTTTGAAATTTCGCATTCTTCGAAAATATGACTGGCAATTTTTCAAAAATTGAATTCATAAAACAAACGCAAATTTAATATACGAGCTCACATGATCCACACGTCTAGAAAAGATGGTGTGTGTCATACTCGCGTTAGGTGCGCGCGCGTTTTATCCTAAAAACATAGCTATCATAATTGCGCAAACCAAAAGAACATACTTTTCCAGTTGAATTGAGCAATCCTTCTGTTTACTACGATGTGTATGTACGAAGTACCTCCACTCTGGTCACAACTTCCACCGACGCCTTCTGGTCTTATCGCCCATCGACGTTGGTCGTAACGTCCATTTTTATTTTTCCGGTCACAACGCCCACCTTTAAATTTGGTCACAACCTCCACCGACATATACTGATCATATCGCACACCGACGTTGACCTTAACATCTACTTTTCACAACGTCCATATATACTCTCGGGCCACATCGTCCGCTGAACAATTGCAGAGGAGCCTAAGACGAATTGCTCTTTAGTTCTCCTATCTCAAAAAATCTAAAAAATGATACGAATGAAAGTTCACCAAAACAAATTGTTTATAATTTAAACATACTTATGACTATACAATGCGTCCCACTTAGTGTGGGCATTTGTAATTTTTTTGCATTTTTGAATTTCCTATTGAGTTTAAGGGTGACCTTAATGACAAGTTTTAGGTGATAAATAGCGCCGTTTTGGTGCTATTTCATAATTTTCAAAAAGATATGATTGTGGACTACAACGAAAATTTCAATATCTCCGAAACGAAACAACGTGCGGAGATGTGGTTAAAAGAACACCATGCTTTATGTTTTCTGAGAACGTCGAAGGATTTCGTATTTTAAACACATCAATCGTGGAAAACTTATCTTTTTAAATAGAACGGTACACTAATTTTGCCACCATGCGATGCAAATCTTCATTATGTTTCAATTTTGTTACGGTATGTTTGCGGCTGGTTCCGATTTAATGAATATTTACGACTAGGGCTGGATTGTTTTATTAGGGCCTACGAGGAAAAACGTACGCTTAGGCCCCACCACAAATCATAACTTTTAATTGCACTATTTCATTTCTCAATAAAACGAACGTACATTGATACATATAGTTTGATTACCCGATTATACAAACATGAGGTTTCAAAACAATGATACCAACATTTTAACCTAAAAAAATAGATATCACTCATTAAAGCATATTTTTAGTACGATTTCTAAAGGTGTTTATTATATTATCATTGTCTATCCGATAGTGATGTCACTTTCCACGTCCATGAGGAGTAATGCTCCAAGAATGTCTTGTGATATAGTGGAACTAACTCTAGTTTTTATTAGTTTTAATAGTGAAAAATTGATTTCACATTTTATTTGGGTCACAGATAATGTCAACAAAGATGTATAAGCTTTATAGTATACATTAAAGAACGCTGAAGGATGCATACTAAATCTCTTAAGAGTAATGAAGCAATAAACGAAACATCCTGGACATTGCGACGACTCTAATTTATTTTGATAGGTTAAGTTTCCTGCTTCATGAATTTCAATAAGGCGCAAAAATAGCCTTATTTTGACACTAAATTACTCTTGTCGATATTTAAGAACTCTTTGCTCACCTGGGAATTTTATCTAAACTAAAAATTGGTAATTTAATAGTAACTTGACAACTCAAATATCTGTAGGTCAATACAAGTTTGGATACTGTCTCTTTCTTCCACCATTCCATTATTCTACTATTACGATGAAGTACATATCTTAATAACGATCTAAAATAAAATAGAAACCGAAACTACCTTTGGGAAAAGATCAGTTACCGTAGCGATCTACACTACCTAAATTTCAGGTACAAGGGGCTTATTTCCATACCACCATATAGGACAAACCTACACAAGGTGTATTTTAAAATCACCGACAAACGAAAACTGGAGATTCTATGATTCAAAATAAGACAAAAATTATCATAAACGCTTTCCCGAAAATGCTTCCTAACCGAGATACAGGTTGACTAAAAAATAATTTTTTTTAGATTTTTTTAAGATTGCTCGTGTACCAGTTGAAATTGAGGAACAAATTATAGATAGAGTTTATGAAAATTCATCAATAAGTATGCGCGGGTTAGGTTTAGAATTTGGTGTGTCGCATAGCAAGTCTTGGAAAGTTTTACGAGAACAAAATTTACATCCCTGTCACCTACAAAAAGTGCATGAATTATTGCCTGCTGACCATCCTCGTCGAATGAATGTTTGCGAATGGTTTTTAAATAAAAATGCTGAAGATGTACAATATGTTAGAAACTTATTGACCACTGATGAGTGTATTTTTTCCAGAAATGGAATAATAAACTTGCATAATTCCCACAAATGGTTAGATGAAAATCAGCATCTAACTGTAGTTACAGCTCACCAACATAGATTTAGCGAAAATATTTGAATAGGTATACTAGACGATCACCTAATCGGACCTATACGTTTTCCTCAAAGACTTACTGGTGAATTCTATTTAAATTTTTTGAGAGTAGATTTGCCAGAATTGAGAATGAACATGTATTTCATGCATGATGGTGCACCACCACATTCCACACGAAACGTCAGAGAATTTTTAAATGCATGTTACCCTGGACGCTGGATTGGACGAGGAAGTGAAGTACCGTGGCCGACACAATCGCCAGATTTAAACCCATTGGATTTTTTTGTGTGGGGGTATCTGAAAACTCGTGTCTATTCTGTTCAAATTGATAATCGAGAGCAACTTTGGAATCGCATACAGATGGCATGCGATGAGATTAGGGCTATGCCACAAATTTTTCAGCGTGTTAGGTTTCATTTGCTAAGAAGAATACAAGCTTGCATTCAATAGGAAGGAGGACATTTTGAACAATATGTATAAAAATAATTATTATTTTGTTTTTGATTCCTTCAATATCTCTATAATAATGCACCTAATAGTTAACTGCGTTATTTTTTTGTAAAATAAAACAAATTTTGATTTTTATTGAATAATGTGGTCGTTTATATTAATGCAAAATATTTCAAAAACGGGGTACCGAATCGAAAAAATACTAAGTATGATTTTATTTGCAGAATTAAATGTTGAATCTGTCAAAAAAATATTTCTTCAAAAAAACCAGGGGCGTGCGTTTTTTTTTCACTTAAACTGATTAACTTAAAATATTCTACGCCACTGGATGGAGTTAGTTGACTCAAACTCACCTGATTAATTGTATTTAATTAGACATTTAGGTGTACCAAATCTCAGTGTAATATCTTTTGTAGTTTTTGAGGAATCTTAAAAAAACCTTACAAAAAGTATTTTTTAATCAACCTGTATCTCGGTTAGGAAGCCTTTTCGGAAAAGCATTTACGATCATTTTTGTCTTATTTTGAATCATAGAATCTCCAGTTTTCGTTTGTCGGTGATTTTAAAATACATCCTGTATAAGCGATCGTTCCAATTTAATGTAACTACTTTATAGAATAGTATACCACACGAATTGAGAGCTCTTAGATTAAACCAATTTCATAAAGCAGTAACGCATACATTTCTAAACCAGTGAAAACAAGTGAATATATAAACAGAACAAGACTGCAATATTGGCAACTCATCCTCAAATTTTTATTGGTAATTTATTTTTATTGGCAATTTAATAACATCTATTCATGGTCCATTTTCGTCATGCAACGATATATATATATATATATATATATATATATATATATATATATATATATATATATATATGGACGTTGTGACCAGCGTGGCATAGTATGCGGTGTGCGTTATGACCAAAATGGACGTTATGGCCAAATTTAAAAGTGACCAAGATGGCGGTTTAGAAGGCGGCGGGCGTTGTGACCAGTGGAAGTTGTGTCCTAGACTCGTCTGTCCATTGGTATAAAGTGTTTTATAATATTGAACTTAACGTTATTGCGTCAAGTGTGATTTTTCGAGTGACACTTCGTACATGCACATCGTAGTAAACAGAAGGATTGCTCAATTCAAACGGAAAAGTATGTTCTTTTGGTTTGCGCAATTATGGTGACCAGTGGATGTTGTGTCCAGTACCCGGACAGACTATATAAGTCGCCGCCATTTAAATAGAAACATTTTTTGGTGCTGTACCAACATAATCTTCTTTTATGTGAGTTTACTGATTACGGAATATGCTGGCGATAAAGACGTCTTGCATGTTATACCGCTAGAGTGCTTCCTCTAATTTGATTTTTTGTTTATATTTAAAGTTATTTTTAAAATATCTCGCCGTTCTGCGACTGAATGACCGTTTTCTCATATATTCGCTAATGGAGAATTACACGAGCATAAAGAGTTGGGCACATGTGATTTTTTTGCTTTTGTCTAGGATTGTACACATTTTCTCTGTGCCGACCTACAAATGGATTGTATCAAAGTACTAGATAAATATTGGCAACGAAAAGGCAACAGAGAGATGAAACAAGACAAACTTGCAATGTCAAATCGCTAAACAAAAATAGGTTAACCATACACCGTTCAACCTTTGGTTACTGGTTATACCATTATTGAGCAAGCCTGCTTTGTTATAACTGAGGGCAGTAAGCATAAGCGTGAAACAAGACGAACAGCATACGTGATCTATACGAGCATAACGTAGAAACTTCTATTCTTACGTTATGGAGTGATTACAAGGAATAAGTAAAGAATAGCGAGTTCTTACCAAAATCAAAATTCGATTACGTAAGCCAAGGAATTTCAGCCTTGGATAAATTTTACACATTACGAAAGAGTTTTGAAATGTATGAAAGCGCGGCCGTGGAACTGTCTGGATGAACCAGAAACCACAATGGTGCTGTCTGTAGATCAAAGTAGGAAAGAAAGTTTAACCAGGCATGAATCTAAGGCCAAATTTCGAAATAAATATTCATTGAAATTGCTGACGGCGTTACCCGCATTGTTATTAACCTAAAACAGTAATATGAGACGATCAGCAAACAATTTGAAATATTTAGGTTTCATGGGAAAAGTGACCGAGATCTAACGGCATTATTTTTTTTTACTAATAGTATCCCTGAACAGGCTAAGATTTGCCTAACGTGCTAAAGCATTCATGAACACTAGGAGTGGGTTAGGGATATTGTAGGGCGCCGAGAAATAGTTACCTTAAAATTGCTTAAATCAAAGTTTGGAGGAAAACAGGAACCGAGTAGTGCACTCCAAAATTTGGTAGCTGTGTAGATTGCGCCCATTTAGTGTGACAAGATGGAATTTTGAGCGCATAGTTATGGTGTGAATGGGCAAACCGAGTGTTCCTAGTGAAAATGGCCTGCGAAGGTATTAAGGAGTGTATTTCGGAGGCACACTTGCCATTGTAATAGTGATAGAACAAGGAAAGAATGGATGCGGTTTACCATATCAAGAGCGTATTGGGGAGCACTGACCCAGGGGTGGGAATTTTATTCCAGATAAGGTCGAATTTGAGCCTTATACAGTAAAAGGAGTTGTTGCGATGTGAACTACTGTTTAGATGTGTACACAAAATCTAGTTTATGGGCAGCTGTTTTTCTGTCTGATAAAAGGTGGTCATCCCATAAAAGGTTCGATGATACGGACATTCCTAACATAGAAACAGAGTTAGAAAACTTGAGATCTAAGCCATTCATATTTACAGCAGGAAATGTTCGGTCTTTCATGACTTACACAAGGCAACACTAGGTTTTGTCGGTGTTGAACGTGAGTAGATTATTCGTTCCCCATTCAAGTACACGTTCTAATTCACTATTGATTGAGGCTTCCATTTTCACTTTAACGTTCTAACTAGACTTAATTTTGTGGGAAAACTGAGAAGAACTACAATCTAGAGTGCTGTCGTCTGCAAAGCAATGGTTCGGGTTAGTTGTTAACGAAGTGAGGTCATTTATGTATAGCAGGAAAAGTGTGGGAGCTACTGATCCTTGGAGTACGCCCGGATCGATAAGGGTTTCTTTCGAAAAGAAGCCATCGACGATAACATGTATAAGTCTTTTGTCAAGATAGCTGGAGATCCAATTGATGAGCGTATTGGGTAAGCCGAACGAGGTGAGCTTGGCAAGTGGGCACAATATCTAAAGCTACTGCGACTGTTTCACCGGACCTTTGTAATGTGTTATTCCAAAGTTGGGTGACATGAAAGAAGATCATCCGTTGAACGACTCTATCTCAACCCGTACTGGTGGTAGTTTAGGAGATTATTGGACTCGAGGAACGAAAGTAGTTGGTCGTTGATGGCTTTTTCCATGACTGTCGATAGAATGGAAGTGATAGCTATTGGTCGATAGTTTGAGGAATAAAGTATAAATCAAGTTACATTGTTAAAGTTTGTATCAAATCAAAAGTATTAAACCTAATTTTGAATCAAGAATAAATGTGCATCAAAATATAGATAGGTAAAATTTTTATCGAATCAAATATTGGACATTTTAAATACATATAAAGTATAAGTATTCCAAATAAAAAAATTAACCCTCTCATACACTGCCTCATTGCCCGCAGTAAAGGTGTCTGTGTGCTGGTTGTGGATGCTACCAGGATAGAGTAGGCAGAGCAACTGACTATATTTACAGAGCATTTGCGGTAGGAAAGTATTAATTTCAGACAGCAAGTTACACACCTACTAGGATAACTGAGCTATCAAATGAAAAGGCTGTGATTTATAACTACTATCCTGTAAAAGCACATATATTCTAGTTAAAACCAATTATTATTATTATTTAGTTCTATACTGAAACATAGATTGCCCACACAACTATTTTTTTATAAGGGAAACGTAACAAACAAAATCAAATTATTACAAATTCAAATATTACTAATATAATACACATGTAAAAGTAACATAGTGACAGCTAGTTAGCTGCTTCGGTGGTGGAATGATTAGAGTGCTTGTATTTCACCCGAACGACGTAGGTTCAAACCTGGCTGACGTAGCCGGTTTCTAACACGGAGAAAAATCAAAGCACTCCTCGAATAGGAAGTAAAACTGTAGATCACGTGGCAGTACTATTTTTGACAAGTTAAAAATCCCTTACTGAAGTTGGAAATCCTTTAGTAAATCAAAATTCTAGTGACGGGTAGTGTTAACAACCATTATTAGTTGATGCGCATAAAGATGGTTAACGTTTCCATTGGTATCTAATTCTTGGCCCACAAAAGTAAATACAAGTAGTGATAACTAAATTTTCATATTTAGGAGGTTCACACCGACTAAGAATAATGAAAAATACTACCTGTAAACCACTAAAAAATAGATCACACAAAAATGGATACTGATTTTAAAACGGATGCTTACACATCGAGAATTCTGCAATACAGATTCAGTTTTTAACTTATTTCGTTTTCTTTGCTCGTATTTAATATTTAAAACAAAATCAGGTTATCTCAACACGAAAAAAGGTTATTTCCAAAATTAGTAAAAGTAAAGGGGATTGGGAATTTTGTTGCATTCGGCGTAGTCAAGACAAATGTTATGAATCGATTGCACACAAGTTACATTGTAGTGTTGTAAAAAAAAAATACTATTTCATTCATACTGATATATTGTTTTACAAAAAATATAGCTGCCAATTAAACTGTGTTATATTCATAACTTCCTTTTGGCAGTCTGGAACTCGACGAGTCTATGAGTGGTGATGGTCACATTTACAAGGGGGATTGGGGACAATTAAAACTGGCATTACACCTTTGAAGATTGAATAGCTAAAGAGGCAGTGCCGTAATTACCATTGCACAAATTACGCACGTGCGTAAAGAGACAAGTTTTAGGGGGCTCCAAAATTTATAGTTGACACAAAGAAATTTAAATTACGTAAAATTAATTGTTGTAAATAAAACTTTAAATCGAAATCTTGTCAATTTTTTATCTCTATAGTAACATGTTGTAACACTTTAAACATACTACAGGATACATACACGTATAAACCTTAACAAAACAGTCTGACAATTTTACTGAATTGAAATACATTTGGTTTACGTTTAAAACACGACGGCAAGTACTGTACTCATATTTTATCTTACCTGGATTGTATTCATGTATTCATTATCAACTACAATGTTTGAGCTGTTTTTTTTTTGTTTGGGTTTGGTTTCAGGCGTGAAAAACGCCCACCAAACAACCTACTGGAGACTGCCGCAAGTTTTCATTGAGAAGATACAGTGTCGACGATGTGTTAAGGAGGTACCCTGGATAGTTATATTCTTATTTTATTAATCCGAACACATTAAGTTTCTGCAGTCAAAGATTTCTTTTTTATTTTGATTCAGTAGGTACATTATATTCCGGATTCTGATTTCTGTTGTACGTTGTATGTTGCCTTACAATTTGTACCACTATTGTACCGCACCTGCATATGCTTGCCGTTATCGTCTAATTAAGTCGTTTAGCGATGAGTCACTCAGCATCTAGAATATTGCTTCTAGATTATTCCATATGTGCGTGTTTATATATAAAAAGGAACCGATCCAGACGATTTATCAGGGCAGTCCGAACTTCGGTATGGAACGTAAGTCCCTTCCTAGCGTTAGAGCATTTGCGATTTTTATTGCACTCTAAACCAACTTTCAAAAAAAGAACTTAACGTTTTTACGCTTTCGCGGCGTTTCTACGTTAGGATTGTCACTGTTCCGCATACAGTCGACACAAAGAAGCGGATCCCATCCAGGAAAGAAGTACTACTACCAGCCAGGAGCCAAACCATCAAGAAGGACACCAGGAGAGTGAGAGGAACATCAGCAAGGAACCACAAGAGTTACGAGGTATTGATTAATAAGGAATTTTAAAATAAATTTTTGTTTTTTATTTGTTGTTTATTAATACTAACAAAGTCCTCCATTCTATCAGACTCTCAACTTGCAAGCCTTAATCCAGCGGGGTGTGAGGCTGCACCTCAGTGAGAGTCCACTCTTTCCTTAACAGGATAATTTCTGACCCCCTTTTCAAGTACCCGTACTAACCCGCTATGGTAAAACATGGCCAACCGGGCCACCGGGCTACGGCCTCCCTTGCTCCTTCCCCGCCCCCGAGTTCCCCGCCACCTAGATCCGCTACACCACCTCCTTCTCTATCCTTTGCGGCAGCCGCCGCATCCCCTTCTACACTCTCCTAACCTTCCGCTACCTATAATTCCACTTCCCGATATTGCATTCGGAATATTCCCGCCCAATTTAACACACAAGAATCCTTTTTGCAAACCCTCGCCCTTCTCCGTCTACCCTGGTTGAACGTAAAGCTCAACCACAACCGTACCTGCTCGTTGGAAACGAGCGAGGCCCTGCCAGCTACGATGCAGCGAACTATGCAGCATCACTTCGGTGAGCCTGTCTTGACGCTGACACAGCTACCAGGTCCCCGAACGCCCGCTCCTTCGACCAACCCCAACCCTAAACCCTTGTCCTTTTCCTGCGTCTTCCGTGGCGTGGAAAAAGACATCCTTCTGGAAGTGATCCGTCACTCCATCGACCTACCTAAAATCACCAAACACTCCTACTTCCTTTATCCGCCTCATAACCCCTTCGCAATCCACCCTCAATCACCTCCTTTCCAACGGTGTCTACCTTTTCGGCAGACACTACTCCTGTCAACAATACCGCATCCCTAACCCTATCATCAAATACTGCTCCACTTGCATGCAGGTGGGGCATATTTCCGAGGAATAACCTACCCGTCCCTCCGTTGCCCCACCTGTGGTGAAAGCCATAAATCCTCGTCCTGTACCCGCCTTAATACACCAAAGTGTAGCAACTGCGGTGCGTCTCACCTACCTACTCCTTGTCCTGCGCGACTCGTGCGATTCCTAGCATCGCGGCAGCGACTGCCGTACCTAAACCGCTCCCTCCTTCCACGTCAGACACCGAGGATGACGACAAACCCAAACCACCTATTTCCATTCCCGATTTCATAGCCTCCCTTATCCTCACCCTAATGCAATTGTTTCCTGAGCGTAGGGTGGACATTACGTCCACGGAATGTTTGAAACGCCGTACCAGGGTCAACTTTGTTGGTAATGGTTGCTATCACTACCCACAACATCCGATCATAATCCTACATATTAACTCCTCATTCTAATCCCTCTCCCTCTCCCTAAGTACAATGGATCTCAAAATAGGTACAATTAATGCGAGGGGTGTCCGTCGGAAGCGCTCCCTTATTAAGAGTCTATTAGCCTCCAATCAAATACAAGTCCTTGCAAACGCCGAAACAAAACTAACCACCCGTTGTACCCTTGACTTTGCCTCCTATAATTCCTTCCTTTAATTTAGCGCCCACAATAGTTTGCGAGGCACAGCCCTCATAATCAAAAATTCATTTCCAACCACCCCTTATCCTCTTCCGCCGCACCTGCAGCATCTCGAATGTGTTGCTGCAACGGTGCATTTTCCCCTTCCCGTCACATTTTTTTGTTCCCGAAGAAGCCATTTCCAATGACCTCCTAGACCACATCTCCGCGCTACCCAATACTATCCTCCTAGGAGATCTTAATCCTCGACATGTCCAATACGGAGATTCCACGACTAATAGAAACGGTATCCGCCTAGCCCACTGTTTTCTTACCCTACCACTGTTCGGGAGAAGGAACACCAATCCCACCTTTATTAGTCACTAAGGTGCCTCTATAATCGATCACATTGTATGCACCGAGTAACTAATTCAGCGCATGTCCTCCGATTTCCACTTAGGTGAAACCGTCACATCGGACCAACTCTCCCTTCTCGTTAAAACATTCCTAGGCCCAGTCCCTCCAATTCACATTATCCATCCGATTGGAATGTATTTGGCGAATACA
Source organism: Vesta saturnalis (assembly GCA_036346205.1). Lineage (NCBI taxonomy): Eukaryota > Metazoa > Arthropoda > Insecta > Coleoptera > Lampyridae > Vesta > Vesta saturnalis. Next base: position 1,475,204 of record JARFJB010001996.1, read on the forward strand.
TCTCCAATAATCTTCAGGCGTACGATATCCACACTCCCAACGATGTCGAGAGAGCAGTCACCAACTTAACTTCTGTTATCGCGGAAGCGGTCGAAGCCTCAATCCCCAAAAATCAATTGAAATCTCCCGCAAACCACTCCCACAATACATCGTAATCTTAATCAAAGGGAAGGGCGAGTACATCGCGAATTCCTGAGATCAAGGGACCCCGCGCTCAAGACCGAATATAACCGATTAAACGCCCTAATTCGGCGTAAAACCAACACATACACCGAAAGAAAATGGGTCCAGGCCACCTCCAATCTCAACTATAGAGATGCAAGAAGTTCTAGCACACCTTCAATATACTCACTAAAAGTAAAACCAAACCCAAGTCCCACCTAACCGATCCTCAGACTAACTTAATTTCCAGCGATCAAGGCCGAAATTTTCCGCCACCACCTACACCTATTCTTCACCTCCCTCAACTATCCCTCGTTTGATGACGACTTTAAATATCGTGTGGATGATAATGACCCGTTTTTCTGTCCAATTACTCCTACTCAAACCCTCAACTACTTCCAAAAAGGCAAAATATCCGCCCCCGGACAAGATGGGCTCGGCAGACTTACACTGCTACACCTACCACCCCCAGCGATCAGACGTCTAAGGTCCATATATAACAAATGCTTCTCCCTTTCGTACTTCCCGACGGTGTGGAAATCCGCCTCGACTGTCATGATTCCTAAAAACTTCTCCGAACCCTCATCCTACAGACCCATCTCTCTCCTCAGCTGCCTAGGGAAATGCTTAGAGCAGATCTTAGCCCAAAGGCTGGGAGATCATATAGAATCCAATAACCTCTTACCCGACAGCCAGTTCGGCTTCCGACCTGGCTATAACTCCTAACCGAAACGTTACTGGCATTTAACCACCGCTACTGTAACCTCGCCGTGTTCTTAGACATGAAGCAGGCCTTTGACAGAGTCTGGCATGCGGGTCTAGTTCACAAAATCCAAGCATTAGGTATCCCCCAAAGCTCACTAAGCTCCTACTGTCGTATCTAACAGATAGGATGGTACGAGCCCGAGTGGGTTCATCCCTTTCACAAAGTTTCATCCCACAAGCAAGCGTACCCCAGGGTTCTGCCTTGGCACCAATACTATACCTTATTTTCGTCAATGACATCCCCAGTGTAACAACGCCTGGAGTATCCCTGGCACAGTTTGCCGACACTGCCTTCTGGACAGCTAATCGGTCAACCAAGAACGCCACCAACAGTATACCCAATACCCTACGGAACTTCTCCAATTGGGCCAACTAATGAAGAGTCTCCATAAACCCCACTAAAACCCAAGCTATTCTATTCCGGCACCCTAACTATACCCGACACAAGTTACTCTCCAAAAACGACGTAACCATTTCCCTGCAAAGGGACGATTAGTGCTACGTGACGACATAACATACCTAGGAATTACATTTACGAAGAACCTTAACTGGAACGCTTACCTGAACAAAACTCTGACCAAAGTACAGAACCGATCCAACCTCTTGGGCCTCCTTAGGGGACACATAGGAGGTTGTCAACCCGAAACCCTGCAACATACCTACAAGACATTCAGACGGCCCGTCAGAGATTACCGTGTTCCATTGTACGCTATCATAAAACCCAAAGAACTAAAATCCATAGCCTCATGTGAACGCCGAGTCCTACGGAGAATACACCAATTACACTATAGAACATCCAAGGAAATTACCATACAACACGCTAACGTCACACCTTTCACACAACGCCTCAAAACAAACTGTACACACCGTAGGATGTTCGGCGCAATAGAAGCTACCAAAAACTTCCTCCGCATTCCACATACGCCCCTTACCCACATCCAATACCTAAGAACCCACAAGAGAAAACCGAAAAATAAATTTAACCACCATCCAACTATCCTGACCCAGAGCATCGAAAACCTCCCCGAAGAATTCGAAAACCTCCTTGATGACATCCCATATGTCCTAAGATAAAATCGAAGACGACCACTGCCACGACCAAGGACTTGATCTAATACACGCCACTCACCTCTATACACACCACATATATATTTTTCAATACAAGTATTACATCGTTTCAATAACATCTTTAATTTAATTAATTTAATATTTATAAAAATATTCTTTTGGTTTGCTCACAAAATGGCTTACAAACAGTCGCTATAAGTTCATCATCGTCCCTACATTTTCTACCACTTAATGTTCTTTTGAGATCTGGAAACAAAAAATAGTCACTGGGGGCTAAATCTGGACTATAAGGTGGATGATCAATTTCTACAAAGCCCCATTTAGCAACGACAGCTTTTGAAAGTCTTGGCTTATGGGCTGGTGCATTATCATGAAGCAGCAGAACACTTCGCGTTAGTTTTCCGCGTCTTTTCACTTTAATAACATCTCTGAGGCGATGCATTAAGCTTTCATAATACTCTCCTGTGGTTGTACCGCCCTTCTTCAGATAATCAATCATTAAAATTCCTTGGTAATCCCAAAAAACGGTTGCCATTATTTTTCCTGCAGAACGGGTGACTTTAAACTTTTTGGGAGGACTAGAACCCCTAATATGCCACTGCATCGACTCTTGTTTCGACTCAGGATCAAAATGATGAACCCAAGTTTCATCTCCAGTAATAAGTCGATTGATAATTAATAATTGTCGCTTCTTTAATCTTGCATCTTTCAATATCAAACACTTGGTTTTTTCAATAACATCCGAAGTGATCATGTCAACAGGCCGAGCTGGGCGGGGATCATCATCTAGTGATTCTCGGCCATGTTTAAACAATTTTGACCATTCACAAATAGTCGACTTAGAAGGGCAATTATCCCCATACAATCAACATTTCTTCACGAATAACTTTTGAAGATTTTCCTTCTTTTGTAATAAACTTTATAACAGCTCGATAGTCAAGTTTGTCCATTTTGAAACGTTACAACACAAACTGACAGATATTAGAACTAATAATGCTGCAATTGTTTTGTAAATTGTCAAACACGTTACCATGGAATATGCGATTTAAAATCAATAAAATGAAAAAATACATCAACATTGTAAATTTCCTAGTCCGGGAATATAAAAACGGCCCCTCGAATGTCCCATCGTGGTGCCGTGCGTTCCAAACTATCGTATATGTCATTATAGACCGTTTGCCACTTATTGCTGCAGTGTATTCCCAACCCTTTTTCGCGTCAAACATGAAAAATTAGCACGTGCTAGTCTAGAATAGAAAGTTTTCTGTGAACAAGCACATCTCCTCCGTGATTATTTAGTTGTTAAACTAGAATGTGTAATAATATTATAATAATAAACGTATTTACTTTCATTAGTAATGTCTAGGTAAGTATATTTAATAATTTATTCGATGTTTTACGGAATGTATTTTATTATTTCATAAAATTATCTGCCATAGGAGACATATCTCCCACAGGTATGTTACCGTGGAATATATGTAACACTTAAGTAATGAAACCGTGTTTTTGCAGAAAACGCCCATTGACAGTAGATGAATTGGCCAGCTTGCATACCATTTACCTGGTATAGAATCAGATGAATAACCATTTCTTGAAAGTGAATCAGATTATCAGTTATCGCACGATGGCACTGATTCTGAAGAATTAGTGCATATGCTAAGAAATTAAAAAAGGTGAAACGATAGCTTTGAATAAAATGGTTTCAAGCGACGATGAAAACATTATAAATTTACATCAAAACGGTACAATTGAAACCGAAAACTCTAACCTGGATGAAGTTGAAGATATGGTCCAAAGTCAAAAAGAGCCAGTAGTAGTTGAGTGGTGTGAATTTGAGGAAATCAATTTCGCTCCTCGTCAAAGTTTTCCTCAAAAGGAGAGTATTTGTATACCACTTAACACTTATGACATCTTCTATGGAATAAGATGTGTTTTTAGAACTAACGCCTCGCATTTTTTTTTATGTTTATGGCAAACTGCAGAAACACCAGATTAGAGATTTATAGAAAACGTTCCAAAAACATAATAATTCCTGAAACTGATTCTTTAGAAATTATGATGTTTTTGGGGTGTATGCTGATAATGCGCTACTATCGCATACCTCCCTACATGATTATTGGTTTTCAAACAAATCTCTAGGAAATGAAGCTATAAAATCATCAATATCAAGAGACAGATTTTTATTATTCCATTCAAAACTCTATTTCAACAGTCCGTAAAAAAACAGACAATACAAGTACAATATACTACATTGAATAATTAGCATCATGTTTGAAAAACACATATCAAAAGTCAAGAACAGAAGGTAAACATTAATCGATTGATCAGTCTATGACTAAGTTCAATTGCAGATCTTCCCTAATACTTGCTGTTAAACCCCACGGGGAATTAAAATTTGACAGAGATGTGTTACATCTATGATTTTAATATTTACCAAGGGCAACAAAACACAGTTGTTAGGAACACCTTAGGAGAACGAATTGTTAAAAAATTGGCAACAACAATTTGTGATCCAAATGTTACATTATGCTTCGACAGATTCTTTTGTCGGTAAAACTGCTCAATGAATTAGAATTTACTGCAGTTAATACATGTGTTGCAAACAGAAAAAAAATTACCTCATCTTCAAAAAGGTGGAGAATATAAATTTCACTGCAGCACAACGGCTTTACTAGTGTCACTGTGGAAAGATACTAAAGAAGTACTAGTTGTGTCAAATTGTCACGCACCAGTTGTTGCAATATCGATGAAGCAAAAAGATGGAACTAAATCACAAGTACCTTGACCAAAATCGATTCTATTCTATAATCAATACATTGTAGGTAGCGGAGCGCAATAATTTTATTATTGTAATAAACGTTTGTCAAATCACCATTGTTACCATGATAGAAAAGATAATAAGTGGATTTTTAATATCTTGATACGACGTCGTAATTTGCTGTTTTCAGAATATTTTATTGCATATATTTTTGTATAAGAAACGTGACAATGTATGTAACTGATATTTGGCTAGGGTTGAAAAACACATGTTGGGATTTAACGGGCCGGTGTACGCTTAAAAACTGCGTAACGAACCATTGGAATTTCTTATGCGCGCTCTTATTGTAAAAATGTCATTGATTTAATGATTAATTGCGGATGAACATAGAGCAAATCCAAAGAGATCTTTGTTTAGTAGGTTGAAACTTGATACCAAAATGTAGCGCTTGTTTCGGACGAATGCATATTTTTAAAATTAAGATGTCGTGCAATAATTAATATGAAACTGTTCCAACGTAAATTAATGTTTCTTGTTCTTTTTATTACTTTTGAAAGAAGTGGGTTGATTTTTCGGGGGTAGAGATGGTGAGTTGGAAGTCAGAGGGGGAGTTAGTTACAGTTCGATTTTTGGTGAATTAAACACCGTCATTGTAAACAGTTTGTCTTTAAAATAATTCTTACGTATACATTTTCTTTTGAATTAGCCAGTACTAAGTTGGAGAAAGGAGCGCAGTGTTTTTTTAATGCACTCAAACGTATATACCGGTCACGGTGTTCTGACCTATTTATAACTTATCCTTGTAAGGCTTTGTTTTAATGAGTTTTTTGTCAGTTTGTTAAATAGAATTATTTGTCTGTGAACTAATTTCTCTTTATGTGTAATTTATTGTAACTGTATCTATCTATTTTATGCTTTAGTAGTCACTAAACAATTATGTACGTGTAAATTTCTTATCTATTTTCTCTTGTCCTTCCCTTTACCTTATTATCACCTGTACAATTTTACTGTTGTTGTATTTTATATGTACCGTAATATGCTTTATTGTTTTATGTGCGTATTTACTTAAAGAGAGATATGATTGTTTTAAAGGGCCACATGTTTGGTATTACGATGTTTACTCTGATTATTTATAACACGATTGTGGGCGTGACTACATGTTTTTTTTGTGTTTATGTGTAACTAAACTGCTTTTTATTTATTTTTCTCTTAATGTTATAATTTTGTACGCACTTTAAGCTGATTTCATGGTGTTTTGTTATATATTTAACCCTTATGTTTTTTGTGTATTATTTGATTTATTGATGTACTTTACTTATTTATGAATAAAGTGAGTTTTATTGGTGGTTCTTTCCCACAATAGTATATTAACGGGCTGAACCACCATTGCGCAAAGCTCGTTAATTCTAATTTGAGTAGTTTCATTGTTTACCTGCCCTCATGATGCACACTTACCTCAGCCGGCCTATATAATTCAAATAGCACAGCGTACCTACCACTAGACGGGTACTTCGTTTGATCAGATTTGAGATTTGCGAGTAATTAAATATCAGACTTGCAAATAAATTCTAATCTTTTAATTATTGTCAGGAAAGTCCATGTAAGGCAAGCAATTAATTTGAGTAATAATAACATTATTGTCAGTAAAGTCTAGATAAATCACTTAGCAATTGGTTTGTTCTTGAATTTGCATTGTTGCAAATAAGTTCAAATTACACTTTTCAAGATAGGGTACCTGGGGGACGCTACAACATGGAAGTAGTTGATCTCTACGATCAACTAGTAGGATTCTATGAAATTGATAGAACATCTAAAAAGTGGTGGATGAAAATGTTTTATAAACTGCTTCTAACGACAATCATAATTGCACATATCCTACACAAAGAGATATATAAAACAAAGTCATTTACACTGAAGCAGTTCTTTTTTGCTTTGGCAGAGCAACTAATATCAGAAGGAAGACGGCATGCTAAACATTCAAGAAGAAGACTCTACGGACGACCTTCATCCTTCACCTTCATCTGTAAACATGACGAACGTGAGAGATTACCTACCAGATGAAGGAGCCACAAGACGTAGATGTCATCGATGTTACGAATATAAAATGGAGAAGCGAACAAACATGTTTTATACTGCATGTAATATTGCATTATGTGTAAACTGTTTTACTGTTTTTCATAAATGCACTGATCATTGAATAAATAAAGTGTGAGATTTTATATCCCTAGTGGGACATATACGTCCCGCCGATAATGACTATTGGTACATATATGTCTCAATGGTCTAATTAGATAATTATAGTTGCAACCATCTCACAACTTCTACATGTTGTTTACAGGTATGTATAAAATCAGAATATAGGTACTGAAAAATTTTTTAACGGATCATTATTCAAAAGTTGGCGAGAAAGGGCTAAAAGGATCTGATCTAAAACCTAAAAGATAACATAGTTGTTATACAGTTTATATTATGCGAATTGCGTATATGTGAAGAAACACTAAATGTAGCCTTTTTTCGCGATTCAAGCATTTTGGTTCTATAAAACTCATCTAACCTCACATAACGTGACAATTGACAAATGTTACAAAAATACTTCATCAACAAGAAATAATAGTTATTTGTGCTTCAAGCACGTAAATTCTAGCCCGCAGTGTCTAATTGTGATGCAACGCCGAAGGAGCAATTTCACAATACGCTAAGAGTCAGAGTAACCATTTGCGCCCCAAATGCACACAAAACTTTATGCCCACCCAGATAAAACTTTCATATATTTTTATTATTATAATTTACCTATTATGTATGTGATCGGAATATAATGGGAATTCTTTTTTGGAACTAGTCGCTTAAAAAAATGTAGTAAAAAATCAAATTGTCAAATTAAAAAAATATTAATTTAAAATAATTATAAATGAAAAAAAGTTAAACAACTTGTAGTTGTATAAAGGCGAAAAAACAATTTCTAGTCCGAGAGCGGCAATGAGGCACTTTGCGCCCCCAAATATTAACTAAAGTGCATCACATGTTATAAGGATACATTCAATTTTCCAAATTGTGCAAAAAAGTTAACTTGAATTATTTAGTGAAAAGAAATAACATAAACATAAGTTTCTACTAAATTGAATTGCACAATGTGCGGATACTAAAAAATAAAATGAAAATAAATCTCGTTGCCGTATGTTTACTAATACTGTAGCTTACTTTTTTTGATAAATACGGTGTATACTCTGAGCATTCGCACAATCATTTGGTACATACTTATCTCCGTCTTTTAGAACATGTATTTTCAATGCAGTGAAAATATTTCCAGCAAAGATCTTTAGTAGTTAAGTGTGTGTTCCTAGACACATTAATTTTATAGAAAACACGAGTTTGATTAAGATTAAACAAACCCAAATAATCATCTTGGAAACGCTAACGTCGCACACATTTTGTTTTTAATCTTATACGTATACTAAGTACATTGTACATAACTTTGGATAGGTAATTATTTAATTAAAGACTGTGTTTGCTTTAAACGAAAGGCACAACAAAGGCATAACTAGTATCCTTAAAGAGAGAAGGGATAAGAAATACCATAGATCATTGGTTTATCTCTACATAACTCGTAGGTCCGCTCTTCAGTATTTTTTTTTAATTATGAAATGGTTTTTAGTTGATCCTAGTATAATTAGAAAATCATTTCGCGCATTACTCTGTCTTAAATAGTGTACATTACGTAGCATTGCGAACATGGCATGTCCTGTAAAGTACAATGTAACTAAATTTTGTTAATATTGATTACATTTTTTTACCATGACCTATATTTTAGTGAAATAAACAAAAAAATATATTCAGGGTAATGAGAGACAATAGAAACCCAAACCCGTCTTCTCATATTACACCACATTTTTGTACTATGATTAGAAAGTACATAAAATGAAATGTATGTATTTGATTAAACAAGATACACGCTTGAAGTGCTTCTTCGAAAGAGGGACCTCAATCCTTCAGCACCCTATACGTACGTATTAATTATATGGTCACTCGCACAGTGATATGAAATTCGGTAAGTAAATATTTATTACGCCCACGTAGGTGATCAACCCTATTTTGATTTTGATTATATTTTATGTCTTTGTATATGAGTTACAATGCTTCTACCTAGGTATATAAACGATATTGCATCATTACATTAAACATACCGTGTGTATAAAAAACATACAGTGTGTATAAAGTCACTGGAATTAAACATTTGTAGGTGTGACATCTTTTGGAATCTTCTTATATTAATTCCATAAAAAATAATTTCCTTTTTGAATTAATTAATCAAATCGCCTTTGAAAACTAAAAAAACAACAATAACATAAATAAATGACATTATCGACAGCATATCTTAAAGTACTTAATTTATAAAAGTCAATTACAAATGATTTCCATTTCATTTTTATAATTATCGCGGGAACTTTTTAATACGATCGATTAATATCGTGTATCTTCGGAATAGTCTCTCTCTTGTAATCAAGCTTCGTTTGTAAGGAGGAGAAATTTGTAATAAAAATTAATCAAACCAAAAATGACTGATCAAACGTAAGTAAATACATTCTTTAATTGATTTTCTAACCTATCGTAGAATAAAATACATTTATATGTTCGTATTATCACATATTTTGATTTAAAAATTTAGGGTTACATCCGGCCATGTTTACTAGAAAACATTGTGTGCAAATCGATCTTAGAACTTTCTAGAACAATTGTGTAATTGGTTAATTTTTCTTAATGTTGTTATAAAATTCATCCTCACAATACAAGCACATGTTATTTTACCTTTTTTCTTAAGTTTTGCGTAATATGTAATATTTAATTTTCCTAACCTTAATTTCAGAGTACTTCCCCCTCCAGTAATGTGGGCACAAAGATCAGCAGTTGTATTTTTAACAATAAATTTAGAAGATACAAAAGATCCCGAAATAAAGTATGAATATTACTGTATTCAATATTCAATTTTTACATATAATACTTTCAGAGTAAACAAAGATTCCATACACTTCAAAGGTACTGGTGGAGTAGAGAAAAAATTATACGAAGTAGATATTCCCTTGTATAAAGAAATAGATGTAGAAAAAAGTAAAACATTTAACCGAGGAAGGTGTATTGAATTTATATTAGAAAAAGCAAGTACCTCCGAACCTTACTGGCCTTCACTAACTTCAGATAAAAAGAAACATCATTGGTTAAAATGTGATTTTAATAAGTGGCGTGATGAAGATGAATCTGGTGATGAAGGCGTTGATGGCATGGGTGGTGGTGATTTTGAAGAAATGATGAAACAAATGGGTGGTTTGGGTGGAGATCGACCAAACTTTGATGAAATGAATGAAGAAGAAGCAGATTCTGATGATGAACCTATTCCAGATCTTGAATAATTTATCTGCTAATGTTAAAATTTGGTTTTTTATTAATTTTAAGTTGCAAGGATATTTCGAAATAGATAATATGAAATTTTTGTTGGTAACAAGATTATTTATGTTTTCTTCACATAAATATGAAAAATAAGTCTGAATACATCAGAGTAAATTCATCAACATCTGTATTTTATATTATATATTTGTGTCAGTAATAAAACATTGTTTCACACTTATTTGTTGTAACTCATAAACATTTTTTAAGGTTCTTAAATGATTTTATTTTCGTTAATGTGGTAGGTATATATAGTAACAAAACTTAGGTAAAAAATAGTAAATTGTGACTATAAATAAAGTATAAAAAATGGTAGTTATATTAGCCAATGAGAACATTGACATTACTTTTCATCCACAATTATATATGCATTTGGCAAATTATTTGAAACTCGTGCAGTTATTCTGGTGATTATCATGTGAATCAAGATTAGATATTTGCCATGAGAAACAAAGGTCCATGTGTTAACTTCGGACTCTGCAACATTGGTAATGTTAAAATTATGTTCCCTGCCTCGCATTTGTAAAATTTAGATGTATTAAATTATTAATAAAATACTTATCTTTTAAGGTTTTAATTGTGTATTTTGTTATTTATATTTTATATAAATTTATGCATTTTGATAATTATATATATTGTCCTCGGTATAAATATAAATAGAAAAATACAAGATTAAAAACCCAAAATATAAGTGTTTTGTTATGTGTAAGAATCGTGAAAGTATATTTTCATATTAAATTATTCTATGATTTTGTATAACTACTATCAATTTCTAGATAGTGCTTACTTTATTCTTTCAAGAACTCTAATAACAAGCCAGTTCTCTAAAATGTTGTTAAATCTTTCCCATGCTTAACCAATCTACCTCTATGCCATAATAAAACCATATTGACGCTCAAGTTCTACTGTAAGCAATTTAAACTGCTGCCTGTGGTTGATGAGAGTATACAATTCTGACAACCATCTTCATAACCAATACATGCTGTTAATAACATAATGAAGTGGTATCTGGTATGATACAAATTTTGGAATGTTCTCCCTGCATAATGTAACTCCATCCACTGCAATGTGATGGAATTTGCTACGAAGAAACAAATGACTAAATTCTGAAAATCCTTCCTCTAGGTGTTGTGATATAAATGATAATATACATAAATGGTAACGGGTGACTGGTAGTTCACAGGTTATTAATTGGTCACACGAAAATAAGTGGTGGACTACCACTGAGATGACTTCATTAGGAAACGTAATGTAGTTTACTCATGCCAAGAAGTATTGTCATACACCTATAAACATTTACAGTAATTCCAGTACTTTGCTTTTTTAATTTTGAAAAAAATTGTTTTTACTTTCTTAAGCATAAGCAAAATACTGTTTTTATGGAAAAGATTGAAGTCCGGTTTTCTATAGTTCCCTACATTTTGAAAATAATAGTACAGGGCCCCAAATTACTTTTTGTGAATACCATGATTCAGTTTTAAACAAGAATTTTTATAAAACCTCATACCAAACTCAATAAGCCTTAAAAAGAAAGAAATTCTGATGTGCGCAACAAATAGGCTATCATACGCAAAAGTATAATATATACGAAACATTTAAATAGAAGAGTCATGATTTGAAAAGGAAGAACAAATGTAATTTCATTAATATTCATACAATCCAATTATTCAAAATTTGATTGATTCTATTGTATTGTATGTAAAACTTAAATAAGTGTAGACAAGGTAAAGGGAGAAAATTAGAAATTTTCGGGTTAGTTGTAAGGTTGGTTTCCTATGTAATTTAGTCCTAATGGAGAACTACCTATAAATTTATAGATATGAAGTGGCGAATTATATTTTAAATTTAAGCATAAAAAGGGATACACACAATGGGATTAACGCCATGTGTGAAGATTAGTTTGTTTTCCTTTTTACTCCGCTAACAAAAACCGTAATTAAATCCGTCCATTAATTAAGTACTCACCGTTACATATTGATAAGAATTGAATTAAGTACCATAAATAATTACACGGTTAGTATAAATGCAAATTTTCTTTTATCGATATCCCAAAATTAAAGCTTGACAAATAATAATTTAGTTTGTATTAAAACGCACCTTTTAAATGTAAAATTACATAGAACACTTATGTTAATATTAGATAGAGATAAATACACCAAATTGTTCAAAAACAGAATTTGAAACCCCATAAATATAATTAAGAGAGTCCCAAATTAATAAAATTATTAATTAACACCGTTCTTATAAAATAATTGATTTCTTGGAAAATTGCATTGGTAAATATCATTTTCGATATAAATAATTAAAGTTAAACCTGCAATAATTTCTATCGTATGATCCAGGTAAACAACTACAATAGAAGTGGCAATCTCGTTTTCATTGCGTAAATAAACTATTTTAATAATACATTCCGACCGCTAACATATGTGCAAGAAACAACCGACTTCTGTAAATTTTGAGTTACAACTAGACAAAAGTGTCCGTAATTATTAATTAAAACATTCTGTAAAATAAGTATCTTTTTAGTAAAAAGTGGCAAAAATTTTATATAAACCGATCCGTTATTTAATGACCAATAATTTGGGATGGTCAAAATAAGTATTAATTCATTAATTGATTTAATGTTAATTAAAACAACTTTGTGACGCTACTGCCTCATCATAGGAAACCTGGGAATACCAACCGCACCTCTTTCTAATATTTTGTATTCTATATAGGCAAGTGCCACAGCCGAATTTTTATCTTTTCGTTCTCACTGCTTTATGTACGTAGACGAAGCGGCACTTTTATGAATGAGTATGAGGTAAAGCGTAGTTTAAAACAAGCATCTGTGGTTACCAATATAAATATCACATTGTGTGTGCCTGCGTGCGCGCGAGTATGTAATGAGTTACTGTTTGTGTGTGTGTGTGTGTGGGTGGATGTGCGTGTGTGGGTGCGTGCGTGCATGTGTGTCTGTGCGAATTTCTGTCTGTGTGTGTGTTCTGTGTGCCTGTACGCATGTGTGTCTGTGTGCATGTGTCTGTCTGTGTGTGAGTGTGTCTGCCTGTGTGTGTGTGTGTGGACGTGTGCATGTGTGTGTGCGTGTTTGTATATGCAACTTTTTGCGATTTTAATAATTCTAGTTTCAGAATCTGTACCAGGACAAAATTTGTAGTTAATAATTGTAGAACTTTTGGGATTGTTTTAACAGCTAGAGTAAAAAGTATTGAAAACGGACAAATGGAATAGCGAACGTGTGCAAAAATAAGTTTTAGTGAGTAAATATTTCAATTAGTATTTGATAAGTACGTATATTTTTAAATTAAAGGAAAATGGGTCATTTAAGTAAACAAGTAAGTAGGTAACAATCAAAATACACCCACGTACCACACAAAATTAAAAAACAACGAACGCGTTTCGATAGCTACGCTATCATCATCAGCGGTGGACTAGCTAGTCGGCCGCTGATGATGATAACGTAACTATCAGGCGTTCGGTTTTTTAATTTTGTGTATTGTATAATTACAGATCCTGCCACAGTTCCAGTATTCCAGATTTTTCAAGTAAGTAGGTACTTAATTAGGGCAGTAACAGAAAATGATGCATTTATGTGAGTTATTTAGGGGCTGTTCAATTGATATTCGTAAGGTCTGAGAGATCATCTGAAAAAGTTAGCATGTCCTTAAACCTAGCAGAACTGTATTATATATTATTATTATATATTATATATTTCAATTCATTATCCCTCTATCCGTCCTCCTAAGTGTTCCTGAGTGCTTTAGCACGATAGGCCTTATTTAGCCTGTTCAGGTCCACAATCATAAAAAAAAAAAAAAAAAATTCTGTTTCATAGTTTGTTAATGTCTCTTAAAAAACACTACATCATATTCATCTTCATAAGCTTCTACAACTTTGGAGACGTACAAGCGGAATGAACCTGCTCTCCTCCAGATTTTGACGACAAAAATCTCCAACATTCAAAATGGTTTCGGCTTCATCTTCTTTTGAGGCATCGCTTGATTCAACTTCTTCGTCGTTACTTGATTGAGTTTCGCCTTCTGAGACCTCGCTTGGTTCATGGATGACATCAGAATTGTCCTCTGCGGAGTCATCGCTTTCGTCTTCTAATGCTCTTCCATTTCTCTTCCTTTGGTTTGCAACCTTTTTTAGTTGGTTTTCCGTTTTCTTTCGTTGGTGTTCATTCAGACTTCTCCCATTGGTTTTCAGCTTTCTTCAGTTTAGCTTTTGTTTTCTCGATCTTATTCTTCGGCTTCCAACTTCTTCAAATATTCTTCTGTCGTTATGATTTCACATGTTTATGCGACTCGTTTGCGTTTGGTTGGGACTTTTTCAGTAACTGGTGCGGGTTTCATACGCTCTAGAAGCATACCACTGAAACTTTGACTCTGCTTGAAGTCAGGGCTTGACGCAGAAAAGGCACAAGACCTGCTTGCCTGGTTGGCGAGGAGTAGCGTAATCGATTAGACATGTTTTCTCACAGAGTGGGAGAAATCAGAGTGGTTGGACTGCGTGTCAAGGTGACATTCGCTCTTATTTCATCAACAGTGGTGTTTAGTTAGTTGGAAGGGCTTGCAACACTTCGCTGGTTGGAAAGGCCTGCAATATCCAGCTGGTTCAGCGGAGCTGCATTACCTTCCTCGTTCGGTGGACCTGCGTTACCTGCCTGGTTTGGAGGAGCTGCATTACCTGCCTGGTTCGGTGGAGCTGCTACATCTACTTAATTAGCTGCCTCCACTTGTCGCGCTTTCAATTCCCAATTGTATCGCTGTAAGGCATTTCATCAAAGAGAGACGAAGCAATTCTAAGTCTATTTGGCCCTTCAACATCTGGGTCATACGCTCCAGTACTCTTAAACCCGCATACTATGTTTGCCTGTGGACACGTTCTCAAGTAAATGAGTAATTTCGTCTTTGGGATTTTTTCTTTGCCATTTACATAGGTTCGCATCCCATTTTGTTTAGATGTGTGGGATAGCATACCTCAGATTAGCACAGATTCACTCATTTCAACTATGCCTAATCGGCTAGCTGAATATGTGAGAAACAGAGGAGGGTCAACGAATTACTAGTGTTAACAATATTTGTATCTTGTTAAAATTTTCATCGTTTATTAATAGGAATAAAATACACGTTTTCGGAAAATTTCATTAAAATACATCAGGGTTTACTGTGTGTTCATTTATTTATGGCGGCTAGTATATTTTGACTTGTAGAGTCCAAATATATAAAAATATTCTATTTGAAAATCGAAATTCTGCCATTTTTGGCAAAACTGGAATTCGTTCATTCTTTCAACAATAAGGAAAGTCTAAGACTGACATAAACAACTGAGTCACCTGGAATATTCCGTAACAGGTATGCTGAAGTGCGTTAATAAACGATTCATACAGGTGCCCACAAAATAATTTATTAATAAATGTAGAATTTGATGTATTCATAGAATACATAAACATTTTTAACAGTCATGATCTGCTACGAGATTTTTTACTTTCTCTTAACATGTAGTGAAAAAGAAGTATTGCAGTGCACCTAGAAAACCAAAATCGAGTTTTCACTGGAAATAGACACTTTGTGTGTGTTTGTCTGTGTGTAAAAAAATTCTGTGCCAAACTATAAAACCAGAAAACTCCAAAATTCAAAATTATCAATATTTTATGTCATAAGAATGATATACTTTAATTGAAAGAAATTTACAAATTTTCTCGTAAACCGGTTCAGCGATTTTCGTTAAAGTAAAAATGAAATATATTTAGAAACCAGATAAATAGGCATCTCGCATTTCCTTAAAGTTTGTGAAATTCTATAAATATGAATCTCCCATTTTGTTCTCTGTCGTGTGGCTACTACTGAATCAAAGGTGCATGGTAACCAAATTTTTAATGCATAACTTATACTAACACAAGTGTTATTCGAAACCATTTTTCATTTCAAATATGCAATTAATTGACCTATTGTCCGTGTCTGCAAATACAGTATGCAACTGTACTCTCAATAAATTATAGAATAGCGTGTTATTCAGGTTATTATTATTATTGTTATTATCAGCTGCACTTATAGGTATTATACCTGAAACAAAAAAATCAATTTGCTCACATCTATATGGCTACAAATTAGGGTGGAAGTCGAAAATTAAGGTGCAAGGTATAATAATTTTATTGTAAAATTTTTCTAGAAATGATGTCCATAATTTATTTATACTAATAAAAGATCAAAGGGATTGTTCAATAATTTATTTATAGTAGCTGGGTTTATAAGCACTGTTTAAATAAAAAAATTTATTACTGGTATAAAATATGTGTATTAAATTATAATAATTTATGTTTTGCTCTCTTGCTGCTCAAATTTGGGATATTTAGCAGCTATGTCATTCCATGTTGTTTTGTTATAAGATAACTCATGAACTACATTTGATAATTCATTTAGCTACAACACACAAAATCTATTTAGGAATTGATTTATTACTATACAACTTACAGGTATTCTAACTTGACCCATTGAATCCCTTTCACGAAGTGTTGCACTATGAGGTTCTTTTAATGTATCAAAGTCAATAGTGATACCATACGGAATTGCAATTTCATCAGTTCGAGCATAACGTCTACCAATTGATCCCGAACTATCATCAACCTTATGTGAAATATCCACTTTTGTTAATTCCATAGCTGAAATCACAAGGTAATTAAATAAAGTTAAAATATTACAGTTATTTACATAGTTGTTTAACAAATGGTTGAAACTCAACATTTCCACTTAAAGGAAGAACACTGCACTTAAGTGGTGCAACGTTAGGAGGTAGTGAGAGATAAGTTCGTTGCTCATCATTTTCACGCACTTTAAAGTTGTGTTCAAATATTGCGTACATTATACGTCCAATTCCTAAAAATTACATAAATAGAACGAATATACTATTATAAAAAATATGTATCTACCAAATGATGGTTCAATTACACTTGGAATAATTTCCTCAACATGTACAGTTTTTTGATAGCGTTTAATTATGACCATATCCTTTGTCAAATTAAAACGCTGATTATCTATATCTATTTCATAAGATCTAAAAGTTATTAATCAATATATACAAAACTTTAGAAGGCAATATTTTTACCCAGTTTCTTTTAATTTCTTTTCTAAATCTCCAACATCATTTAAATTCAGTTCCGCTAGTTTATCAGAAATGGTTTTAGCTTCTTTTTTAAACATTTTACCCAAATTGGCTTTATTAGGAACTGCTTCAACAACATCAATAATTCTGGGATCCGTTTTCTTCTCAGCAGCTAGACGAACACCGGTAGCTTTAGTATGTTGAGTAAGGTCATAAGCAGATCTGTCTGCACATCCCACACATTCAATCCATCCCTGCACATGAAAAATTCACAAATTTCTGTAACAAAAATGTAGTACATACATAGCTGGTAAGGCACTCTGCATCCCAACAGTCTTGTGCATAATGAGCCATTTCATTAGACATGTGTTGACGGAAACGTAATTTGGTGGGGTCGACACCACAACGGGTCAAAAATTGTTGAATTCTCGCCATAAAATAACCTAAAGTTTCATTATTAACTAACCCCTGAAAAATAAAATATTATTATGGGCAACACATGTAATACACTTCCTACGTTTTTAACAGCATCACCAATTGTCTTTCGTTCAGCACCTTTACCATCCATTTGATTACAAGCAGAATACAAAAGTATTTCTGTATCTTTAATATATTCGAACTTAGGATGACTTTTATCTTTAGGATCACAAAAATGTTCAATTTCTGCCATAGTAAACTCTCTAACACGAATTAATCCAGAACGAGGTGAGATTTCATTTCGAAAAGAATTACCAATTTGTGCAGCTGCAAATGGTAACCTTCCTTGATTGAACTCTAGTAATCTTTTGAAATTAACGAATATTCCCTGAGCTGTTTCAGGTCTTAAGAAGCTAGAAATTTAATAAAAATTATTTGATTGTGGGTTTAACCATAATGTAGTAAAAATATAAAATTGTAAGTTTCTCTTATGTGCAATACCTTCCAATCAATCAAAAAATACTACTTAGGAGTGAAATATCAAATTTTGGCAAATTTATGGTAATATTAAATAATACGGTTTTATAGAAGAATGAAAGGAATAAAGTTAAAGTGTTTAAATTATCTTCCTGAAATGCAAATAATTGAAAGTACAGCTTGTCCGTTTATATACTTTAGATGTTTCCGAAAGTGCAACATATCTTTCTGTTGATTAGGTATCTCATTGTACTCAGGTTAAACAAATTAAATGTGTTAGCGGATTATGAATGTTACCCAATAAAGTATATTACAATTGGAATAGTAACGTTTATTGACCTTCACGAGAAATCTGCTCTTACCAAAACTAGCAAAAGGCTGAAATTGCAGGATGAATGCTCTTCACTTAGTCACACATAGACTATATTTCAAAAGTTGGTGTAGCAATGGAATTTGTCAACAAATAAATTCTGGTGGGGTAAATTGTTTGTACAATTCCCTTATAGGATCAATCAGAATACACTAATACAGAATGCTTTAGCTCACATTGGTTACGCTGTTCTTTTATTTATGTAGTTAGACAGTATTTATTTTCTGAACTTTCCAATGGGAAATCATAAACTCTCGAATTCCTGCTTCCCCTTATTATTTTAGCTAAAAACTCTACAGAAAGTTTTCTTTAAAGAATTGAATTCTCTATCAAATGAAACTATTAAAAATATTTTACAGCTTACGCTAATTTCAAAAATGGCAAAAATTATATACCATTCCTGCACAGCATCAGGACAGCAATGAAATGGGATGACGTTACCTTTCAAAATTATTATAAATATTGTCATGTTGTCAGTGATAACTAGAGCCCGGAAGTTGTGGCACTAAAAAATTCAAAAATTCGCCATAAATTGCCATTAAAATGGAAAAAATTGCAAAAAAAAACTCAAAAATTGTACTAAAAATCTATTAAGTATTTTTTACCTATTCAAAAATACTTCTTGGATGCGCATGTAAAGACAGGTAAGTGCTAATATTAAAAATGTTATTTTACTACATATTAGTACGCTCCTATCACTACTGTAGAAGTTGAAAGGTCCTTCTCTATTTATAAGCACATTCTAGATGTGGCCAGGATTGCAAAATATAATTACGTCATCACTAGTAAAAATTTGGGTAGTTTTGTTGAACCACATTTCCACTTTATGGCACAAAGTACTTTTTACTATAGGCATTTTCAAAAAACAGTAATGCTGAAGTGAACGCCAACACTACAGAATTAATACTGATCGAAAAATATAAAACTGTTCACAAACTGATAATTAATTAATTACCCTTAGTTTCACCTCACTTCTCAGGGAGCCTATCACTAATGACCGGCAGCGGGGAAAGTTATAAATTTATAATGTTGGATTTACCAAATACCGAAAATTTACATAAAAATTGCACAATTGATAAAAATTGCACTAAAAGCAACAATTCTAAAAAATTGCATTCATGGCAAAAAAATTGCAATTGCAACTTCCTGGCTCTCGTCATAACAATAGACATAAAATGTGGTACACTGTTTCAGACAGAACAGAAATAAACATGTTTTATTCCGGCAATAGCACATGCCTTTAGCACGAAATATCTAAACCACCCTATTCCAAGCCATACTACAATTAGAAGAATTATTACCAAATTTGAAAATAGTGTGCAAGTGCGCCAAAAATTAGGAAGCCAATATTCAAAGAAATATGTTTGAAAATGAGAATACTATAAATATATTAACTGCAGTTGTCAAAAATCCTGGTATAAGTTCTTGAGAAATTGTGAACCAGTTTGGAATACATAATACAACCACATTAAACATTTTCAATAAGAACAATATCCATTTGCACAAACTTCAATTGTCACCAGGAGTTGCTTGAGGGAGATTTTGAGAGATGAGCATAGTTTTGTTACGGGGTGCTGGAGAAGGCTAATCTAGACCGACAATTTTTAAAGAACGTTTGTTTTACGGATGAGTGTATGTTTACGTTAAGTAATGAACCAAACATATTATTGGAGCATTTTTTTATCAGGAAAATGTAAGCGCTGGTAGATTTTTGGATTTGCTGCAAGAGCAAATTTTACCGGCTCTAGCAGAAGTAGCCCCCGAGGAAGAAAAAATTTTAGTAGCTTTGCTCATAACAGTCGAGAAGTAAAAAAATTTATTAATAATTGTTTTAGTAACTGTGTAATCGGACCAAATTGTGGAATTAAGTGGCCTCCAAGATCTGAAGATCTTGCTTTAAATGACTATTATTTCTGAAGACATTCAAAATCTAAATTTTTCACTTCTAAAAGGTTTGCAGATTTAAGACACGCATCAGCGAAGAATGTTCGAAAATAACGCCTTGGACTCTAGCCAATATTAAAAAAGAATTTTATGATAGATTAGGATATTGCTTAGTGCAAAATTGTGGCATATTTGAGCTATAATTTTTGTAATTTGTAATTGTTAATTATTATTGATATTTATACTAGGATTTTCGACAACTGCAGTTAATACATTTGTAGTATTTTCATTTTTAAACACATTTCTTTGAATTTTCGTCACAATTACACAAAGCAAGAAACATTCTAATATTTTCAAATTTGACAGGAATTCTTTCAATAAATAGTTTTGATTTAATTTTTTACACAATGCAGGAATGGTACACAATTTTTGCAATTTTTGAAATCAGCGTAAGTTGTAAAATATTTTTAATATTTCATCTGATAAAGAATTTGGTTCTTTATGATTTCCCATTGGATTACCTATGGTGCGTCCGACCATTCACCATCTGGTATAACTAATTTTAGTTTAATTAGAATTGAAATTAATCACAGTGTTACGACTATTCTTAATTAATTATTCACAGAAGCTGAATTTCATTTTCCAAATGATAGCAATTTATTTGGCAACCCTGATGATTTTTTGAAAAGTTTTTAATCAAAATGAGGTTATCTAATGCTGATTTACTTTTAAAAATCACAAATATCAGAAGCTGGATTAATTGAATTTGGCATTAATTTGCATGAAATGTTATATTTCCTTGATATTTTGCTGTAATCGATGTGCATTTGGGTTAAAATATTACTACACATGAACACAATTTCAAAATATAGCCAGATACATTATAGTTACCGTGGATGTGATAAAAAAATTTATTTCAGATAAATATCTAGTGTGAAACAACACACACTACCTTCCAACCTACAAAATGGAAATTACAAGAAATTAAATTATTTTAATAATAATTATTTTAGGGTAATTATGCAGTCCTTTTTTATCTTCTAACCCATATACATACATACGTAGGTATAGGTTATGCAATCGACTTTTTTTCACTATCGCTAAATCAATTTATTACCTCATTTTAAAACGTTTGACCAGTTCAGCTAAGATCAGCCATGACGTGTGTGTGTGTGTTGTGTGTGTGTGTGTGTGTGTGTGTGTGTGTTGTGTGTGTGTTGTGTGTGTGTGGTGTGTGTGTGTGGTGTGTGTGTGTGGTGTGTGTGTGTGGTGTGTGTGTGTGTGTGTGTGTGTGTGTGTGTGTGTGTGTGTGTGGTGTGTGTGTGTGTGTGTGTGTGTGTGTGTGGTGTG